>OZ038482.1:38620094-38735094 GCA_964036315.1 Acanthosepion esculentum | reverse complement strand
TATCTCTTGCCACTGTTTCCGTTTTAGTGAATTTCTTCTCGAGACCTCTCACATTAATCCTATTATACTTTTCGCCTATTTTACTTCCATGTTCTTTCGTTCCGGTCTTCCTTTTCCGTTTTTTCTTCATTTCGATTTTTCATTTGTGGCATATCTCGATATTCCTTTTATCTTGATCAGTCCTACCTTTGCAATAACCTTTCTTTTTTTTTTGTTTCAAATCTTCTTACTTCACACATCAAAGCTTTGGAGCAGAGTATGACATTATATACTGTCGTCGTGCTGGTGGCTTTTGGTGCCGATCTGCGGTAAAAATAAAACAATTTTTTTTTCTCAACAAAAAACATGAAGGAAGTAATAAAAAAAGAATGGAATATGTATTTTACGTATGGAGAGAAGAGTGAAAGCATAAATTATATTTTAGGTAAGTGGTGTAAGATTTTTAAAAAAGTTAAGTGACATTCATGCTTTAATAGATTAAATAGAAATACCCGGCAAGCAACAAACTTACGATAAGTGAATGTTCTCTGGAAAGGTGCTTGTCCACGATGAGTATATATAAATATTCTAAATTCATAAAAGTGTGACGGTGATATTTTTTATTCATATCTCGGTGTTTGACATCAGTCAGTTAAACAAATAGAGGTTGTAGTTTTCTTTATTAATCCGATTTGTAACATTCAAATTCATTCATCTCCGTCATAGCAAATATTAACAGGCGGAAATTTGATTGAAATACTAATATTTGATGTTAGTAGAAATATCCGAGTATATTTCTCTTATATCACTTTTAATTATCCGAAAAATATTTAAATATTTCAACGTAACTATGGAGTAATGGATAGAGGCTCAAACTGAGGAATCGTCGAGCAACGTTCGAATTACAGTCAAATCCATTACATTCATTTACGTGCTAATAATCTTAGGAAACTTATGAAGTCTCTTCTTTTCCCCACCCACAAGCTAAGGGTATGTAGCAAGACTGACCACATTTTATAGCCTTGGATGGCATTTGGTTAACTGCAGAAAGAAATAGCCACCTAATGCGGAAAAAAATCTGCCTCGTCATTCTTGTATCGCACGTAACTGACTGATGTTATTTAATATTCAAATGAATGTAAAAAAATGTGAATGAATGAAATACAAAGGAAAACAGTGCTTCATTAGAAACTTATTGTCAGGTCCACATCCGAAAGACAACAATTTTATAAAGGCTGGAAAGCACAACGGACAAAACGTTGAGATAATAATAATAATAATAACAAATGAAGACGTTGATCATAATATAAATAATGTAAAAAGAGAATGACTATAGTATAAATTTTTGAGAGGTGAATTTCAAAAAAATACTACATGACTGCATCGAACATATGTTCGTTGCATAGAACCTAACGGTATAATTTTAATGTGTATTCTGTTGATTTGTCATCGAATGTAATAAGGTAATTTGAAAATGTCCCCCTCTATTCCAATGTTTTTTTTTTGCTTTGTTTTTCGCCTTTTTTTCGTTACATACACTGTCGTCTTTCATTCTAAATTGAAAAAACCGCTCTCGGCGAAATGAGTCGTTTATAGCATTTCATTTTTGTCACATTATATTCAATTTTGTTTCCGATACTATTATATATCCTACAAATACATGTACTTATGTATTTAGCTTTAAAAATTATAGGCAAAACGTAAGTCACGGGAGCTGTTACTTTCACATGGCATAAAACTACTTTGCATATCCCCGCTTGCTTTAAAGACGCTTATTGTATTAAATTCCAAACGGCGGTAGGGAAAATTATCAGCTGCATCGTTAGTTCACTCGGCATTATATTCTCGTTATATCCACTGGTAGCTGCATCAGTTAGAGTGGCTATTGTTGTTAAGTTCGTCAAAGCAAATGTGATATTCCCAGCTTCATCGAAAGAAATCTTGATTATTTGCAGCTGAGAGATATTCAGCTTACTGAAGCCAATCGAATCAACTAGGCCATGAAAATCACATGACAATTTCTGTTTATCTGCTTCCATTTGCCTGATTCTTAATGAAACCGTGTTTTCTCACTGATTTTCTCTGTTCTTGTCATCATATGCTTACATGTGTTATGCTCTTATCTTTCGGCGTGTACAGCCGCCTGAGAACTGAGCTAACACTGTTAGTTCATTCTTTTACATGTTTTCATACTATTTTGTTGGATTTCATAAGAAGATTTTGCACTCAGCCAAAGGAATTGTTTAGCCATCTTCCTCTGTCTTTTATGTATGTATATATATATATATGGTGTAAGAGTAAAATTGTCGAAATCGTGTAACAGAATTATTGTCCACCCAGCAAAATGTTTAATACTTAAAAAAAAAGCACTAAACTAATTGAATTTCTTTTTTCCGGTTTTTTTATTAAATGTTTCGCCATCTTGACACCATTTTTCCTAAGAATCACTGAAAAAAATTATTTGAGTGATTCGGATAGAAACAAGAGAGATTGAAAACGTTTTGCACCAACCCCAATATGGTGGGAGAAAAAGATTATTCAGGCTTTCAGTAATGGTACCAATATTCATATTCTGGCATTCCATCTTCAAATACCATTCAAGTACCATCAAGAGAACGATGAAAGAGTTTTAAAAAAAGAGGGAACACTAGAGAGAAAAACGGGATCAAGAGTTCACGTTAAAAAATTAAAACTCAATTCATACGACATTTGACACGTAACAGATGAGTTTAAGCTTTGTAAATCTAAAGAACAATGAGGAAAGACTTGAAAATAAATTCGTACGTGAAACTTGTGATGTATCTTGTTAATCCAGGACAGAATATTAAAAGGTTCACTCTCTCTTGATAATCTTGAATAAGTTGGAAAATGATTCTGGGTTATATATAATTTTTGCGTGTGTGTGTGTTTGTATTTAATTTCAATACTTTATGAGCATCTGATCCTTAGCTGTGACTTAATATTGACGAACATATCAATTTAATTTATTATTGCGTTTATGATCGATTTCATAACGATTCTCCTATTGAGCTTGGAGAGTAATTATACGTTCTTATTGTTCAATGTCGGGTCCAAATGTGTTATAAAAACGAGGTGAATTCCAGTAAAATATATTCAATCATTTCTAAGATACAACGTTCCTAAACTTAAGCTAACAGTGTTTTGCTTTTACACGATTTTTTGTTACATCCTGTATAATAGAGAGAGAGAAACACACACAATGTTCTTACCCAAAATTTCAGAATGTTTTATAATAAACATATTTTTTTACTTGGAAATATCATTGATCCTCTGTACATCACTTTCACAAATATTCTGCAACACACACATGTATATATTTCATTAACTGTGAAATTTAAGGAAAAATTTAAATAGATGTAGATATAAATATTTGTATATGTATGTGTAAATATATATGAATATGCATAGATACATGTGTATATCGATACATATGTATGTCTGTGTGTAATTGCACATGTAAATGAACGTATGTATATGTGAGATTTACATAAATGTATGTGTCGTATATATATATATATATATATATATATATGAAAAAACAAAATATATAATATTGCCTTCAAAGATAACTCCATGTTAATTTGAAACCTAAACTTTATGTAAGAAAGATTACTCCTCTAAAAATAGTTACAAATTATATTCATGAATTAGATTCAAACTTATAAAGATGTTACCTTACCAGTCATTTAGAATATTAAAAGTATACTATCAGTAAACTGTTATATTTAAAATAATGTTTTAATGTATTTTCTATGAATGTGTTTTTAAATATAGTATTAACTCATATTAAATCCCTAAATTATTTGTAAAATAGATAAATATTTAAATTGCTGGCAAGCATTAAATTAATTTCTTCGTGAATTTTTTTAAACATTTAAATTATATCAAACATTAAAATCTGTTTTTTTTTTTTTACATAAATTTCTACAACTATACCACCCCTCTTCTTCTTCCGTAAAACATAATTACAACATCTTTATTTTTATTTCCACCTTCTTTCTTTTACTTTTTCTATCTTCTCCCTTCCCTTTCAATATATCACTTCCGTTAAGTTTACAGATTATGTAGGTCAATGTCTGATCTCACCTTACTCAATACTAAGTATGATAGAATGAAATATTAAAATAAACCCTTTCTAAACTCAACTATGATTCTCACACCACTCCTCACAATCGTCTGTGTTAAAGGACATAAAGTTAATACTACCCGTCAAAAGTGTGAATTTTCATTTCATTTTTCGTTATCACTTTTTGGAAATGATGTCTGATGATCCAGCGTCCTGTAAAAGGGCTCTGGTGAAATAAATTATTACAATGGAGCCGTAAAGTGGTCTGTTATTCTTTATATATATATATATATATATATATATATATATATATATACACACACACATACACACATCAGTGACTACGCATAATATCCCGCGTTGATAGCACAACTCGGAGTTTCATGCACTTAGGCAAGCATCAGATGCTGAATACGTATGCAGTGATGCTTGTGTATCTGCAAGAAATTCTGAATCGTGTTAGCGACTTGAGATATTATGTGCATTCATTAATATATACTTAATAGATGTGTTATATAACATTAAGGACTGTTTTTATAACATCTGATTACAAAATATATATGTTCAAGTCTGTATGCGTGTACACAGGTCTTTTAAATGTACCCGTCTTTTATATATATATATGTGTGTGTGTGTGTGTACTGTGTTAATACCGCGGAATTTCTAATAGCGTCCATTTTGTTTATGAAAACTTCTCGTGGACAGTTATTATATATCCTATCCCTCTTCATCCTCTATCGTGAAATAATGGATAACGTATTTTTTATCATTTTACCACAAGTAAATATATAAAGTCACAAGGACATAAAGGATTATTGAGCAAATATTTAAATAAAGAAAACAGTATTAATGAGAGAATAATACTAAAAAAACAGGAATTAGGAATACCAAATATAATGACTGACATTACATTTGGATTTCCAATGATCAAACATTGACTGGAACGCAATAAGCCAGGGAAATTATTAATGCTAACCTCTAGGAAATAAACTAACTGCGCGTTCTTTGTCTCGAGTTTCTCGCTGCCAGGAATTATTAAGGATTATACTGTATCAATTGCTAACTTCGGGGTTATGATTAGCAGTTATCTATGTCAAGCTAGAAAATTTTTCTCTCCAATAATATATCCTGCATATTTATAAGTCTACCATTCGTTCGTGCATCGAATATCACTAACGCATCTTGTCTGTTGAATTAATTATATTTACACATTCTTGCTAATAACCTGGAGTAGTATCTACAACGCTATCGAAATTATCTTGCCTTCAGTCATTCACTTACCGGAGTTACCTCTGGCTATTATTTAAGTATATTCAAATAACTGTTCTGATGAGCTTTTCGCTTTCGTATCTCGTCTTGACGAATTTACACATAGATCTACTTTGGCAAATATGTCTCGATTTTTCTGTTCTTTCCGTTTTCAAGCAGTGATTCAAATCTATTGCTCATATTTGCTGCTTTTTCATTCAGATTTGCTTCTTCTCTCGAGAAAACATTTAAGCAATTCTCTCCATTATGACTTCAGATTGTAGAAATTCTAACCGATATTATATATATATATATATATATATATCCCGCTTTTATAAAGTTACTATAAAACGTACGAACAAGTAACTTTGGTTAATTTCATCATGCATTTTTTTCTCAGGTTTCTTTCTGATATTCATTTGGCCTGAATGTATGGATGTTTTTTTTTATATAACCTTATAGGAATGTTTGATTTTCCAAGAATGTTCATCACATTGAAATCAAATATTTTATTTCAGTAGCACTACATTTGTGAATACCTAACATTGATATGACAACACAAATTAAGATGTTTACACACACACACACACACACACACACACACACACATATATATATATATATATATATATATATATATATATATATATATATATATATATATATATGTGCAGCTGCAAACTTTTAAAAATTTCAAAATAATTATGAAAGACAAGTAAGCTATAAATATTTTTTAATTTTTATCCACTATCCTAACACCACAAAAAAAGAAAAAAATTACAATGAAGCGGTCGAATTCGCTTATGACGATGAAGATTATGGAAAATTTCTATACATTTTTACACTTACGAAACGAAAATTGTAACGATGATGGAAAACCTAATGTTAAAATATATCCTCGCTTGCAGTATTTAAAGAAAATATATATCTATAGGGAAACATAAAATCCTATCACCCATATATAGTTTTAAAGTCGTTCCAAACCACAGAATTTTAGTTGTTCTTCATGGTTAGACATCTTTTACGCGTGATATCTTACACGGCCGAAAACAGATGCAAAAATTACGTTCCTTAGGAAGGCTAACTGAACTCCATTTTCGCAGATAACTGACTGACTCACATAAGATAACAAAGGAGTTAATCAATGAATATCTTCCGTACAGTGGCGTTCTGTGTCATTGTTTGGAAGAGAGCGAAAGAAAAAAAAAAGCAATAATGACAGTCAAATATAACTTGAAGATAAAAAAATGAAAAAAGAAGGGAATTAACAAGATCATTTTCAGCGCAACCTGAAATGATAGCATTGTAATTCCTCGATTTGGATTCATGGCATAGAGTATTCCTCTGATAATGGTAATTCACTGACAAAATGCCACTGTTCCCATCGTTGAACATACATATATATATATATATATATATATATATACATATATATATATATATATATATATATAAAACAGAAATTCGAGCAGTGCTTCCAGTTATCAACACTTAATATTTATCGAAGATTTCACAAGGGTAATACAGAATATGGAAATTACTGGGTACTTAAAATTTGCTAGAGGTAGTTGGATAATAAAAGCCATAGCAATAAATAGTATATCTTTCTCAATTTTTAATCTTTCATTTTCATCTATTGGGCTGGCTAGATGTACCTGCAAATTCTATACTAACAATTTAGTTTCTGGTTTTTCTAGCTCGTGGAACTCCCTTCCGGCGCCATGATTTCTGCAAAAATGTAAATGAAGTGTCAACCACTATCTCCTGTCCTCCTGATTTCGCATTTACTTTCCCGCTCATTAGTATTGTCTGTTCCTAATTCTTCCACACCGTTGTGTCATAACGGCTTTACTGCTTTGCTTCGAGTTAAACGGATTTTTAAAAAAAATCCCAACCGTTAATATTTTTTACCAAGATTCGCGCATTTTGTGAAAAAAAGTGTTTAACGATTCTATATAGTAATAATCAAATTTATGCCGTTTATCATTGTGTCTCGTCAGATAGGATTTCCCGCTCTGCACGCGTTCTGAAATAGAATTAAGTATACAAATGTTTGACAAATATGTCGGACTCGTGTAAACATCTTTGAAAGCAACATTCTACGTAAAGTTTAACAGACAATACTTATTATTTTAAAAAATCTAAGAAAAAAAATAGTATATTAAAGATACGATATTGCCGTTTGATAAAATAATTTAACTGTCAAAAGACAAGATTCTGGAAACAGAAATTACAAGACGTATTTTAAATTAGACGTAATAAATCTAATAGAACCGCAAGATACTTTCACCTTGTGTTACTAGTATCCATGAAAATATAGGCATGCATTCATACATATATTCACACTTACATATATTGTGAAATCTCTCACATATTAATACATAAACGTAATTTTTCACAAAATTTATTTCCCTAGACATTTCTAAGTACAATCTCTTAGACGTCTGGGAGAATCTATTCTGTTTCATTTAATTGTGTCTATAGTTGTTACTAAAACTTTAAAATATTTCTGGTGATTTCGTTCTATTTCTCGTTTAGAGTGTGCGAAGGATAGTTGGCGACTGCTTTCTCTCGTCTGTGGTCGATAGAAATATCACGTTCTCCTAATGGGATTAGGAAAAGTTTTCATTAGACAATCAAAATGTAAACGGTCAGCAGCAGCGATGTGCAACACTGGTTAAACAATTACGTCAGATTTTATATTATTTATTTTATATTTTAGCTCATATATGAATAATAAAACCACAAAATATATTTGTAATTAGAGCTACGCACTATTTACTTCAATTATACTCGCTTTAGTCTTGACAATAAAATTTATGTTCAAATATTTTTCTCATTTTATACTTAGTCATAATATTTACACCATTTTAACGTGTGAATGTTTCGGTGAGAGGTTCAAGGATATAATTATTCATGTTTTTTCCATGAAAATTACTTCGAATTGCCCACAACATTCTTTCGTATATTCCCTTTCAGCAGAGATTTTCACTTATCGTTTATCATATTAAAGCAGTATCCATTGAAAAACAATTATCCCTTGAACGTTGCAAATGAAAGTTCCGCTGGTATATCCGTGTCTTTTTACGGCTCATCGACCAACATTCGTGATCTCTTCCTTCAATATATATTTGTAATTGTTTTTTATGTAAATAGATGCATAATAAAAAAGAAACTCGAATATTTTGGATTTAACTAAATGACTGGCTTATTTCCCTGTTGAACGCGTATGTGCAGTGGGAAGTTAACATAATAGGGAAGAAACTAATATATCTAAACAAAAACTGTTTCCACTTTCTTTAAATTTCGGACGCGGGTCATTAATTTAATTAAATATGTATTTAATCTGTTTCCGGTTTAGGATTGGATTTTCAGTTTTTCTAATGTCTTTTACGTATTCGCTTCCATCAGTCCCTTTCTTATGAGTGGCGTTATCGCCTTACGTGGATGGATTGATTAAACAAAAACAGAAAAATTCTGGAAAAAGTAAGCATTTGTTGACTTGCGTAAATCTAGAGGTTAAAAATCACTAACTTTTTGTAACCCGGCACATAAGCAATATTCCTGAAAATAAACTAAAGCAAATTCCTGAATTTATTATTTAATTGAATTATGTTGCTGAAGAGCCAAAATATTTATCTAAACCATAACTATTTCCTTACAATTTTATTTCACAAGTGTCATAACATATGGTCATTTACAGGCCATCGTTTAATTGGAGAATAGAAAAAGTAAATAGACAAAGTACTGCGTCAACTCTAACCTGTCAGCAAAGGTTTTCAGCTGCGGATGAGATCAAACAAATATTGATTTTTTTTTTCTTTTACTCAAAGTGTCGGAATAAAATGTTTCTTGTTTTTCTCCAGAATGTGTAACCCACATAAATTCGAGAAGAATTCTAATCCCATTTCATTTGGCAAAAATTTAATTTTTTCAGAATATTTATTTTCATCTTAATTTACAGTTGGATTTGATTTGCTGGCATATAGAGAGTTCAGTTGGCAAGTGTTCCCTATAGTTGGACAATAGGTGAGGATTGCGTCTAATAATTTAATAATAGCCATCAATAAAATATTGCCAAATATTTCTCCAATCAATATATTTTAAAGTTCGTAGATATTTTGTTCTATTCCTGGTCCTGACTAAATCACAAGTGGCTCGATTTTCGAAAGGCTTTTTCCCTATTCGCTTTTGAAAATATCTGTATCTCTCCTAAAACAGGCAGTATGAAAGTATATCAAATGAAGATGACGCTAAACTATCATTAAGTTCAACGATGAAGTTCACAATTTTCTTTATTTTTCTTTGTTGTTTAAATTTCATGTCTTGTCATATTTACGTGGACTCCCATGTACCTGCAAAATATTGTAATACCATGAGTCATAGAACAATGATTTTCATCCGCTCTGCTAAGTGATAGACGATTGGCCGATCATCTTTATTTCAATTCATGACTGACTAATGAGAGATTTTCCCGCAGTAAGTTCCCGTTTCTTTGTGTGGTAGACTGGTTGACAACCAAGGCTATAGGATCATGTCTGTACAGCTGTTCAATTCATAGCTGCTAAAAGACATGGATTTGTAACTTTCATTAAAGGATAATTGCACGAAAGTGAATATAACGTACCAGAATGGAATTCGAAATCGGCTCAATCATAATTCTCTAAAGAACCTTCTTGATTTCAATAAAAATAGACAGTGACTACACTTAGTTATCAGGATATAACATTTGAGGCATGCAACATCATTTTTGCCGTGTATTCTGCAATTTTCATTTATGTCTCTCTCCAATAAGAAGTAGTAATTATTTTATTAGTGCACAGTTATTGGTCGCCCCATTTCCACGGAATGCAAGTACACTGCTCTGCCTAATGATTGAACTCACTATTATTGTTACCAAATTTCCACACCACATCCACTAATTTTTATCCCGTGCTACAATTCTCTGTGAAATGAGGAAAATAGTCTATATGTATATAGAAAGTAGACAGCGGAAAGAAAAACAAAAAAAAAACTTGCACAATGTCGAACTGAAGAATTGTACTTGGTGACTGCAAAAAATATTGTGCGATTACTTTCATCAACATCATGTAGGTATTTTCCGAGAATATTTAACAGATCTTCTAACAAGCATATACATAAGTATAAGTGAATATTTATTTGGAACACATCGGTTCTTTGCAATGAATAAATTCTACCGCCAGCATTTCTAACTGCGTTGTTTTGTTTTCTTTTTTAAACTTCTTTTGAGATTAAAGAAACAAATCGAGATTGTTTACATCAATCTGTATTGAGGTCTCGCGGGATTATCTTCGCAGATTGGCATCAGAATGCTGTTCGTTGATGAGATTATATTCTGTTAAATAATGAAACGAAAATTATAAAATAACAATTATAAAAGTTTTAAAGATGGGGACATATTAGAAATAGTAATTTTGCCTAAGAAAAAAAAGTTTCTTTCTCTTTCGTAAATGTACACAGGGTTATGAAACATGACAGAGGCAAAAATGCCTATTTAATTCAGAGTACAGCTTTAAAATTAAAGTAGTTGTTATGACTAAACGTGTTGCACGCACCTTCCAGATAGTGTTGACATTACGGTGTTAATGCAAACAATCAACCTGTCCGAAAAATAACTCAGTTAGCGATGCTGTTTATTGAAATTATATATATATATATATATATATATATATATATATATATAATTTCCGGAAAATGTAATTGTTGCTTAAATTCCATGAAAGCAGGCTTCATTAACACCAATATTTCTTTTCAATATAAAAAAGAAAATTGAACTTTAAGAATAACGTAAACTTGAACTTAACGTTGACTGCAAATTCAATACCTCGTTTATCCTACTCAATATATGTTTAATATATTTATTGCATTTTTTATTTTATTTTACTAAAACAAGTATTAAACATTGGTTTCTGCCTTTATATATTTTTGCAATATTACGAGAGCAGTCGCTACCTTTTATCTGATTATCATTTCAAATGACAGACAAAGTATATCAGAGACACAAATATTACATATTTGTAATTGAGTACCTTATGACGGTAAAATTTAAGAATAGCAAGTGTGTGTGTAATTTTCATACATAATGCCATCACAAGTAGCTTGAATTCTCCAAAAGAAGTTGTAGCATCCCGCTACCACTTCCTTATCAATGTATAATTCTGTACATTTTTGGGCAAAAAAGTGGATCAGAGAGCCTACTCAGCTTAGTAAATATTTTCAAAAAATATCAATTTCTAATTGGTCAATAAACATACAAGTGGGGGTTGCAATTAACCCACGTACAAATATTTTCCAGCGCGTGACCAAGTCAAGTTTCTCGCGATCCTGTCACGTGATTACAATAATTATAAATAGCAGACCCAAGCTTGCTTTCTCTCTCTCCTTTCTTCATTCGCCTAAGATATGATCTTCAGGATCACGTCTCGACCATGAGCGGTCACATGTTAAAAACATATTCACGCATGCACGTACGTACGAACTTTTCCAATCTATATTACAAACCTACAGAAAATTTCCAAACATGCAACAAGAACTTTTCTCTTTGAAATATTCTTCCAAAACTACATTTATTCAGCATTTCTCAGCTTTATAATTCATTCAACTTTTGTGAGTTCAGATAAAAATATTCACAGTATAAGGGACATATCTCCAACAGATCTTTAACTTCTACGCATGTACATCAATATACAAATAAATACAAATTGACCCTATTTCTACTTAAGATTTTCACATTGCTCACATTTCTATGATATTCTTATTATTATGATTATCTTTTGATAATCATAATAATAATACCATATAATCGCTATCTGTTAAATTCTTTCTTCAACTGTCAGGAGAGTTTTGTTGAATTTACTATAATGTAGCAGATTAATTATAACATAGAATTCAACACTCTTTTTTTAGTTTTTGAAGATATTTCCTGATGTCCTATTACATGTTTAGTGTCCGGCAGATAGTTTTTTTTCTATCCATATAGCCTTCGGATTGATGTCTCGTTTGTTAGTGATTTTATTAGTTTGCGTTATGAGCAGTTTTTCCAAGACAACATGATATAAAACCAAAAGATTATTGAAAGTACTCTAGTCATATTCTTAAATGAAATAAACTCTTCAGATCATACGAATGTTTTAGATGACGGCGAAACCGTTAAAATGCCAAGTCCTTAGACTAATGATTAAAAATATCTCCAAGGGAATGAAACCTTCAGGATTTATCGAGATCATCCTTCTTCGAATCATTATCTGGCGCTACAGAATCACAAATAATGAACTATGTCAAATAATAGAATCCTGGAAAAATATAATAACCGTAACTTTAGAACAAATCTTCCTTATCTATTGTTGTAATAGAAAACTCTATAAATTTCGACGTGAGACTTCCACTGGCTGCTCAATCAATGAATGTAAAATATTTCCATAGAAGATAAACTTTTATTATTCCTATTACTTTGACTCGGACCAAGTTAGATAAATTTCTATACCTAGTTGATTTTGATCCCCCGCGTATCTTGAATACTGGGTTATCGATTTTGTTGTTAACTAGATATTATGTTTTCGTACAGGCAACTGTTAGATCTATAGTATTAGTAAAGAGACATAAATATTTTGCGAATTCAGGAAGCAGAACCTGTCTTTATACTTTGCTAACTTGTACATAATTCTAACCGTATTGCTTAGCATTGAGTGTATATAAAGAGACGAATCAAGTGCGTGGCGTGAAGTACAATCTCGTTATTACTTTGCTGGCACCGAGAGTCTAGACATTAACGATGCTTAGATCTTTGCTTCAGCTGCAATGAAGAATTTGTTTGGGCTCCAGATGTACTGGACGCTTTCTTTCTGATACTGCTGTCCCACTTAATCAAACCAGTTGTTATTTTTTTCCTTTGGCCGTGCTCATGTCACAATAATGAAAGCAGGATTTCAAAGCAGTGAGATGGTAATTATTTTCTTATTAAGAAGTAAGTGGAGACAGTTTATGGACACAACAGATAAAACTTAATTAATTTCTTTCTCCAGTCTAACGTAACTCAATCTTTATGAGACACTCGTATGAAAGGATGGCTAAAATAGACGACATATGCAAAATTAATTCCCATTGTTGCTTTGTGCTTTGATTTCTATCTTGCCGACAGCATTATTAAAATCATTTCTTATAACAATAGAGAAAAGCATAAGTTTATTAAATAAATTTCAGTAAAAATACAGCAAGCGTATAAAATAAAATTTCAATAAGATCTGACACCATGGGTAGATGCTTTACAAAATTAGGGATACATCAGTTTATTTTGCAACGTTTTTTGTTTGTTTGTTTTTTTCTTTTTTGTTTGTTATTGTTTGTTTGTTGTTTGTTTGTTATTGTTTGTTTGTTGTTTGTTTGTTATTGTTTGTTTGTTGTTTGTTTGTTTATTGTTTATTGTTTGTTTGTTTATTGTTTATTTTTGTTTGTTTATTGTTTTGTTTATTGTTTTGTTTATTGTTTTCGTTTATTGTTTTCGTTTATTGTTTTCGTTTATTGTTTTCGTTTATTGTTTTCGTTTATTGTTTTCGTTTATTGTTTTCGTTTATTGTTTTTGTTTATTGTTTTTGTTTATTGTTTTTGTTTATTGTTTTTTGTTTTTTGTTTTTTGTTTATTTCATTTGTTGTTTTTGTTCTTTAAATATTTTTCGTTGTTTCTTCGATGTTTTTCATATGTCGATGTTTTTTCATTGTTTTTTCCTCTTTTTGTTTTTGTTTTGTTTTTTCTTTTTTTTCTTTTTGTTTTTGTTTTCTTTTTCTTTTTGTTTTTGTTTTGTTTTTTTTCTTTTTGTTTTTGTTTTGTTTTTGTTTTCTTTTTTTCTTTTTGTTTTTGTTTTGTTTTTGTTTTCTTTTTTTTCTTTTTGTTTTGTTTTTGTTTTCTTTTTTTTCTTTTTCTTTTTGTTTTCTTTTTGTTTTCTTTTTTTGTTTTTGTTTTGTTTTTGTTTTTTTGTTTTTTTTCGTTTTTTTTCTTTCTTTTTTACAGGATCTTTATTGTTAGTGAATATAACTATAATTATTTCACACCCTCACGTAATAACATTTCTCACTGTAAAGCAGTGAACAGCAAAATACTGTCGTAATGTGTTCAAACCTCACTGTTTCCTCCATTCCTCATTTAGGTTTAAATAAAAATAAGACAAAATTATTTTATAATTAGATATAAATAAAGACGGCTGGATGATACGCGCAGACTCAATTCAGGATTATTAAATGTTAATTAAAAATCGTGCTAATATTGAATATTTTCTTTATTACATGAAATAATCTTTTCTTTTGTCTCAAGTTGAAAGTAATAATTAAAAGACTTGTTTGCCTAACATCAAATGAAATTTAAATGGAAGTGTAACATCACATTGGAATAAAACATTCCCTTTTATATGTGAATCGCTGAAAAAAAAACGAGAACTTTCTTCTTAACCTTTACAATTTTGACATCGCTGACCCCTGGAAAATCTTGCTTTTCATGAATTAATCAAAATTTTATTTGTGGAAATTTTCTATTTAAATAGATTGGAGTTGTTTAGTTTTGCATTTCCCAGTGGTATTTGTCGAAAAATTCCGAAGACCTTTTGGCATTAATCATTAATTCAATTACAATTTTCCTCTTGAATTTTCCAGCCCAAACATCAGCAGTCATTTTGTTCTGTCGTGTTTGATCCTTTGCACCTCGTCCAATCATATTCCTCTTTTCATTTCTACATATTTCTGTTCCTTTCTTTATTTCATTACTTTTTAATTTCCTACATCATTTCATGTTCTTTGTGTCTACCCATCCATGGCTTTCATTTTTTTATCTTACTATTTTTTTTACAATCGTCTAGTAATTTTGTTTGATTACGTTAGATTCATTTTATTTGACAACTCTTGAAAATCTGTTTTTTGTAATGTTTCTTCGTGTCACTAAGATATTTCATATATATATATATATATATATATATATATATATATATATATGTGTGTGTGTGTGTGTGTAAAATACAATCGGCCGATGAAAGGTTACTTCTAAAAGAGTAGCATCTGTGAAATTTGAAATTAATTTTTATTTCGGTTCGAATCCCGATGTCATATTGGATTTAATGTTATTCTTATTGCTTTTTTATCACTGTTTGGATAATTTCGTTAAATTTTTCGAGATTCTTCTATGCGCTGTGTCCTTTCAGAACGTTGGCGATTCCCTGTCCTTTATTTCTTAGTAAATATTGTCTTTCTGCCATTAACACACTCCGGTGCATCAATGTCGTTCTGCTCATGAAGATTGTATTATGTAATGTATTCAATGTGAAAAAAAACTTAAAAACTATGAAAGTATAAATGAGTCAGTGCTCATATTACTTTTTACATTATTTATTCGTTTCTTTATTATTCGTTTTATTTTTATCATTTCCTGTGAGGATTTGGCTATTATCAATACATTGATGGATTTGAAATTTCTTATTTTCAGTATAATTTACTTACCTTTGATTTTGTTTTGTCAAATTCGCAGTTGATCCCAAAAATGAAACTCAGTCTGTTAACTGATATAAAATAGCTTGTTAATTTTTACCTCCTCAAATCGTAACTGCTCTTATTTCATCGTCTTAAAAATCTTTTTTTTTTTTTTGCTTTCCATCATCATGTGTGAAGCTAACCTCCAGCAGAGTGACTCATTGCCCCTTATCGGGTTAACGATTTTCGCAGACGAAGTAGAAAGATTACAAGGAATAAAGTTCAACGTTTGCTACTATTTTCTCGACACTTTCTCTTTTCTGTCTGATATTAGCCTATGTACCTATTGCTGTCACATATTGAAAAATGCTTCTGCTATATATTTTGATATTCTTGATAAAATCCAAATAAAAATCTGCAATATAATTCTTGATTTTGCATCTTAGTTTTAGACATTTACCCTCCTCCTACTATAGGTTCTCCATGACTTTTCTGCAGATATTTTCATGGGCTTTCTTTCTGGTAAGATTTCCCCTTCAGTAACTCGATATAAAGAATTTAATAGAAGGATTTAAGTGGAAGATAGGCGCCATCATTTTAAATTGAAAATTGGTGTATGTACCTGTAATCAACTTCTTCTGGCGCAATTCTTGTTTGTGGAATTTACTTCCAACCTCTGACTTTCTAATCAACTTTGACTTTCTAAAATTTAAATGCTCTGTAAATCGTTATATTCTGTCTTATTTCCTGTTCTTTTATTGTTCTCACCAATTTTTTTTCCTTTTCTCCTATCCTTTCACAAACAGAATTTCACTTGTGACTTAGTGGTTTTATTGCCTTCTTTGAGGTGAATGATTTCTAAAAAAATACTGCTTGATACTTTGTGTTTTGTCTTGTATGGTACATTCTCGTTTCTTTTTTTTTAATTAATATATTATTTGCGATCGTACACTTACTGTGTAGATACTCAAATACGCTTCTTTTCACTTATTTTTAAAGTCATTTATATCTTTCTCTTTTCTCATTTATCTTTTGGACTCGATTTTTTTTAACCGACTTGGTATGTCTTCTAATTAGAATTTCATTCAATACAGTAGTTCTTCATTTTTTTACGTATAACTACAACTGCATTGGCATCTTTTGTGCAACTCTAGAAATTATTCCGGTTTCTGATAAAGATATCTGTAACGAAGTGTTGAAAAAAAAATGAAGGTTCAAGAAAGCAAATAAAATAATTTCCTTTCTTTACAATGTTATTTTTTTTATTTGGAAAGAAAAATAAAAGTGGAAAAGTCCTTTTATTTTAATATTTTGTGTACGTTTAAATTTTTTCTTAAATATTTTATCGCTAGTTTTTAATGACTTACTTGTCTCGTATAAGAAAAAGTGTTGATTCTTTTTATCAGTTCCTTTGATTTAATACTGAGCAGTATTTTCTCAGTGCCATCACTCTCTGTTAAATGACACCAGAGAAAGTTACGTTTGCTGGGTAGGAAGTTGCAAGCAAAAGTTTACTAAAGTTTTAATTTTGCAATTTTAGTTAGGGTTTCCTCCTTTCCACAATTACTGCTTCATATAAGGATGTTCTCATGAGGTCGCAAAGAATCAAAATAAAATATAGAAAAAATAATTACTCTCTGAATTCATGGGTTGTTATTTATCATAATTTAAAATATTTGCACCCGGAGAAATGTCTTTCACTTTGTTGCAATTGTGACAATTTTAGTCCATTATGCCTTTGTCACATTTCATTAGATCCGCGTCACTGGATATATTATTTAATATACAGAGGTGAATTGTTCCTATTCCACTGACGTAATTTAGAGGTATTCCGTCCAATTATTAGCTAACAATTCGAAATTATCGCCCTGTTCAAGATTGAAATTGTCTGCTCTGTCTTGTACAGTGTTTGAACTCGCAACTACTATCATCATTTTCACGAACCAACACTTTAATCAACTAGATTATTGTCCCGCGAAATAATCCACCGTGAAGATTTTGGAGTTTTTTTACATGTACTGCTTGTAATTTCAATCACTGGGCCAGAATTTGCATAATGACAGTCAATGAAAAACTTAAAATTAAAAACACACCATAAAAATAATTTTTATAGTAAAATTACCAACAGTATATTTTATGATTTATATATCCAAAAGACATATATTTACCCTTAAAATATAGAATTATTACAAACTGTAGCTAAAAGGATTAAATTACGTAGACATTTTTTTTTTAAGCTTATAACCTCAAGCAATGCAGGAAGCCACTGGCACGCAAAGGGTTACAGAAGGTTTGGAGAAAGAGCAGATAGGAGTTGTAAAGGAGAGGAAGTGGAGAAAGATAGTGGATCGATCAAGGCAAGGGGGTTACAGAAGATTTGGAGCGAAAGCAGATAGGAATGAAAGGTGAAAGGATGTGGAGAAGGGAAGTGGGTAGATCAAGGCAACTGGAGATGTCGATTGATGTTACACTTAAATAGTTGGAGCTTGTATTTGTCACGGAAACAGGAATAAGGAAGGGAGTTCCACAGGCGAGATGTGCGAGACATGAAGCTATTGGAGTAGAAGAGACGTGTACATCTAACAGTTTCAACGGTGAAGGGGTGGTGGTGGGAACGGGATGCCAGCCTCGTAGGACGTTTAAATTCATGAGGCCAAGGAACCAGCGAAATTTAGATCCCAGTATTAAACAAACAATAGAGATCAAAATCAATCAATCAGTCAATCAATTAATCGACCTACATAAATTCAGTAGAAACGGGGCGGACTGTAACTCAGTTATATCAAAGTTGTGGCTGGCATTTCTTCTATTAGGAAAAATGCTTCGAATTCATAAAAATGGATAATACAACGGAAACCACGCAACGATTCACCATATATTTTTTTAAAATTTAATTCCAATTTGCATCTGTACAGATTCCTTTCTTTAATAATTAGTACTAGATTACCCCGAAAATAGATATAACATAGACATATAATTTTTATAGATTTCAACGAGTGATCATATGTTCTTGTTTTATTTTATCGGTATTACCCTAAAGCCACAAAGACACAAACGTTTGCAGAGTGTAAAAGAATTAGTAACAGAAACTTTGGTAATGAGCGATTGAAGTTGCCTGGAAAATATGGAAGCGGAAGGAAGTTCCACAAACGAGAATTGCGAGAAAATAAACTGTTACTACATAATTTACGGTTGCATCTAGCAAGCTCAACTGTAAATTGATGGTATGCCAACGCCATTCTATTAATGTTCTTAAATTCAAAATGGCTATGTACCATAGCAAAGAGGTCATCCAAACGATTACCATGAAATTATTTATAAAAAAGACAATGAAATATCACCTTACGGTGGTGGGAATGTCACTGAAGTAGAGACCCATTGTCCACACACACACACATATATATATATATATATATATATATATATATATATATATATATATATATAATATTTGATGAAAACAAAATTTATTAAACATTAAAAACAAGTGCTCTATGTAGAACTTATTTTTTTCTAATTTCTGACAAAGTTGTTTTATGTCAGAATAAATATACATTTATATATTAATTACTTTAATTGTAGCCCTGCGAGCACATACGAATTGCGTGTTTTCAGTTTTGTGTGTTATTGGAATTGCGTGTTTCGCAAATTCCGGCGTTTCCCAGTCTGTTGGAATCAATTACAAATTACTTAAAGATAACGTCATGTACAATTTGGAAAACCTAGGAGACCTTCGTGACTTAGTACACGACACGGAGATTCAGAGAGGACAGAATAGTTATTTACAAAGTAAATGAAGATGAAAAATCAAATTGATTTGCAGCGTGCCTTCAGGTCCAAACAGCTCTGATTATCTACAACGGTCAAACTGAATTTATTCGTGCGTTTTTTATTCGTACTTCAATATAAGTTCATCTAAAGAAAAGGTCCCCGAGAATTTTGTGTCTTTCTGGAAGCCTTTGTAAGACAAGTGACGCAGCCATCATTAAATGGGACATCTTTCACCAATGGCGATCGTTTATTGAAATGTATAGGAAAATAATTACACGTATAAAAGCAGTTTGTTCGTAGTAGATGACGTCAACGTTGGGTGAATGGAATTCATTCTCGCAGGCTAAGAGACGTCACCATTCCTAAACACTTACTTTTAATAACACGCAATTCTTGTTAATGACTTTAAGGACAGTCTAATGTTGTTGGATTAAAACAATAAATAAAGTTTGGAAAGTTAATTCATTTCGTACGTAAAACAAATTAGTCGGAAAATATGATTATTGAAGCCTAAAAGCATCACACACACACACACACACACACACATATATATATATATATATATATATATATATATATATATATAGTCATCTATAGACAGACTGTGTCGATGTATCACAGTTCATCAGTGTTGCTAGACATCGTTTCTAGCCGGGCACGAAACGTGACCTATTTGGCGCAGAGGGGCGAATTTTTTTTTCATAAGCACGCCAGTGAACTAGAGAACTCAATCCGTCTGGAGATTCAAGCATTATCAGTAGTAATCGTCACTGTTTACAAATTCGTCCTTTCACCTCTCAGTACTTGACCGAAATAAAGCACCATTATTTACTTCAGACAAATATCAATAGATAATAGGGGACTCGCTGCAGAAAAAAGATTCAGATTCTAGAAGCCTTTATAGTATAAATGTAACAGCTTCCATTAAATAAAATATATTTTTCCATAGAAAATGGTATATTGTACTTTGTATAACACATTTAATAGGCATAGAAAATATTTAATACGATTATTAAAAGAAAAATAGATCTTTTGTTCACTTTGTGGGAACATAAAGCAATGTACGAACGAATAGTCCTTAAAAATAACAAATAATGCTAATTATAACACAATAAATATTTAATTTAATAGCTTATTTATGAAGTTAAATACTTTCATATATTCAATTTATTCATAACGTTGTCATGTCTATAATTTGATGAATTTTATTAAAAAACACTTGTTTACGATGTGGAAACAATATCGTTGCTTTGTTAACAGATGTATATAAACGAAAGGTTGCAGCTGAGACAAAATAACATCACTGGAAAGCAGGTATTCTGCACAAGAGCGAGGAATAAATGAACAATCGTTTAGTGGGTTTACTTAATTATAAATATCTCGCGCTAAACGGTAATTAATGTACTCCGCGAGATATGAGACTAGAACTTAGCTTCTATTCTTTCCAGATCACTATCTTAACATTAGTCAAATAATTTATAGATTATGCTAAAAGTATTTGCTATTTTTCTTTTCATTCATTACTGATTAAAATTGTTATTTTAGGATGCAATAATACTAAAATATATACATATACATGAGAGTGAACTTAACGGGAAAATATACTTATCTATTATTATGTTATCATTAATTAGCCTGAAGAAAATTTCCAAACACACGCACTATCTAATATATATATATATATATATATATATAGTAATTTCACAAATATGTATAATTAGAGAATTCCATGCAGGGCTTAATATTTGTCGGAGAAATTTATAATTTCTTTTCACGTGATACGCCACAATCGATATTAACATTGCAAGTCACAATAATACATTTTGCCATAATAGGTGTACGGAAATATATATGATACCCTCCGACGAGTGTACGGACGAATACGCCCATGAAACTATGGAAAATAACTTGATGAGGTTATATTTAAAGCTTCATGCAAGATCCTAATTGTAGTATAGCTAATGAAAAAAAAATTTTTTACCGTTAATTTAATACTTTGGTAAGTATAAAAAATTATAAATTATTTGCGGTATACTCCATTGCACCAAGCAGTAATCTTGATTTTTGAGTCTATTGTAAGGTAAACAGGTTTACATCATTATTAAATGGCGTTGATTTTATAGTATTTGTAATAAATAATATATAAATCTCTGACAAAAGGAAAATCGTCTCAACTTATAAGATCATTTAAGTAAATAGTGGCAAATGATATACTTTTGTTGTTGAAAATTTTAGCTTACTGTTGCACTGGTAATTTTGCATCGTTTATGGATCTTGTCTCCTACGGACCTTTCTGATTATAGATATCCGCAAATTCTTACAGCACTAAGAAAACTTGGTCCATTAAGAATGCGTCCTTCATGTTCTGCCACTCAATTAAATGAGCTTCTTGGTGGCATCACATGTTGCATTCATTTGCACTTTTTGGCTTCAGTGTACTGTGAAAGTCAGATTCTCTTAGACCGATCGTCTTGTGTGTCACAAGAATATTTAAACTCTCATTCTTAGCAAATGTGTCAGTTTCGTTACGATTGTCCATAAAAATTATACGTGGCTCACATTTGCGGTCCTGGTATTTCTTTGTAGAATCACGTATCCGCTGCCTCATGTTCTCTTTATCTGTGAGAAAACTGTTCAGCTTTCACGTACATATAGGAATCATAATGCAAAACATTGTGTACGTTTTAAGTTTTTATGACAAAGAAACTTTCCTCTTTCTTAATATTGACCTTAATTAATGGAAGGTACATTCCCGGTTCCAGTACATCTTTCGAAACTGGTGTCATATTTCGCATCGTTTTTTAAATGCAGACCGGATAATTAAAATTCTGAACTTGGTTACTTTTGATGTAGCTGAGATAACGATGTTAAGGAATATTTTTTCTTTCAAATTTTATGATTGTTTATTTAATCAGATCTCTTCGTATGGCAGGGAGATATTTTCAAACCGTCGCTTCTGGATCGTATGTCGCATTCTTAATAATGATCTTGCTTAATAATACGCTTGCTATATTATCTATTAATAGTGTCAGATATATTATATATATATATATATATATATATATATATTTATGTATGTGTGTATGTATATATTTATGTATGTGTGTATGTATATATTTATGTATGTGTGTATGTATATATTTATGTATGTGTGTATGTATATATTTATGTATGTGTGTATGTATATATTTATGTATGTGTGTATGTATATATTTATGTATGTGTGTATGTATATATTTATGTATGTGTGTATGTATATATTTATGTATGTGTGTATGTATATATTTATGTATGTGTGTATGTATATATTTATGTATGTGTGTATGTATATATTTATGTATGTGTGTATGTATATATTTATGTATGTGTGTATGTATATATTTATGTATGTGTGTATGTATATATTTATGTATGTGTGTATGTATATATTTATGTATGTGTGTATGTATATATTTATGTATGTGTGTATGTATATATTTATGTATGTGTGTATGTATATATTTATGTATGTGTGTATGTATATATTTATGTATGTGTGTATGTATATATTTATGTATGTGTGTATGTATATATTTATGTATGTGTGTATGTATATATTTATGTATGTGTGTATGTATATATTTATGTATGTGTGTATGTATATATTTATGTATGTGTGTATGTATATATTTATGTATGTGTGTATGTATATATTTATGTATGTGTGTATGTATATATTTATGTATGTGTGTATGTATATATTTATGTATGTGTGTATGTATATATTTATGTATGTATGGATGTATTTATGTGTATGTATGTATTTATGTATGTGTGTGTGTATGTATGTATTTATGTATATGTATGTATTTATGTGTGTGTGTGTATGTATTTATGTATATGTATGTATTTATGTGTGTGTGTGTATGTATTTATGTATGTGTGTGTGTGTGTATGTATTTATGTATGTGTGTGTGTATGTATGTATTTATGTGTGTGTGTATGTATTTATGTATGCGTGTGTGTATGTATGTATTTATGTATGCGTGTGTGTATGTATGTATTTATGTGTGCGTGTGTGTATGTATGTATTTATGTGTGCGTGTGTGTATGTATGTATTTATGTGTGCGTGTGTGTGTGTATGTATTTATGTGTGCGTGTGTGTGTGTATGTATTTATGCGTGCGTGCATGTATGTATTTATGTATGCGTGCGTGTATGTATGTATTTATGTATGCGTGTGTATTTATGTATATATGTGTGTATGTTATTAATTACAAGATATTCTACTGTAATATATATATATATATATATATATATATATATATATTATCTACTTATCACTTGGAATATACTTATTTGAGATGAAAATATCTCATATTATGTAAGCCGATATTTTAGTGAGAATGCGGAAAGTATTTTTGATAATAAACTAAATAAAATGATTTTTGAATATATTCCCTCTTTACGTATTCAGTACATGAGGTATATTAAATGAATGTTGTAAATCCTTGCATAAAAACGAGCCAATTCACTACATTCTTTTTCCTTTGGACATCTTATTCATTTGAACTGAATTTTTACATAATTCTTCACCACTTTAAATATGAGAATTGTTCTTTATTTCTTTATATATCTATAGAGTATATATAAAGAAAAGATATGAAAAATAGGAAAAAGTTTCTGATGTGTTTCATCCGTTAGAACTTTATCGTATTAATCGCGTCACAAAACACTTTTCCATTTTGTCATATTTTTTCATTCCAAACACTTCTTGGTATACAACGTTTTTATTAAATTTTATATATCGCTATCATATATATATATATAATTTTTAAAGCATCTAAATTCATAATATTGTGTGCCATATCGCACATGTGTTAAGTCTTGCCGACCAAAATTTCAGAAAAATGAAGAAAGAACAGCATGCGTAAAAATCTTATTACATATATTTTTTATTTAATTATTTTATTTGTTTTTAGTCAGTCTGCATGTTATTCCAAAAAATGCTATCTCGAAATGAAATCTGAAATTTTAAAATGAGAAATTTACCAGAATATGTGAGTTGCATTTCGCCCATTTAAACATTTTTCAGAGCATCGGCAATAGAATTTCACAAGCAACAACATATTTTCCCCGAGATATTTCTACTCAATGGAGAGTGATAAATTATTAATTTAATATTTTATGAGATGAAACACTGTCAATAATTAACTCCGTCGAATTATTAATCATAATTTCACTAGCATTTCATCTCAACGGTTCAGGCATCATTTTTTCAATTAAAAATGCGAATCAGAAATGAACTCTGGTCAAAACACTGATTCCTCGCTTATCTCAGGAAGACTTATGTGTCTTGAGGAATTATTGGGTATTGTATAGAAATGATATTTCGCTATCCTTTTATCTGCATTGCTTATTTCTATAAGTGTATATTCGTTTTTACTATTCTGCTTTATCTATTTTTTGCCACCCATTCACACAAGCTCGTTCGGAAATTGCTGTTTCCGGTCTGCTTTTTCCAGCCTGCTTTTTCGTCTACAGTATGTCATGTTAGTTTTAAATTCTGAAGTATAATTGAAATTACATATTTCATAAATTCAACAGCCTCTTTTCTTAATTTTGAGTTTCCTTGTTGTTCAAATTTGCCTCATAAACTTGTCGTTCCTCACATATTCTTACAATGCTATTCGTAGCATTTTTAGGTAGAATCAATTCTCTGTCAGTCTGTGAGGAAAAGTTTTCAACATTTTCTGTCATATCACTCATTACATTAAAATATAGCGCATTACTTAATATGTTGCTTCGTTTCTAGAAAGCCTTTTCAGCTATTTCTATGTGCCTTTCTCCGTCTTAGGTAGTCATGTAGCAGAAGAGAGAAACTAAGCTGTTTCA
Source organism: Acanthosepion esculentum (assembly GCA_964036315.1). Lineage (NCBI taxonomy): Eukaryota > Metazoa > Mollusca > Cephalopoda > Sepiida > Sepiidae > Acanthosepion > Acanthosepion esculentum. Next base: position 38,709,668 of record OZ038482.1, on the reverse strand, counting down.
CTATATTCTCTTTGATTTAATTGGATCTATGATTGATTTTGTATGTAATCCATGAATCAGCGAACAAATGAGAGCTTAAAGCTAAAAATATAAAAGAGAAATCCGTTTTTCCAACCTATCTGAGGTCTTTAAAGGTTTCAATATACGGCATCAGTTATCTTAAAAATACTCAGCAGAAAAAGTGTTTGATTGACATTTGTTGAATATTGAAAAATGCTTAGGCAAGTTGTTGAACTATGTAAATCTGACATTACATTTTTTTATTAATTTGATCACTGAACAAAATCTTATTTTATCTTAATTAACGCTTGCTTTGCTTTCTTTCATTTTTTTCAGGTAAGTGACCTTCATTATCCTGTAATGACAATCTTGGATATTGAGCTGAAACAAAGACATGACAAATGACGACTTGGAAACTCGGATAAACGGTCGGTGAAGTCATTTGTCTTTATTCTCCATGTTTCATTAATAAATGCAAACAAAATGCCATCACCTATAGACATTTAAACGAGACAACCAATGCATGTTTTCAGATTTATTCTTTGTGGATTTTATATATGTTTTTTTTTTTTGTTGTTTTTGAACATTTTATATTTTTTTTAATTTGATTATCATATAGCATGTATATGTCCATTCATAGTTATGGATATCGATATTCGGGTATTACGTTTCGAAAGGATATATGTGCAATATTTTTGTAATGATAGCATTAAAATATATTGATAAGGACTAGTATAATCTGTTCGATGCAAGTATGAAAATATGTAACAGATTTATTTTTTCTTTTGTCATAAATCTTCGTGTTGAATTCCTTCACAATTTTCTGAAATAATAACTCCCTTCACAATATAGAATAATTACGTGAAAACTGGTCAACTTCATTGTAATTCACAGGAATAGCATGAAGTTCTATGTTCTCGGCCAAACACTATTGCTGAAATATGATCAAACATAATTTGGTTATTTTTATTAACTAAGTTTTCATCAGACCAAAGATGCTTCTTCCGCAAACTCATAAAGTTTTCACCATTTGTGTATGTTAATTTCACCTTCAACTGCGATTTGTATCGAATGAAGTGATGAATTTTTGACTGTTCGTCCGTACAGACTTTATATTTTATTATAGATTTTGATCTTTCAGCGTCATTTATTAGTATATTATAACCTGCGGATGGCATATACCTGAAATCTGTCAATATCTATAATTCCTTAATAAAGTCAGTGGTAGAACTTATACGATCAACGTGTATATGTAAAAGTATATGTCTATACCTCCTTTCTTTCATATAAATTCCGTTTCAATTAAAACGTGTTTTTTAATGTAGCAGAAATTAGCGTTTGGTGACTTTTTGTACATAAGTCGTTTTGACTTGTGTACAAAAAGTCACAAACGGAAGGAGAAAGAGTAAATATCCAGCAACAGATGATACCATTTAATGTTAAAAATAATCAGTATTGTTAACTTAAATATCATAAAAATTATGATTATTGCGATGAAAATATATATATATATATATATATATATATATATATATATATATATATATTCAATAAATCTGGAAATTCAATTTTCCCTCAAAGCAATTTCTGGAGCCAAAACTACAAAAAATATATCGAATCATTGCTATCTTCCCAGCAGTGATGTCTGAGCCAAGCTACGGGCGAAATCAAGATACTACATTTTCAGCTAAGACGAAAGCTCTCAGATCTGTGTGATATACAAAAAAATACTGAACGGCTATTAGGAGATGGAAGTGAAGTATTTCTTCATACACTAAAACAGGTGGATGTGTTGACACTCAAACAGATTGATTAAAGAGCACTCGAAAACCTTTGAAGTTTTCGACTCATTTGCCCTGAGCGTAATCAGCAGGTAGAATTCTTTACCTCTCTGTTAGTGTGAACGCAGCAACGCTGGATATTTTCGAGAGGAAATTGAGGATCCAGCTCAAATAAGCTGAAGGAATATTAAAAAATTGGAATCTTTATTCTAATACTACGCAAAAGGACAAATTATTTTACAATTCTGCTATTTTAAACAATGTATATGTTATATCGTTATTAAGAGTGATTTTCACGGTAAGTTAAAAAAAAATTATTGCAGATATTTATTGTTTTTTTTTGTTTTGTTTTTCTACATTACTTTGCTGTCTTGTTTCTCTAGCCGTCAAACAGCAATTTTTCTCTGCTTTTGATGTTGTAAGAATCCCGGACTAGAATAACGTGCAGTTTCTTCTTGTCGGTGCTTCTTTAACTGTAGCCCGCCATGAAACTGTTTCTATAATCCTGATTTATATATAAAACAACGTTCCTTATGAACGAAAAAATTTCCTCTCAAGAATTTTAGGATTCGTGTATGTTTAATGGGATTTTTTAGGTAAGGATTAACGAAAAACCGTTGTTAGATCCGCACCTCCCTAGGTGACATACTTCTTCAGTGATAAATCGAATATTGCTCTTCACGTATCAATGATGTTTGCTGCTCAACATCATCCTCACTCATTTACAATACATCTTGTAATTTTATTACTTCGTCCACGGTCCATTTCCTTAAAATTATCAGTTAGGTTAGTTTCCCAAGTTTGATTTATATTTAATGAAACAGCGTTTCTTCAAATCTTTTCAAAATTTCGCCTGTTCAGTTCCGATTGTAAGCAGCGATTTTTCGCCCGTCCTAAACTCCATTATATTTATTAATTTCCCAAATGCTGTAAAGTATTTAAAGCATTCTTCATTCAACATCATCTCAGCTGACTTTTGTTTTATTTTGACATTTTTGGTTTGTTTTGTCTATTTTTGTCTTTTGCTGTCTTTTTTATCTTTGTTGCCTTTTTTTTTCTTTTTTGTATTTTTGTATTTTTTGTTTTGTTTTTTGGGTTTTTTGTATTTTTTTTTTTTGTATTTTGTTTTTTTGTATTTTTTTTTTGTATTTTGGGTTTTTTGTATTTCAGGGTTTTTTTTGTGTTTCAGGATATTTTTTGTATTTTGTTTTTTTTTATTATTTTGAGGGGTGTTGTCTTTTTCGGCGGTTTTTGACTTTTTGGGGTTTTTGTCATTTCTCTCTCTTTTTGTCTTTTTTGTATGCATAACTTATAAAGGTATTAAAAGTTATGTCATGAACATCATTTTATTCTGTTATATTTTAAATCAAGTATTTTTCTGAAAGACATTTTTTCTCCACTTTCAAATAACTGTATCCCACCTGACCGTTCTCTATTACAATAATAATCAGGAAAACTCTGAATTTGCTGTACCTGATGCGTAACTCTCACACTGTTAAACCAGTTTTGCCGATATCAATCTAGTCTCTATTCTTACAATTAATGATTGGTTGTTAATTGCTTTGAATATTCTGGACAGTGATGTTCTTAGTTTCCGTTGACTTCTCCATGGTGATCTTATCGCTTCTCGTTTGCTGGTTTTCTGACACTTGCAGAACATATTCAATTTGATGGGAAGTTTGTTTCCATTAGCATTTGGAAGTGTTTTCCACTTCGATTGAAAAGGGGAATGTATGAGCTGGATAGTAATGGACAACGTGGCCAAAATAACACTTCTCTTTTTTGTTGTTATTTTTATATAATAGAAAACAATAGTTTCAAATTTAGTTCTATGTACGAAATATTTGAGATGTTTTAAATTATAAAAAAAAACGAAGAAATTAAAGGGAATCATTTTCGTGGAAAAGCCTTTAACAGACTTTCGTGTGAAAGAAAAATATAATTTAATTACAATATAAAGAAAATTGACTACAACACGAATTAAATTTGTTATTTTAGTTTTCACCATGCACGAAAATTATCTTGAAAATAGCTTTTACGAGATATAAGACTTACAAGAAAGGACAGTCATTCTGTAGCACAAACCTTTGCACATACTGGCCTCTCACTCTATATAATGTTAGGCTATGAATTATATTATTTAATGTGTTTACTGGTGTCTCTGTAATATGGTATTACATAAGTGCAAATTGGTTCCTCGTCTTTCATCGCTATAACTATTCTCAGACAAGCAAAACTACTTTCGTTTCCCCAGGTCAACTGCTGAGAAAATGACGATAATTGCGTAAAGTGTGTATCATGTTTTATATGAGAACTATATGGCCTGGGCTCTAGCATTGGCCATTTCGAAAGCTCTTGACAGGGTTTGGCATTCAAGTCTTCTTCACAAACTGGAAAATTACGGTACCTCCAGGAACATCTTTGAGCAGATCAAATGTTACTTAAACAGTATGACTTTCATCGCAATACTAGACTGGTGGCGAGAGCTCATGAATTTACAGTTCTTTCTGCCTCATGCCTTCCCGCCAACATTAATCTTAAAAAAATTAAATGCAATATCAGTCGCTATCTACTGTCATCCTGATTAATCTTTTCTCTTTCTAATCTTTACTAATGTTTCTGATCCTAATTCTTCAACAACCTGTAAATACTTGCGTTGCAGTGGCTTTACATTCTTGCTTGGAGTGACACCGATTAAAATAAAATATATATCCTGTATGTCAGTGAAAGCTGGACAAGATCCTCTAGATGAAGAGAATTGGGACAACATGAATGTGGACCTACAGAAGGATACTGAGAATATCATGGACTGTACATATGTGCGAATAGGAGATTTTAGATAAAATGGAAACAAAAAGGACACTTATAAATATCAGCGAGTGACAGTTGAAATTGCTACGTTGCTTAATGAGGAATAAATGCTTGGAAAATTTGACGCTGACAGAACATATTGAATGCAAACGGGTAAAGGAAAAAACGCATAATCTACCTAACGAGCTTACAGAACAGGTTTATGTTAGACTGCAAAAAGTAAAAAATTACTAAGACTTACAAAAGAATGGAAAATTGTGGAGCGCCGTTATCCCCATTGTTATGCAGGCGCATGACAAAAAAAAGAATAATACATTAGGGCTCACAGGAAATTAAACTTAGCATATTAATTGTTTTTCATTATTGCAAATTATAAATTTATTACTACCATGTCCTTTTTCGTTAATCATTCAAATATTTCAAAATAAATTATTTAAGAAGTGAGAATTGAAATACCGGTTTTTATTGAAATAATGAAATGAAAAATATTTAATTGTCTAAGTTATTAACATTTATTTACGTATTGAAGAAAATTTTGGATTACTTTTTTTTTACTTTAATTACAGGGGCTCACACATTGTGAAATCAATGTATTCATGATTAAAGGTTACAGTAACAGTAAGGGAACCTATGCATCATATAATGTATATGTTTCAGTGTATGCTCGTCTGGTAGGGTGGCTAACCGATCCCTGCTGAATAATCCAGATCAGGTACATAATTTTCTCTTCATAGACTAAAGATCAAGCCTTTATACTGCAAGTATTCTGCGCGAATGTTAGCTCGAGTTTCACGGAGGAGAGTGCATAATATGGCGTGACAAAGAGATTTTGAACAAAGCGAGTTTGCTCATACCTAAGGTGAAGATGTTTTGGTAGATGTGAAAACCGTTTCCGTCCACTCAATTTGCACTTCCCAAAAATTTCAGACGTTCATAATTTAACATAGAGAATGAAAATTACAATACGAAAACTTATATTGCAACTGGTTTTAAACTGTCATCGAAGGTACAAGTGAAGAAATGAAACACGTTAAAAAGTACATTCAGCTTTTTCTGACATTTTCATTTGTCAATAAAGTAGACCAATATAATTGATTATATATATAATATATATATATATATATTAAAAATGCGAATAAAAGTGGCCTGTTATAATTACTTTAAAATTTAAATTCATTGGCGGTAGCAATGGACTTTTTGAAAACTAGCGTTCAAATGTAAGTGCAAGGGATATATATATATATATATATATATATATATATATATATATATATATAAGTGTGTGTGTGTTTGTGCGTGTAAATCACCTGGTATATTTCTTTAACACTAACTCAAATTATGTGTGCATATAATTAATTCACAAATTAAATCGGGCGTTGTTCATTTCACAGTTTCAGTAAATTAAACAAGCTTGGATATCAAGTTAGATATGTTTAACCACTAAAATTGACTTTTATATTAATAATAAATAATTCCAAATTTATCAAAATGTAACTTTCCAAAAATTACTCTTGATCACGTTTCAGGTGCCAGCAGATATTGATTCGTAAATGCCCCAACGAGATGTATGTGATTCTATTATAGATATGGCAGAATTGTATTTATCAAGGACGTAAAAATGTTTTCCCAGATGGATAAATAAATACAGTGTCGATTCCTGTCTTGATACGCAGTAGGAATTCTCGATCTAGAACGGATGTATTTACATTCACAGCTCAGACGATTTTCTCAACTAAAACTACCTTTTCTAGCAATAAGAATTAATATCGTATTAATATATATATATATATATATATATATATATATATATAGTGTGTGTGTGTGTGTGTGTGCAAGCGCACAGTATATCTTCATTCAGCCATCTTTCATTAAATAATATAGATATATTATATCTATTTATAATTATAATAATCCTTTCTAGTCCTTTACTTATCTGCTTGATTTTAGGTTGAATCTCAAATAAGAGGAATTATATTTTTTTCCTAACCCAAGTAATTTCGATCGCCTTTAACCCTCAAGGGAGAATTGCGAAGAAAATCATCATTAAACTGTATTCGTTGTGATAGTGATATTTGTGAACGCGCAATGTTATATAAAAAAATAACCGTTTTGTTTACGCTGTTTTGTAAACAAACGTTCACAATACAAGATGGGTAACAAGAGATGGTAAAATACAACATGGTGTTAATTGTTAGCTCAAATGCAATTTAAAACATTGCTACTACATTCGTATTAACTGTTGCTAAGTGTTGCTTGGTTACATTTGATATAGAGGGGCTCCAGAAGTTTAAGTTTTTATTTATATATGCCACTCTGGCCCTGACAATAATTTGGACGCGAGACGCTTGAGTCCGTTAAACATGTAAGTTATTTGAATTTTATTGCGATTTCATGGATATTGAAGTTCCAGTTATTGTTGAGAGCATTTTTGAGAAATTCTACTAACCTGAAAAATTACATTATCGTAAGTTTCACATATCATTCACTGGAATTAATATCTCGCGCGCACACACACACACACACATATATATATATATATATATATATATATATATAAAGCACAAAGACAAATATTCCATGGTTATAATTAAATTATAGTGGAATCGTAATCACGATCCAATTCATCAGACCTACAAATTCAGTTTTTGAATTTGTAGGTCTGATGAATTAGATTGTGATTACGTTTCTAATCTAATAAATTATAACCATGGAATATTAGTGTTTCAGTCTTTTATATTCTTGCACTGTCCTGGACATTGAGCTCTTCCTGGATTCTATCCACTTTGAAATATATATATATATATATATATATACACACACACACACACACACACACACATATATATATATATATATATATATATATATAAAAAACATGTATATGTTTGTGTGTGTCTTATTGTGAAATATTTGTTCAAAAGTTATTGCTATCTTCTCTTAACGCAGAGTGAATATGAAGTTGGTAGCGCTTTGTTTTTCACACAGCAGATATCCATGTATTAAATGCAATAAATATTATCATAAGCAGACCTTACAGAAAGAACGTTCAGTATCAATCGATGGACAGAGCAAAAGGAAACCAGGTAAAAAATAATAACTTGCACATGCAACTAAACATTCGAGGCTGCGGAATGATAATCAGGCAATTGTATTATATATAACGTATAAATAAATTATGTGTGCAAGTGTAGCGTCAAATAGTTAGGCTGCGAAATAGATAGCATCTCATTAGTTTGCCTTAGAAATAAACAGATGTTAACTTGTGTTGGTCTGGTGACAACGTTACTCAATCGGAAATATCACATACCGTGTATTGGCACTTAATGTGGGCATATGGGCTTCTTACAGACTTTAAGACGACGGCGCTCTCTCTCTCTAAATATATATATATATATATATATATATACATTCACACACACTTATAGTCAATGAATTGAACAGAATTCTAGAAAGAACATATTATCTCTGGTCTCTCTTCATGAAAACGCTCACAAACACACACACGTATATATATATATATATATATATATATATATATATATATATATATATAGCCACTCATATTCGATCATACCATCTACTAGGGCGGCAAGTCAATCCCTATTGCAGATGCTTGATCAGGCATATTTGTGTTTTTTACACACACACACACACACACACACACAGCCAACGAGTGGTTTATACTGCAAATATGCTGAACAGACCTTAATTACAGTTTCTTGGAGAGTGCGTGTAACATAGCATGATCAACAATTTTTAGAAACGCCTGCAGACTCAAACACTCGGTTACGATGACTTGTGACTTCGTGCTAGCACAGCTATTGACGGATCCAAGTGTTCCGTCTAATCAATTTCACACACAAGGTTTTGGTTAACCCGTGGTATGGTTTTCAAGCACTTTCCAAAGGTGACGCATACTGGGATTGTCCGCCTCCAGACATTTCTGACAAATCAACCGTAGTGAGATTCTAACTTTAATTTATTTGATTAACACTTATTTTGAAATAAGATACTCATATTTGTGTAGAAGATGTGTTTTTATTTATTTATTAAACGGTATATTGATATATTTACATCTACCGGCCTGAATATTCGAGAATTTTTTTTTTAATATATGTGTCCTTCGGCAGGATTTGAACTTGTGTCCCCTAGAGGAAACCCTCATTCGATCTGAAGTGCTTCAGACCAACACGGCCAAGTAAATCCTCCTGATCAACAAAAGCCCGAATAGTGCTTTTGAACACACATCTTTGTCACGATTCGCGAAATTATTTAACCAGGAAGTCCTACGTTTGCGAGATGGTCTAAATTACGTCAGATCTGATGAGGGTTTCCCCCTATGTTATAGAGGTTCAAATACTGCAGGAGCACACATATTTCAAACAAGATGTCTCAAATATTAAGTCCGGACGATGCATATTTTTCTTGCACTTTTTCTCAGCCAGGTGGATGTAAGTAAATAAATATACTGTTTAATAAATAAATGAAACAAAAGCATCTAATGAAATATAAGCATCCATTTAAAAAAAACAAATTGCGTTTAACCAAATTAAATAATACGTCTGATTTCATCTATTTCCTTTATATATATATATATATATATATATATATATATATATATATATATAACAAGTTTTTCGGTTGAAGGTTTTAGTATTACATTGCTTGTTACCTTATGGTATTTAAAAATTGTGTATTTGTTCAGCAAACTCTTTTGTTCTAATTTCGTTAAAACCTTAAAATTCATTTAAAATTTTTTCTAAGAACACAAGAAAAATATGTAACATTTAAGCACTCTAACTTGTCAATAGTTTTTTTAAATAAACTTCTATGAAGGAACAATTTCTGCCCAAATACATAAGTATTAAATTACGTGACCCGGCAACCAACAAGGAAAATAACACGACATCATTATGAAAAACATCGTTTGCAAAAAAAATAAGAGCACAAGGAAAATGAAATAAACAAAATTTCACCTTAAGAACTTGTAAGTTTTTAACGAAATTTACACAAAAGAAATATTTCTCCTCAAATACACAATATATATATATATATATATATATATATATATATATATATATATATATATATATAACGTAAATCCTTCATGCGAAAAACAAATACTATCGTATGAATGATTTACGTTACATAATTTGAATACGCCCTACATAATTGAGATATATATATATATTAATCTCTGTCGTGAAAACGTCTATTAAGAACGCTTTATTATGAAGTTCCACAACTAAGATTAAAATATTTATTCGCATTCATTGCAGCATATATTTTTCAATTAATAATTAATTTTTAAAATGCATCCAGGATTTTTAAAAATCAAATAAAACGATGTAATTAAAAGCAATGGAAAATGAAATAATAATAGCCTATTAAACAATGAATTTACCAAGTCTGTCTCTTTAACTCACATTAAAAAATAACATAATATGCGATGATTTAAAATCGGATATGAGTGGATGCATATATATCTGACCGAGATTTAATTACTCTGTAATGAATTTTAAATGTTTCATTACATGTGAGCGGAAGAAACGACCATTCGTAATTAGAATGAATCTAGTTTCAATCTTAATCGGTTGGAGGATGTAAAACCAAAATGGCCATCTCAAACACCGAAGTTAATTTCAATACTGCTAAGATTTAACAATATAAATCCCATCTTTGAATTTCCGGGATGTGTTAATATTATTTATCGGGAAACTTTTCCTTTTTCTTTCTTTTTTATTTTATTTTTTGCTTCTATCTATGCCAAAAGTACAAAGTTGCGACCTATTTGTCAATCTCATAACACGCGTAAATATATACAGTCGAGACACGGCAGAGGAAAGATCTCATCTGAACAACCGCCATGAATTTATTTGTAGGGAAAAAACAGTGGGATTCTACGTGAATAAGTGACAGAAGTCGAGATGTTGAGTCAGGTTCGATTTCATTACAGGTTGTATGAAGCGACACAAAGAACGATTTTTTTTTTACCCATTATTATATTTTCTCCTCAGTAGGAATAGATATGTTTGCTTATCGCCCGTTTCTCCTTCCTCCCTGGTATTTTGAACAGGAAAACAAACGTTGATCACCTTCTTTTTTGGGATAGGCTTTGTTTTCTTCTAAAATATTTTCAATTTCTGTCGCTCAAAACAGTCCCTTTGTGTCTTAGTTGGATTGTCACCTTGCTTGGAGCGTATTATATACATACATATATACATACATATATACATACATACATACATACATACATACATATATACATACATACATACATATATATATATATATATATATATATATATATATATATATATATATATATATATATATATAATCTCCATTCTTCATAAGACGTATATGATTATGTATATGTGAGAGAGAAAGAGATGATAAAGCCAACAAAATATAATAACTGGTATTAAATGGTATGGAATTCTCCCAGGCAACTGATAGTTTGTTTCTGAATTAATGGGTCCCACATAACTGTGGAGTTGGTTGATATCAATATCATAATATTCCATATATTTATCACGTTCCTCTACCGGGATTTACTTTGCTGGTTTGTTTGATTTTTATATTTCGTTTGATAAATTTACCCACAAACAACGTAATAATGCCTCTAAGATGCAAGTTTCTACTGAGACGGAAATAAAAATGAAAAGACTTCAGAAGGAACAGAGAAATCAATCTTAAACAGGGAACAATGGATAAATCTCTACAACTCTTCAAAAGACCGGGGAGTTGTGTTGATAAAACATTTGGCCGTTATCGTACGAGGCAATAATTCATGCATTGCAATTTTAAATATTGATAAAATAAATAAGAGAATATATTTTCCAGATGAATTAAACGAGAGAGTTTGTGTGAGAAACGTTTTTTTTTTTTTTTTAGTTTGCATAGTTAAATTTCTTCTAACGGCAATTTATACTTAACGGTGAAAATGTCTTATTTGCAATATATTTTCTTCGGCTTGGATTTTAGCTCGTTTATCTTGGCAATTCTAGATCTCCCAAACTTCTATTTATTCTGCTTCGACCAGACATGATACCCAAAACCAAAATTGCGGCTGTGAAATCACTACTACTTGAATCCCATCCTTAAAAATACAACGGCTTCAGGATGGAATACCCGAACTCTAAATTGCGATTCACTAGAGAGAAACACCCCTTACATTTACCCACATTACCAGACTTTGTTGACGCACGACTTGGAATACACTCGTGAGCTACCCACTATCAATCAACTAACCTGCCTCCTTACCTACCTCCTATTTTGGAGTTGCTCACAAGAATTATTTTAGTCATTTAGACAAAGATACGGACAAAAGCCACTTAAAACCAACGGATTATTATTTATTTTTTTTAAAACAAAATCACACGATTTTTTTATGAACAGTTAATTTTAATGAAGTCTATCGATGTTTAATTTTAGCTGCAGATATTAATTTGCATTCGCATGGTGTCGCAAATATTGGTGGCAATGAAATCAAACTGCACTGAATCTCATTCAAATATTTATGTAGCATTTATTCTTGAATCTTCAGAACAAATAATTCCAACGGTTTGAAATATTAAGTATTTGTAATAAAATATTAGCCTTTTATTTTATTTTATTGTTTTTGCATATGTTGCAACAAATTAAGCATATGAAAAGATGTAAAATGTTAGAAAATTTCAAGTCGCTTGAAACTGCTAATCTCTTTCAGCTCTTGTCTGTTTCTACGACTGAGAGATACATTTTCGTCGTAAGTAGACGTGGAGGCAAATGTAATTTGAAACTCATTGACAACAAAGAAAATAGGATTTCAGAATGTTGTACGAGTGTCGAAGATGTGCCTTTCGTCTAAGGTCAGAATTAGTATGTGAAGGGAAAGGACATGAAGAGTGGGGGTGCAAGTTAAGCTTCAGTGAAGGCAAAAGAAGTTGGAATGAGAAAGAAAGGAATAAAGAAAAATGTGTTAAAACAGAAAGGGAATAGATAAAAAACCGAAATAAAAAGCGGCACTTTTGCTTTATTTATAATATAAGTATTTCATTTTAACAACGTGAAGGGTATAAGTTTTTTTTTAAATTTAGAATACAAACGTCTGATTAAATATTTGTTTACGAATTATTTCATTGCGAATTTACACATTCATTAAAAGATTATCTCATGAAACACCCACCGTAAGATACATTATCAGTTGTTATAACTCACACACGCATATATATATATATATATATATATATATATATATAATCAAGAACATTACTACATTCCTAAGATGTTCTAATATTAAAATTTGGATTACATACTTCCAAAAATGATGGAAAGAAAAAGAAAAACCTCTTTATATGAATGCGGCTGATTTTTTTTAACGGGAAAAAAATATACAGTTTTGCAGTGGATATGTGCATATTCTAATGTAACACTGCATAACAAATTAATATTTACGGGTTTACTTTTGTATTGAGCCCTGTTTTAAATTAATGTTTTGAACGCTGAAATCTTACTCTTCGTTCTTATACATTTCGGTATATATATATATATACACACACACATACATACATACATATATATATATATATATATATATATATATATATATATATATATATATATATATATTCGTGTCGAAAAACCTTCGAATTCTTGATTTAACAATAGCCAAATCAATCACGAAGGGAAAAAAAGGTTTTAAAAAAGAAAGAGCCAGGAACATAAAAGTCTGTCGAAAATAATCGCACAGATACAGATTCTGGACCCAAAGAAAAAACCCCGATACGAGTAAACAACTAACTAAAGAACTGGATACAAACGTAGAGCAACCTAATGAGCCAGACAAACCTACCAAGGTTTCACTTAGGCAGATCGTCAGGGTCGCTGACGATCTGCCTAAGTGAAGCCTTGGTAGGTTTGTCTGGCTCATTAGGTTTGAGATATATATATATATATGCGCGCATGTCTAGTACTCAACATAACAAATTTAAACCGATGAAACCCTGAAGGACGAAAAACTTCGCAAGCAAACTTTTTTCAATTTATTCGCATTATTAATTATAGAAATTAAAACAAAACCATTATTACTTAATTTTATCGTAAAAATGGGGTAAAATTCATAGTATTATAAAAACCCGATAGTGGCTATTAATGTGTATTTAATGTTTGAAATATAACCTGGTATCACACGTTGGTTTCTCCTTACATTCGACTCTATTTATTAAACCTGAAGCCTTAGAAATGTGGTTCTATAGATGGATGTTGAGATTACTATGAACCTATTATTTGAGCAACGAAAAAGTTTTAGAGAAAATCGGAACTTATTCTTAACGTAAGAGACAGTTGAAATGTCTGGGGCATATGAGGAAAGAGGGCTTGAAAGTCATTTTACGCACAGGACAGATTGAAGGCCATAGCGACAGAGGAAAAGAAAGCATAACATAGTGAGCTTGTGTAAATGGATGTCGGATCAGGTTTTATGATACAAAACCAAAAATTATTAAGAGCTACAAAGGACAGGAGATTTTGGAAACCCATTGACGCCTACTTCCTGAAGGAACTCCACACATTACTAGTAATATTAATAAAAATAGCAGCTCTATAAATATCTAGTATTAGGCTTAGAAAAAATGAATAATATTTCTGTCTCTATCCTAAAAATGGCCACCGTCTGATGTTCAGGTTGCGGGTAATCGTGTGTTAAATAACAAACATATTGATTTTGTAAGTGATTTTAAACGAAAAAGATATATCCACAACGTTTACATGAGCCAGATCAAGCCAAAAATGGAGCACCGTTGCCATATATGGGCGGGAGATGCACAGTCTTCAATTCCACACTTCATAAAGTCTTACAGCCTTTCCGTAAGCAAATAATTATTTCTCATTCTGCAAACCCTTTCTCACAGACAAGATGTCACAAGCCAGTCACTGCTCCATGGTGAGCGTTCAGATGAACTACAAGGTTTAGTTCCACCAGTCCTAACCATCATGGTTAAGCCTCGCCATCTCACGTACATTGTAGCGAGCCACCCTTATCCACTTCTCGTGAGATGTAAGTTCCATTTAAGCAGCTTCTTCCCACGATCCACTCCCTTGTGGAACGGACTACTAAGACTGTTTAAAAAATGACGACAAACTTAACCATTTCAAGTCTAGATTTAGCTGTTATTCTTTACACATATCCGCATAAACTATATCTTTTAATCTGTAAAACCCTACCTCGAGTAACCCCTAGGTCTTGTACAAGCTGAATAAAAAATATATTTCAACGGTTGACAGAATCATGAAAGCCTAAGTAAAACGGAACGCAATATAATCAATTATAACAAACAATTTTAAAGACCTAAACAAGAATAAGAGACACGCTGAGGAGCAGTGCCTAAGAAGATCAATAGCTGAAGGCATATATTACTGGTTAGGCATTTATTACTCTGAAATTTTCCTTTGTTTCGCACCCTACTTCTGCACGAAGTGCTCTTGATTTACTATGTCCTTTCATGCAGTCAATAAACATGTCTCTTCAAAATTTGCCGAGGTGTGTGAATGAGTGTTAGCAGGATATTTTCTGTAATAATATTTCTCCTTTATTATCTGCGCTCTCCATTGCCATCTATTCATTTGAAGGTACAAACAAATATATCGATTCCTATTTCATCTCTGAGGGAAGTGTCTTGCAGTAACCTCCATACGAGAAATTAGATATCACATAATATTCCAACATTCTTTGTTTCCAATGTAAAATGGTCACTTCTCGAACTAACCCTCGTTTTGATTTCCATTAATGATACGCCTAAGCATATACTGAAATCATTTATAAGCACCTATGCCGATGATAGGACTGTAAACGTTGCACCTCTAAATTTCTTGACGATCAGAGATTGACAGCTGATCTTTCATATGATCCAGTACTAACAATACAATGGCGGCAAGGGGACTGGCTCGTTAGATTCAATCCCTCGAAACCCAAACTAGTTGCATTCCATCGTCGCCGATCGGACCCCAAACTATCGCCAGTCACGATGAATGGATGTCCCCTCGGCTAGGCTCAGTTCCTTGAGAGACTATTGGGACTTCAACTCACCACTAATCTCAAGTAGGCTCGACTGGGCCACTGCCAGCCTACAGTAATTTCGGGTGGGTTCGATCTATATTCATAATTTTGAGATAAAATGTATGAGGTCTAATTGTTCTCCGCAAGTTATGGTATTAAATGCGTCAGTTTTAAGTATTCGAACCGTGACTCATACGCGGAGTAATGGATAGCAGCACGGATTGAGGAATCGGGGAAATGAGTTCGAAATCCAGGGAAGCCATTATATTCACTTACGTGCCATAATACTCTTAGGAATGGTATGAATCCTCTTCTTCTTCCCCCGCTCCCCAGCTATCGGTAAATAGCCTTGGATGTCAACTGGCCTATCGCAGAAAGCAATGACAGCCTACTGCGGGGAAAAAATCTGCCTCGTCAGTCATGTATCGAAATATACATGATCGCCTACGTTTGGCACGAAACTGACTGATATAATTTTAATGCTGTCGAAGCTGTGGATTCAGTATGAATGATATAAGTAAGAGTTTGTAAACGTTGGGGTGAAGAACAATATGGAAGTGTCGAATTTCGATCTCAACTTAAAGCAAAGGAAACAACCGATGGATGCATGGTTGTCAGTTACTAAATCTAAATGTCATATATCTACTTTCGATTATTCAATGACATAATATAAACACAAATCTGAACAGTTATGTTTTATTGTAAACGACAGCATAGAATTTCCAAGGGTAAGGAATAAGGGAAAATACCGATAGCTGTGAAAGATTCGTCTTTCTTGGTGTTTGCGCTAAGAAAAAGTGATGTAAAATAAATATCATATAAAATATTAAGTATCTGCATTATTTCGCCTTTCCCCCAACTAAATGAAATGAATACACTCCTCCTTCAAGGACCTCATTTTTTTCACTCCAGGTATTTGGTCACTATATGAGAAGTTGTATATGATAGTTATTTCGTATGTATAGAACCGTGGGGTTTTACCTGTTGTTGAATTAAAAACACGGGTGTTTATTCCTGCTAGAAGAAAGTTCGACTACAAGGACATGGCGGACTCAAGTTTGAGTCCAACCGAAGATGTAATGAAAATAAACAACACCGATATATATATATATATATATATATATATATATATATATGTCAACAAATACATGTATTAAACAACAAATTTACAAGTGACAAAGACATCAACATCTGTGTTTGTGTGTGAACGTAAAGAATTTGTATATTTGTGAAAGTTCGTACGTACGTATATGTGTGTTTCATGGCGTTATCCCGCCAGTGGTCGAAAACGCAGATCTCTGCGAGAGATCACATTTTAAATGTGTCCGCTCAAATGCAATGTAAAAAGAGGTATTTATTGTACAAAAGTACAAATGTGCCACATGGGCAAAAATGGGAATGCGGGGAGGCTGGTCTTCAACTGTCTTACTTCTACCTTAGCTAGCCTCATTTACAGACCCAATCGTCCAAATAGTGTTCCTTTCACCAAAACATCTCATCCACACAACCCTTCCATACACATACAGCATAATTCCACATCCGCTCAAGGAAATTCTAACTAATACCCATATATACAGCTTTTGTGGAGGGCTGCGCTGATAAAAATTTTCAAACAATAAATCCCCAAAAGTGATGTTCAAAGCGTAGCTCAGATGTGGCACAAGGCCGAAAGTAGGGGGCACCAAGGGAGGATCGAACTCCCTAGTCAGTCTTAATCGTTTTAGCGAGTCAAGCTTGCTAACCATTACACCGCCACGAGGTGCCTAATGCAATGTAAAAAGAGAACGGTGCGAGAAATTTCCCAGTATTCATAATACAGGGAGAGCGAGTCCTACTGACAATTAGGAAATTAAGGAGGAGCTTACTCCGACACATGCTTACATTATCGTAGCTCGTAATGCATTGACAAGTAATCGTGACAAATAAAATGTTTAAAAAGCAGCGACATCATTGTAGTAAACGTAATTCATAAAATTGTTCAAAAAGCCGCTACTATATTGTAACTCGTAGTGCATTGAACCGCAAACATAATAAATAAAATATTACAAAAGCAGCTATATACAAAGGTTGGCTGGAAAGTCCCTAGACAAACCAACATATTAATATAAGTAGGCAAAACAGTTGTTAAACTAAAATACATGCAAATACGCCATAATATTTTCTTCTGGTACACTTGAATTTACATTTATACATTTGTCCACTAATGAACATTACAGTTAGCAATCGTTTTGGTTTGCATACGCTAAATACATTACAAGTATTATTTTTAATTTATTTTTTGCTTCATTTATTTCGATGCAATTTAAACATAGATGATAATGACCGAAGTTTTCATGCAACGTACAATAACGACTTTTTGGATTTTATTTTTATTTTATGATATAAAAAGTTGGTTTGTTAAAAATATAAACACATTTTGTCTTTTGTTTGCCTAAACAAATTCTATAATGTTACCATTTTAATATATGAAAGAAAATAGAAAATCAAACAATTCGAAATTTTTAGATGAGGAAATGATTTAAGAGAAATTATCTTCTCTCTCTCCTTCAGGATTGATCTTCGACGGAATCTCAAAATAAAATTTAAGATCTATTTTGTGCTGAATCGTAAAAAAAGAAATAGAATGAAAACGACATCAAAGGCAATCGCGTGACTTCAGCTGGGAATGTGAGGACGTGATCATTTCTATTGAAAGAAGTCAAAGAATAGAAGGAATGTGACAAAAAGAATTTGGGTAGGATGCAAAAAGAAAAAAATCTTTAAATTCGGAGGGGAGGAATGAATTTTGGAAACCGCATTATTTGGCATGAGTGAAAATGTCAGAGTTAAAAGCGAAAGATACCAAATTAGAAAGTTTAGGTGGCGTTTGTAACGGGCGAGAATGTAAATCTGATTCAATGATTCAAAAAAAAATAAAATTAAACTCGAGAATTTCTAAAATAGACTTGCTTTACCAAGAAAACAAGTGTAGATGCGCGTTAGTATATATATATATATATATATATATATATATATATATATATGTGTGTGTGTGCGTGTAGAATAGAGTTGCAAAGGAAAAAGAAATTTGAATAAAAACCAACAACGATTATGTAAAAACAAAATGCTTAAAACTTACTTAGAAATAAGATAAATGTTTTGCGTCGATGATCAGAATATAAAGGAAAAAAATGTTTGTATTCAAACATTCGAATTGAAAATTTTTAATATATATTTTATTTATATATATATATATATATATATATATATATATATATATATATATATTGCAGTCATGGACAAACTGGGGTTTGATCTACTTTCTGAATAACACGCACGATTTAATGAGAAAAATATCGTTTATTAAAATATTGATAGTCTCCTTTTTTATTCAAATGCTCACTCAGAAACTCATACAAAACCCAAAAATGATTACGTACTGGTTTTTTTGAATTATGTAGCATTTCGTTGAAATTTGTCAGCTTTTTAAATCTTCGGGGATTTTACTTAAATCATAGGTTAAATGTTTTGCTTCAGAAACAGCAAAATTCAATGATAATTATTTTAAGCTAACGAATATAAATACTTCAGGACATAACCGATCTAACTCTATACAATTCCTTGTTATTTGTAGCGCTTTCTGTTAATTTTCCTCCTTTCCTCATCTATTTAATTAAGCTCACTACTAGGCAGAATATTCATTTTTCCTCTGTACCACTTGGCTTGAATCTCTTCGGTTAGTACCCGTATTTCCGAGCCCTATTTCCTTTTTTACGTCACCCAGGAATTTCAACTCGCTCTTCTTGATGTTACGTGTAATTTTTCTTTTTCTTTTCACTTTCTCTAAGACTACGTCGTTGTTCCTATATTCGGTCCATGGCATCCTCAGTATCCGTCTGTATAACGACATTGCTTTTGCTTCAAGTACTTTCGTCCCTGATGAAATTGTCCAGCATTCCTGCTTTATAGGATTGTTCTTTGTTTAAATCTGTCTTGTTTTGCACTTTGTTTATTTACCCGGATATGCGGGAGACTAACAAATATGGTTTTCGTGAATAACACTACTAGGATTCATGAAAATTCTTCCCGTTCCACTGCATATGTTTGCGACTCATTTAAAACTTTTCCATACATAGAGCATTATATACTTTATATTAATTGGCCACCTTGTTTGGCATCATGTTGGAACTACATTTTGTACGTATATCATTTGGTCTTCGGGACAAATCTTGGATTGATATACTTAGCATCTAAGATATGTGATCTTGGTGACTAGTGCCTGGTCGGCAATAGTACGACAAATATGAGTAAATCATGCATCTTTCTTCTCTTCACTCAGTTTGAGGTTTTGAAGTCTTCTTCTGATAAAACATTTTACTCTTGAGTCATCTGGAGTATTTTTCCCTGACATTCCATTTAGAACAGATTCCATGATGAGTGATATGTATATAACTCCCTCTTTGTTTTCTGCTATCACCTCTACGCTTGTTCCCTGCAAAACCTATGCAACAGCACTTCAGAAATGTGTTTCCGAGCTGGCCCTTGTTCTCTTTAATATCATCAGAATTGATGTTCTTTCCTTTTTTTGTCAGAACGATAGAATTTCCTCGTAAATTCAGTTACAATGAAAACACCACTGAAAATAAGTTAAGTATTACACACTTACATGAGACAGAGGGCAGTTAAGTAATAATTGATTTCATTTTGGAGAACAACAAAAGCAATTACAAATGTATGATATTGACTACAAATCCTACGTGGCAGATAAGAAGACATTGTGTGCATAAGCACGTCTTAATCATTGAAGGGAAATGGCAGGGTATACGGTCGGTTAAAGAATACATTACTTAAATAGACTAATGAAAGGATTAAAAGTGCATTTACATCATATAAAGTTGAGAGCATTCAAGCAAGGAAATAACTTTATGGAGGCATCAAATTGAAATAATTAATATTTATGGTGCAGTGCACATAACTGACTGACAAGTAGGAAATTATTTTCCAAAATTCTGTTGTTGAGAAGGTCTCTGTTGACAGGGACTTCCCTCGGATTTTGATAATGAAGCTCTATAGTTAAGGGCGAAGGGCAATGTTCCACCACAGCAATGTACACGAGAAATATGAAAAATATTAATCACATCAGACTCTACAAATATATACGGAATCTTAGAAGGTAGAGGGACAGTCAGGATCTTGAGTGATTATATTCTGCAGGTTCTTAATGTAGGAAATAAAACGGATGGTTGATGAGGTAAAACGGTAGGATTTACGACTGAAAAGTATATATATATATATATATATATATATATATATATATATATTTTATATATATATATATATATTTAATAAAATGTTTTTATAATTTTCGAATAGCTATATATATATATATATATATATATATTCAAGCCTTAATCAGCGTGATGAAAAATTTTAAACACAATCCTCTGTGTGTGTGTGTGTGTGTACAGTGAGTTATACGAATAGAAAGAATATTCGTGTGAATGCAGTTACATCTATTTTTATGATTCAATTGCTAAAACCTAGCGGGGATTGAACACCAAACCTCAGCTAATTGCTCAGTTCGATGAGGTTGCCAATGTCTAAATTAGGCGTGCAATGATTTTTCCCTGTAAATACACGCTTGTGAATACTTTTATATTTAGTGTGGTGCGAAAGATGGGCAAATCTATTCATAGGGTGCTATGCAGGATAACATTCTGCGTCACCAGGATGTAGATGAGCATGTGGGGAGGAGGGGTGCGATCTCCCCTTCACTCGCATTAGCTTCAAAGCACGTGTAGATAAAATAAAGACAGTGCCTAAGTTTTTGTAGATTAGTTTACACGAACTCATACGCATTTTTATATTATTATCAACGGTACTGAAGCATGAATAACTAATTAATATTAGCTGTTATTCTGGGAAATAGACAGCACGAAGGCATTTAAAACATCAACGAAGATACGAGTGAAGAAGTTAAGAAATATTCAGTGTTTCCTCGTAAGAACTACTAGGTTATACTAGGTATTTATCTGCTTTTTGTTTGTTGCCAAGCTTTTATATATATATATATAGAGAGAGAGAGAGAGAGACAGATATAGAACAGTCTTAAATCGCTATCAACTGGGGAATAAAATGATACATACGAAATGCGTAAGATAAGTGGAGTTGTTTCCCTTGCATTGTAAACTGTTATTTTTATATCGGTGAAAATAGAGTACATAAGATGTAATTTCACATACGATTGCTTTTCGTTTTTAAGATTAAATTCTAGATACGATTGTTTTAATTATATTGAATATTTTTCATCTGCTACACGTGTTTTATTTGTTTAATATTTTAACATTCAAAAGATCGCTCAATTTTTAGGAAAACATAGTTCATGAAGACGAAACTATTAGATTTTATATTTAACTATTTGATGTGTTCATGGCATCCTTCAGTATTTTGCATTAGACAAACCCACTCCACGTGGGTGTGTAGTGAGTAATTTTTAGCAGCGTACGAGTTCAGTTACGGCCATATCCAGTTTAAAATACAGGTTCTTGTAGGTTCAATTAAGTTAAGCTACGTCGAGTTTGGACAGTATCTAGATGGATGACCGAAACGAAAGTACCCGTGTGCTGTAAGATTGGATGTGGCGAAAATTTGCTTCACAGAAAATCTTTGAAATGTGTGTGTCATACATAGCGCCAAGATCCTCTAGAAATATCTAAATTGTTGTATACAACCGCTTCTCACGTCCCCAGTTAAATATTGCATAGAGCGAAAAAAGACAGTGTTTCTTGGCAGGTTGTGGATTGGTTGTATTTTATCAAATAAGAGAAGCCATGACACTTGAGGTTTTTTCAACAGCTACAACATCTAAAGTAATTATCAAATGTAATTTGACGAAAATATACTCTGATATAATCAAGATTTTGACGTTCCATCCTACTTCAAAATGTTAAAAAGGAGACTCTCATCTATACTGTAAAGAGCTATTGAATTTGAGAAATCTTTTTTCCTGAAAAACAGTCTTAAGTGTATGATGTTGTTCATTCACTGAATGTTAAAACTTTATTCACAGAAATAATGTTAATATTACCATTCATTTGAATACGAGATTTGAGCATATAATCCAGCTTTTTTTTGTAGAATATATTTGACAGGTAATTGTATATTCAGGTAGTTTGTCTCCGACTATATTTGAAGATAGCAAAACTTTGATTTTTGACATGTTAAAATTAAGCTTTCTCATTTAGAGACAAAAACACAAACATTCTCGACGTCACTTTCATTAAAAAATCTTAATTTCATATCCTACGAATGCAATCCTATGTTTAGTGAAGTTTAAATACAGTAATAACAAGTCGGTTGGATAGAGAGCAAATATCAAATACTAAACAGAGGAACAATTAGTTGCATTTGAATCATGGAAGCGATTTCATATTTTTAATTTCTGTTGAGTGTAGTCATCCACTATTTTTAAATGAAGTTATTTGGTTATATTTGTCCACGTCATGCTTTTAAGATATACGGTTTACAGTCATGGATTATATCAAGCTGGCTCTGCCTTTCATTTGCGTTCAAATCTTCAGAAGATCACGTGAGCGTTTAACTCGGTTTAGGATGTGGGACATTGTTTCATAGTAATTAAATTCTCACGCGTTTTTCTCTCTGACTAGATATATTAAGCACTTTACGGAGTAGGTAGGTGTTTTCCTTTAGGTGTTTTTTTTTCTTTTGTATTGTCCTTGTTCGAATTGTCTCTCCATTAAGATGAGTATTTAGGTCTTTTGGCTAGTGGTCAGTTGGTTCAACTTTAATAATGAGATATATTGATGCATGTTTCATTAAATAATATAGACTAGTTGTGTCTATTTATTTCATGTAAATTTTTTTCATATCATCTGGCAAGCTTAATAGCATTATCATTAAAAGAAGAAAGAAAATTACAATATTGATACATATTTTTTAATCCTATCTAAGCTTTCGGCTTACATAAGCCATTGTCAAAGATGACAATTACATTACCGTATATTAAACAAACACGGACAACACAATAATGATAGTCTGTTTATGTTTATATGGAAGATTTCCAAGCAACGACAAACTCGTGCATATAAGACGCTGGAAACGCAATTCGCACCGCAGCTCATGACGTCACACATTACCACGCGAGAGTGAAAACGAGAAGTATTAAGTATAGGAAGCCATTGGTATAAACCAATGGCTTCTGTTATCAATTATAGGCATTTAAGAATATTTGTGGAGATTTCATAGTTTATTTTGTTCAGGTTAGGTTTCCACTGTTTCATGTAGATAGCTTCAAGAATTTTTAGTTTTTGTTTATTGAATTAATGTTTAAGCATAGTTGTGTTTTCAACGAGGATTTTCCGGAATTGTGTATGCGCCCAGACATGTTGTTTTAAATGCCTAAAAACGTTAGCGTTATCATTCAAATGTAGTGTCAAGCGTCTTGAAAGTGAGTTTGTGGTATGACCAACATAAATATTAAACACGCAAAATATATGTAAGCAGCCACACAAGAGATAGAGGTTTGGGAAGAATATGATGGGCACTCAATGAAAAAATATATGAATTTAGACATTCTGTCATGCACCGAGTGTAAAACATTATTTTATACTGTTGGACCTACTGTCTTATTAAATTAAAAGTACATTGCATTCCTTCTGCAGAAGTTTCTTCGTAGTCTCAAAAAAGATTCATAAGCATGACCAGTTTCTATTCAAATGATTGAGTGACTTGTAATTGCTTTTATAAGAAAAGCACATACATTTCTTCAGTTTCTACAGTGCATTGTCAGTTCTTTATTATATGACAAATTAATGTCTTCACTATACATGTGATATCGTCATGTATCAAGTATGTACCAAATTTTCCAGCTCCTTTTGTCATATGAAGTAATATGAACAAGATATGTCTTTCTTTAATAAGTACGTAACTTCTGCAATCTTTACATAGATTTTATTTTTGTTAGCTAAATAGAATGATACCAAAGCTTAGGGATATTCGTGGGTAGACATATCCTCATGGAATATACCAATGTAAGTTTTGAAAATGTATAGCTAAAATTATTCTCGCCTTCCAATATTCGTTAAATGGTAACGCATACCAAATGACATTTCATGTAATAACTATTTCTCACGAGGCCTGCAGAGAATTTTTTCTCGTCTCGTGATGGCATAAATTTAATTGAAGTTAAAAAATGGAAAAAATATCTTAACAAAATATGTCGAGGAACTTTTTCTAATATCTAAACAACTCTCACCAGATTTTTGTATTATATGACTGGCTCCGTGTACTCCATATATATATATATATATATATATATATATAATCGGAATCATCCCATGCAAGGCAGTAAAGCCAATTAGGTACAAGGGGTTACAGGGTGTGTGAGGATTACGAACGTTTCATTAATGATGAAGGGGAAGAGAAAAGAATAATCAGGAGAACAGTAGATAGCGATTGACATTGCAATTAAATTTTCACACATGAAATTTGGCTGGAATTCATGCAACCGGAAGGAAGTACCTCAAGCGAGATGTGCAAGAAAAGAAACTGTCAGCATAGACGTCACGGCTACATCTAGCCAGCTCAACTGCAAATAATGCGATCTAGACACCAGTGTAGTACTACACTTAAACAGAAATAGTATAGGTACCGTATCGAAAAGCTCATACGAACAATTCGCAGAAACGTATTTATAGAAAAGTCAGAGAGGCCACGTTGCATCGATGGGAAGTATATAATTATTTTCCATGTAGACAAAAAGAATTTACTCACTACAAAGATGCAACTTCGTTTCGGTGCATTTAGTTGCACCTCGACTAGTGAGAACCAAAATTGTTATGATCAATTCTATTTCTAAACAGGCTGCATGTGGAAAAACTACCTTTTTTATTGTTTGAAAAAATATATGAGGGGACGTATTAGGATAAATAAAATATAAGAAAGGCAAAAGGGTGGGAAAGTGAAACAACAGTGCTTGTTGATAGCGTTTTGGAGAAGGATTATTGAGATATTAAAGTGATGGCTCGACCCGAAAAATTTAAATCGACAGCAACGGTCATGATTTAGGCACAGCATTTCCAAGCCTCTCATCAGTGACGGTAGAGCATGAAAGGTGGGAATATGAGAGAGTAAGAAGATGAAGGAGGAAGGAGAGATAATTTTAAACGATGGTTATAGTAGTAATAACAAAATATTTTGTGAAATTTAAAACAAAGCCGAAGCTAAGTATATTTATGCCGGAATTATTGCTACTCGTTTAGTAATCAATGAATGTATATTATAAATTAATGAATTAAGAAGTAGAAATTTTTCCTTGGTATGATGTATACGTAAGTTATTGTGTTTTTACAATAGGTCTTTGTTCAGAATTTAAGCTATAAGTAGAAAGGTATATAAAAAGTATGGGATATCAATATAACTTTTATAAGCAAATCTAGACCTATTGTTGGACTGTATAATTTCGTTCTAATTACATTTGGAAATATATATTTTAAGAAGAAATGATTCACCCTATTACAGGTACGTTTACAAATACAGAGAAACCATTGTTTTACCTCTATTTATGGTTTTGTATTACCATACTTTTCTGTTTCTTGAAAGAAAATTTTGAGTCTTTTCCCTTGTCCTGGCATCTATTAATACAAACTGCATTTTACACGATGTTTTTTTACCATCTCTACCTGAGTGGTACACTCTCCATGCCTTCATTCATTATTATATATCTGAGAAAACTCGACTGATTTTAAATGCATCTTTCTGATGCTTTATACACTTCGTCGTTGTTAACATATTCAGCATTCTCAATATCTATCTGTAGAAAAAACATCTCTGTTGCTTTGTTTCTCTTCTTCATGTTCGAGGAATGTGTCCAGCATTTCCTGATATATAGGTTGTTATATATGATATGGCATTTCGTATCTAATTAAATTTTACTCTTTCTCACTCATAATTTATTTTACATTACTTTATTATTTCATTTCACCTTCGAATTTCCTTGTTTTGTTGAGCGCGAAAAATATCGGATAAAAAGAGTCGCGCAGCTGCTTAATAATCAAATTAGCTCAAACGGGTTTTCTATCCTTGTCGCTAAAAACAAAATAGAAGTAATGCTGTCATGAGCTTTGCCAGATTCATTATTTCTTGTTATCACAGCCCCATGGATCGATCAACAATTCGGGAGAAGAATCAAGCAGCTTGAAATCAGAGAGAGAGCGAGCGTTCGCTTTTGAATAGAAAGGAATTCGCATTGGAAAAATCTGGCTATCTAAATTTATAGACCATTCCGGAACTACGTCGTTTCGGGCTGGCGCATTGAAAACAAATAGTCGTTGAGCCGGCCTCCAAGGCACGCACGAGCAAGCATGCAAGATAAGTTGTTTCCAAAAATGAAAGAATCAATTGTTAAATATATACAAATGCGCGTGCACACACACACACACACACACACACACACACACACACACACACACTGATATTCTAAGCGCTGCTTAGATGTGGCACAAGGCCTAAATTATGGAGCACCTAGCAAGGATCGAACTCACTACTCAGTCGTAATTGTTCTAGCCAGACAAGATTGCTAACCATTACACCACGCCGAGGTGCCCTAATACACACACACATATGTGTGTGTGTGTGTGTGTGTGTGTGTGTGTGTGTGTGTGTGTGTGTGTGTGTGTGTGTGTGTGTGTGTGTGTACGTACATATAGATTAGTAATCTATGGTAGGTAAATTAGATAAACGAAACTTCCGAAGATGTTGATGCTTTTTACGATTACGAAATCCCATGTTATATTGACCAAGATTTTGAGCCTAAAGGACTAGCTCAGTAACTGATCACATCAGATCTTGCGGGCTCCCCCAGAAACTGAAATGAAGGCCCTTTCAGCAAGTGATTGTATGAACACACAGGTTGGCTCAGTGTACCTTAAATAAATACATTTGTACCTGAGTATGTGTCTACTAGAAGGAATTAGCTATTATGCCAAACAGGTAGAGCATACTTGGAAAACCAGAAGACATATACGTTATTTTTAGTATGAATACCCATGTTTAGCGCGTAATTTACACGCGCACGCACGCACATATTCATATATATTTCTTTCTTAAGAGAAGCTGCTTATTTTTCAGGAAATAAGAAATTCTCAGGGTAAATTCCTTCTCCCCTCAATAAAAATTCATCAGGTACACACACACAAATATATATATATATATATATATATATATATATATATATATATATATATATATATATATATATATATATATATATATATAATATATATATATATAAAAAAGAGAGAGTGACGAGTGTTTTCTGTGAGAATAGGCTGGCAAGATTTTAGAGAGAATCACATATACCGATGACAAAAGCTTATTTTCAGACTTTCATTTTAAATACGATTAAGAATGAATTACTCTGCAATCTCCTCAAACTTCTTCAATAAACAAATACTTAAGACTTATGAAAAATAGAAGTAAATGAAAATATACGTAAAAAATGAATTCTATTTGAATACACACACACACACACATATATATATATATATATATATATGAAATGTTGGACTTGTAAGAGACGAGATAGTGAAAAGTTTTCATGCGTAAATGAATGTCCTTTTTTAGATATTTATTTTCTCAATATGCTTGCTTTTGCAATTTTTTCTGTTATTTCAGTCAATTTTCTCAGAAAGTATCTGTTAAAAAAAAATGCAAGAACATATCTTTCTAATAAAACCACAGCCGCATTAAAGTGTATTTTATTCATTCCGCCGTATTTGATGTCATATGGAATTTGAAAAGAAAATGTTGGCGATATTTTTGAAAATGTGTCGCTTACTAACTTGAATGTTATTTTATTTTTGCTGTGTGTTTTTTGAAGTGTATACATAAACGTCTCAATAGTCATCATCAATAACAGTTGAATAGATGACCACTTACAGATAATGTCAGAATGCTTTTTCTTTTTATATAAAGAATTGGTACATGTGCTGAGCTTATATATTATTATATCTAAACCATACAACAGATATATATATACGCGTATACATCCTCGCATGTATCAAATGTAATTTATATATTTATATATATATATAATGTTTGTGCGTATATTTATATATACACACATGAAAGAAAACGTATACATGCTAATAAAAAGATTCAACATGTGCATTACTTTGCATAACTATTCAAAAATCCTATTTTATTTTCATCGCTTTGTTTTGAAAGTTACGCAAATAGAAATATAATTCTGAAATAAGTACAACAGATATTGTGATTTTTTTTTTCTATTTTCTGCTGCTAAACATAAAGCTATGTATTTGTTTATTTGAATATTAATTTTGAAAAGTTTGCTTTACCTGTAAATTCTCCTCAGACTCTTGAGTTATCTCGAGGATACCTGCCTAAATTCCCAATTAGAACTGATTCTCCGTTGAATGATAGGAACATAACGCTTTCCAAGGTTTCTGCTAGCATCCCTAAGTTTGATCCCCACAAAGCATGTGGACCCGATACTATCCATTTGTCATTAAGAATGTGCTCCCGAACTGGCTCCTGTTCTCTCTAAACTGTATTAAAAATGACGCGCTGCCTCCTGCTTTCTTGCTTGTTGCAAATCATCATCTGTTGTCCCAATTTTAAAGAACCCTGCTGAACCGTCCGAGCTATCCAACTATCGGCTTATTAGTCTTCCGTCACTTTTGAGGGAAACGTGAATAGGCTCTAATCAATGCTGAATTGTTTCATCATCTCTCATCGCAGTGTCTTTTATCAGTCAAGAAATACGGCATGCATTTCTCCAGATCAACTGCTGATGTACGGACGATAATTGCGGAAAGTGTCTCTCTTGCTATATCTAAGATCGGTGAAGACCGGGCTGTAGTAGGGGACATCTCGAAAGACTTTGACAGGGTCTGGCATTCAGAGATTCTCCACTAGCTGAAATTTAGGATACCTCTAAGCAAATTTTTGAGCTGATAGTAGATCCTATCAAATCGTGAATGAAAGTTATTATGATCAAGCTTTCGTACTAACGCGGTTTTCCCCCGGGATTTCATCCTCAGTCCTACGCTGATTTGAATCTTCATTAACGCTTTTCCCGATAACATTAGCTCTCAAATTGGCATCTACGATTACAACGCTACAATTTACGCCTGCCTCCATAGTAAGATTGATCAGTACGACAAGGTCAAAACGGCAGCTCATGTACAAAACAATATCAAGACCGCCAATAATTGGGTCAAATGATGGCTTGCCAGTTTTAGTATCTCCAAAACTAACATTCTCTCTATTAATCATCTGAGAGAGAGGCCACTCTGATTCAATCAGAATGGCTGAGGCAATCCTCCAGGAACGTGACACTTTGCGTCATATCGAGCCAACGTTCTCAGCTGACATGAAGTGGAAAGACTATATTGAATCCTTTGCTAGGTCAGCTGCAAAGAAAGTCGGTTCACTGTGTAATGCGAGAGAATCTTACTCTGCCGCATCTATCTTGCATATCTGTAAATCTAAGATTCGTCCAAGCTTAGAATATTGCTGCCCAATAAGATCCAGTTCCGCTGATATTTACCTGGAGCTCCTTGGTAAAATCCAAAGAAGAAACAGCAATATTATTGTCTCAGATCTTGCTTTACTCACTTGCCCACGTCGTAAGTGTGCTTCGCCCTTCCGTTTTTATACATGATTTCATGATAATTGTACAGATAAGCTCATCGCTATGGTATGTATGAATTTAAGAGCAATACTAGACTGGCGGCGATATCTCCTCAATTTACAGTTGAGCTAGCTAAATCAACGTGTAACGTCTATGCTAACAGTTTCTGTTCTCAAACTTCTCTCTTGTAGATCACACTTCTGTCTCCATGCTTTTCAACCAGCTATAATCTGTAAAAATTTAAATGCAATATCAAGTCATATCTACTGCCCTCTTGATTACTCTTTTCTCTTTCTACTTATTACTAACGTTTCTTTTCCTTATTTTCCCACACCCTGTAATTACTTGCAACTTTGTGGCTGTGCTGCCTTGTTCAGGGTGATACCGATAAAAGAAAACAAAAAGAACACATGCTCATGCATTGTCTCCGCATTCACGAACAGCCTATCCTCTTTGAGGCTTCTCGGTCGTAAAGTGTTTTCAAAATTCTAACAGCCCTCTGCCGTTTTCAAATCGTTCTGAACTTGTATCCAAAAACTAGACTACGTCAATCCGTCACTTTCAGAATTCCACGCCCATGTGTTATTCTAACAAATCTCTCGACATCCTCCAGATTCTGTAACGTTACACTTGCGCATATAATGTTGATAATTGTTCTTTGCACCTTGTCCTCTCAGGATGTGGGTGGTGAAGTTACTCCAAAACCAGAAATTTACGTAGCTCTTTGTAACATCTGTTCCTTTTCTAAGTCATCTTTTCTTAGTTCCACCGTCCATTCAAAAAACCTCGTGAGGTTTGTGGTCCACTGTTTTCTGTCGATTTGTTTACCTTCTTTATCCTGTAAGTGTCAAATTCTGCAATCTCCCGTCTTCATTCTGTATGTAAGGAATTTCAATTGTCAGTTTCTGATTTTAAGTGTCCTTTTTGTTACGATTTCCCTTAAGACGTTGTTTATGGGCTCTGTCGACATTATTCTCTCAAGGTTGACAATAGGTGAGAAAAATAATATTTAACATTCAGATCATTCGTTCACAAAATATGTTGTTTTTTGTATGTTCTCTAAAAGGAAAACTATTGGACCATTTTTTTTTTAATATTCACACCAGAAATTTGGTGGAAGGGAAAACCTTTTTTTATACATAACGTTAAAATTTAATGATGAAATCATATGCAGTAGACAGGTCAGTTTATTGAATTTTCACTGACATTTTACTATATCTGTTGCTTTCCATATAAAACATTTTTTTTCCATATATTTGGTCTGAATTGTTCATTTACAATTTTTGTAAGGCTATCAAATTACACGATAATTTTCAGTGCATATTGTTGCGATTCACCAGGTATAATTTGGTTGCAAAATCGATGAATACTTCAGTCCTATAACGATTCACTGTATCATCGGATAGTTACTTTAAGCTGACTTCACAAGGCATTCCCCTTTTTTTGATTTTTAAATTTTTCTGAATTCTACGACTATTGCAAAAATCAGATACATTGAAAGCATTTAATTCCCTCTCTCATTGACATTTCTTGTTTGCATGTGTTCGATAACTGAATGTTTTAAAACCTACTGGAATTTTTACGCCATATTGAATTGACTAAGGTAAGTTAAGTCTTCTATTTACATATATTATTTGAGTAGTGTTGGTGTGCTTGTTATATCAATGGTAAAGATACGTCATTTGTCTGTAAAGGACGAAAATAATTTTCGCATCAAATTTCAAGAAAGCAATTTTGAACCTACTCAGTTTGCCTGTTATAAATCAAAATTCTCAGAAAATATTTTCAAAGACCATGAGGGCAATTTTCACTATTCTTCACAGGATCCACAGTAGCTGATTCAACAATGTTCAATCTCTTTTCTGACGATTAAAAAATGTTTAAATGCTGATCTAGTTTTTGATTGTTATAACAGTTCGGATCAGATGTTGATGTCAAATTGAAGACATGTGCGTAGCACCAAAGCTATACGAATGGAGAGACTTTATTATCTCTTGCATATTTTACCATAATCCTGTATTCAACTCAATTTGTAGTTCCTTAGATGATGCACATGTGATGTTCAGTAGTTTATTTCCACTATATTGCGCAGGAAAATGCAACTGTTGGGAGAATACATATCTATTTGCATCTGTATCTTTCTTTAATAAAGATGTTCATTTCCTTCTTCAAACAAAACATGACGCGAATCACACATTCATGGTCACAGACTGAAGCGTTTTTATTACATTCATTTCCGCATATTATTTCTTATTCTCAATTTAAATAACAATGTGTGCATTTGTTATATCCCAGAATGCTGACAGTTTTGGATACAATATTGTATGTCATTCAGATTTAATTTGCTTTTTGAAACGACAAAATAAATCCTCAATCTATACAAGTTACGACACTATTGTATGCAAGATAACCTAATGGTTAATACATTTTTATGGGAACATTTATCATGTTTATGGGATCAGTGTATGCTTTCAATGTAACTGCCTAATTTATAAGAGCTCTTTTCAGTAAAAAATGTATAACACCAATTTATATTTTATAATGTTATTTTTCTTCTATGAAGTGTATAGCACATAATTTCACACATTTTCCAATTTAAGATTCGGTATCTTTTTATTTCTTAGAAATTTAAGGAAGCTCTGCGTTTAGCGACCTTCTTTATATTGTGTATACAATATTCTTTTCATACACGAGTGAAAGATACCTCAAGCTACGGGAAATTGTTGTCTGTTGATTGCGAAATACATGATAGGGATTATAATAGCTATCATTAAGATATCTAAAATTTCACTTAGCAAATTCGAGAAACAGTTTTGAGATTTTAACATCTCAACCCTTTTGGGGACACATGTCACCCTCTTTCAATTAAGGCTGTATCGCTGTCGATTATGCTAGGGGTGCAGTTGATGTCATGGATTTTTCTTCCTTTAAATACGATCTAAAATTTTCCATTTTCCACCTGCAGATCTTCATTGATTGTTTCTAAATTTCCGATATTTTTTATTTTGTTTTATTACCTCGTTGTGGATTTTTCCTAGTGTATTCTTTGGAAAATTTTGTGAGTGATGTGGTTCATCCGAAAACACATTTAAATAGTGAAAAGCAGGACCGTTGGCCTTTTTAACATGACATATCCTTTTTGGATTCGACGCTATTTTGAGCATCGAACTCGCATGCGGGAGACCACAAGTAAAAGTATATAACAATAATAACAATATAAAAAAAACTGTTCATTCTTCATTGATGAAGAATTTTGAAACGTTCTGCAAATATTTCTTAAATTGCCGTAAGAGAATTTAACAGGTTTGGAGATATTTTATAAAAAAAAATTATATGTCTCTCAGTTGAAATGAATTCTAAAATAAACTGTTTTCAAGTTTCCTTTCCTAAAGTAGATAACAAACGTAAATTCTTAGTGTTCCTTGCATGAAAATATATCAATACATAATCAAACATTGCCTTTTACTTGTTCATTTTCTAAATATGGCGGTCTTCGTTAATGGACTGGAGTGTGAAAAATAGAAGTACATTTTCATTTATACATTTAGCACATGACTTTCCGACCCGATATCCAATAATTTGTGAAGCAGAAATGTTAGAAAATCCAATTTTCTTGGCACTGACGTTGACTCCATAGCAAGGAAAATGCCACGGTTAGATTGTAAATGCTGGTTGAGTTGAAAAGATTGATGTGGCTGCGTATTGAATAGCATTTAACAATTATACATTTTTGAATTAAGAAAAAACAATGGAAAACCGATTTTTGTTTCAACGATAAAATATATAATAAATCAACAAATACAAAACATTTTTTGTAATGTGTGAAACAATAAGGATGAAGGAGTAGTTTCCCTTTATCTGTTAGCTGAAAGATTAAATGTCATAAAACAAGTTTTCTGAATAAGAATGTTCAAAGTTCTGTATTAGATAGGATGATATTTTCAGAAGAACATGTAGTAATTCAGTTGTGGATTAGATATAACAGAGCTGTTGAAACTTGGCTTGTTACATAGAACTGATGGTGAATGATATTTAAGTTCTCTGTGTGTGCGCAGTGAGTAGAATGAATAGTCTGTGTAGACCCGTGTGAGTTGCTGAGTTCTGCTTCTACTGTCTATTTTTGGAACGAATCCTGGTTTATATTACTATCGGTAGGCTCCCAGGACAAGGGCGGGAGAAATTTCGAGAGAACACAAAAATATCTGATTGGATGAATAATTGCCCAATCGCTGATTTTTATAACAAAAGCATGTTTGTGAATTAACAGTAGGAAAAATTCAGTGTGGTGAATGCGATCAGTAAATTGTCCTGTGATAGTATTTATTATTTGACCAATCACAGTTGAGAAAGATGTAGGCGTGGCAAACATAGTAGTAATCACTACAAGATAACGTAGAATATGCACGACTCTACATATCACTGTTACAGTTAAAAATAAAGGTTTCAAAGCTTTAAGTCTTTCTCAAGAAATTATAAGGAACGATAATTATGTACACTTTTGAGATGTTTAATTGAATAAGTTCTTACTATATAATTGTATTATATATGTGACATACATGATGTTTATCGTTGAAAATATATTTATATTTTGAGAGCTAACATGATAAAATTTTACAAGACGAGCGCTTTGAGATTAATTAGAACTGAAACAAAAGTTCCAGAGACGTACATAAAAAAATAATAGTGTGTCATTTTTTTCAAGTTCTTAGCAAGAATATTCGCACTGTTCTGGTTAGATCAGAATTGGAAATAATAAGAATGAAAAAAATTAGTTAGCAATGTAACAACAAATAGAATAATATTAGAAACACAAATTAAGAAACATTAAAACAAGTATATTATTAAGAATCGCTTAAACAATATGTAGAGCTAATACAAAAGCTCTTAACATATAAACTCTGATTTACCAAAACATGAAATATACCAATGATTATTCATATATCTTCTTCATTGTCGACAGCCTACGCACGCACACATAGGCCCGTGCACGATCGTAGTCGGGATCATAGTCATTATAAACCCCATGATCATTACATTAGCTGCAAATATGTGCTTGAATCCAGTTTTTATTCTCCTAGACTGGTTGCCACCCAAGAAAAGCTCAGTCTGCCCTACTATTTACCAGTAGTCGGTAGTTTGTTTTTTTTTAATTCAGAGTTGTCCTTTTTTAAATTGGCTGACACCCAATGTATAGGACCCAGTCTGTTCTGCTATTTAGCCAAAGGAGTAGATGGCACAGGAGGTGGATTTTTAAATTTCCCAAGTTTATTTGCACGGAACGCGACTGGATTTCGAACCCGGATCTCCGATTCCACAATCCGAGCCGCTATCCATTAATCCATATGTCTACTCTATTTAAGATAAAGTTACTGGGTTTTTGTGCGTTATTTTATATGTAATAAAAATGTTGTTTTTTATTTCGTCCATGTACTTTCTAAGCCCATCAAAGCTTTCACATTTGCAACAATGTCGAATTTAATGATGAGAGTTAATTTGACGCAGTTAAGAAGGAACGAATTTACTATCTATGGCTTTCTAGCTATTACACGCTACAAATCAATATATTATTGATATTCGAAGACGATATAAATTGTTGATATTTGTATATATATTCTTGCTTCGAGGAAGTGTTTGTGGACACAAGTGCAGCACATGAGTTGTTGAGGTTATACTTTTTATATTAGAAAACGATGTAGATAACTTTGTTCTAATTATGCAATTCCAGATAATTGCAAACAAAATTGTTTTTCAACTTCTAAGAAACGCAACTGCTTATAAGATTGTTTCGTATCAGAAAAACACAGTCGAAATTGCTAGCACACTGGATGGTGAAAGCGGACTTTGGAAATTTAACACGCTCATGGTTAACTTAAAGAACTGTATCCGGAAAGAGCAAATATGTCTACCCATTTGTTTGTGTGAATTGATAGCAAAGCTTGATAAATATGGATGGTAAACAATCAAACGTTTCTTCGAGCGACAAGACATAGGAAAATGTAGAGTTCCGTGGTTGGTCACATCTAGAACGGACATGGCACATAAAAGAATAAAATTAACAATATCATTATTTAATTTTTTCTATTTTAATTTAAAATATAACTTGATTATTTCATTTGTCTTATGGCATGGTCGAAAATTCATTGTAATGCTATTTTTCATAAATTTTAGGAGTGATGTTGATTGAATTCAACCTCGTCAGTAAACCATGCGGAGGTGAATTCTAAAAGTACTTTCTTGTACGTATTGGGATGACCAATGTTGCATTCCAAGAAGAATATTGAGACATAGAAAAAATTCTATAGGAACAAAGAAAAGAGTACTGAACTGTTACGTGATATCAGGCCCGCATCGCAGCGAATGCTGAAAGATCTCACCAACGATGAAGAACACACTTGAAACAACAGAAATGTGGTTCTAAAAATAAGATGCTGACGATCCCAGGGATCGAAGACGAGGTTTGGGAGAGAATGGAAACAAAAATGAAACACTTAAGATTTAGTTAAAATTTCTGGGGCAGGTAAGGAGGAAGTTGGGCTAGGAAAATCTGATATACACAAGCCAGAGGGAATGAGGGTCAGCTGAAAGCCGCGCGTAACTTACTTGATGGGCTTGAGCAAATGTGAGGCGGAATAGGTTTTGGAAGAAACAACAAAAAGACAAAATTCATTAAGATCTACAATGGACAGGAAGAAGTGGAGGTCCATGATTACCTAGGTCCTGAGAAGACACTGCTAGGAAAGAAATGGCTTACCGGCTATGCTGTAATTTTTTTTACTTCTCCCTAGATTCCTGTCATACTGAATACATTATCACTATAAGTAAATCGCATAGCAGAATAAGAAATATAGTATTGCTTAATGTATTCATTGTTTGAGAAGATCAAAGGAAAAATATAGAATCCAGTATCTTACAAAGCTTAACATCAAAGACGTGTCACTAACCCCGATGCATTTATGTTGCGTCGAATGAGGAGTGGTGAGCGTAATGAAAGTTTCTCCTTTGGATTTTTGACACTAGACACATATATCTTTCAGTTCAAAAAGATTACGATGTAGATCAACATTGTCGACCCTCTGTGATGCACGAAGAGTTATGTATTAGACGGGGTTCGTTTGGTGCTAATAAATTCCTCTCTAGAACATTTCCGGTTAAAAGAATGAAGATGCAGAAAAAAAGGAATGGGAATATTTCGTCTGTTTCCACAGATTTCAAAACTCCAGTAATATCTGATGTAGTAAGCAGAGCTAATAATACG
The DNA here is from genome assembly GCA_964036315.1 of Acanthosepion esculentum. Taxonomy (NCBI): domain Eukaryota; kingdom Metazoa; phylum Mollusca; class Cephalopoda; order Sepiida; family Sepiidae; genus Acanthosepion; species Acanthosepion esculentum. The sequence goes on along the minus strand of OZ038482.1, from coordinate 38,672,130 downwards.
CAGTATACAGTGTTAATAGCAGAGACAGAAAAAAAAACTACAAAAACTCATACAGAATATTGTGTCGGAAAGCGAGAAGAAAGGATTAAACATAGAAAAAAAAAACAGAATGCATGTTTGTTTAGCAAAAGGATGAACACAAAGTGTGAACTGGACATTGATCAAAAAAGTGGGGAAATTTAAATATCTGTGAAATTTTATACCAGAGGACGGAAATTATGACACTGAAATCAGAAAGATTATTGAGATAGCCAAAGATACATTCTAAAAACTAAGCAGAGTGCTAGGAAATGGGAAAATTAGCAAGCAACAAGGAAAAATGTTTATTAAACTGTTACGTAAAATCTGCCATCCTGTCCTGCAATGAGTGTTGGGCAATCTCGTCAAATTTTACATTTTATTAAGAGCTACAAAGGACAGGAAGTTGTGGAGAGTCATGATCGCCTACGTCCTGAGAGAACATATTACACAAAGAAGAATATTAGTGACAATAAGTGCTGCAATTATGAAAATTTGGAATTGTGCAAGATTATTTTATCTACCTTGTCTTCATAGCATTCTGTCCATTGTATCAGTGAAATGTTTATCCTCTTATAATTCCCGTCGTTCCTTGTTCTGCCATTCATTTATAAAATTCGGGCAGGGTAAGCCAATAAACTAGACCCGGTAGCAATGCATCTGATCGGGTGATTGCAGGTTTTGAAGAGTGTGTAATTGCCTCTTAACTACTGCTGTACACCGGGCCACTGTGGCGCAGAGTGGTGGTACCTTTTAGGAACACAGATATGGGCAGGGTGAACACCCAACCAAAAAAGAATAGTATATTCTTTAGAATAATCTAACCGACAATATAATTTATAGTAAAACAACTAACAGTACATGAGTATATCGTAATTAAAATCCATACAACATTAAAAAGGATAAAAAATAAATTTTAAAGCAAAATTAACAGCAATAATATTTTATAAAAAAATTGCCAGCAATAATTTCTTATAGAAAATAATTACCAAAAATATATTATAAAACTACCAACAATCAATTTTTCTAAAACATTGCTAGCACTATATTATAAGAATAAGCCAACACTACGGTTTGGTTTGGTTTACGGCATATCAATACCTCAATGGGTTCTTTAATGCCGACAATATTTTTATTGCTGGTAATATTTCTTATTTCAAACATATACTGCTGGTAATTATTTTTATTTCAAAAATATATTGCTGGTAATTATTTTTATTTCAAAAATATGTTGATGGTTAATTATTTTTATTTCAAAAATATATTGAAGTTAATAATTTTTACAAAAAAGGATTGGTGACATTAAAACATATCTTACATTCATAGTATTTTGTCCCTAGTATTTTCCCGTAGCCAAGGCCCTAACAGTTGCAACCACCTTGCTGTTGGATGTAGTTCATCATATTACCGAGGACGCCAACAATACGTTATAAAAAATTACAAACAATACATTTTCATAAAAAAAATGACCAAAAATGCATTTTATCATCTACAAAGTAATATATATATCTATATCTATATATATATATATATATATATATATATATATATCTATATATATATATATATATATATATATATCATACGTTTATCAGGAAAATATAAAATTATGTAAAAAAAATATCTGTATCTCAATGCATAAAAACGCATAAAAATAATTAGATTTCGGCATGAAATAACCCTAATGAGTTGATATACCGCTAAACACTATTAACCGGAAGATTATTTATGAAACTGGTAGTAGATTCTCTCTTCCTTTCAGTATGTCGTGCGAGTGGCGATTTCTTCAAACCTAGTTTCCTTATTTTCTGTCGCGTAAATTTCGGTTGTCTCTTTCTGAATTCCTTATATACTTATTGGCTTTAGAATCATATAGTGATTTACTCTACGTAGGCTAGATGGGGAACGCAGACAGGATCGAACACACTATTCCGTCGTCATTACTGTGAGAAGCTTGCTAACCGTTATACCACACTGAAATCTCCCTTTAGTACTTTATGAGCGACATTCTTAAAAAACTGAATTTTGTACGTCAAAAATACTGTCAACTGGAAATCTTCCAGTTTTGCTTGTGATTTGAATTCACCCTATGTACGTTTATACACAAAACTATTCCTCTGTGACATTATATTTCAGTTAATATTTACTACCTTGTATTAATGTATTTTTTTTTCGTTTGCAGACACTCTTTTGTCAATATAAACTTTGTCCTTTAGTCAGTCAGGTACAACACTGCGCATCTGTTTTATTCCTGCAATTATATTTGTCTTTTTTAATGTGATGTTTTCCACTTTCTCCACTTTGTTTGCCAAAATCATAGTTGACACAGCAGGTATGTTTTCGTTGTCATAGTTCGAGATGAAACTATTTGAATACTGTCTGGCGCACTTAGTTACTAGTTACCTCCCTTGATTCTATTCCATTTTACAAAGAAAGCATTTTGAAAGACGGGAAATGAAGAAATAACAGGAAAAGAAAAAGACGACGCTATACAGTATTCAGGTAATTTAATTTTCTTCGCCGCACATAATAAAAAATAATTGGAATTTCATTTCTGTTTCACTTGAAAACGTCAAGTGTATCACTGTCATTATCATCCAGTTTTTCGAGGTAAATTATCGACCCTAATTTTCTTCAGATACACCATTGTTAGCAATTCTATTTTTTTTTTCAATATCTACCGTATCATCTAACGTGTAAATATATAAGCTTATTTTGCTATTTTATTTTTGCACAGAGCTATATCAGACTAGGCATAAAAAAATGAGATTTTAACCTCTCTGGTTGTCCTTATCAACTCATCAATGTAAATGTATTTGTTGGAGTATCTTAGACAAGTGTACATTGATATCAAATAAATAGGAACAAAGTGACGATAGATTCGGGACCACAATCAGCAAAATGAGTAGATGTTTGCTTGCCTTGAAAGCAAAGACAATTTTCTGTCAAGTAGTCAGAAAAGTAACGCTGAACTACAAATCATGTACGCTTATTCAGAAACGGTTATAACTGCGAAAATTGTTCAGCATATGTTTATGTTCATGGTTAATACATTATTATACTCCCTGTTTTTCACACACACACACACACACACACACACACACACACACATATATATATATATATATATATATATATATATATATATATCCGATGCGATGTGAAAGAAAGTAATATACAAATTTCAACGTTCGCAGCGTTAATTAAAAAAAGAGCTCGATACAGATAGTAGAGCGATATTTATATATTTATTATAATTTTACCATATAGACAAAACCATTTTACTCACTACAAAGTAGCAACTTGGTTTCAGTGCATTTCAATTGCACATCGACGGGTGAGGGTTGAAAATGGTTATGAACAATTAACGCTGCGACCGTTGGGATTTATATTCAAGCAGGATTGTTCATAACCATTTTCGACCCTCACCCGTCGATGTGCAGTTGAAATGCACTGAAACCAAGTTGCATCTTTGTAGTGAGTAAAATGGTTTTGTCTATATGGTAAAATTATAATAAATAAATAATATATATATATATATATATATATATATATATATATGTGTGTGTGTGTGTCATCTAGGTAGGCAGTGCCTACCTTGAATATAATAGATCAGCAGCAACATTTTTCGTGTCAAACACAATATGAATATAATCCAACAAAAGTATGGATGTAACTTTGATCATTATGTATAAAATATAAAATATTTCATTTTTTGTAGATTTGCTACATAATGGTCACAACTTGCCTATATATATATATATATATATATATATATATATATATATATATATATATACGTACAAAAACACACACGCACGATATATATATATATATATATATAAGAATTCAATACTTAGACGAGTACAAGACTTTATATAGAAATCTTTAACTGTGTATCGCCTTGTCTTTAGTGACATGGGGTCGAGCGATTTGAAATCCGTTTCTCCATGGGGCTTACGACAACATCCCTTATGATCAGTGGAGTTTAGGAAACTCGATCCTCGTCACAACCTAGTTGGTTGACCACTTGTGTATACCAAGTGCTGTAAGCCTAGATGTGCAAATAAGTATAATGGAAAATGGTTCAGAATTGTTAAGGGGGCATTCGAGATCCATTTGCTAATGACTTCATCATATTCCCTTACGTTCAAATGCCTTTGGGAAAATGTATGAATCTAACTCTTCCCCTCATCTATGGGTTTACATGTAATACGTTTAAAACTGTATCATTTTCTCAAACAATATTTAGAACATAATATTTTCTGGCTTTAAGTAACCTGAACATTGGTCTATAAACCGTAGAACAGAAATCGATCAAGATCTGAAAACGTTTATCTCCGTTTTTGAATTCAAACAGTTCTCTCAATACAATAGCTGGGACTTAAGTATATAAAGCTGATATTTAACACAAACCTTAAGGTAGCGAAACGAAATGACTTTACAAGAGCATTGAAGTGAATGCTGTAGATGAGGCTTGCACTTGTTATGTTTTCTCCAATTTCCGTGCCAAATAATACCTGTGGTAAACACAAACTTTTTCTAATTTCGGAACGAATGTTTAATAGGATCCCCCTGTTGTTCATGCCGTTTCATATCAGTAATTTGCTGTGTAACAGTGACTTTCCGGCCTACACTGGAATATTTAAGATGGAAATCGTGCGTGCACAATGCCGACTTTTCGCTCCAAACCAGAAGGATGTATGTACGTAATGGATTTATGTTCCTAGAGAATTTGGATAACCATGAAGAATAAGGCAAGAATTATCAAATGCTTCAATTCCGTTTTCTTAAAAATATTTTGGAAGCTTGCTCTTCTCTTTGGGGATAAATTTGTTTCATTGCTGTAGAAAACAGGAACTACGCACGCACGCACGCCAGTGCATGCAAGGAAGTTGATGCATATCGTGATATTTTACGATGAAATCACTTGAGTGCCTGTAAATTAATGTTCTTTCTGTGATCTTTATTAAATTCCTTTAAGTCTGCTTTTAATATTTCCGAAGCATAACATCGTTTGGCACACAATTTCAAGTTGATGCAAACTTTTGCGGATGTGACTAATGAATATATAGTATTTGGTAATATCTTTCAATATTGGACCACGGCTGGCTTACTTTTTTATATTGCTACTCGTGTACTAATAATCCTCATTTGTTAGATTAACTTGAAAATGTTTTAATTTATCCAAGTCGGATCTATACCTTATATGTATCAACATTGTCACATACGTTCATAAATGTCTAAATAGCCATTTAAATACAAACTTATTCTCACATCGACGGATAAAACAACTTAATCTGTTATGTTGTGAAGAGGACATTTCATCATATGTTCGAATAGACTGCCCGGTATGAAATCGCAAAGAGCTTTATGACATAAAAGAAACGCATCATTTGAAAACTTCCAACAGCAACAATGAGTAACATGGGTATAACAGAAAAAATAACGAAAATCATGATGTAATCAAAATGTTAGCTTTCCACACCACCGTAAGCAAAACGTTCGAAAGTAACACCCATTTTTACTAAAACTTATTTAACCGTGAACTGAGGGGAGGTATAGGGAAGCTACTGTAGGTACATATATTTGCAGATGTGTATATGTACTAATTATGGAAAATTAAATTCATATTAATAACACAAAGATGAATCTTGTTAAAAAGGATGTTGTATTCATTCTATCTATTGTTAGTTTTAAATATTAAGTCAATTTATTCAGATATCAATTCATTTATATATATATATATATATATATATATATAATGTGTGTGTTTTGGGAATCTTACTGGTTCCTACGATCCGATTCTTAAAAATATAAAAGCTTAGTGAACAGGTTTGGGGATTATCCAAAAATAATCTTATATATTAATAGCCGATGTTCTAAGTAAAATATTATTCACGCCATGCGTGTACGTAATGAAACTTTGAGATACACCACCCTTAAACAGTAACCCTAATGTCATACATCATAGAATTCATGGCTTATTTAATAAGATAAATCTGGATACTTGGTATATGAAAGAACATGTAATTACCTGGAAATATGTTGAAATGAATTTACCGAAATTTTGTAATTTATTTCACCACGTGGTCTCGCTTGATGATTTCTGTGTTTATGTAGACAACACACCGATAAATTACCATAAACATGTTGTACACAAAACCATCCGAAGTGCTAAAAGTTATAATAAATACCATTGCTGAAAGTTCAACGGAGACTGAAAGATGGTGTACTCTAATGAACATAATTTATTCTGACAAAAGAAATCGTCTTGATATGAAAAACGTGGCAGACCTTCACGTTATAAATTTGATGGGCGTTCCATTGGATACTTAGGACTGCAAAGATTCACTTCGAATGTGTTTAAGAAACCATAACTCAGCTGATGACAGTCAAAATGCTTCATACTTCAGAACAGAAATATGACGAGAACATGTTTTCTGTTATCAAATTGGTTTGATTTTTTGTGATAATATAACGTCATTAGATTCCATTCTCATGTTGGAAAGAAATAAGCAGGGTAGTTTTCTAAAGATTAACTGCCTTTATAGAAACGTTACCTGGAAATGTGGGATATCATTTTATATATATATATATATATATATATGTATATATATTGCATGAGTGCATAGACGACAGTGTTGTCAGATCCCTTCACTTTTAGCCTTGATATTAGGAATTTGAAATATATGTTCCGCTTTGCTAATTTTTGTTTATTTGTACGTTAAATTATGTGTAACGACTTATACTCAGTGTATGTGAATGCAGTCCTTGAGTTTTATGAACTTCATTTGGATATCAGATTATCTTTGAGCAATGCGAGAAACAAAAATTATTTGACCTTTGCACGTGTTCAATTGTCTTTTAATGTACAGACAAGAAATGACATTCACGAAACGTACGCACTTCATGTTTGTTTTTTATCTCTTTATGTATACAATTTGCAGTGACGTAAATCGTATTATGATATGTAATCGTTAAGATAAAAAGAAAACACTTGTTTTCGAGACAGAAGTAAGTTTGTTGACAGCATTGTGTCCAGCCTACACAAGTTCGAATAAAGAATTGAATAAACGATATTTCCTGCTAAATTTAGTTTCTTCATCTTGCCTATTAGACTATGGAGTTGTAGAAAGCAAGAACAAAATGGTGTCAATTAGCGGTAAGAAGACATAATAGATTTCGACAACACAAAAGAAAAATTCAAGATGCCAACTATGTTTAGAAAAAATTAACTATCGTTATGATGTAGCAAGAGTCGACGGAATCTATGACAGAATTCTGAATCTGCACAAGAATGGCGAAATATTACTTCCAGAATATAATCAAAGTGTTGAGATATTGTAACGTATTGTTATATAGAAATAATATAGTGCTGAACTGAGATCTTAGAGATGTAATCACATTCATGCAAATAAAATTTGGACAGATGAGAAAATCTTTTTAAGAGATGAATAAGAATAACATAGGGAGAGAATTGGAGCATTTTCGAATTTTAAAGATATGAACAGCAATGAACATTAGGAAGAAATCATTTCTGGAAATAAAAGGAAAAGTTTTATGTTAAAATTAAACATACATGAGATATACTGAATAGAATAGACGCTAGATGAAATTATATGTATCCTATGAGAATAGTTGAGCAACAGAGATAAAGTTGGTATGTAAATATTAAATAATTATATAGAGCAGTAAAAGTGATCCATTCCAATTTGAAATGATTGCAAAATACAATTTCTTTGCCTTCGTAGTATTTTCTTTTGCCTTGCATATATAATTTGTTACTTTAAAAAAAAAATTTCCTGTTTTTTTTCTTGTTTTTGTTGTGTTAATAGCAAACTTTTCAGTTCTGTTTATTAGGCCTTTCTGCCATTTATTTACATTAAACCATGACCACTCTCTCTACAGAAAAGAACACGTGAAAGCCCTAATTACAAGGTCAATATAAGACTTGGCACATAATTATTTTGTAGAAATACATTTGATAATGATTGAAAATATAAAATCATTTTTTGCTATTTTTATTTTTTACATATAAGAATACATTTGCCATCTGATTTAGACAGAATTATCAAAAAGAAGCTTTCTGCTTTCTTCAGAAAATGAGTGAAGGCTCACCTGACATGAAAGAAGGAATATATAGAAAAGATCAAAAACACGTATAAAAAAGGAGTAACCAGAACAGTCTACGGTTATATTTGTTTATCCCTATATAATAGAGAATATGCAATATCTTAATACTGCAGGTGAATCATTAAAATGTAATTGATAATCCAGCTGACATAATACAAATAATTAGATAGATGTGCTGTTTCTTGTGACTAATACGCGGTCGACCATCTGACGCTGAAGACGTTCCTAACAATTTTAACACTGCCTTTCACGTCAGAGATGTATTGTTGGTTATTGTTGTCTGGTAAGCGTAAACATCAATTCTAAAATACATCGCCATCCCAACATTTTTAGATGGAGGAGGTGTAGAAGAAATCTGAAACTGGAAAATGAGAAAATTGTTTAAAAAGAACAATTAAAAATTAGCAAAGAACATTAGTTGCCAAAAAAAGAACCAGCGTGTACATATTATGAACAACAAAGTATGAAATAATATTTGCGCTCAAGAGGGAAAACTGCTGACACTACTGAATAAAATAACGACATATTCGTTTAGAATTTTATTGAATTTCTGTGGTTTTAAGTAACGCTATTGTGATGTCAACTCTTCTTGCGAATTCAGTTCAATCAAGAACTCAATTTGAATTCTTACGTGCCATCCATTTGCGAAGAGCCTGAAAGAATTATCGGCATATTTACCAATGGGTTTTATTCATGAGTTCTACTTGAGGTCTTGAGTGAACATGAGCAGCTTCAGATAAGCTAAGCCAAGTCAATATTCTAAATTTACTCTTGTTATTATAAGTCTTGGAAGAGTAGGCAGGGGCTTCCTTGAGCGATAGAGTAAGATTAGACCAAAAAGAGAATATTGGATTGACTGAAGCTGCTGAATTCCACTTTGATATCTCGATAAAATCATAAAACGTTTATGGGTTCTTTTTGGCGAATAGCTTATATTCAAATCTATAGTATTTTTATACCCCCCGACGAACGAAAAATGGCTAACCCATCGCAAATCAATTGCTATTTCCGTGGCAAATATTCAGATGAGTTCCACTTTTTTCACAAGATGAGAATTCGTCTGGAACTCAACATGTTGCGTGCACGGATTGGAATCACCTGTATTTTCCCTGAAATTAGAGTGCAATGTCTATCAGGCGACAAAAACCCTCACCCCGTCCCGAGAATTACTACTTTACGGAACAAACTCGCATAAACGTTTAATCGCTATCTTACTTTGTCGCATTAAAACTTACGGCAAGATCACGTTGAAAAATCAGTTCCCATACGATAACCGAATTTAAGTAACGGCAATCCTAGTCAGTACCGAGAAGGATGTCCGCTTGGGAATAGCAGCTGGTATAAGTTTAGATTTGCGGGTGGTGTAATCGATAATGGCTTGGCATTTTTAATCAGAGAAAAGAGCTACGTTCGTGAAATTACTTCACGCGCAAATAAAGTTTGGGAAAGGTATGAATCTGTTTTTCACTCTTAGTAAGGCTTTCAGAATCATTAAATAATTATCTAAAAAAATCTAAAAATATTTTTGGCTTCGAATAGCGTGCGAAATTTTGGTAATCCATCGAAAACTGATACACCAATATTTTCATTATCTTAATTAAAGTCAGGTAGGTTTGGTTGAAGAGATAAGATATTTTTCATTGAGATTTTTTTTGTTTTAATGGCAGCTACGGACCATTTTCTGTGCGGGGAGATATTAACATAAAATGTTCTAAGTCGATTGAACAATTTTTGGGATAAGTCTCTATTATCAAACAATTTTTTTTTGCAAAGCTTACATACAAAGCATATGTATTCCTTTGTAAATTCTTCATTCATTCCACTATTTTTTAAAAACAGTTATTACTTATATAGCCGCATTGTTTGTTTTGCCAGAGGGCGAAAATAAAAGAACGATCACCCAATCAGAAAACATACGTCTTTCGTCTTGTTCCCCACCAGTGCCTTCATAGTATGAATCAAGAATGAAGAGTTGCTATTTTCTCATTTAATCTCCTTCAGTTTGATACGAGTATCCTTCATAAAATTTAGTTGTATTCTGTCTGCGATATTCAAAATCTTAGCATCAGTCCTGCTAAGATATTTTATTAATAAGTCTCATTTTTCCTGCAGTATTTAATAAACTCACACATACACACGTATATATATATATATATATATATATATATACACACACACACACACAAGAAGTTGGGTAAATGATCCCGACAAAGTAATACATCAAATGACAATTGGAAAAATACATTCATGAAAGTATATTTCGAAAAAAATATCCGACATTGCATTACCTCCATTTTGGGCTTCATCAGATCGAAGATTCAAAAGTGAATTGTATGTGTATGTATTTGAAATAATAAGATCATATAATTTTCCCGAGTTTGCGCTTCTCGTGACTAGGAAAAAAGAAAATGAGTGACTTATTTAAGAAAAGAAAGGCGTTTAACATTTTATGTAATTGGTTTTAAGTGTCCGAGTTTAAAGAGATAATTCCACCAGAATAGGTAGAATATAAACGAAAGATATATATATATATATATATATATATATATATATATATATATATATATATATAATATGCTTTATCCATGTTGACAATATGTTAATAATTTGGGCAAATGAACCCAACACGGCCCTAAATAGGCGAAATTCATTTCCAACTGTCATTTAATTTCATATATATATACATTGTCAATTATTTTCTGATAGTGTATCTTTTAATGAAAAAATGAATAAAATTTGCCTTGATAATATTTCTCAGTGAATAAAACGCGTCGGTGTAATTTTTTTTCATCTAGTATTTATATATATCTATGTTGATAGAGTACACTTCCAATATTCGTAACATTTAATTTAAAAGTAGGCGCATTAAATAGTAGAATAATACAATTTATTTTAGGATATTACAACAAAAACACGTAATAATAGCTACACAAGTGCAGTCGTGTTTTAACACATAACGATGTGTCTCCTCAGACGATTGTAAATTAATGGCGAGTAAACGATAACTTTGGTTTCAAAAGCGGATTACATCATCATTTTGCAAAAAAATGCTTGAGGGCTTTACCCTGATCAACCAATCAAATATGACCTACGTTAAATTCAAACTTAGCGAAAAACAAAAAATAATTGGAAATTATTTTCTTAAAAGTATGTCCTATCCAAGATTTGACATCGAACAGCAGCCACACATAAACTTAAAACTGATACAAATGGTTACAATAAATGTACATTTTCCAGGCAGTCAACCTTCATTAGAAATAAAAGCAGGAGTGGGTAGAGAGGTAGTTTAACCGAATGCCCAACTAGTTTCAAGCTCTGTGGATTCCCTACATAATTTTTTCTGTAGTTGATATACAAGGGGGCTCTTTAAGAAACTAGTAAATCTAAACATATAGAATTATTTGGTAAATAATATGCAACCGTTAAAAAAAATATCATCTATATAAGATATAATTAATATCAACCAATCGACGTAAAATGTCAAAATACAAACCAAATAGTAATACATCCTTATAAAGTCTTGACAACACTACTAGCAGAGCAATACAGAACAAAATTAAAACAAAATCAATTATACAAATAGAAAGATATGCCATATACGGTGCAATACATTTCGACTTAAATCTGAGAAAAACATTGTCAAATTCAAATGTTTAACTGAATTGTAAGGTAAATTTACCGTTAATTCGGATTTTTCATTGAATAATGTGTTCTTATAAAGCACCTAATAATTTCCAATTTTTCATGCATTCACAGAAAACCGGGTTCATATAAGGATCAAGTCCTTATTTAAATTTTTCCATTTCACTTTACGAGTTTTACTATATATTAAACTCCAAAAATATTTAGAAAGTGATGTAATATTTCTCTTATTATTGGTGAACAAGAAGATATGTTGATGCCACGTAGTCTTAAAAAAATATAAATTCTATCAATATAGAATTTTTCATCCATCGGATTCTCTTTTGTAGAGATAGTATTTAGTTAAAAAAGAAATTTAGTTAAACACTTGTTTAGCAATGGACATTGGGCTGAATTCGTAGATTTACTTTAATATCATTAGTAATATTTATCTTGGAAAATGTGGTTTAAATATTGTTTTAATGGAAAGAATAAGAAAAAAAATAAGCAAAGTGGAAGTGATGTATTTTTTTTTATTAAACCTGTCGCCCGTACCGCCACAACCGTTATTTCCATTCACCTACTCACTAAAATCTAAATCTTTCTCAGTCTTCTTAACTTTTGTTAGCAATAATAGCATAAAAGACATTCCAATTCACACAATAGTGTCCATTATTGTATTAACTTGATGTGAAGAAGATTTAACAGTGATCGAAAACGTTGAAGGACGTAAAACGATGTGCTATTTGTTATTTGTTCTGTAAATATGTCGTCGCTAATATTTTTGTGTATTTATGCTTTTGTCTCAACGAATCCGTCTGATTCACAATTATAAATAAGCCAAAAACGGCAATGGAATTTGATGAATATTCTATAATTACATTTGAAAATTTTAATCCATTTAACTCATAAATTCGATAACAATGTGAATTGTATTTTGAAATGAGTGACATACGGACCAGTTTTTTAATTAGAAAATTAGGTTACTGTGTTGTATTTTCGCATGCCGATAACATCACGAGTAGTACGCTTTATTATCATTTGCATATAGTGTTGTAGACAATATATTTTTCTCAAGATTTTTCTACGCACCGCCAATTATACAGAGATACTCAGTTTGATGTTATAACTGTGGTCTGTATATATCCTGCTATCCTATTATTTATGAGAAAATGTCTAACATTTTATTTAGTTCACAGGTATACCTATTGAATTTTATCGAGAGTAAGATTTAGAAAATAATAAGTAGTTTCATAAATAATTTTCTTTTTTATTCTGTGCAGTTAAATTTTATATTAATTTAATTTCAGTCACATGCTTACTATTATTTTCAAATATTTAGCCACAACGCTGTGACTATAATATCATCTATAACTATCAAGAAAACATTTCAATAGAAATAAAGCGTACTGAAAAATCCTCATGGCAATATCTATTCGTAACCAAATATAGAAACAATCTGAAACTGAATATGAAACGTTAATATAATGATATCCTTCATATATATATATATATATATATATATATATATATATATATATATACTAAATCCAACAGAAAATAGACAACTAAAATCTTCTTTTATAAGAACATATATAACACAAAGGTGATAACAATCGTTCAAATTAAAAATGCAAAACTATTACCAAATGAGATTTTTTATATATATATATATATCTTATTAAGTGGCGGAGTAATTCGAACATTTGTAGTGGTAACCACTCAAATTTGAACTACAGAAAACAGTAAATTGAAAGAAATGTTTTAAGCAAATATAATGTTGCATCCATCAATAATTTTATTTCGTTTTTGTAATGCGTGCACAATCTGTATTAGAAGGATTTCACAATATTAGTTTAGAGATTAACCCCATAATTATAACACAGCATAAGGTGAAATTGTTTGCAACTCATTATTCAAAATGCAATTTTCTTTAGATAGTGCGTTCAGGTAACAGAAAAAACAAAATAACTTAAGATACAGGTATTTACAAAGCCCAAATACCCGAGACAAGAAGCAATAGAAAAACATGTGAAGATTGACAGTAGGAAATTAATAATAGTATTACCAAAAATGTAAGAGAATTATTATTTTTCGGTAAAAGATTTAGGTACCTACTTTAATAGCGTAGTAACTAGTGATAATTTTTTTTCAAATTCGTTACCCGTTCACGACAGATTCGCGTAAAAAACCTGGTCAATATAGAATTGCTATGCTAAGAGAGTATTAGATGTTGAAGATACTTTAAAAGAGGATTAAATCACGCGCGTCTTGTTTGACATTCGTGATGTGATACGAGATTTACAAATATTACTGTAGTATCTGTTCTGCCATATTTGTCTTCATTGTTTTTTCTCTCTTCATTTTCGAATGTTTGACAAATGTTATGATAATTCTATGCGCTTTTGGTTGTAAGCCATCTTCCCTGAGATTTTGGAAATGACGTGTACTAGAACCAGACATTGCCCCTTAAATTTCATAGTTGCTAGAATAAAAAATCCATCAGTATTTGCAATTTAATCGATCGGATGTTGACGAACTTTCCTTACAGCGATCCACTGTGTCACTAATTAATTAATCCCTCCAGAGTTCACCAGTTTGCTGGTTAATGAACACATCTTCCTGATTTCGCTTTCTACAGCGAAATCAATTTCCTCATCATCCAAGGTTGACTTCGCTCCTTCAGTGAAAGGTATAGTTGTTCTCAGATATACTAGAATATTTCTATTTCTCGATTTTCAGAGTACTCCAGAAACTAAACCATATAGGCTTTCCGTTTGTAGATATACAAAAACAATCGAGGAGTTCTGTGCGCCGGTAATCGTCTATATGCCTTGTGCCTTAGGGTTGTACATGACTCTCTACAATTTCCTGTCTTTTGTAGCGTTTAATAATTTCCTTATCTCATATGTTAAATTTGTTACAACTGATCCACACAAAGACATTTGTGTTTATTACGTACTAATTTCACATCTTGAATTTGGCCGTTTCTATTTGCAACGAATAATCATATAACTCGTTTAAGTTTAATATCTAAAAAACATATAAGAACATTTGTTAAAGCAGTTCACGGTAATAAAATTCCGCCAGATCAATTCATTCAATTGCAGTCGGTTAATAAAATCTATTTAGGTAACTTCAAATGCCCTATGTGTGCTCGAGACTAATATTTTGGTTAATTTTTTATTGCTTTGTATCTATTGACATACTTTTTTTTTATTTTAATTCATTATGTCTTAGTCAAATCAAGATACAGAATTTTGATTTTTTTTTTTATTAAGTCAATAAACATTCAAGAAAGGTCGAACGTCCTAACTGCGGCTTATTATACTATGGATATCCGCCTGTTAAATAATGTTGAAGCTTTTTAAGTTCCATTGGTCATAAGGGAGAAAGTTTCATACTTCATTTTGTTTTCTATCAGTGAAACAAAATTGTTTAAAAAAACTGCTGTTAAATAAATTATCTATCCTTATGAGAGTTTTAAAGATATTACTACGCTTTCGTTACAAAAAGTTTCCAGGCTATCATCATGAAAATGCAGAAAATGAACGCTTCTATTTCCGTCAAACTTTCCCGGTTCCCAATAAAAAAGGAGGTTTCAAATAGCGCCATCATTAATTTACGTATCTAAGATTATTTGAATTTATTACAAATTAACGAAATAAAATTTTCATAGTGCCTGGTCAATCATAAATTATACACATACACATTATAGTTAATTTTTTGCGGCCACACCCTGGATTTCAGAATTGCCTAAGAATGGAAAGTTGCGTGCATTTTTCCTAAGTTATCAGCGCATTTATGGAAAAAAGAGACATTTTCTTCCTGAAGGAATGTAACATATATTAAATTATGATATTATGAAAATTAAACCATAAATTCATAAAGATTCCTTAAAATGAAAGCTTTTTTTGCCTCATCTAAATTTCTGCCTAATGTTGATCCTCCGGCTGGCTGATTTGATAAAACCCATTTAAATATGGGACACCATAAACTCATGGGTAAATTGATTTAGCATCCTGCTTTAGCATAAGTCAATTAAAGTAAATTTGTTATGAAACATACTCATTATTAAATCCAATATATATATATATATATATATATATATATATATATATATATATATATATATATATATATATGCACGAAATCCCCTTAAGAAGGAATATCTAGCAACAAAGTCGGGGCTCACTGAGTCATTTCTCTGTATCCTGTTGGATGATTCCATTGACGTGATTTCCTATTTAAAATTTATAAAAGAAAATAATACATTAATATATTCAAAGATATGATTCGCATTACGCTATTGAATGTTGTTTCCCTGACGCATAACTGTTTCCATTTTTATTATAGATACTTAATTTGGGTACGAAAGAGCTATCAATACAATGCTATTATTGATACAACGTAAGTTGTGAAAAATTGAAGCGATAATCCTGAAAATCTAGAAAAATATACACATTCCTCAATCTGAGACATTATTAACACTGCTGTCCTCAATCTGAGACATTATTAACACTGCTGTCCTCAATCTGAGACATTATCGACACTGCTGTCTTCAGTCTGAGACATTATCGACACTGCTGTCTTCAGTCTGAGACATTATCGACACTGCTGTCTTCAGTCTGAGACATTATCGACACTGCTGTCTTCAGTCTGAGACATTATCGACACTGCTGTCTTCAGTCTGAGACATTATCGACACTGCTGTCTTCAGTCTGAGACATTATCGACACTGCTGTCTTCAGTCTGAGACATTATCGACACTGCTGTCTTCAATCAAAGACATTATCGACACTTTATACACGTAGATATAGATATATATATTACACAAAATAATTACGTATCTTTAATTTTCCCCGACTCTGCAGTTTCGTGGCAATATGTCCAGTTTTCAAGTGTTTTTCATAAACGTAATTGTTTTCGATTGTATATTTTGTATTTTTCTTATTTTCGTTTTTTATTTATCTGGCGGCTCTACTTCAATCACTTTTCCATCACCGTCTATTCCCGCTGTGTCTTCTGTATAAATATTTTTCACGCAAAATATTCGATTGAGATCTTCGCTATGGTACGAAGACTTTTTGAATTTAAACGCAGTACCCGAGACTGGCATCAAGATCTCATCTATTTACATCTAAGCTAGCTAGATGTAGCCGTAAATTCTATGCTAGTGCTTCTTCTCTAGCATTTCTCGTAGGAAGAAATCCTTTCCAGCTAACTTTAATTTACAAAATTGTAAATGCAATGTCAATCGCTGTCTCGGGTATGCAAAATAAAGAAGTTAAACATCCAACTTGAAATATCATGGAAAAGTCGCAGTACGGTTGATAGCTTTTTAGGGAATATATAAAAACATTATTATTATTATTATTATTATTATTATTATTATTTCTGTATATCATTTTACTTGCCTTGTATCCTTTCGAGCCGCGTCTAAACTGTAATCGTTAGACACACTGATAAATCTTTTCTCTTTTATCCCATTATTACTGTTTCTGTTCTTAATTCTTCCACACCCTGTGACCCCTTGCGTCTTCGTGGCTTTACTGCCTTGCATGTGATGATACCGATTTAAACACAGGAAACAGTGAACCACATTTCTTAGCAGCCAACACATTTTGCCCTTCCCTTGTATTGTTTAAGAAAATATGGTCAAGCCTCTCTATTTACATATTAACTATGTACCATTCACTAGAATAAGCTGGTCGATTATGTTTTTAAATATTCAGAACGACTCGGAAATATATTACTTGCATTTTAATATATACTTTTTTACAAACGTGTTTAATTTACGTTTGACCACGAATAATCTGATTAGAGATTCTCTCGACCATTATCGAGATAATAAAAAGCAATGAGGGAAGAATTTATTAATATATAATGGAATTTTAAAAAAAAGAAAAGCATTACTTTGAATAAACATTTGCACTTATCTTCCCGATAGATCCTATTTATGTTCCTTCGTCAAATATTCCCGAGTAAAAAAAATAAAAGAACAACTGATAAAATTTATTTTTCATCATATTGATTTCTTATTACCTTTTATGGAAACTGATTCGAAATGTCTTTGTGAATATTATTTTCTGAACTTTTTTTTCTATGGCTCACATTTATCAATAGGGCCTGCAGATGAGCATTAGACGCTCCTCAAATCCAGATCGTATTAATATGGAAAAAAAATGTTTAAACCAATCCCAGCATCACTGAAACAGATACCAAAATGTTTTTTATCATCTGTTTCACCGACAGCTTTAATATAAAAAGTGTCGAGAACTGCTGACAATTTGTTATCTTGTGTGAGAGACTATATGATTAAACGAGGGTCACTCCATCCTTACGAACTGGTCTCTCTCTCTCTAGTTGGGTGGTTAGTTATGGGTGGTATTGTTTATGTTGATGCAGAGAGACGCGGAATGGGTTTGGTGTTTGGCATAATCGTTCTGAAGTCGTAAACATTCCAAAATGGAAGGAATTGAGATTAATTTTCTGCGTCATTTGAGAATGACAGTCACATAGAAAGCGAGTGATTTAAGTTGTCAGGGTGAGCAAAATAAAGAAGTTAAACATCCAATTTGAAATATCATGGAAAAGTCATAGCAAGTGTCGATGGCTTTTGAGGCAATATATTAAATACATTATTAATATTATTGTTTATGTATGTCATGTTTCCTGCCTTTTATCCTGTAGAGCGGTGTCCAAACTGTGATCCTTAGACCCTATGGGAGAATTGTCATTTAATCGATAGTACGCATTTCTGTTGCTCTTTAATATTCGTCATTATCTTCCTCTATTTGCTTATGTTCATTAGAAGGATTATTACATCAGGTTTCTATTGGTTCCTCTACAGGTGTACCTTCTAGGATTTTGGTATTTAAGCCCTCGATGTTAATATTAACTATATATTTGATCTATTCTCGGATTCTTTCGAGTTTAATGACATGTATTATTTTTTCGTGGTGACGTCGCGCCTGATATTTACTACTCTGTTGGCATCGATGTTTATTAGTATTATCATTTGTGGATGTTATGTTTCCTGCTTTTTATCCTGTAGAAACAGATCCAAGCTATGGCACTTAGGTCTACTAGGAGAAATATCATTTAATTTTCTGCCTATATGGGATGTTCCGAGGAGGGCGATATCTGGGCAATTTGTATGTTGATGTTAGCTAGTACACAGTAAAATTGACCATGTCTTTTCTCACGAGGCTTGATCTCTAGTTCCTTTTATTTCAACATTTTCGCGATAATTTTCTTGGCGGTGTTTTTCTCTGATGGTACTGCTAAGCCACTAAGCATACACTTCCTGAATTTCTTGTCTGTTATGATTATATCCGGTATGTTGGCTATTATTTCCCTATCAGTTCCAATTGGTATGACCCTGAGGATAGTTACATCTTTGTTTTGTGTAACTGTGTATGGTTGGTGCTCATAGCATCTTTTAGTGGTTTCGAGTTTGTGCTTCTTGCATATCTTCCAGTGAACATATGTTGCTACCTTGATATGTTTGTGGGTATATTCCTTTTTCGTTGGTTAAAAGGATCAACACGAAGTTCCAATATTTTGGGATATTTTTGGGATTGTGTTACTGTGAGGGGATCTTTTTGCAAGGCTTTATTATTATTATTATTACCATCATCATTATTATCATTGTATCAACGTGTTCTTCCGGGTTCCAACCAGAGACCTAATGTTAGAAATTGCTTCATGACATTTTCCACTGATCATTTGTTTTTGTATTTCTTTAAAACATGTGCTACCAGTAAAGTCCCAATGAGTCTATCGAAGATTTTCTAATCAATCCGAGGGCTCCAACTACAATTGGATTTGGTGATGTTCTCATATGCCATATTTTTATTTCAGATTTCCACTTCAAGATTATTTTATTTTGATAGATTTTGAAGGTCTACAAAGTTACATTAGAGACTGCAGAGATTACCAGGTCTATAAGAAAGCACTTTCTGTTTTTGTGATCTTTGATCCGGTTTCCAGACAATTAGCTTTGATCTTTCTATCTGTATATAATGTAAGTTCCCATAAAATTGTGACGTGTCCTATCTCTGTAAATGGTTCGGTGTGATGTTCATACTAATTTCTTGTAGTTTCCTTTCCGTAAACGTCGCATATTTTCCACTGCAGGTATTGGCCCTCTATCATACCAAGATTTAAATTCAGTTGGTGATAACTCCGAGTAAATTGATACAAGTCGGTCAGTTGTTTATGGATATTTATCAGGGAATCTACATTTGGGTAAAACACGAATTTTTTTCAGTATGTGTGCTTGATAATTTATAGTTAGCAAGAATTTGTACTGTTCTGCAAAAACAGAACCGCTGGTTATTATTACCATTATTATTATTATTATTATTATTTAGGTATTACAGTTATTTCAAATGAAAGAATTGAGAAAGCGTATCGTGCAGGTATATTGAAAAAGTTATTTTGCTCTCTCCAATATGGTCCTTCCATTTTGGAGCTTAAGATTTTAGTTGTATTTTCATCTTTGATTTACCATGGTCACATTCCTTTTCATGTGTGTGTGTGTGTGTGTCAACTGCTGGTTGAGATATAAATAAATTTGTGTTATATTTTTTATGCCATCGAGATAATGTTT
Organism: Acanthosepion esculentum; assembly: GCA_964036315.1. Lineage (NCBI taxonomy): Eukaryota > Metazoa > Mollusca > Cephalopoda > Sepiida > Sepiidae > Acanthosepion > Acanthosepion esculentum. The sequence continues at coordinate 38,651,738 of OZ038482.1, read as the reverse complement.
GTCCTCTTTATTCTAGTAATAAATAAATAATTTAATCTCGATTTTTACTAAAAATTAAGCAAAACCTACATTTAGAAATAAAAAGTCTAATTCTAGTTTAAATTTTTCTAGTACCCAAAACATGTCCGTACAGGAAAAACGTAATTTTTTGTTTGCATAATGCATGTGGTATATTTGTTTCCTAATCAAGCGAGCTTGTATAAATTTTTTGCAGAACAGGGTTTCGGAGCGAAAGTAAAAATACAAATTTTATTAAGAGTTGCGAAGAACAGACTATTCTCATTTCATATACAGTAATGACATCACTATAAATATAAAACAAGAGCAATAAAAGATAAGAAAGTGCCACATTCAATACTTTTGTCTGTAAGTATAGCGCGAAATATTCCATCGAATATCTTTTCAGACACCTCTGGAAAATGTATTTAAAAAATGGCCTGTGTACTAGAATGTAAATAATACGAACGTTACAGAAATATGAAGGCAGCTGAATGTAAAACACATTAGCACACGCGCTATGAAATACTGATGATTCAATTAACAGAAAAATGTAAAGAAAGTCAGAAAATAAAACGAATTCCATCGTGAATTTCACAGCCTCTGATTAAATTGTTACCGAACAACTGGAAAATTAATCCGATTTAGTGCATAAATTAATAATAGCTACTTTAAGTGCCTAATTCATTATATTATTTTCTGCTTTGATCAGAGTTAGGTTATACATATTTGTGAATTCAAACAGGAGACTAAATGGACAATATGTTTTTTTTCTCAAACACGAACTTGAATGCCCAGAAAGAAGAATATATAATCATGTATCCTCGGAAAACTGTCGTGCAAATAAAATTAGTTTAATGAATTTTATTTACTAAAGTTAGGCAGGAACTAATTTTAATCTAGTGATATAAGCATAGTTTATGCATTTAGCTTATAAATATGTATGGAGAAAGAGAGAGAGACACACATACACAGCCGTAAATCCAAAGGGATTTTCAAGTGCTATACATACACTTACGTAAAAGAAGATATGTATAAAGAAAAAAGAAAAAATCATTTTAGCCGACGCGTTTCGTCGTTTGAGTGGATTTATCAAGGCAAATGTGTAAAGTTTGAAAATGCAAATTATTTGAAATGTAAAATCGATGTGGTCTGTAAAGTATTAGAGAACTACGATATGCAGTAAATGCAAGCTCGAATTAAACCTTAGAAACAAAACTTCAGGATACTTCGCAAATTACAAAGATACAATATTTTTTTGTAAAAGGAAGTATCAATTTAACAAATCTGTTCATGAAGAATAGTCAAACAGAACTAAATGTGTATGATGATAAATAAGGTTTTGTAGGCTATTGAACACTTTTGTAAGTAAATAACTATTAAGTAGATACAAGAGTCAGTAGTGTTATTATCCGTAAGTTCTATATTAACAGTTTCTTCTATTTCCTTTCCCGCTTTTGAAATTCTCTTCCGTTGTTATATATATATAATATTTCTACTGACTTAGGGAGCATTATCTTTATGAATATTCCTCGTTTGTACTGGCTGGTAACAAAATAAAATACTGCTTAAATTAAACGGTGCTTGTACTCAAATGCGAGTATCTATTAAAATAACGTTTACCGTAATTAAAATATGATTGATTCAAAAATAGTCAATTCTTTAGAAATGGCTTTACGTTTCCGATGACAAAATGAGCAGTTACGACTTTCAAGAAAATCTGAACGGATAAAATTTATTTTTAAAGTTTAATATAATCCTGCTTGATTGTGAATCTCTTTGTTTTCTTATTTCATTCATTGGTAGGTGCTATCAAATAAGGATATATGATAATTAAGCAAAAATTCCGATATTTACTTACGTTATGGACATAATTCTTTCAAGTCATTCCAAAAACCATACAAACATTTTAAAGAACGATAGAAACTCATGACACAGCCTGTAAAATGTCTTATATTTCTTTAATTCGAATAATATTTTAGCTTGCAGATGAATAAAATTTTAACAGATTTTACACAATTTCAATATCTTAAATATCACTGTAGAAGGCATGGTAACCTAGTGAATGTATCCACACCAACACATGTATCGTTTTAGAATAAATAATGTATGCTCATGGCGTACACCATGATTTCTCCTCATATTATATACATCAAATTCATATATATATTATGACATCTTCGACCAAATAAATCATACACACTTTAGTATATTTAAACATATTACTATTTTTTATTTTTAGCAGAGAAGAGAGATATTCATAACAGCATTTATCAATTCCTTTCATACAACGAAAAAAATAAAAAAATTCTCATATATGGAGATCCTTGCTGTTCGCATGTTATTATATCATCGATAATATTAAGACATACGGTTAAGTGTGTCATTCTTAAAAGGTAGACATTGAACATCTACTAAAGGTACACAGTGCCGTGGAAAAAGTCTACGTTTACTTTAAAATAGCTGATATGACTAATTATTACCTTATTGATATTAATGTTTTCTAACGATTAATCATTCCAAACTTTCACAGGCGGGATGTGACAAGCCTCTCGCTGCTCTATCGTTACTTCCACGGAAAGTATTATCACGCACGATATTCCCTGGTCCCACCAATTTATTCATTCACGGCAAGGACACACCATGCCACTTAGTAGCACACCATCCACCTATTCCATTGGTAAGAAGTCGCACTCTAACAGTTTCTACACGCAAACCACTGCTTCGGGGTACTGACTACCAAGAAGATGTTTCCCCGATCTCTACAATCTTAACCTATTCAATGCTATGGTTAACCACTATCTTCCACTCCTATCCGCATAAATTGATAACTAATCCTGTACCTCAGATGGTCGCGGGGACTTGTAACGCGTGAACCTTGCTGTAAAAGAAATAATTATATATTTTTAAAGAATTGCAATATTCATACTTCTTCAGATTTTCCTTAGAATAATCGTTTCAACGCGAATGAACGGGAGGCGCTCAAATCATTCAGTCTCTTCACAGAGGTTTGATGGTATCTCTATATCTAAAGTCTTATCACTATTCAATGTTGGCTGAAGTCTCATCTGAATTCTCATAGCTATGTCTATTTTTTTTTTAGTTCTATTTAATATAGTGTTCTTAACTGTCCAGAATTACTAGATTCTCTAGTGATTCACGTGATCTGTGACACAATACGTATAAAAAAATCCCTGGGATTAAAAAAAACTCGTAAATAATATTTATAATAATTTTTATCACATATTGAAAAACTTTACAGAAGGATCTGTAATGCATTTGATCCTAACCTGCCATGTCGGTCTCGCCGAAGTGACGAGCCTTTCCAGAGTCTTTTCTACAAATATATTTTCATGGCAACAGATTTGATTAACGCTTTCCCTCGTGACTCGGTTACGTGAATTTAAAAGTGCTACATGATTAACAACTCGAAACGGAACGTGTCTTGCCGCTCCAAAAGTTAAAGGGAAAAGACGAAGAAACTTTCAAATATCGCGCTGTCTGTGATTATCATCTGCGGGCGCTAATCCAACAATTTCCATTTTGCAAACTATTGTCAATGTCTGATAATACAACTAATCTAGTAAATTACTGTTGATTTACGCGTTAGAAGGGGAGTAGATTTTTGTAAACTAATTACTCAATATTAAAAAACAACAACAGTGGATTATATGGCTTCAGACATTTTATTCAGTGAGCGCTATTTTCGCCGTTGTGCTCACCACTCGCCTTCATATCACAATTGTGGTTCATGGTGACATTCAAGGCAGAATAGTCGAGTGGCTTGCCGGTTTCTTTTTAACAAGGAATATTGAGCTTACCAGTTCCTACTCTCAGAGTTTACACGACTGGAATTCGGACTATGCACTCCGATTCCGCAATCGGAGCCAATATTCCGTACTCCATTCTGCCTCCTTAAATGATTTAACGTGTCTAATATTTTGCACTATAAGATCCTTGATAACATTTTCTGAGTTAGTATAGAAGTAGTTTGATTTTTTTTTTATTTTGAGTAAAAAAATTTATCGTACTTATATGACATTAAGGGTTCTTCTCTGAGACTTTTGAACTTTTCTTTAATTTTTCTGAATATATTTTTGTAAAGAGATATAATGCTCGTGTCTGGAATTGCACAATTAAAAAAGCTAACATCAGAAACTTAATGCGAAAACTTCCAATGAAAATAGAAATTCAAATCGTATATTTATCAAATATCGCCTGAATTCCTTGCCAAAATGGCCAGGCTAATTGAGTAATAATTGTGAAAAATCTTACTTGTGTAATAACATTTAGATGGCGGCATTTCACAGACGAAATAATCAATTATCATAAATGTAAGCTGGAAATATTTGGCGCGACACCATATGTATTTTTTTAAATATCTCTTCCATCTCATTCCATTGTTGCCAAAAAGGGTAAAACATAGCGTCTCTCCTGCTTTTGTAACTGTTATTTTTGTTGTGATATATATCTTACTACATTAAAAGTCGCTCTTTAAGCTATTCCTGTCGAGGGCTCTTGATTGGGCCTTTATCTCAATAGGTAGAGAGGAGCGGATGCTATGAGCAACAATAAATTAAAGAATTCAAAACTGGTCGCTTCATTTATGTATTGCATTAATATTTAATCTTTCCTCTTAAAAGTTAAACTATAATTCTTTTGCCGCCACTTAATTTAAAAACAGTTTGATGTACCTATGTCCTTAGTTTTCTTATAAAATATTATTTTTATTTCATGGGTTACTTTCGCTCGATTTCTCAATTAATTTTAATTATTCCCAAACTTATTTCCAAGTTACAAAATTGTTATCGTTCAAAAAAAAAATGTCGCAAAGTGCCGCGTAAGAATATCGCCGAAAACAAATGCAGTAATGAAATATTGGGTATCCATAAGTTCAAGAATACGGGACAGAATCCGACCATTTTTGAATTTACTCATGGACGCGGTCTGATTCCAAAATTGTATGGTATGTTGGGCTATTGCATCTACGAGTACAATTGAAAAAGTGAGACAGAGTCAACAGTAAAACGAGTGACAAACTGGCATTTGCATTTATTATATAGATTAACACTGGAGAGGTCAATAAATCCTCTATGATGAAACTGGACTGTTGCTGAACTTATACAAGGTAACATCACAATGTATACGGACATGTGCGATAAAAAGAAAACTACAAACGTATTAATTCGACATTTAATCTACTCCGACTTAGTCGCCTTCCGAAGCTACACGTTTCATCCAGAGTCGTTTCCTTTGATAGAAACATTCCTTGAACTACTTTTTGTGGGATAGCTAGAAGCTACCTTGTCTCGTTCTCTTAGATTTTCTTGACGTTTTGCAATATTGCCCGCTTCAGGTTGATATTTGTAAAGAAGATAATGTTGGAAGTGCAGAGATATAGGGGATATGGTGGTTCATGTAACTTAGGAATCGTGCACTTGGCCAAAGACTACTTCAAATTCCATGGTCCCTGATGGAACCTCTGTGTTAGTGATAGACGACTACATTCTATACACAAGTTACAATCACTTTTACAAACAAGTGAAGTCAGCCAGAAGATAGAACTCATTGTGCCCACTCGGCAGATCTCAGGATCAATCAACACCAAGCGGATTCACTTTGCGTATTTTAGCTGCGTTCCCATAGCAAGAGTACATATAATTTTTGATAAGACCTCATACAATATAGAGAGTATGAGAAACAACTGATGTTAAAGAGATGCGTACAATGTCAATAAATTGTAAAATTTATTTAAAGAATTACGTATGAACATATTCTAAAATTAAGAAGATCTCATACACACACACACACACACACACATATATATATATATATATATATATATATATATATATATATATATATATATATATATATATATATATATATATATCAGGAGACAGAAATTACCATGTTTCGAAACCAAAACTTAAATCCTAAATTAAAATTTAAAGTTCAATTCTATTTTCAAGTGATACAGAATAACTGATGATTAACTCTATTTATAAGCTAGACAGATATTTTAAGTTGGTGGTGGAATGAGAATTCAATTTTTTTTTTTATTAAGGTGGTGTTTGCTTTTTGACGAATGAATATACAAGTATATTTTTCTATTGTAAAGTGAAAATCGGTTAAAGTTAGGTGTTTTTTTTTACATTTCTCTCTGTTGATACTGACTTCCTTTTATGTGAACTGTCTTCACAGTCTGGCTTTTTTGGTTTACACTACAATTAAATTTGCATTTTTATTTATTTATTTCTTATTTCTTAAACTACATCGAGACTTTCTTAAAGTGGTTTTCAAATATGATTAAGTCGTATTATTTTTATTTATGAACATCTAAAATAATATATCTAATATATTAACTAATAAAGTATATATGGAATTGTAAAATGAAAATATTAGAATTTGATTACGCATTAATAAATTATTTTATTTACGATCAAAAAGTAGATATATAATTATGCAAATTATTTTTATAATTATTTTTTAAGGAATGTCTACAAAAACTGCTATTTCATATCTTTGATTCAACAAATTATCATCTTTAAAAATTTAATAATATATAACTTTTCATGAAGACAAAAAGAACATGGGCCATTTAAATTTCTGCCTGTTCTCGTTTTTTATTAGCTTCCATTTTCCTATGTGTGTTTTATTAGTTTCTTTTCTGTGCCAAAAATATTTGCTTAGGTATGTTTGGTTGCAATACTTAATATTATTGAAGGAAATCAGCTGTTGGCTCCATCTTAATTCCAATTAATTTTTAGTAGATCCAGTATAAAATTTGTCAATACATTACGATTCTCAATAAATATGTCATTGTTAAACTACAGATTCTGTGAGACATTTATTGCTCAAAGGACAATTTTCAAGATTTGTACAGTTACATAATTGTTCTTTACTACTGTTTTTCCTTATTTCTGGATCAATATTTCTTCAAATTTTATTGTTTTTTTTAAATAATTTTTCTAAATTTTCAGTATAACTTTAAATGAATTTTAGGGTATTTTATTGGAAATATTGCTAAGTGCGTTATTTCTAGGAAAATGTTTATCAAAGCAAAAAAATTATGTGCTAAGGTACTATTAACCATTTAGTTGAATGGGGGTGTCTACCAAAATATTTTACTATTTCTATTTCTTCTCTGCTTTTTGTGTATAACTAATGCCAGGGTATTTATAGCCACTATTCTTTTAAAGCTTCATTATAAAATTTACTCTCGTCATAGAATTTTTTTTCATGAAGAGAACTTATAATAATTCTTTTTAAAATAGATGAAGTTATATGCTTTATTGTAGATGGGGGATGATTTGACTTATTTTGTATGTATAAAGGATCAGTATTAGGTACGATGGGTAATGGATAGCGGATCGCATTGAGGAATCCGTGAGCCGTGTTCGAGTTCCAGTCGAATCCATTACGTTCACTTACTTGAGAAAGGTATGAATGCTCGTCTTATTTACCCCCAGCCATGGGTAAATAGCAGGACAGACAGGCTTGGACGCCAAGTGATCTTCCGTAGAATTCAATGGCAACCTTCTGCGTGAAACAAATCTACCTTGTCGGTCATGTATCGTAGAATACATGATCGTCTAATCGTATATTACGCAAGGCACGTAAATGACTGATTAGGTGTTTTATGAGGTTGGCATATGTTACGTATTAAGTCTAATGTTATATCGAGGAAATTTACCTTTTTTAAATTTGTATTAACAATAATATTCAAATGTATGTATTTAAATTATTTATGTATTAGCTTTCTAATCTTAGCAACTTTTAAGTTTATAGACTTCCTCACAACCATAAGGCCATCACATAGGACTGCATAGGGTTACAATCCAATGTGTTTGTTTATTAATTTCACGGTGATCGCTTATATAAAATAAATAGACCAGCAATATCTGTAGATTCAGCAGAGTCCAACGAATCCACTGCGATATCACAATAGTTTTCAGAATTGTTTTAATCCATTGTTCGTTATTATGAATGAGGAGAGATATTTGCATTTATAATTATCTTGCTTTCTTCCTCAGATAAATCAGTGTATAGAGTAGTAAATTCTAGGGCATGCACGAAATATTCCCTTTATATTGATGGGTAGTATTCTTCGATGTGAAATGTATTATGGTACAATTTGATTTATCCTTAATATCTGAAAACCAATTTGTGTCGAGATAAATACGTATTTTTTTAAAAATAATTATATGTTCTGCTATGAATCGAGCATCATTTTTATGAATAAATGTAAAAGAACACTTAATTATAAATTTGATTGTTCTTTATTTTTATTTTGATATATCTTATTATATATACATATATATATGTGTGTGTGTGTATTCAGTTAAAATTGTATTATAAATACTTTTTCATTTAACAGATTGTCAAGTGTTATCACAAATTATTCAATAACCAACTAAAATATAAAAATAACGTTTATAATGCAATCGGTAGAATGTTCTGAAGTTTCACTTGTTCGAAGTTGTCTAATCGGATGATGCGTACTCAGTTCAACGAGTTTGTCTTTTCCTTTGTTGAAGGTGTGATAGGAATAAAACGTTTACGTTAAAAAAATATTTTCGACACATTTAAAATAATGTATTTTCGTATTTTTTCTTCTCCGTTTTTTCTTACCTTATACTCCTACATCTTTGCTTCCATATCTTATTCAACTATTACTACCTATTTTTTATACAAGGAATTGACATATTCATAAAATGAATTGTCACTTCTGAAAGGGTTTACAGTTTCTTTTCATTTGATTATTCTGAGGGTGCCAATATGTGTGCCGCGTCTTTAGATTTTACGAGAGTAAAGAAGTAGAAAGCTCCAAGAAAATAAAAGACCTGACAAGCCTCGCAAGTAATGATCAAATTACTCTATTTGGATTTCACATCCGTCTTTTTCGATCCCATCAAACTGAGATAATCTCTCGTATTTTTTTTCCATTTGCGAAAACGAAAGAGCTGCTTTTCCTGAGGCAAAGATATTTTATTTCCTTTCACACTTTAACTCATAACTTGTATAATTTTATTTTGTTATTTTAGTTAATCGGAGTTCTCTTCGGTTTATTCATATGTGATTGAGTTAGTAATTGTTATCGTTAAATCTTTCGTTCCGTTTTAACATTTAATTTCGTTCAATTTTATTTTTAACCATCTCAAATTCTATCAATTTTGGAAATATCCACGCTTTTTATTCAAAACAGTAGAACGTTTGTCATTGTTGTTCTTCATATTTTTACAAATTTTATTCATGTTATATTATAATTGACTGTTTCCCAATGTTTAGAATATTTTATGCGAAAATCTCTTTGAAAATTTTTAACATTAAACACCTATTAAATATTTTACTTTCCCGAAGAATGAACAGTATATTCTCTTCGTTCTGTTGTGGCGGCGATGGAGAAAACAAAGACGTAGATCGAAAAAGAGTACGCCTTCTGTGGGTTGTTTATTGAAAAAGAAAAACGATATCTAAATGTAGTCTACTTTGCTGAGATAAAGATGGTCATTTTGGTGATTGCCCATGACTCTCGAACAATCACAGCCTTTCTGGCAAAAATAAAAGAACGCGATTTTAGACGACAGCAGGATATTCCTCTGTTACTTGTAGGTGATGTGTAGGCAGTTGTATGTTTGGAGTCGTAGTAACAGATTTATGACTTCTGCTTATTGTCTCCCCGGGTATCTTTCGAGGTTTGGAGGGATTTGCGTTACTGATTTATGATATTTATAATTGTGAACCCCAAATTTCAGATTTGGTCTCTTACTCTCACTAACATCTATTTATTTTGTTTATTGAAAATTGAATTTTAAAAGATATTAAATCTTATGAATAATTAAAACATTTTAGGAAAAACCAGTTTCTTTATATAGGGTCTGCATTTATGTCAGTCTTGTTTCTATTAAAAAGAAAATTTCTTTCAATATTTTCTCATATCGAAATCGAAGCCATTACTGCTAGCACATCTGCATAATTAAAAGGACATTTTTTTAAAATAATGTGCGATGTGGTTACTTCCAACATTAATATAAATAACGTTGTGGTACCCAGGTCAACCCTAATCCGTGGTGGTAGCACCTTCTAGAATCCCAGCTATGGGCAAATAGTTAACATCCAAACAAAAATCAAAACACTATGAAAGTATAAAAATATATTTTTATCGTAAAAATAACAGCACATTTTTATATAAAAAATATGAACAGTAGATGATTTTAGTGAAATGACCAACAATAGATGATTTTAGTGAAATGACCAACAGTAGATGATTTTAGTGAAATGACCAACAGTAGATGATTTTAGTGAAATGACCAACAGTAGATGATTTTAGTGAAATGACCAACAGTAGATGATTTTAGTGAAATGACCAACAGTAGATGATTTTAGTGAAATGACCAACAGTAGATGATTTTAGTGAAATGACCAACAGTAGATGATTTTAGTGAAATGACCAACAGTAGATGATTTTAGTGAAATGACCAACAGTAGATGATTTTAGTGAAATGACCAACAGTAGATGATTTTAGTGAAATGACCAACAGTAGATGATTTTAGTGAAATGACCAACAATGGATGATTTTAGTGAAATGACCAACAATGGATGATTTTAGTGAAATGACCAACAATAGATTTTAGTGAAATGACCAACAATAGATGATTTTAGTGAAATGACCAAAAATAGATGATTTTAGTGAAATGACCAACAGTAGATGATTTTAGTGAAATGACCAACAGTAGATGATTTTAGTGAAATGACCAACAGTAGATGATTTTAGTGAAATGACCAACAGTAGATGATTTTAGTGAAATGACCAACAGTAGATGATTTTAGTGAAATGACCAACAGTAGATGATTTTAGTGAAATGACCAACAATAGATGATTTTAGTGAAATGACCAACAATAACTTTTAAGTCAATATGACCAGCAATAAATTTTATAGTAGTATTACCAACAACACAGATAAAAATCAAACAACCAGCGCGAGAGAAATCTTTTCTTAAATTAATCCATATATCCTTTAATAACTTAAACAAATCTTATAGTATTCCAATATATAACTTCAGCAAAGCAACATAAAATACAAATATCTCTGCCTTGAGAAATTAGCTCCACATTGACATATAAATGCACAAAATCTGAGGAACATCTCCCATTTATTTAATTGTGATAGCAGAATAACATGTATCATATTTGTATTATTGGAGAACTCAAAAGAAAATTATATTTCGGCAATAAATGACCCATAAAGGTTTTGTTATCCCGTAAAAGTAACAAATCAGACAAAGTCCGCTAAATATCAGCTATGTCGTTTATGATCGTACAACACTGTTTTTGTATACTTCATGTTATCTCAAAATTGAATGTTTCTTGTCAATTCTCTTGACTGATGGATTGATTGATCCATTCATTATTTTCAACGGCTTATCAGCCCTTTGGAGGTTATTGATAGTCAGAAAATATTTTTAGATTTTAATTTTATTTGAGAGAGACCAAAGGTTGAGTGATACAAGTCTTACCGAATAGCTGGGCGTAGATGATGTAGATTCATGCCTTTCCCAAGTGTATTTGCGCGTAAGTGAATATAACGAGCCCAACTAAAGTTGGAACTCTGCGCTCTGATTAACAATTCCGGGCCATTAAAACATCCACACATCCAATCTTATTGCACCTGCTATTCCCAAGAGGCCACCCATTTAAGTTATGGTCAGGCTAGAAATTGCTTAAATTCTGTGAAATTTCGGGAACCGGTGTTTCAACGCTATAAGGAATTAATCCTTGTTAATTCTCTCTAATCATTTTTCTCAGAATTCGTCGCTAGCACCACTTTTCCGTAACGGAAGTCTGTAAGTAAATGGTTCCTCGTTCACTGACATAACAGGAGATTGGAAAATACAAAGCTGTGTATCATTTTTCTTGGCTTCTAACGATATTAGTCGATCTCTTATTGCTTTCGATTAGTTTTTGCTTTCCTCTTTCTAAGCGTCTTCAAATTTCTATGCTAATCTTTCCGTTTTCTGATAACATATTATCCACTGGGACGAATTTCCACGCCTCGTCGGCGTTTATCGGATATACTCCTGTATAAAACGATACTACTTTTATTGCGACCAATATTTTTGGCACGAATTTAAACGCACGAAAAAGAAGTTACCTGTGCATGGTGTAACCAAACACCAAAAATACATTATTTTTTACTCTCTTCAGAACAATTAACTGTGTATAGTGCAACTTCCTATATTTTGCTTTAAAAACAACTGCTCTTAAAACTCATTATACTCGAGTATATATTTCATTCTAATTCGGATATAAGTGTGTCTTAGTTGAAAATGTATTGTCGTCATCGAATTAAGACCATGTTTTATATAAGCCAATTTATAAATATTTTGAGGTAATGGAATAACCTGTCACCCCCGTGAATAGCTACACTATAGTTAGTAACTGCCTATAAGTATCTGTATGTAAACGGACTACATAGACTAGCCGGAATCTTTTTCGGCTATACAGTCGAACTCTCTGCCGAAGGGCAGATAGAAACCCGGACAAGGCTCTGCCGAAGGACCGAGTGTCGTCCGAGGATGTAGACAGACCCGAACCCGGTTATGCAGTTTCTACGTGGAATCTTTGGCCGAGACTACGGGCTCGGATGACCCACTTTAAAACCGGCGTTGTGCCACATCTACCCTCGTGGGGAGTAGTAAATATTGTCTAGATGGGATCTGTTACCCTGCTCCTAGCTGTTGTCGAACTCTGTCTTCGGGCCGAGATGATCCCGGACGGGAATATGCTGAAAGGTAGAATCTCGTCCGGAGAGATAGACAGATCCGAAACCGTTTATTCGGAGTTACGGGGAATATTTGGCTGAGCATACGGGCGCGGATTGCCCCACATTAAATTCGTTTTTTTGCCATATCCTACCTCTTGGGAAGCCTGGTAAATATTGTTCAGCTGGAATCTGTTGAATACGACTCGGATTTACGCAAGAAGTACCGACCTACCAATAGTAGCACTCACTACTCTATTGACTTGGGACGACCTTGTTCCTAACTGTTATCTATCTTCTTATTGTACTGGTTTACACAATAAAACTTTACCTATTCCACCATACTTTTCAAGTATATATTCGTATTAGCACGGAATATAACATATTTAAAAATAATTCTGGTTAACATAGTCAGAAAAACATATCTAATTTACATATTATTCTAGTTGTTTTTTGTGCAGACCATAGTCATTTATTTTTAGATTCGCATAATCTTGCATAAACATGAATGTTATTGAATTCCTGATTGTTCAAATACGTAGTTGTTAATATGATAACGTACAATGACAATGGTAGTGTAATTGTATAATTAGGAAATGAAGCTTTATGAAGTCATTTAATATAATCACTAGACAATGAATACATAAACCACTTGTGAAAGTGACTTGACTCTTGTCACTGATAAAATGCAATATTTTAAATTTCTGCGTGTCCCATTATTTGATGTTTGTTTCATTCAGTTTTATTGTATGTCGAAGTTGCATAATCTTTGTAAATGTTGAAATATCTGCCTTGCTTTACAAAGTTATAGGTGTAAACACTTCTGCTCAATATTCTAGGACATGCATAGATAAACTTGCTTCAAGTTATTTTAAAACATATTACCTAAAATTAGATAAATAAGAAAAATGTCTTTGCGTTGAAGTTTTTTTTCTGAATTTTTAATTGAGAATAGAACAAATCCACTAAGCATTAACGAAAAATCAAATAATCGAAAGTTCTTAGAATGGCTAAAATGTTTTCTCACTATTCGAATTTCAATAACGTTTTGTGTTACAGTTCTTTGTTTTAGAAAAGTTGTGGTTTATTTCGCATTCTTATTAAGCTTAAAATTAGCATTTATCTTTTCTTCAAATTGGTAGTGGCCTAAATTAATTATGACCATGTTTTAAGTTGGATCTGACATTATGGAGGAAGCGAACTAGATCCGAAGGTGGAAAATGAAAATTATTTTTACATACGTCAACGGCAAATTATCTGGTACATACACCCATGTGAAAATTAATTGAAACAACCGTTATAGTTACATTTCTTGACGTAACTACAAGGAAGCGTGCGAAAATTGTAACGCGACACAAACTCATTGGTAAACTTTATAGAGATATCGCAGACTGTACGGCGAAAGAGAAACTCGTGGTGCCCATATAGTAGTGTGATGCCGTTTCACCAGAATCAATGATAAAGCAACAATGCAAATAAAATATATGCATCTGTAGTGAGTCCATACAACTTGTTTTCACTTAAACAGTTAACTTTTCAATTCTATCGTTTTTCGCTGTCTTAGTTTTGGAAAATATATCTTGTCTGTTCGTAAAAGATAATTTTACTCCAGTGACGCATTTTTCCTCATTTTCTATAAATTTACATCTATTTTTGAGAAATATTGAGGAGTGGGTGCATTTTACATTCTCTAAGATTTGGAATTCAGAATTTTGTCTCCTTGAATGGTTTGCATCTAAATCTAAAGATTCCATTCTTCCCAAATATTTAGCTAGTTTTTTTTTTTTAAGTATAAGACAAGTTAAATAATTTTCCGACGGTAAAAGAGAATACAAAGCATTTGCTCGGAATTTGAACTGGTTTTGTTAAGTCGATATTCTGCACCTATATACATTACTCTACCCTAATACGAAGAAGTAGTTCATTTAAAATCATAATCATACTGGAGTGGACAGAGGCTGTTATTTGGTTTTATTGACTTCCTTTCCAAGATTTTTTTTTCAGAAATATTCATCAGCAATCTGACGGCTAACGTGAATCATGACTTACCAGTTATAAAATGAACAATTTCCTTGAATAATATTATAAGTCTGGTCTGATTTAATCCTTATCATTAATATGCATTCTAAGCATAGACGAATGGTAGACTTACAGATATGCAAGAGATATATATATGATGTATGCTACATGGAGGTAAGTGTTCAATATCAGTGATAGTTCAAGCAAATATAGAAGTGGATACTGACGTCAAAACGAAACGGCAACAGTTTTTCATGCTTGAGAGCAATCATGAGCCAAAGAAGTTGCGCCCAAGCAGGAAACACATTGTCAGCTCTCGGGGTTGACCGCCGTATGTTTTAACGACACTAATTTATATGTATTTTTTTTTTCAAACTCCTATTTCGAAATTTGTAGCCATGACTATATTAAAATTATCTGGTACATACACCCTTGTGAAAATTAATTGAAACAACAGTTATAGTTACATTTCTTTCACCATACGGTCGCTTTTGGACCCATTGGAGTGACAGTATGAAACCGATTTCTATTCTCCCACCCCAGACTGCAATAGTGTGCAGTAATATGAATTTATTTTCGGAATGTATGATGTAATTTGTTTGTCATTAAAAAAAAAGGTGTCATACGTGATTGCATCTGATTTTTATCAATCACAGACAAATATTGTCTCGACTGTCGATTCGTTGTCCTACGGCTTTGGACTGTAATGGACGTTATTATAAGGAAGCGGGCGAAAATTGTAACGCGGCACAAACACACTGGTAAACTTTACAGAGATTTCACAGACTGTACGGCGAAAGAGAAACTCGTGGTGCACATATAGACGTGTGATGCCGTTTCACCAGAATCAATGAGAACTTCTTCAAATTAGTGGATTCCATACCAAATCGCATCAAAGTGCTTCTAAAAAATAAAGTTGGATATACTAAGTACTTATATGTCTACCGGGTCGTGTTTCATTGGAAAAATACAAAAAATGTAACTAATAATGCAATTATTAATGCAATTATTTATTTTGTCTTAATTAATTTGCACAAAAAACTTTGGTCGGTTGGAAGTTCTTGTTAAGCGGCATATCGATCTCTGAGATATTAATGCCGAAATGTTAATATTTTTTGTGCGCACTTTCATTTGGTGGGGGGAGTAATAATGATTTTAGATATAAAATGTTTTATTAATTAACCTACAACACGGGGGATGAGGTGGATTCAAGACATTCCCAAGAGTATTAAGCGTAAGTGATTATAACGAACACAAATGGAACTCCGCTCTCCGATTAAAAATTCCGGACAATTATACTTTACACTACCGCCATATCAAGGCTTACATCGCCTGGTATTTCAAAGCGGTAACCCATCTCGCGATAAGAAAGTATAATATTAGGCTGCCTCATGAATGATTTCCATTTTTGTTGATCACATGTATTCTCAAAAATTAAAATACAATAACATATATTCGTCTATCAATTCACAGACTTATAGAAAAGCGTTCCATCTACGAAACCGAAATTCCGGTAGAATTTCGGATAAAATTTCGGTTGTTGGTGTAAGGACTTTAGCCCGGAAATATGTCCAATCTTGGCGAAATTGATTAGTCGCTACCTGTAGGGAAATATTAATCAAATATGTCGGCTGTATAGCCAGTTTTCAAAAATGAAAAAGTTCATGAGGTGTTTCTTTTATTACTTTCGTGTATTGATATTTTGGTGAACTCCATCTTAACATCAAGAAGCTGATTAAATAACTGGAATGGATCAACATAAAAATCAGTGGACACGATATGTGTGTATAATTCAATGAAACACGTTTGAATTAATATATATATATATATATATATATATATATATATATATATATATATATTAATTCAAACGAGGTATTCTCCCCCACGTTGTCTTTATTATGGAAGGCTACGGAGAAATGTGTCGGCACGTATTGGTTGGAATATAGTGAGAGATTATTTTGACTTGGATGCATCAACGTACGCAACGGCGTGCGTGCAACGTCCTGGGAAGCTCGGGTCACGAAAAACAAATATGCATCCCCACCCACCTTATTTTACCTCGACCCGCGTTAACCGAAACAAAACACTGCCAGTATCCTCTTCCATAATATAATCGCACCACACAAACTAAGCAAGCCTTCAATTTTTCCCCCTCTTTTTGACAATGTCAGCACAGAAAACGAAGAGAACCGCTCCTCCTTACCTCCGTTGCAAGTCTGTGAGAAGCAAGGATGTCTTTTAACAAAGACTTCTTAAACACGAAACAGCGCAGCAGTCGTTTCCTTCCAACAAGCACCCTTTGACTTTGACGCACAGAAACGCCTCCACACACAATCATGCTTGACTACGTAATATTTCGTAGTCTGTCATAGCCGTTCTTAGTAAAAGGCGTGTTTATGTGCGATATTAATGTTTATATTCGTTACTCATAATACTGCCACAATGTAGATATTTATGAAGTTTAAATTCAGTTTAGAAATGTATAAATATTAATAGGTATGTAATTCATCGATGAATCATGTACATCTAATAAATATTCACCAGAACCTCGTCTCTCTGTCTGTATCTGTGAAATGAAATTATATCTGTAGACATAACTATGTAGGCAGCGTAATAGTTAACATACAGAAAGTGATATTGATGATTTAAGTTCAAATACAGTTCGATTTGCGTTTGCTTCATTTGGTATAATGTCATTACAAAATGCAAAACACGGCCCTCTTTTACCTATGTGTCATAGATCAACCTGTCATGACAAAGGTAAAGTTTGAATCCAAACCATAAGCTTATGGGAAAATGAAATAAACCCGAGAAAAATATATTAATAATGAATAATAAAAGAAAACGACCTACTTTTTGGCATGATGCTAAGAATAAAGGCACGAAAATATGAATACACGATTTGCTTTAGACAAACGTCGTTAGGTGGCGCTATTAAAGTGTATATAAAGGCAAACATATCCTGCATTATGCTTTTTTCTCCTTTTTACTGAAGATGTTGAAATTCGTCTTAAATGCGTTCACATCTGGCAATGCCAGTTTCCCTGGTCCACTGGCGGCTGACAACTCTTTTCACTTGCCAAAGCATGGCACTCGCATGTGTTTTCCAAAAAAAATTCCACCTATGATGCAATCAAGATTTTAATTTGGTTATTACAACTCAGTGCATGGCTGATTTGTGCACGTGCATTGTAACGATGTTTATACATACTTACCATACATTTGGTACCAGGAAATTGTAAACGGAGAATCCGTAATATTCTTTAACTCTTCCAACGAAAAACGAAGTACAAAACCTCCTTTGATCGTTCCAACAACGCAAGACAGGCTTGAGCTTTACCGTTAATGCAATGCATATACTTACTTACCCTATCACCTGGGCCAAAAAGAAAATTGACATACCCAAGAAAAATTAAGTGACCATATAAATGACTAAGCGGGTCCGTTGTAGAAATCTAATATTTGTTTGTTTTCTTGTTTGTTTATCGTATTTTAACATACACATAACTGTAATACACACAAACACCCAACATTTGAAAGGCTGTAGGATTTTGTATTATAAAGGTCATGTAAAATCTGTGACAATGAATCATGAAAAATCGCCATGGATTTATCGTTGTACAATGTGTAATATCTCTCAATTACCAATCGTTTTGAAAATCTTATGAATTTAAAATGGAATTTTAGACTAGGGATTTATTTCTAAAGGAAATTATCAACGCGGCGTATGTGTAAAAGACTGGGAATCTATTATGTATACATGTACGGGAAACTAACACACATACTATACACACAAATATATATTTATTTAAAGACATTTATGATATGTTTAACGTTCTTTTTATAGATACAAGTATTTAAGCAAATGCTTTGTTTTATAATAAACAGTATTAAATAACATTTACCGGCCTGAAATGTCCGAGAAATTTTCATAGAAAATTTTCGTTCTCCGACAGGAATCGAACCTGTATCCTATAAGGAACCGTCATTTCGCGTGACGTGCCTTACCCGTTCGGCCACAGAGAAGCGTCTGTTTAGCAAGGTCGATTTTACTATCTTTAAACTTAAATCTTCCATGAATCTCTTCTATTGATATCTGCTCTAGCGTATCAAATGTAAACAAATGACGTCATATACTTTGAATTTGACAAAGTCCGACAATTTATTTAAAGACATTTGTTAAACATATCATAAATGTCTTTAAATAAATTGTCGGACTTTGTCAAATTCAAATATATATATATCTATATATATATATATATATATATATATATATATATATATATATATATATATATATATATATATATATATATATCATGAACAATTTTAAGAAAATCTCTGACAAAGTAGGAAAAGGTTTTTTGCGTGACGCTTGAATGTGGTTAGACTATATATGCAAACCTTATTAAAAATGATATAAAAAGTTATATTTAAAATATCAGCCCCCCTCTCCGCTCATTCATGTGCATGTCTCATCACGTCAACGTAAACCTCATTTCCGTTCCAAGAAGTCCTAAATGACCGAACGACTAACCATTTTTGGGCCTCTTTGTCATATTTTCCTAATATATTATTCTTAAGCAAAAAATATACCTGACGTTAAAAATAACAAAAAATTCTATACATGCGCACACATACTTCTATCAAGACTCAGACATTTAATTTGACGCTTCAGTCCAAAACTGTTTGTTAAAGGTAAAGGTGTAAAACTCTTGCGACATAAAAATTCTTTACAATGAAAATAATCTATTTAAAAGAGTTCTTGTTTCTAGGCGACCGAGTAAACATGATTTAAAGAAAGACATTATTTCGTACTAACTTTCTCGGAGGAATATATAATTCTTTCTTCACGCTGATATTCAACAGTCGATTTTTAACATATTCATCATTATTTATAAAAACAGTGTAGTTTATGTATTGGTTTCTCCAGACTCGTGCAAAACAAATATATGGATTCTAACAAATATTACAGAATGATGTTAAAATCCATGAAAAACATTCATCCTTTAATAGTCAGTAGTGAGCTTAGTTTAATTCGGATCTTATATATATGTAGACAGAAAAAGCATATGTTTTAAGATAACGAGGGCCATAAACCTCTTCTTGAGGCACCCAAAAGACTTCGGTCTACCAGGTACGGGGATTCGGAGATAGTACGTGTCTGCCAGGTTTGTTATCACAAATCTGATCTGTCTGAAAAATCTCCCATAATTTGGTATTAAAACACTGGCACAATTATAATTTTGTGTCGTAAATAGTTTGTTTAAGGACCAAAGTCTTCAAGATAAATAAAATACAATTAAATGTCGCTCTGTTACATCTTCACCGTTATATTTCATGATTGTTTCCACTTATCAGGCTGCTCATCGATTCACTTTTAGTAAAACATCTCAGTCTGCAGTCGCTGTCTCACAGACGCGATGTTGCCTCGCTCTGTTTTTTTTACAAATACTTTCACGGTAATTGCTCCGAGGAGCTGCTTTCGCTTGTCCCTAGGCCTCGTGAATTTAAGCGTCCTACGAGGCTGGCATCCCGTTCCCACCCCTTCACCATTGAAACTGTTAGATGTAGACGTCTCTTCTACTCCAACAGCTTCATGTCTCGCACATCTCGCCTGTGGAACTCCCTTCCTTATTCATGTTTCCCTGACAAATACAATCTCCAACTATTTAAGTGTAGCGTCAATCGACATCTCCAGTTGCCTTGATCTATCCACTTCCCTTCTCCACATCCTTTCACCTTTCATTCCTATCTGCTCTCGCTCCAAATCTTCTGGAACCGCCTTGCCTTGATCGATCCACTGTCTTTCTCTTTCTCCACATCCTCTCCTTTACCACTCCTATCTGCTCTTCCTCCAACCCTTCTATAACATAACCCCTTGCGTGATAGTGGGATCCAGCCTTTCTTTGTGTGATACGCTTTAAAAAAAAAAAAAAATCTTCATTTGATAAATTTTTCCACGAACTCTTGAATTTGATTTTCATTAGATACATTTTTCTTCGTCAATGCGTTTTGCAGCGACCGGAAAAGGTAAAACATCAATTGCTTTTAAGTCAACTGAACATAACGAAAGGAGCAGAAAAGACAAAACTAGTTTCAAAATTGTCCGTGTATACTATACGGCCTTGCATTGTCAGGAAGGAGAACTTTTTTGTTTAAATCATCTGGCTCTGTTGCCACTGTCGTGCTAAGTTATGTTCGTGTACTACACATATATTCAACTGCCGCGTCTGATTGGTACTTGTGAGTTATGTCTCATTGTGATTGGTTCCTGAGTACAGAAATAACTTATGAATCTACCTTATTTTATCCGGTTATTGTTACTTCGGTACAAATAAAAGCGAATAATTCGAAGAGTTTCTTTTTAATATAGAAATGTATTATTTAAAAGGAAAAGTGTTGCAACTTAATCTACCTTCCATTGGATACGGCACCAAATAGATTAAGAAAAAACATGTAACACGATAATTGAACATAAAATAGAAAGGAATTCAAATGAGGTAGCGAAAAACGTAAAAGGGACGGACAAATGTATCATGAAAAAAAAAATATAACATGCATTTCTCCCTTAGTTTTGATATCGACACTTCAAAGTCTGAAATGCGAAATAGTAAGCCGCAGAAGATGATCTTGTTTATCAGAAGCGATTCTTAGTATTCTGTAGAATATTTTCAAAGAGAAATATTTGCTTTTACGTAGGAACTCCATTCCTTTGTTAAAAAAAAGCACGATGCTTTTACAACCGGAGATAGGTTAGAGTATATTTATTTTTTTTGTAGGAAAACAAGTTACTTCCTAATAAGTGGGTTCTGTTATGTGCTTGCTTGCAGTCATTTTGTTGAGTTGTTTAATATGTTAACATCTAATAGGCTATAATATAGTAATAATATAAAATACCCTTAAAAAAGTTTGTTTGCGGGTGTATGTATACACACACACACACACACACACACACATATATATATATAATATATATATATATATATATATATACATACATACAAACAAACACAAATATGCACACAAACTAAATTGATGACTTTTGTCCAAACATTATCTAGGCATTTAATAATTGATGCAACGTATATACTCGAGTATGAGCCGATTTCATGTATAGGGCGAGCCCTCAAATTTTTTGTTTGAATTTTTATGCATCCCCCCAAAACGCATGATTTTGAATCTCTAAAAAATAAATAAATAAAATACCTGTGTATAAGGCGAGCTCCTAATTTGACGTAAAAATGAGCATGAAATGTCGCGCTATATACGAGTATATACAGTGTAGGGTGATATTATTCGATTTATTTGTTGGAGAAGAAATCAAATATTTATCCTTCAAAATAAATCACACTTCATTTTATGAAAATAGTAATATTAATAAAAAACGGCAGAGAAAATTGAATGTTCTCCGCTTGATTTTACTACCTTTCTTAGCGTGGCACATTTACTTAACACATCTAATTACAAACGATTTTGTTATTACTTCCTTTTTTGTCATAACTCTTTCTGTCAAGGCACTGGATTCAACAAACGATTTTATCCAACGGGCCATGTGTCCAGTTGATAAAAGCATTGGTTGAATCCAGTGTCTTGACAAAAAGATTTGTCAGTTCAATACCTGACTACATCTGAGGTGAACCTCAAAAGCAACAACAACAACACAATTTAGAGATTTGATTTAAAGAGAGTTAACTGATACCGAGACATCAAGAAGAGTTATGGCACGCAAAACTAGAACAAACTATCTTGGAACATTAAAAATGGGTTAAGTTCTAAATTCCAATCACCTGAAGAAGACTGGAGCGTATACCGCCCGAAATGTCGTTAATATGGCAACAATGATGTGGGCATGTCTATTGAATGTATAATCATTCCCACTGAATATGCGAAAAACTCTAACTGCACTTATTCTCTGTTTGAAAGTGTCGTGGTTCATGCATCTGACGGAGTTTCTTTTGAAATCATTACGTTCTTCGTATTATATGTAATATTTATGACTTATTCTTATTTTATCTTTCTAAGAATTATTTTATATTTTTCAACTCAGTATGTGCCTAGTGTAATTTGTTGAGAAAACAACCCGATTCGTTTAAAAAATTTAGCACAAGGAAAACTAATACTTAACATCAGGACGATGTAGTTGCTTCTGTGGCATAAGATGAGGATGGAATGCTTAGAAAATCTGATACTTACCGGACAGATTGCACGAGAACCATAGAAAAACAACGCATAACGTATTTAGTGCGCATGCGTAAATGAATGTTGAAACCAAGCCGAGGAAAAATAACAGACACAATTTATTAATTGCTACAAAAGGTAGGATTTTGTGGAGAGCCATAATCACCTACGTCCTCAAAGGATACGGCACATCAAGATAATGCTACGCTTTACTTCTCGCTCTATAATTTTGCAATAAATGTACAGGTGGTACCCTTTTCGGTATGTTCACTTTCATTCACTTAATATGAGTCTATATATTCAGTATGTGCAACTATTATTCTTTAAGTAATTTCAAACATAAAAGTAATTTAAATCTTTTCCAACAGCACGAAATACAAACATCACGTTTTGTAACATTACGGACATATCATATTTTATATCGGAGACGTACTCATTCAAACATCACGGCACTGACAAGATTTTTCTCAGATATTCCCAAATTAACAGAACCAAAAAAAAAATAGTAAAATATGCAAAAGACAGATAAATCCGGAAAAAGGTTATTTAGAAAGTATAGCTGCGTATTTTACCGACGAAGAGGAGATCTTCTGTATTTATGAGGCTAGGGCGGGTGCGATTTCAACGGGAAGAAACTAATCAAGTTAGACATTGCGCCAAGTGTCAAGCGAGGTTAGTGTGGGAGCTATTCTCGAAAATGCTTCACCTATATTTCTGAAAACTACATTTACCTTGCCTTTTGCGACCTGAGATACAGTTTGTAATCCTCTTCCAATTCTTTCTCTCTTTCAATGGCAATGCCATTTTTATGATTTCTGATATGGCTTCTTCATTCCGTGTCGCACTAACTCTCCTATGTACATCATATACACAGAAATAGTTGTGATCATATATATTTATAAATGGAGATATAGTTACCTACCAAGTTCCATCAGTAAATAAGATCCCTGATGTTCAAACCAGTTGACATAAAAGCTTAATTTTCGAATAACCGTCCCTATATATATATATATATATATATATATATATATATATATATAATAAAAGACTTAAACACTAATATTCCATGGCCATAATTTATTCCACTGGAATCGTAAAAACGAAGAAAACAGAAAAAACAACTCCGGGAAAATATTAGTGAGAGTTTGGGAGGACATGGGATCTATATAAAGGGGTGTATATATATATATATATATATATATATATATATATATATGTGTGTGTATATATATGGTTGGCAGTAAATGCACTACGACAGAAAGGGTTACAAGGTGTGGAATAATTAGAAAACAGAAACGTTAGTAAGTGCGGTAAGATGAAGGAAGTATGGAGGACAGTAAATAGCGAATAACATTGCATTTAAAGTTTTGTTGATTCGTGTTGAGTGGAAACCATGGAGCCGGAAGGAAGTTCCAGAAGCAAGTAAAGAAATATTTTGCATAGAATTTACGCTTACATATAGTTAAGTGATATTACATCAAGGCCAGTCTAGTACTGAGCCTTAATTTTTTTAAAAGTCAAGGTACCATGGCGAAGAGCTCGGTCGAACAATTATCATGAAGGAATTTATAGAAAAGACAGTGGCAACATTTGATAAAAACATCTTAACAATTTTTGGCGCAAAATTACTGTGCCTGACGATGTTATAATAAACAACACAGATTGCATATAAACTGCACAAAAACGAAAGAATTCTAGCAAAATGCGATTCTGCTCGTGGAGGGGACACACGTCTCCCCTTCTCAATATAACTTTTAAAATTCTTAGAACTGAGACACCGGTAATGTCACTCTCAATATTCTTAAAAGCTCCATCCGGATTTGAAATATTTTTTCGTACATATTTTTTACCATTGTGGAATATACAGGGGCGAGGAAAAAATTGTCATTTAAATTACACAAAAATTAAAATAAAACTGACATCATATTTTAACAAATATATTTACCAAAATTACACAAACATTTCTTGGAATACGAAAGAAATCGGCTTCAACCACGGCATCCAGATGATTACAGAATCTCCTGTATCTCTTATGGACTGTCCGCATTTATAAGTTGGTTCATGCTGCAAGAATGCTTGCTTTCACTTCATCTTTGGTGGTACAAGGTATTTTGTAGATCGGCTCAACTGAGCCCCACCCACGCATAATGACAAATCAGCTGCAGACTGGAAGGCTAGGTGACCAGATGCAATTGTTGAAGTGATCGCAAATGACAGCCTTGATTGTGTTTTCGTGGTTATGTGCCCTGATGTAGCGTGCTGTTACCAAACATAGTCTTCCATCAGTCAACCTTTTGTCCAGGGTAGAATTACCACCTCAAAGGACTTGGTGTAGGCCTCTGTTTTGAGTTTGGTGACCCGTGAGAAGATAAATAGATGCATAACGTCACCATCACTAGTGATCAACTCAAACACCGCGATTTTAACTGGATATATCATCCAACTCATTCCGAATCCTCTGTATTCTGAAATTTTTGTATTGGATATTCCGGTGTGAATGCCAAGCAGTATTGCATGATATTTCTAATTTTTTCTTGGATGGAATTGTTTCATAGTGCTATTTTTCTCACAGACGGTTCCCAAATGACATTATTATGCTGTTTAATCGACGGCAATCAAAACAACGCGCATGCGCGGAATTTAAAACATCAGTGCGACAATTTAACCATTGTACGGTATATATATATATATATATATATATATATATATATATATATATATATATATATTGAAACAAATGTTTAAGTGAAATTATGTATTGATATCTGAAATATGTATTCAGAAAATTACATAAATAACCTCGACTATTAAGTATTGTATATTTTCGGAGATATACTTCAAAATCGAGGAATGATGATTACCTTAATTTTGAAATTAGTGCCTTTCCGATACATGAAACTCGACTCGAAATCACCCACATAGAGAAAACTGGAACTATCCAGATTTATACTCTTAAACGTAAACATTTTTTTACACATTTATGACTGAGATTCGTTTAAAAATTAATGACCAAGAACAAACTGGCTTAAAAACAACAGTACGCATTTTTATTCATTTCATTTGAAATATCTCTATTTTTGTACTCGGTTTTGCGGATTCAATTTAGCATCACTTTTCTTTCATCGTGAAAACTTCAGACGATGGCTAAACAAATATTTTCTTATCTGCACTTTTTCCCTCAAATCTTAAATGTGTTTCTCTTGACGTTTTCAATATATACTTCACAAGAAAATAAATTTTGTTTCCGATCTTACTTTTTTCGTTTATTTTGCCTACGTGTCTTTGAAGTTGGTTCAAATTATTGAAGTTAATTTCATATTTGTGGACTGCTGGCCGCAAAACTAGCGTCAGGCACGTTGAGGCGTAGACTGTAATTAAAAACACAACGTCTGGATTTGATAATTATGATTGGAGTAAGACATTTTCTATTGTTTTCTTAGAAATAATGAATGTATTGCCACGAAAAAAAAATAGAAGTTTTCAAATGGAAGTACTAAACAGTCTAACTTGCATAATAATGCAAATGTGCAACCACACACACATGCATATCCGTGTATGTTTAGTTGAAATTAAAGAATGTACTTTGTTTAATATTTTTCGGTTCAAATCAGTTTACTAGCAACTGAGCTGTGTCCCCATAAATTTTCCAATTCTTTCTGAAAGATTTCTCCTCATATTTGCCATTAAATAAGTATGAGTTAAGCATGTTGTTTCTTTAGTGTTTTTTAGTATCACGTCGCGAGACTTCATATTGTTTTGTTTACTCCTTATTTTTATTCCATTTTTAAAACGAAGAACTTCGGGCAAAGATGCAGAAATATAAAACCTCCGCCCAAATACGTCCTACCTACTCATCTCTACCTCTTTCTGTCTCTCTCTCTCTCTACACACACACACACACACACACATATATATATATATATATATATATATATATATATATATATATCGCTCTCGAAAATCTTTCGGTTGAGCATTGTTGAGAGATGGGCAAATTCTACAAACAGCAGCTGTAAGCGCTAACGCATCGCTCTTCATTAATGAATAGCGCACTCTGGCTGTCTGTCGTCTGTTTACATTCGTAAACTCAATACGCTAAAATTCGTCATTTTTTGCCGAAGCGCCGATGTCTTAGAGTAAAATAAGTACATTCTCCGACTGATAACAAATCGGTCGGGTTTCGACCCTAGCTTGAATCATTCGGTTATCTAGTCGCACTGAAGAGCTGTTATACACCGACATAGTTCTGTATTCGAATGCCACACACACACACACACACACACATATATATATATATATATATATATATATATATATGTATATATATATATCAGAAAATGAAAAAAAATCTACAGTATTTATTAAAAAATCAAGAAAACATTCAAGAAAAAATAAACAAACTAAGAAAAAATATCAAAAGGGAGTCACCTTCCTAAACGTTAACCAATAAATCTCTATGTCTGGGTAAAGCTAGAACAATACATTTTCACTGCGGCACAATTCAAAACAGGTGAAGTTCGAACCGCTAATTAAGATTCAAGCACGTGCGATAGTCAGGCGACCATATATTATAATGTTTTTATATCGAAATCAACGCGTCCCAGAATTTTCGATTCTCGGTCCCCACTTTTTTCTATATGGATTTTTTGCCGAAGTTTAAACTCCGATCATTTGTTACTATCAATGCTGATGATACAACGGTATATAAGTTAACTTCCATAACTCTTTTGCCTCATGTGATCAGGCTGTAACATGTAAAGCTCTCTAGTTACAGTTTATGGCTTGAGAGCCAAATTCCACCATTGCCGACTGAACGCTGAATTATCAAGATGAATGAATGTTCCCTCAATGTGACCCTATGTCATCCTCGTCTATTGCACCTTAAACACAACCCAGACATCAAATGAAACTCGTAAATACGACACATCGCTAAAGATGATGGAAAAATAGACGGTTCACTTTACCAGAAAGTACCTGAGAGATGGTACTATATTCTAGCTTTATAAGAGTGAAAGCAGGCCGAGTACTACTGCTCAATCTACACTTTCCACTCTCCGCGGAGTCCATATCCGCATATTTTTGGTTGACAAATTAGTTTCGGCCCTACAAACGCCTTCTCACAGACGAAACGTCGCAAGCCTTTCACTGATCTATTGCTAAATCCATGGAAAGTGCTCAAACTTTATTCCTTAGGTTTACATGTACTAAGCTTCATGCGTAAGACCCGCATTCTACGTATATTGTAGCAAAACACGCTCATTTCTTTCGTGTTCCATTTGTGACATATTCCATTTGAGTAGCCTCTTCCTGTGAACCACCGTTTTATGGAACCGAATGCCAGGAGGGTGTTTTATCGATCACTACATCTTAACCTGTTCAATTCTAAGATAAACCATTATTTTTCTCACATATTTACATAAACTGTGCCTCTTACTCTGCATCCCTCTACCTCGAGTGGTTCCCAGGCCTTGTACATGGTGAATACTTATATATATATATATATACATACATATATATATATATATATATATACATATATATATATATATATATATATATATACATACACATACATACATACATACATATATACACACACATGCATACACACATATATATATATACACACACACATGCATACACACACACACACATATATATATATATATATATATATATATATATATATATATATGAGTTCAATATTAATGTTCACCATGCAGAGATATCTGGAAATTCGAGTCATCATTTTGATTCGGAGACATTTTCTTGTGATTTTTAACGTATTTGAAAGACATAAGATTTCATTGTCTATATATATATATATATATATATATATATATATATATATATATATATATATATATATAAAGTGAGATAGACAGAGTTATGTTTCCAAGTTTTCTTGTCAGCAGGCGTGACATTTTTATTATGAAGCTTTCTATTTCTGATAATTTTGAAACAAGTATTTTTTCATTTCAAAACACAATGATTTTCTCTTAGTAAATAATTTACATTTCTTCATGAAATAATCTATCTCTTTTTCTTTCTAACCAATATGCCTCGCCAAAGCTTTCGCTCTGTCAAGAGAACACAGATATTTCTCACAGAGATTTATTGTTATAACGAATTGGAATTAATTTGTTTGGTATCTGTCTTTGAGTTCTTTTCTTTTTTATGTCCATATGCTCTTACTATGCGCATCTAAACAACTGTTTTTTAGTGAAAGGATAAAACTTTATTTCTCTTCCTCCTATTACTTCGAATTAAGTTCACCTTCCCACTAACATTTAAATTGAATCTCGCTCACTCCTAATATCCTAATGTTTTTATTTCATTATGGCTATGGAGCCACGCATGTATTCTTTGAAATTTTCATGAGTTTGATGATGAAGATATAGTATTTAAAAATACATGTGTTCCTATTTTACAATGGGGATGTGACAGAAAATATTTAAGAAATGAGAAGCAAGGTATTTTAAAATTTTCTTTTTTTAAAAAAAGTTAAACACAAAGAGATGAATTCACTCAAAACACATATTAATTGTTGAAAAGTTTCATTAAAAGATGTATATATTACATTTAATTTAAAAAAAAAACAAAAAAAGAAAAAAAATGCGTAGAAGCTATCAATTGATTCAGATTCTGAACAGATGTATTTGCCGGTCGTTGCAGTCAAGGCGGAGAATTAATTTCCAAATGTGCAGGGAGGTCATTCTCACTTTCTTCAATCATTTCACATAATGCGCTCCCTGTATTATTTTCGGGGCTTAATTTTAAACTTCCTGCTAAGGGATTTTTGACCGTACCCTTTTCTGATGTAATTTCAGATTAAATGTTCCCATCAGTCAGTTCAATTGTACGATTATCTTGCATCGAATCATTTCCATTTACCAGATGTCTCTTGAGCAATCTGGGGATTTTATACAGCGTTCAGCGATTATTTTTTTCTAAAAAAAAATAAAAAAGGGCTATTCTAATTCGAGACAGAAGCGTTCTTAATTCTTCAGAATTTATTTTCTTTATCATTAACTGTGTATTGCGATGCTTCCCTGGGAAAGATTGTTGGGTGAGTTTCCTCTGTCTTCTCTACGGATGTTTAGAAATTAACATTTTTCATTCTCTTAAAGGGTTGATACCCAAGGCTTCCGTGTCGTGTCTACTCTGTTATTTGTGTCATAGATAAGAGAAGAAAAGTTAAATTCATACTTTTCCTAAGGGTATATCTGAGAAAGTGAACGCAACCTCAATCGCTAAAATTTGAATTCGACACGCCGTTCATTATTTAAGCATCGACGATGGATACGCTACAAACAAAAATTCAATGCGCTCCGGGAACATTTCAAGGGTTTCGTTAATGAGAACTCCGAGGATTACATTCATATCCTATAAATAAGGTGTTTAGTTTCCAGTTTTGTCTATGATTTTTAACTAAAAGTTGAATTCTTCAAACTAATTAAATATTTTTGTCAACCATTTCAATATATTTTGACCTAATTCGGATGGCTGATCCTTTTTATAGAAGTAAGATCTACTTAATTGTCGGCGTTAGTTAAACCAAATGTATTTTATGATTAACGAAAGACATTGAATGATAGAAAATTATTTAAAATGTGTTGCTTATTTTAACAGTTTTCATCATTGACACGATTTTATTATTTCTGAATATATTTGTTTCTACACTTATTTCTCCTATGAATTTTTGGAAATACGCTTATTGAAATCTTGAAATTTAAGAGACCTCCAACCATTTATTTGAAGCCGCTATTTATTAAAAGTTTAAGGACTAAAAACCTGACTACGCTAAGCGGAAGATGTCCACCTCAATCGTACAAAGTATATTACAAATTCTATCTCCAAAATTAAAACAATAAAGAACCAGGGTACGAGGAAGTATTGAAAGACATAACGACTGAAGAAAAATATCGCATCCCTTGACAGGCTGAAACTTTGAAAATAGCAAACACTGTGCATAAATTTTAAAACACGTTTCTCACTTCTATGTGGGAGTATAGCATCAGAAGCCCATTCAGAAAAAGGTGGGTGTATGACACATCAGTAAAATATAGAAAGAAAATAATTACTTCACAAGGCTCAGGCATGTACAGTGGATACAGAATCGGATTTATTATGATTGATTATTTAACAGCATATCAAATTCTTATTCGTCATTTAATGCAGAAATTTAAATTTCATGGCAATTTTGAAGTAATAAAAATTATGTTATACTGCTGTCACAATTGAATATATAGTAGTTGACACTCAGCTTTGTGTATAACATTTTTCTGTGAACATAATCACTAGACTTTTCATTTGAGAAATTGTAGGATATTATACCGATTAATGTCAGGTATGAAAACATGCCAACTTAAGGGTTAATTAATGCTGACAGCTAAATATTTTGAACGCTGTTGTATACCTTCAACTAGCAATAGAAATACATTGATCATTTTGCTATAAATATGTATTGTTTGTTATATTTCACGTATGAAGGTGAATTGCTGGTATTTTTACTATAACATTTATTTTTACATTTTCATAGTGTTTTATTTTGAGGATCAATATTTGCCCATATCTGCGACCCTGACAAATGCTACCATAAAGGACCAGGGTGGACGGCAATTAATTGGTTCCCCGTTTTTCAAAACTTCCAATCTCACGATCAGAGTGGTTGCCCTC
>OZ038482.1:38615094-38617594 GCA_964036315.1 Acanthosepion esculentum | reverse complement strand
TGGATTCCAAAACAAGGCAACCGTTAAATAAGTTTCGTATGAAAATGAATAGGTCAACAAAATACTAATAAAGCGGGCATAAGGTATAAAAACAAACTCTTTTTGATCTACTTGATATCATCATTATCGCCACCAGAATTGTCTAATAATAATCGTCTATTTACATTCTTAAATATCATATTCGTCAAAATTGTAGTAATTTGTCATCATCGTTAGTATTCTTAGCTTTATCAGTGATATATTTTTCTATGGTTTTTATAACCAAATCAGGTTGAAGCACCGGTTCTCGTGCAATCAAAAAAGTTAAGCAACGTCAAGCGTATATCTGTGTTCACTTGGGATTACGAGGTTCTGTAAGGTTGGATGTGCGTGTGTTGTTGTAGATAACGACTTGGAATTTGAAACCGGAGACTCGAGTTCCAGTCCGATTCGTTATATTTACTTACGCTCTAATACCCTTTGGAAAGGGGTATGAATTTGCCTCATTTCCCACCAGCTATAGGTTAATTCGTAGAAATTGTATCAGTAAATTATCTCCACACAAAATTCTTTCAATTCCAAAAAAAGAATAATATGGCTTTACATAGCTTAAAAATATTTGACAAACCGTAAAAATATATCCCTCAAATCAATGTACACACAATTTATTTGATATCTGCCTCAAGCTTTAATAATTCTAACTTTATGTAAACATACATATTAAATTATTTGATCTGTAGTTTCATTAAATACAGAGATAGCGTGTAAAATGAAATTAAAAATAGGTGCATAGCAATATTCACGCTATTGATGCATACAGCGTTAGGAGAATATGGCAGCCATAAAATTTCGGAATTCCACAAAATTATCCGACAGACAAAATTTGATGAAATCCTTAATATTCCAAGATTGGGTATCTTTCCAATAGTGATTTTTTCTTCGGTATAAATATGAATATAACAAAAATATTTTGAAGATTTGAATTATGAGAACAGAATTAAAGATCACTTACAGGGTTAAACAATTAAGATATTCAAAATAGGTTTTCTGCTCGGATATTTGAAGCAATTTACGACCAATTTGACCAGTTTTCATTTGTTTTGCCACATTGCAATCAATTAACATTTAGGTTAGCTCTGATGTTTCTGAGACAGTTATTCCTGACAGTTATTAGATGTAATCTACAAAAAATATAAATACTAAAACCAGAAACTTGTGCTAAGTACCCGAAAGATGTATTCAGAAAGGTACTAATATTGAACATTGTCTTGAACTCTGCTAAATATTGATAAAAAAGTGGTATTCAATCACCTCACGCTGCTAATGGAGGATTAGTAACGAAAATATTTAAAGCGTATATGAATGTATTTAAATTAAATTTAGATCGACGGAGAAAAAAATCTATTGGATAAATTATACAAAGGAATGGTGGCTGAATATTGCTCTTGTAAGGATATGTTACGTCTACGTAACACATTTATGAAAGAACGTTTCGACAAACATACATCGTTTCTAGCGTAAATAAATTGTGTGAACTCGATTAGACGGTATCAAATGACTCATAATGAATGACAAACAGAGGTGGGATTTTCATTTCGCTGATATTCATAGACATTGAGAGATAAGAATGTGGATGTTTTAAAAAATATTCATTTGCTATCTTTTCGGCTGAAGGCAAATCAAATATCAAATATGTTTTGCACAAAAAGCGAATGAATCAATTAAAATCGTTATTGTGATCCTTTAAAAAAATGCCAACAAAACCTGGCGATATTCACCTAAAATATAAAACATTTATATTTTTCCAGAGCGCTTCATAAAATGTTTATTTTAACTTTTCGCAGGAAAATTTTATCTGGGAAATGTTTTAACATATGACGAAAAATGTTTTACAGAAACCCGAAGGAGCATTGGAATATTGAATGGTGCCTTCCAAAAGGACAGCCATCAATTAAGAAATAGGGAAAATATTTAGAAACAAAGAAAAACCTAACTAAGTGTTATGTAATATGGGACAAAAAGTGTCATGTAATATGGGACAAAAAGTGTCATGTAATATGGGACAAAAAGTGTCATGTAATATGGGACAAAAAGTGTCATGTAATATGGGACAAAAAGTGTCATGTAATATGGGACAAAAAGTGTCATGTAATATGGGACAAAAAGTGTCATGTAATATGGGACAAAAAGTGTCATGTAATATGGGACAAAAAGTGTCATGTAATATGGGACAAAAAGTGTCATGTAATATGGGACAAAAAGTGTCATGTAATATGGGACAAAAAGTGTCATGTAATATGGGACAAAAAGTGTCATGTAATATGGGACAAAAAGTGTCATGTAATATGCTCTGGACAATTTCGTCATATATGAAAATGAAAGTTTGGGTTTTAGTGATTTGAATCTTCCGAAGAATATTGAGAATGTCATGGAGGGAACAAATGAACAATGGAGAAGCTTTGACGAAAATGGAAACAGAAAATATATTTATAATTAGAATTAAAAAGAGGCAATTTAAAAT
>OZ038482.1:38602594-38610094 GCA_964036315.1 Acanthosepion esculentum | reverse complement strand
AAATAGAGAACATGGTTGTCCACGTCCTGAAGGGGTACGGCACATACAAAATGATTTGCATTCAAGCCTGGAAGATATCAATTGCAGATTACAACATCCAATATACCATTACGTACTAAAGGAAAATGTCTTCGTTTGATTTTAGCCTTTTGATGTTTTCCTTTAAAACAGGTATTCAAACAAGTTCCTATGGTAGAGTTTCAGAGCTTTGAGTGACGAGAAATCGTTAACATACCAGATAATTGATCAACAATATATCTATCATGTCTTGTCTGAAAAAGATCAAACAATATAAAAAGCTTATCTCAGTTTTGAACGGTATCGTTTCATTTGTGATTTAATCCCAATTATTCGATGTGCCTTAACCGATAGACCCACTAGAAATCTTAGCCGTTAAATCCAGGGTGAATAGTGACTTAAGCGAAATCGTTCTCGCCTTCGAAATTATCGCAACTGCTCAGTTTCTTAATCAAACGTAAACAAAGCAATTTCTAAAAATCTAATAGATATTTAATTTATTAATCCGACAGAATGTATTACTTTAAACGTTAATTTTATTTGGTACTCGTATTTAAGTAGACGCTCAGTTTATTCATTAAAATGTATATATATTTATTTTCGTCTGCTGGAATCAATATTTCATAAATATTAGTGACATATGCGCTCTACAGCATGATTAATATATATATATATATATATATATATATATATAAAGTTCTAATTATTTAGAAATTGCTTTGTTTACGTTTGATTAAGAAACTGTACTGATATGACATACCTAGAGTTTATCACGAGAAGGAATTTGTTGAAACGCACTATTCAAGCTTGTTTGATCAGCAGATCGTATTTATTTCAGTAGTGTTTTAAACAGTTTATTTCAATTTTCCCTATTTATTTACGATTTTCTCCCTTGAATAATGTCAGCTGCTTTGTATTCATATTCGCTTAATTTATTCATTGATGTTATTGCGTTGTATATTCCTTATTCTTTATTTCACTGCTCGGATTAACCTTTACATTTTCATACATTTAGTTTCTTTTTTCGTGGTATTTCTTGGGATTTCACATCTGTCACTTTTCGAAATGTAACCAAAATATTTGCTCTGCAGATAAATATTACAGAACGAGATCTGTAAATGATGTAATGGTGAAGAATAAACAGGAAACAAAAAGAAGTCGGTTCACATAGTCTAAAAGATATAGCATTATATAAAAAAAATAAGATTAATCACTTTCATATAAATATCAAGTAATCTTGTGACGACGTCGTCACTGACGTTCATAGAAATTTACTTGTTTTTGTCACTAAGTATCTTTGCTGTTGTAATACGGATTTTCCTATAAGGTTGTCTATTGAAAGGAGTTTCAGAAAAGAAAAAAATTTCAGTGGGTTTATTTTATCCATTGTACATTCTAAGGAAATTTTAGGCAAACTATTTGCCATGAATGGTAAATGGCAAAAATTATTTTGTGGGTAAGCAAAAACGGATATTATAAAGACATTTGTGTACTTCGACGTGGTGTAATGGTTACCAAGCTTGTCTCGTTAGACCAATTAAGAGTTAATAGTGAATTCGATTATCACCGGATGTCCGGTTATTTAGACATTGTGCCACATAGAAGCTACGTTTAGAAAATCGTCTTTGGGCACTCGAAGTGTTATAATGTCTTTCACGAATGTCTCGATAGATAACTTATGACTGAACAGTGAAATCAATCCTCACTGTGTGTCCACACTTTCGGCTTTGTGTCACACCTAAGCTAGGGATAGAAGATCACCATATTATCAAGATTTTGATATTTTGCGCGAATTCTTTTGTATTTTATATTATTATAGGGATTTGCTGCCATGATATAGCAATATTTCATTCTTCCTGTAAACGTTGGCTTACGGCCATATCACGTTCAAACACCAGTTCTCGTAAGATAAACGAAGATAAAAAACGTCGAGCCTGTTAGATACATAGATGGAAGACCGCTTGAACATACCAGTTGGAGGATGTTTTTTACTATGTATAACGGCATGGAATTGAAAATCGTAGAGACACGTTCAGATTACAGTTAGATTTGTTATGTTCTAGAAACATTGATTTTAAATAACCTGCAAAAGATTGATAAACCGTAAAAAATCAATAAAACATTTAAAAGTAAAATCTTATACATAAAACAGCAAAATGCAAATATTGCAAATTATGATTTTAATTTAACGGGGAAAAAATAATCAGTGAGCATGTAGTATATCTAAATATTTCAATTTACATATGGACAATTCAAACAAAGTTGTAATCCAGAATAAATCACAGATGCCTATATGCATTTAGAATACTGCGATCTAGAAAAGATGGATCCATGTCACTAGATAGCATATATATATATATATATATATATATATATATATATATATATATGAAATTTATATAGCTGTCACTAGACAAGTTTATGTACATCTTTTTATATATGTGAGTGATGAGAGTGCACATTTGTTTACCGATGAGAGATTTGTGCGCATTATATATAATGTGTGTGTATATATGTGTGTATATATATATATATAAAATATGAGAGGGAGAGATGTCTGTTTATCTGTGAGGGAGACATGTATGTGTGCGCGTTCGCATCTGTCTTTCTCTGGGATATGTGTATGGGTGAGGGGGGGGCTTATCTATCATTAAGAATGAAGGTACAGTATGGGATGTTGTGAAGATCACGGCCCGACAAACTTCGCCAAATCTGAGTATATCTGATTTTACATTTAGGGATGAAACAATTTTTGTCGGACCGAAAACACTTCAACCTACGTTTGCGTATGTCTTTTTAACTATTTACTGAAAAGTATATATTTGTTAATATGATCTGTGAATACGCAAAAAGCTGTGTGAGTCTGTCTCTCCCTCCTTCTCATATATGTATGTATGTATGTATATATGTATGTATGTATGTATTTGACAGCCCAAGCCGATATAAAAGCATTCCAGATGTCTTTTGGCCTTGGGTATCAGTCTTCTTACAGAACGACATGTCATCGGTTGCCTCTCCTCCATCATCCTGAAATATTTTCCTGCCCCCGTGTAAAAATTATCAAGTGAAGCGAAGACAGAATTCGAACAATTCCCGCCTTTCAATTGATCTCCATGACAAATGCTTTAACAAAGCAAAGCTAATGTCAAGATGTCTGCTGCTGAAGAGAATTTTGGACAGCTCTCTTCTGAAATATAAATTGGACTGTTGGCCCTTTCTTTTCAGTCGGTGGCGATAGTTTATCACAATAGCAGTTGTAATGCTGTGCACACGTAATACATAACGAGAGCACGTGTTGGCGATGGCAGAACAAAAGTTTAAAAGAATAAAAGATATAGAAAAAGAAGAACGAACTAGTCGAATCTTTGGCGTGGGGAAAGGAAAACAATGCAGAATGTTGAGAATAATGCTTTCGGGGAATACTTTGTATTTAATTTGTTCCTCAGAGATACTCTGAATGCTTAGTGTTTCTTGTGCATAAAAACAGACTAGAACTCTCTCAGATGTTTTGATGATATTGTTTGTTGCTTGTGCTTGAAAAATAGATTTTACTAATTTGAGTTGATCGGCTATGATTCATTATCAGTGAAACAAATCTCATTTTGATATTAAAATAATTGCTGAATCCCAAACTTATAAAGTCAATTAGCATAGATTGTAATAAAATATATCTAAAAGATACAAGCAATATCTTTTGAATGTTTTTTATCCTGTGTTAACTTCTTTTAAAAGATTATTTCCCCTTAACTATAATGGCTAAGGCTATTAAATTATAATTATTTTGCTGCCTTTTAATTTTCGTTGATAATCATAAAACCAGGAAAGACTGAACTTATTTCTTCTTTAAATATTTGATACAAATATAGAAATATGTTAGATAATTATATTTTGTTGAATATATCGAGGTATATGTGTCAAGGTATTTCTACCTATTTTTCGTTTTAATTCCACAGTTCATATAATCTGATCATATAATTAAGCAGTCCGGAACACTTCCACATACGCAATTCATGGATGAATTTACTATATTTGAATTTCCTGAATAATATATCAATTGTATAAAGATGCTTATGTGAACAGAATAAATGATTCTTTTAAATGTGTCTCCTCAAAAAATGCTTCTTTCCTGTAATATCTGTAAACTGATATGACTTATTGAAAGCAATGACGCATTGGCTTTCCGTTGCCTTCTAAGATTATGAATTCAGAGTTGTTCTTATTCGAATTTGACTGCATCCCAATGTCAAATATCCCAGTTTATACCGCTATTTAACTCACTGTTTCTGGAAGACTGATTCGTTTTTGACTGCCTATCAACATTCGCAGTTTATTTAAGGCCAGGAAATATTTTTGGATTATAAGATTTTTTGATAATAATGGTTTAGTGATACAATGAATGAGTGTCAGTATGAAAATCATATCCGTACAATGGTCCTGATAGTATCAAGAGAAATACAGTAAAATTTTATACCGTTTGTGTATATGAGCCTTTTTTTAGTATTGTTGCTATCGAGAATCTGTGAGTTTGTGCACAGATTTACACAAGACAATTATTTTATTTCATTATTCAAAGCTCATCTGATTGATAGATAGGGTTTTTACGGCTTATCAACTGTTTGCATGTTATTTAAAGACATATATAGTTTTAGATAATAAGAATTTCTCTTTGAGATAATAAGGATTATGTGATACATGTCGTAATAATTACCCCATAGCTAGAGGAAAAGCGGCGGATTCAACATCTCTCTAGGGTATTTTAGCGGAAATGAATATTGTGAACCCAACAGGAATTTGAATTCACCTCCCCGATTAACAATTTCGAGCCATTATCCATTCAACCAACCGTATATCAGAGCTCACAAGTCCTGGTATTCTTAAGCGATCATTCCTGAAGGTACTGATCAGGCTCAAGGTTAAATTCTCTGGTCATATGAGAACCGGTATTTCAATGTTTTTTTTTTTTTACCGTAAGCAATTGAGGAAGAATTCATAGGCTTTTGCCATATTTGTGAAGATAATGCAACAGATTAAGAGGAAACTTATACTTAACTCTCTGATTCCAATTCCTTCGCCGATAACCACTACGCGGCAAACATACTGTAAATATTTTTTATGTAATGAGGCAACATCTGAAATTGAACATATTTTTATAAGGATTCTTGCAAACGTAAATGGAAACAGTTTTCTGAGAAGGATTCCGTCACCAGTATTTGTATATGAATGTATTGATAAGCGCCATAAAAAATGATTTGGTATGTGTTTGTAAATAGTAAATGTTTGGTATATATTTTTCATTTTGTAATTATTATTAAATTTAAAAAATAAAACTGCTTTAGCTTAACATCAGTTTATTGGTATTAATTATGGTCGATGATTAGTACAAGTCTGTAAGTTCTGATTTTAGAATTATATCTAGTCATTAATCCGGAAAAGGTTACATAACTTTTATAAAATTAGTTGTGTTTCATTCTGAATTTTTTGTCAATATCTCGGTGTAATAGATCCAGAGGTATTAAATGCAAACCATGCTTTTCGAAATATCAGCAGCAAACGAGTTAATATATTAGAATGCCAAAATGCAGAACCAAACAGTGATTGAGAACAAGATTTGAACACTGGAACTTCTTTCATAAATCATTATTAGAGATATATTTATTTTCATATATTAACCTTTTCAATTCAGTACCTGTTCTTGATAAATTCCTTTTAATACGGTCAATTAGTATATCACATACCCATGCAATTAAGTTGAAATTGGGGATATTTTCTGTCGCTATATCAAGGGAGATTAGAATTCTTACTATTCTCGAATTATGTCTATTTAAATGTCATGAGTGATATCACTATGTTCTCTAGGTCATTTTTTCTTTGATTCTTTAATCTAATTAATCCCTATTTTCTAGTTTATAATTCACTAAATGAAACAACTAAATACAAAATCTCTCTCAAATTTGAGTAATAATTATATGATTAATCATTACATTCCCCTACTGAAGACGAATTTTACAATTGTAATTTTCATTGATTCCTAAATTTGATGGCATTTGTTAACGTCTGAAAAACAATGAAATGATCATTAAATGGAACTTTTTTTTTAAAGCTTATCACCCCAAGCAAGGCTGGACGCCACTGTAGAGGGAATTTAAATATACACTGATATTTTCGGGCTCCAGAATGAGAAGATATCTTGATATCTGTGCTGCTCTATAAATTATGAGAAAGACTTATCTGGAAATGCTAATCCTTCGGTGGCACATAACTAATCAGGGTTGTGGAGTTTGTTGGATATGGCCTTCAGCGGGATATTAATCGCAGTTACTAGGTAGTTGTTTTTGCGTTTGCTTGTATATACATTTGTGGTTACCTCACATTATATCGACTTTGTATCACGTTGAATAACTGTGAGATGTATAAATAGCTATCAACATGCATACGACGACCAATGTTGCCATATGTACTTGAGCATTATAGTTTAAATTTTATTTTCTCTATTTCCAGTAGCATTCTGCATATACCATAAACATACTAACATCTGTCCACTTGTTTTTCTTATTTTCTGTTTTCTATATATATATATATATATAATTTATGTTACTTGCTAAAATTTACAAAGCGCAAAACTTATCTAGTTAAAAGATTAATCATCTCACTGATGGTAACTGGAAAACGTCATTACATTCATCAGCATCATCTGTCCGATAATCTGGTATGCTCGTTGGGTCGCTGGTGTAGGAGTGCACTTGAAAAAGATCGTTCAACATATAGTGGGTGGTATTCTTTTATATTAAACGTGTCCTGAGAAAACCTAGCAATAAATTATGTTACACTTTTTTCTTATCGACTCAAACTCAGTAATCCCTTCTGTCTTAGTGGATTTACTGCCTTGCATATGGTGGGATGTTTTACAAAATGGTCTTATAATTGAAGGCTAGCCATGGTCACGAACATGTGGGTCTTGAATCAATCATGGGAGTGGAGGTTGTGCAAATATCCAAGTTGGCTGTAGACCTCATTCTAATTATCACTTTTGCCAGCAAATCTGTCGCATCATTTCCCTACCTTGGATATACTGCTAGTTGTTAAATTCTACGTGAAAACACACACACACACACACACACACATATATCTATATATATATAAAACTACGTAAAAAATTGAAAATTTTAATTAAATTTGCGTTTCCCCGTTTTAGTATATACTCTTTTTCACTTTCTCAGTTTAAATGAAGAAAGGCACAACTGTATATTAGGAAGATATTTCGGGATCTCTGAGGATAAGGGGGTGTCATGAATCAAATTTATTACCCTGTCTTTACTTTTCTTTTGACAGTATTATACATCCTATAAACACACATAATAGTAAATAATCATCAAACATTTTTGAAATTATATCTTGTTCCTATAGCTGGTGTTGCATTTTAAACAATTGCTTAAATGTTAAATAATAAAATATAATCGCTTATAAAGAGTAGATACTAAAAAT
>OZ038482.1:38560094-38597594 GCA_964036315.1 Acanthosepion esculentum | reverse complement strand
CTTATTTTTATTTATATTTTCAAAAGATTCTCGGTTTTCCATTATATCTACAGTAGTATACGAAATTCGGTTATTGTCCGTCTCTGTTGCTTCAATCTGTTTGTCATCCTTGAGCAGATTGGTCAAACTTTACTGAGAAAAGTTCCATTCAGACAACTTCTTCACCAGAAGAGTTCTTTTGTGGAACAGATTCCCAGTTGATGCTTTCCCTATCACTACGATATAACCACAAGTTTCAAACATTATCTCGCATACATACTCCACTAATATGAACATTTTACTTCACACTCTTACGTATTTTCAACAAGCTAATTCAGTAACTCGCTATCTTTAGCGATGTTTATACTTGTATTAGGCGAACAATAGGAGGAACCTTTTATACTGCCTCTACACACCTACATACACAAATAAATGTGTGTGTATATGTAAAGAATTAAAAGATTAATTAATGAAAATATTTGATTTATTTTAATCAGATATTTTTAGTATTTAAACTTTAAAATTTAGTGGATATTCTTATTTGAAATAGATGTTTCCTTTTATTTATATGTTATACAGTGTTTATTAGGTCGATTGGCATACGCATTCGATACCTCCTAATCTCTGAGTGCGCATTGTCGTTATTAGAATTTATTAAATGCGCTGGAACATTGGTAAAATGCACACAGTTTTCAATATGAATAAAGATTACTAGTCTATTTCAAATACTATCATCCACTCTAATAACGGCTTAAAATCTATACGCACACATACACTACACACTCGCCCTCTCCAGAGAATTCCTATTATACTTCTGTATAACCAGATTTATGTTGCCACCTGTTTCCTCTTTATCTGTGTTGAGTATGTCTAGCATTTAGTGGCATACAATAGAATAGATGTTACATACAAATTCACCACTGTTGTTTATTTTCGTTTTTGTTTTTCTCGAATGTTACTTATTTCTTATTACAATGTTTAATATACGGATTACATATTTCGTTATCGCTAAAGACTAATAAGTGTATGACTTTGTGGTGAATCACAATCGGCGACACACTGAAGGGATTCACAAATGCTAAAATTAGTATGTGTATACACACACACACACATATATATATATTTACGAAAGAGAGGAAATATATTTTATATTTTATTTATATATAGTCATGCAAACAAAAATTACCAAAGGATTAACGAGATTGAAGATTGCAACATTCATGTTTTACAAGTTACTGGAATCCGAACAAGTCGTAGATCACTAGTTTTACATTAACGACAAGATTATTTCTTAATCAGACTTCATCAATATATAAGTATGTTGCTGTCTGTGCGCGTTTCAACCAACTAACTCCGAACTACGACACAGTCACTTTCCCTTACAATAATCTACACGTTAACCTACAGTTCAGAAGCACAAATAGAGCCGGATCGATACATTCACACTAAGATTTGAATAAGTGAAATTTGCCAATTCTTTGAAATGAAGCCAATACTAGTGTTGCTTCGAGAGACGTTGAAACTTCCCTTCGAATCTAAACGGAAAATTGGGTGTAGCAGGCCTCTTTCGGCTTTTAACTTTTTCTCTTTGTTCTAACATCGCCGGAAGACAGACAGAAACTTACAGGGGTCTTTTCATTTTTTTTCAGCTCTTATATTGTCCTTAAACCGACTTCAACATTCTGTGATTTTTATTTTATTTTACTTTTATTCTCTCTCGACACAGCGTCGGTTTCTACTTGCCGTTTTTGTAATAGATTTTGCTTTACGAACACTATTATTGTCTGGAAATTTTTGACACTGAACCAAATATGTCTCTTTTATATTTTCTTAATTTAAAAATAATCTTTATATTTTTTTTTCATTTTTATCTCTCCACTTTATTATATTTTTATTGCAAAGCATAATTCACTTGTAAATTATGTTATTATTTTAATGTTCTTTCGTCTATTATTTTTCTTATGTACTATATAACTCGTATGAGAATTTTAATACTAAATTTCACATAACACAAGACACGAAAGTTACTAAATGGTAATGATCAACGTGTGTGATATGAATGAAAGATAAGTGAAGATTATTGGGATAAGGAGGATAGATAATAATTCGCCTTTGAGTTCGTTGAAATAATTTGTCATTTTGAAGATCACAACAATGCGGGAGTATTGTTTGATCTCATTA
This sequence comes from Acanthosepion esculentum, assembly GCA_964036315.1. Lineage (NCBI taxonomy): Eukaryota > Metazoa > Mollusca > Cephalopoda > Sepiida > Sepiidae > Acanthosepion > Acanthosepion esculentum. The sequence continues at coordinate 38,595,434 of OZ038482.1, read as the reverse complement.
TGGGATATTTGGAAAAATTTGTCTGAGTAGAAATTCGTCCTTACTTTTGCAATACGGTGTAGAAAGATAAATTTGAAAGCTAAACAGCTAAATTTAATTTTCTCTTTGTATACATTACTCAAGAGAGTCTCCCCATGAAAGTTTCAATGTCATAGGAAACCACAAATTTGGGCATCTGTTTCATACCAAGTCGAGATGAAATTCTCCGTAGATAACGTCAAATGTTTGATTCAAATTAGAACATCATGCCCATATCCTGTCAAAAGCAATTGAATTCCTATTTACTCTGCGAAGCATTTTTGTGTTTATTTCAGGATTGATCTAAAAGTTGAGAAAAGGCCTTTTTGTTTACATGCACGTTCTACTGAGAAGAATTTCATCATTGTTTCGTGTCTTTTCTCTGAATTTATTAACGCTTTTTGTTTGAATGTTAAACTAGACGTGAATTATTTTATATGTTTAATAATAATAATTTCTCATTTTGGCTGCTGTCTCTCCCGCATTTCTCACTTTGGCTGCTGTCTCTCCCCCATTTCCAAACTTGGCGGCTGTCTCTCCTCGTATTTTCCACTCTGGTTGCTGTCTCTATCCCATTTCCCATTTTGGATGTTGTCTCTATCCCATTTCCCATTTTGGATGTTGTCTCTCTCCCATTTCCCATTTTGGATGTTGTCTCTATCCCATTTCCCATTTTGGATGTTGTCTCTCTCCCATTTCCCATTTTGGATGTTGTCTCTCTCCCATTTCCCATTTTGGCTGTTGTCTCTCTCCCATTTCCCATTTTGGCTGTTGTCTCTCTCCAATTTCCCATTTTGGCTGTTGTCTCTCTCCAATTTCCCATTTTGGCTGCTGTGTCTCTCCCGATTCCCATTTTGGCTGCTGTGTCTCTCCCGTTTCCAGTTTTGGTTGCTGTCTTTTTCCCGTTTCCAGTTTTGGTTGCTGTCTCTCTCCCGTTTCCAGTTTTGGCTGCTGTCTCTCTCCCGTTTCCAGTTTTGGCTGCTGTCTCTCTCCCGTTTCCAGTTTTGGCTGCTGTCTCTCTCCCGTTTCCAGTTTTGGCTGCTGTCTCTCTCCCGTTTCCAGTTTTGGCTGCTGTCTCTCTCCCGTTTCCAGTTTTGGCTGCTGTCTCTCTCCCGTTTCCAGTTTTGGCTGCTGTGTCTCTCCCGTTTCCAGTTTTGGCTGCTGTCTCTCTCCCGTTTCCAGTTTTGGCTGCTGTCTCTCTCCCGTTTCCAGTTTTGGCTGCTGTCTCTCTCCCGTTTCCAGTTTTGGCTGCTGTCTCTCTCCCGTTTCCAGTTTTGGCTGCTGTCTCTCTCCCGTTTCCAGTTTTGGCTGCTGTCTCTCTCCCGTTTCCAGTTTTGGCTGCTGTCTCTCTCCCGTTTCCAGTTTTGGCTGCTGTCTCTCTCCCGTTTCCAGTTTTGGCTGCTGTCTCTCTCCCGTTTCCCATTTTGGCTGCTGCTGTTCTCCGATTTCCCATTTTGGCTGCTGCTGTTCTCCGATTTCCCATTTTGGCTGCTGCTGTTCTCCGATTTCCCATTTTGGCTGCTGTTGTTCTCCGATTTCCCATTTTGGCTGCTGTTGTTCTCCGATTTCCCATTTTGGCTGCTGTTGTTCTCCGATTTCCCATTTTGGCTGCTGTTGTTCTCCGATTTCCCATTTTGGCTGCTGTTGTTCTCCGATTTCCCATTTTGGCTGCTGTTGTTCTCCGATTTCCCATTTTGGCTGCTGTTGTTCTCCGATTTCCCATTTTGGCTGCTGTTGTTCTCCGATTTCCCATTTTGGCTGCTGTTGTTCTCCGATTTCCCATTTTGACTGCTGTCTCTCTCCTATTTCCCATTTTGGTTGCTTGTCTCTGTACCATTTCCCATTTTGGTTGCTTGTCTCTGTACCATTTCCCACTCTGGCTGCTGGTCTCTGTACCATTTCCCACTCTGGCTGCTGGTCTCTGTACCATTTCCCACTCTGGCTGCTGGTCTCTGTACCATTGCCCACTCTGGCTGCTGGTCTCTGTACCATTGCCCACGCTGGCTGCTGGTCTCTGTACCATTGCCCACGCTGGCTGCTGGTCTCTGTACCATTTCCCACATAAATGGTGAATATTTTCTAAGTTTTAACAGAAAGATCCACAGATAAATTGATTAAAACCTATAATATATTTCGATAATATCTTATTTACCTACCTATATTTTCGATTATTATCCTACTTACCTATATATATATATATATATATATATATATATATATATATATATATAGTTAACGAAAAACTTCGTAATCCGTATGGATAATCCAAAGGAGGATGAAATCCTGAGAGCTTATTGTTAAGTCAGAGCGAATAATTTACTTTAAATGAAAAACAGACCAATTAAAGGCTCCATTCTAATATATATATATATATATATATATATATATATATATATATATATAGTCAGTCTACCCTTTACATACACACATTTGTGCATATACAGGGTACGATGGATAAATTGAGTAAATTAAGCAAATATTAAAATAAATCTCACATCTCATTTTAACAGATATATTTACCAGAATTTGACAGAAATATCTGGGAATATTTATGAACTAATTTATTCTATTAAATCGCCATTGGTTTCAAACAATACCATGAGAAGAATTCGGGTTCTCCTGATAATCTTTTGGACGGTCTCCTTTTTGGTGAATGATACCATAATCCTTGTTTCATTTCACCTTTGGTGTTAGGAGGAGATATTTTGGACTCTGGCATAACTGCGCCTCACACGTAATAATGAAGGTGGTTGCACTCTGTGGAGCTAAGAGGCCAGATGTAAGGAGTGATACGCTTGCAAAATTCATCTGACAGCGATGACTAGATTCTCCTGATTTTTGTGGCATGGTACAGAGTCCTTTTGCCAAACGTAGGGTCTTCCAGCAGCAATCATGTTGGGTCAGGGCAGCAGTACCTCCACAAGGCACTTGATGTAGAAATCTGTGAAGTTTACTCGTTATATCTTCCACATCTTTCCGAATACTCTGCAATGTCTTTAGATTGACACCCACTCCGAAATGTTAGTATTGAAGCTATAAAAACATAAGATGGCGAGAATTTACACGTTATATATATATATATATATATATATATATATATATATATATATATATATATATATATATATATATATATATATTGTTTGTAATCTTATAGGAAATAGGTTTGTCTTCTTTCTTCTCTGATATCAAGAACTAAATTCCGTATTGAATGCTTCTCTTGAAAACGACCCGGCTATTCATACACAAGTTTGCGTGTGTAATTTTAGAATGATAAAACAGACAACGAATGTGGTCTTCATCTGAAAAGCAAATACTAATTGAAGTCGACTGACACTAAAAGCCTGAATACACGGAAGGGGAATGAGTCCCAGTGAAAGTTTGTTTTATATACCGAGTATTTTCTGATCGAAGAGACCTTTCTGTTCACAAAACCCGCATTCACTCCATTTCCATATGTATGGAATGTCACATAGCGCAATGATAATATTTTATATGCTACGGCCAAGATAAAAAAAAAAGCAAAGAAACAAAAACGGACACATGCCAGCGGAGATGCTTATCGAACATCAATTGCTAACATATAAAGGTCTTTTCGCTTTAGTATACGCAGAATTCCTTAGTTTCAATAATCTGATTCGTTATTCTTGCAGATGTATTCGTTTTTGCGCATAACCGTGTTTTTCCGACATTTACGTTTTTATTTATTTCACCCGAGAGACCCGTTTCCGCAGATTCGTTCGACGTGCTCCTCATATGAACATTATTCCGGCCAAAGGGAAACGGCCGTGATACCATGATATAGAAAGACACGCACGCTTAAACGATTAATTCTCAAAACCTATGTTTTCACTATGCGTATCACTATGGGTTTTGCAGATCGATTTTGCATTTTTCAAGTATAGTACTGGCATATACCCACACGTATATTTACATACATACATACATAGATATATATAGGAAAGAGAAAACATTTAGACAAATGTTTCCTTTGTCGTTTAATCATTATTAAAAGTAACAATATTTAATTATATAAACAAGAAATGAAAATAAAATGAAAACCGAAAACTGCAGAATATTCTGGATTAGTAACCTAATTTTAAGTCGTTTCTGACCGCGGAACTAACTTCGCTACTTTGTCTATTGTAACTCAGCCGGAAAACAAAGAAAGTAAAGAGAGCGTATAATGCGAAAGTAGATTCGAAAAATAAGAAATAACCATTACAGCATACACATGTGCCCGCAAACTCAAACACATAAAGAAAAAGGGCCAATATTTTTTTATTTTAACTTAATATAAAAATAACGCGAAAATTGGCAAAATTTGCTAATAAATCCTGACGAGTGGACCGGGCCATTACACCCGTCTAAGAATATTCGGAGTCGATGTGCCGAAAATAGCAGCGGTCAGCTATGTGGCAAAATTCATATATGCATTAATCCCATATAGGAAAAAAAAAAATCTGCCTGTTCATCTCTCAATATCTCTCTTTCTGTCTCTCTCTCTATATATATATATATACATATATTTAATATATATATATATATATATATATATATATATATTATATATATATATAGTAAACAATGAGAAAAACGTTAACAAAAAGAACACGTATACCCAGAACCAGATAAAGAAAGCTAAAATATATTGGGCACATAATTAGGGCTGATGACTTGGAAAACCTAACTCTCTCAGGACATACTGATGGCAACGTGAATGGAGGAGAGCTACATTGCCGAAGATGTTGTGCGAAGCGATGGTCGAAATGGAGGCTGTAAACTTGCTAGCAGTAAGCACACTGTTAAGCACCACGAGGGATAGATAGCTGTGGAGAGATATGCTCCCTGACCTCCTGAAAGTCCAGGTACATACAAGAAGAATGTTGGTCTTTTTTACGTTCCCTAAACTCTCACTTCTGAAAACCATTCACAAAAGTATATCAAGTACGTGGACCGATTCATCCATTTCTACTTTGACATGTTTTGCTAGAGTGCCCGTGGAGTAATGGATAGCGGCTCAGATTGAGGAGTCGGAGAGTCGAGTTCGAAATCCAGACGATTACATTCACTTACATGCTAACACCCTTTGGAAAGGTATGAGTCCTCTTCTTCTCCCCACCCCAGCTATGGGTAAGTAGGACAGACCGGGTTCTATATCCTTGGATGGCAACTGATCTTCCGCAGATGGAAATGGCAACCTACAAAAATCTGCCGCCTCAGACATGTATCGAAAGATTCGTGATCGCCTCAACGTGTATCACGCATGAAACAACTGACTAATTTCCAGCCGACACTTTTCATTTTAATTTCCTTTTCGTATAAATTAATTTCTTTTTAATATCTGCAAAACCTCTGTAGAATCACCTTAATTGCATCCTGTATGCAAACATTAATTCCTGTCTACCTATTTGTTGTTTATTTTCAAGACATTCTTGGAATTTTCCTGGCAAAAATATGCAATCTCTGATGAAAGAAAAAACAATCATTGTCTTCATTCTTGCATCCTGGACAAATTGAAAAAAAAATGCAGTAAATATTTTTCTCTGAATCCTGAAAAGATGTCAACATTCTTTTACACGCTAACAATCTCTTATGCATGAGAAAGGCAGACAGACACATTTTTGTGAATAAATGTTAAGCATTTTCAACAAATCCTACTCGCATTCTGATGATTATTAAAAGCAACACGATGAGGACATAGTATAGCGTATATTTTCTTGGGAAAACCTTCCATCTGAATCAAAACAGAAATAATATATCAAGGAATTTTCAAGAAGATTATTAAAACAAAACTTAAAAACTCTGCCATAAACTACACCACCAATTTAGTCTATTTGTGTGCGTGTGTTGTTTTGTGTTTTAATATCAATTCAAGAAATAAATAAGTAGCTATCGTTTACCTTTGATATAGGCAGGGCAAAATAGAATTGTTTTTAAACCTAGCAATGATTTTTTCTACCCTTAATAGAAGCATATAAATGTCTTATTTTTTCAAAGCTCAGCTCCACATTTAAAATTTTGGTAACGTGGATGAAATAAACAAGTATATTACAGGAAATACTATATGCAAACAACTTAATTGTTGGAAGTATATTCCTAGAAAAATAATAACATAGAAGGAAATACAAAAAACATATAGTTACCTCCTTAATCAAAATTCGTTTCATATTTCTTCGTTGATATAAAGAAATATTACTTTGACATATTTAAAAAAATAAATAATTGAATGTGATTGTAGTAAGGTGTATTGTTTCGTTCTTCTAACTATGAATGTCATGTTGGTTTGCAAAATGAATTAGAGTAAGTACGTAGAATTAATTGCGATCGAGCTGAAATGATTGTTTACATATTTATGGTACTAATCTCATCACCCACTTAAGTTTCTCATGTAATCTGCTTACATTGAAATGTTCAAAATACTATTTTTGAGAGACGGTCATGTTTGATTATTGTTATACAATCATTCGCAGGCCATGGCGACTAAGATGTATGTGAATAGCGAAACCTGTAACTGCGAAAATTGAGATGAGACGATCAGGTATAGAACAACTGAAAACAGCTCGAAGTCTGTGCTAGAATCACCAGCACATGATGATCTCGTGGGATCTGTATAAACAAGGATAATTAACCGGAGAGATCAATGCTCTATGCGCAATCCTGAATCTAGAACGAACAAAAAAAAAACAGCTGGTATTTTGAGATACAAAAGATCACCAATTCTAAGCCAGAGGTTCTGATCTAATTATCGCGAACTAGAGGAATAGATCTAATTATCGTGAAGATGAAAAAAAAATCTTTGGCAGAAAATGGATGCCGCTGTTCAAGCCGACCACAAGTTGAAAGTAAAAGAAGTCGAAAAAATATATGCACCAGGCAAGATAACTGAAATTATTGTGGAACTTGAACGTTGTAGAATTGTCTTTCATTTGTTGAACGCTGGTAATAGTATCGAATAGGGCCCTAAATAATATTTACTTAGCGATGTACAATAGAGGTCAACAAAACTTATAAATAACAGAAATAATACAGAGTATGTTGCTGATTATTTGATATTTATTCTAGCTCAATCTCAATTCCAAATCATAATCTGTGAAAATGTAAAATTACAGGAAAATATTTAACTGTCGTCATACTTACCTGTCTCTTCTAAAATGTCTATTAGTTGAACATTTGTGTAAGTAACCGTAAAACTTAACATATTCTTAATAAAGCTCTCTGATATATTGTTTTTTGTATTCAGAGAGAAAAGATATACGTTTTCTGGTTTAACAATTAGAGAAATTTGTGTCAGTTTTAAATGTATAATTTAAATGAAACGGATATGTTCAGTAACAATTTAAATCGAAGTAATATGATTAAATATCGATAAAATCCAATTCTGTTTACTCTATTTTAATTACAACATAACCAAGTTTGAGGTTAGCAATATGGATTTGTTATATCTACATTTAAAAATGAAGACGAATGAATCTTTAAAGACAGCTTATTCGTTCTTATTAGAAATTCACAAAAGCCTTACGCATGGATTCTAGTTTATATTTTCTCTCAAGTTAAGATGCTTGTATAAGAACGAAACATTGATTTTCTGCAAACGTATTGCACATAAATGTCGAAATATCGAGATTCACTTTCCATGAATAAGATGTCTTCAGAAATCCAAATATAGGCAATACCTCTGGTACTGAATACATCGGAATGGAAATATGTTTGAAAGAAATATAATATATTAAATGTCTGTATGCTTTCTGAAATAAATTGACACTTCACTATACGTTAATGACAACAAGCATTTTCTAATTACTTTCTCGTCTCCAAACATAATGTCAAGGCTGTTACAATCAACACAAGCCTCTGGAAAAAGTTATTTTTTACGCGAATTAAATGGCAAGAAATAACAAAAATTAGACAGACAAGTATTTACTGCTAACAGAAAACAAAAAGGAATGTGTAGGAATTACTTTTGCTTGGTAAAAGTTTTGGGAAGGTCATGTGTGTTTTCGTTGCTTCTGTTGAATTCCTTTCACTTCTACGTTATTGGGGATTTTTTCTTTGTTTGACACATCTTCAAGTCGAATAAAGCGAAGTGGGAGTCTCTCGAGTGAAAGACATAGAATCTTATTTATGTATTTTTATACAGACTCTGAGAACAAAAGTGGGGGTTTCTTTAGGGAGTTTATAAGAAAGCTTATAGGCATAAGCCTCAGTTTTCTACCAAAGAAAAGAAATATATAAGTTCGGCAGATATTTTATATATAAGATTTCCTCTTAGACAGAAGTTCTGCTTAATTTTCCGATACCTTATTCAAATTCAATGCATCCAGAATAATGAAACATGTTTTTCTTCTGATTAACTGGAATTTTTCAAAGTGGATTTAAATATGGAACACGAAAATAGATATTCCCCAAATTTCTGATAATTATTTAATTTAGGACTAGCTCTATCCAAATATTCACTGCATGAAATACATTAATCAGTGCATTTTGTGTTTATTGGAGTGTTATACATACAATCTATTCTCGGATAGGTTAATACAAATTACTTAGCAAGAAGAGCATAATACAAATTTCAAGCACACATACGTATTTACAGGTTTATGACTATATCACGTTGAACCGCTGGTTCTCGTACGATCACTGAAGTTAAGCAAAGTTGATCCGGGTCAGTAACTATATGGATGATCACTTGAGAATATCAAGTGCTGTAAACATAGATGCAATGTATAACGGCATTAGAAATTGCAGTTGGTTTCATTCCAGTTCGTTATATTCACTTATGCGGAAATACCCTTGGGAAAGGTGTGAATCTACCTCTTTTCTTCACCATCTATGGGTTAATTAGACATTCTATCAGTGGAAATCATTATATATTTAAAATATGCATAGAATCCTAAAATATCTTCTGACCTTAAATAACATGCAAAAGGTTGATAAACCGTAAAAAAACAACTAAATCAACCTATCAAAAACACCCTCTCACACACGGCTTACAAACTGAAATTTTGGGTTTACGGTATTTTTGACTCTTCAAAAAAATTTGTTCGCTATCTATTTTCCTGCAGCAATTTATTTTTAATTTTATACTATCATAGGATAATCTTTTTCTTCCCAAATGCCATAAACATTCTCACTTTCGAATCAAGTGCTTTTTAAACCTTTATTCCCATTTCTCATCTTTCTAAATATTTTATCTCTAAAATATTTAAAAATTTTAAATATGATCTCTTGAAATTATTTACTTGTTTCTTGTTTTTTAAGTTTTTATGCCTGCGTTCCGTTTTTCATACTTAAAAAAAGAATAATTCACGCGAACACTTCAAAAGATTTTTTATAAGTGTTGTATTGATATTTGCTGTAAATATTTTTTTTCATCTTCCCGTGATATTTCTTCCTTGAATTCAATATTTGATATGTTTGCTTCTCTAGTATTTCTTACTTTTTTTCTTAATTGAACTTATATAAACAATTCATTGTCTGTCACGGTGTCATGTTTCTACTATTTTTTTTATTTTCATAGATTAAAACTAATGCATACAGGAAACACATACAAATGTTAAAGAAAGGTTTTCCACTGACAGGAAGTGGGTTGATTATATTGAATTAATTACGAGGTCTTCTGCTTGGAAACTTGATACTCACTTCGTCGTGGCAGACAGTTATTTTTCTCGTCAGCATCTTGAACATTTCTATTTCTCCTATTCACCCGCGCATTAAATATTGCAGCCATACCTGATCTGATACAACTTCTATATATCCTGAAAATCTAGACAATATCCGAAGAACTGTCTGTAATAATAATATCTGTTCTGAGCTGGCACCTCGAAATCAGTGATATTCGCATCGCTGTGTTTTCTAGAAATATTTTCATGGGAGCTGTTCTAATGCGCTTTGATTATTGGTACATTGACCGCATGGATTAAAGCTTATTACTAGATTGGCAACTCGGTCACATCTTTTAAATACTGAATTAGCTAAACGTAACTCTAAGCATTATTCTAATTGTATTTTCTCGCGTATATCACCTATGATGTTCGCTTCCGATTTCTTGCTTTCCTCTCACTGTCAGTCTTTAAAAGAATAATAAATGTAACGTCAATCGTCTTTCTAAATCCGCTTTATTTATTTTTTTCGTGTCTCTTCCACTCCCAGAAAAAACACCTTGAATTTTATTTGCTTTATCGTCTTACTTGGGGGGGGGAATGATTAAATAACAGGCATAAAGGAAAGACATATAAACAGCTAAAGAATACGCACTCCCGCATGATATGATCTTTCTTCTTTTTATGTATTACTTTCAGGGCATAGGCGATCATGGCTCTCCACCTCCCTCTATTCCTTACAGCTCTAAACAAGTTCCTTCCCTCTGCTATCTTCCACAGACCACGTTCATGATCCGCCATTAATGTCACATGCTGCTTTACCTTGTCTCTCTTTCCTACATGAGACCCGTGAGTAACATATTCTCAAGGCCCTCCTTCCTCATTATATGTCCAAGAAACTTCACCTGCCTCTTCTTAATGTTACACATGAGCCTCCTCCTTGTCTGCATCCTCTCATTGACTCCATCTTTGCTCACACGTTCGGTCCACGAATCCCCTTCGTTAGTTTAGTAAACATTGCAGAACTACGTACACAAATTTTGATACAAAAATGACCTCAATGGGCACGGTCTGCCTCGGATATCAGCATTCTAATTCCTGGCTTCGTCCTGCTCTGAAACCTGTTGAGAGAATGATAATTAACTTAAGCGTTAAGTAGATGCTCAGATATGAATTTCCTCCCTTTTTTTAATTTTAACCATCTCAAACGATGTTGTTACGAAAATCATTGAAATGTTTACTATTACTTAAATGGAAATTCTGGTAACCGAGAATTACTTCATATATATTTGAGGATAATCATTTCAACATCAACGCGTTAATAAATTAAATTATATGAGATCAGATTTATTCAATGATGCGGCTTTTCGCCAGTATTCATGCAACTTAGCGTCGCACAGATATTTGCTGAGTGCAAACATAAGATGGAAAATTTGGACAAAAGGAGAAAGAAAGCAACACTGAATGCGTCAGGGGAACGGAATTAGTCGACTCTTGACCTACAATAAAACTGACTTCGCAAAATGATTTATGGTTGTTGTGAGCGCCGAGATGTTATTTATGACAAATTTAAACATTTAGGACTTAGACAAAAAAAATATGAAATAATCTAGCTGTGTTGTTAGTGTTGGCTTGCTACGTGTCAGCTGCAATTTTATTTTAAAGATGTCGGATGTTCCAAAAATTCATGAAAAACAATTAGGAACAAAAATATTCATAGGATGTAACGGACGCCTGTTAAAAGACATCATATGTTAATGTGAAGGTCACCTTGGTGAAATGGAATAATTCTCAGTGTGGTTAATAAGACTCTCGTTGTTCTATGGATCTCATTATTTAGAGATTAGATGAGTTCTGTGCGGTTATTTTAACAATACAGTGAAATGATTTAATAGTTTTGTTTTGATTTTGTTACCATTCTTAGAACAAGTCTTAAAATTTTGAATAAAAATTTTGAATTCAATTTCTTTTCATTTAGAGTTTTCGTCGCTTTTGTACATTTAGCTGTAATTACCATGTGTGCATGGAGCATACCCTAGATGTGTGATGGTGATTTCATTGCTGAAGATTGTAATATCTGTGCTGTCCACACTTTCCAGTCTTGATAGTTAAAAAGTGTCTCCGAATCCTTTTTTAAGAATTATTATTTTCCAGACTCCAACCACTCTCTCACAGGCTGGGTGTAGCGAGTCTCTCACTGCTCTACAGCTTCTTCCCTGGAAAGTGTTCGGATAATCTACATTCCATTGTTCCGCCAGATCAACCCTTAAGAGCTAGAATCCATCATGCCACATGCATTGTAAAAAAACACCCACAGTCCCTCCGTATTCCATCGGCGAGAAGTAACTTCCATTCAAGCAGCTCCTTCCCGCAACCTCCTGCTTTGGGGAACAGACACCCAAGAGTGTGTTTTCACCAACGACTACTATCTTAACAGTTAACTCTGGACGTAAACAGGTTATCTTCACCCACCCTAGTCATATAAACAACTGTTGACCATGTTCGTCGTAGTCTATGAATATAGAATACAGCGCAGTACGTAATCTGTTCAATGAAACAACGTTAAAGATTAACACTCACGAGTCCGACACCGTATGGATCTGACTATATTGTCAATAGCAGCAGCAGTTGTTCCGTAATTCATCAGTTTTCGAAGGTCTCGGGGCTTGGCATGGAATATTTGGAGAAATAAAAAAACATGGCTGCCTTTATACACGTCGAATTGAATATTTTAAGCTTTCTGATTGGTTAACACTTCTATTGGTCAACTATAAAATGAGTCAGCTCATTTTGTTTGGCTCACTAGTCATAAAGCTACCCAAAAACTCTAACAACAACAACTTAACGTAATGCTCTATATCGAGTGATCCTCGGGCCTTGTAAAGAGTTAAACTTAATGTAAAAAAAACAAAAAGAATGTTAAGAGATTAGTTGAGTTCTGGTGGAGGAGGCTTATTTTAACAGTGCAATAAGATGATTTAACTTTTTGTGTATCGAGCAAATGTACGATTTATAATGCTGAATTCATTGCTAAAATATTTTTACAATGATGTTCACACTCGAGCGGAAATATATAGGAAAAAATATTGTGCGCCCGAGGAAGAACAATCGCAATTAGAGGGACTTCGGTAATTAGCTGATGGCAGACTACATTAGTTCAATAAATTCAGTTTTTCGGTCAGGTGCCATGCGTGATACACGCCTAGGTGGTCATGTATCTTTCGATACAGGCATGACTAGTCAGATTTTTTTCCGCAGTAGGTTGCCATTTCTTTCTGTGGTAGTCCAGTTGTTATCTAAGGATTTAGCCATAGCTGGGGGGAGAAGAATAGGATTCATACCTTTCCCAAGGATATTAGCACGTAAGTGAATGTAATGAATTCAACTGGAATTCGAACTCGGCTCACCTATTACTCAATCCAAGCCGTTACCCATTTGTCCGCCCTGCCTCATCAGTAACTTACGAATTGTAATTTACTCGGAATCGACAGTATAGGTTATACAACTTGATGAAATTATTAAGTATGACAGAAAATTATTTATCTAACATTTATATTATGGTCATCGCTCGCGTCTTTCCGTATTATCGTGTATCAGTTCTACTAGAGAAAATCTCTCACCCATTTTCGTAATCCAATATCATGATCATTGCATGTATGATGTTAATGTAGAGGCAAAAAAAATCCTCGATACTAAATAAATGACCATCTAATCCAAGGAGAATCAAAGACAGCAGACATACTTACCCAAAACTAATCAAATCAAACAGTCAGTCACCTCATTCTAGTCTGATTGGATAGCGATTTGGCACCCAGTAATAGCCTTAGAAAGGTTGGGAATAAAATCTCATACCCGAGCAGGCTTTCCAGCTTTAACAAAGACCTATAGTCGAAAAATAGAGAATAATCAACTTAATGCTCGTGACATCTATTACGAGTTTATTTCTCTCGCTCTTACTGCAAGTACGCTTCTTAACAGGACACAAATGTGAATTGGCAATGTCTTGCTTATTGCTATACATATGTTGTGGTCACATTAACTAAGGTTGTACATCAATGCAGATGACTCGACTCAAAATCATTAATTATATGATTTTCAAGGTATTTATTTTTTCCATCCCATAAACGTAATTTCTTCCCTGATAAGAATCAAACATGAAGCTTTCTTTAAAATTTATATTGATTCAGGTTGTATTTATCAAACACACTGCTAAAAGTGTTATTGCTAGAATGAAAAATGCAGATATTGCGGAATAACCTGTCTTTTGAGACCAGGATGTAATTTTTTATCAATCCATTTTTTTTACATTAAATTTATATAAAATATAAAAAAGCTACATTTTGATACGTCTAGTAGGATAAACCTCACAACTGTAGTAAATTTCTTTCAATCTGTTTTTTTAAACCATTTTCTCACAGTGGCGGACATTATTAATTCAACGTATTTTACTTTCTCACAAGGGTAAAGGATTAGGATACGCAGTGATATTCGGAACGACTAACGTTCTCATGACTTGAAATTCTGGATTTCTAACCTTTATTCCAAGCCCTAGAATTACAAAAGAATTTACAAAAGAATTCTTAAATATTTTTTTCGCTTCTCGTTTTAGAAAGTGATGTTGGACGTTTTATGTTGGATGATTTATGTTTGTGCACACGTTCCTTCCTCCACACATCTGCATCCGCAACCAGAATGAGATGATTTCTTTGTAAATATTTCAAAATTTTAGAAAATGTTGAGATTTTGTTAAGTTGAAACAGCGATTTCATCCCAAAATTCTTACAAATTTGGTTTTTGTTTATTTTTACTTAACAATTTTCTTTCTTGGGTCGTTTTCTTTGATGCACATGAATTTATGTTAGGATGAAGTGCTAAAAGTGTTCGACCTTCTCAACACTTTGTTGTTTCAGTGGAACACTTTGAAAAGATTTTCGTCTCTCGTATGTTATTCAGATGAATGTGTTCAGTTTGCTCATTTCCTTTCTTTCATATACGTATGCATTCAGCTGGTCCCTTACCAACATTCGCAGTGCCTGTTTCCATCCATTTCCAATTTGAAAATTATAAACATTTTGTTGAACAATTTCCAGTTTGCTAAAGAGAAAATAGTTTAGAAAAATCGTCTTGAAGTGAAGATTGATGTAACCAGCGAATATTTTAAAAGTTGAGTGAAATTATGTTAATAAATTTTTAAACATTTAAAATGTAAATTACAAAAAGTATTTTCAATGATTCTGGTTATGTTTATCAGCAGTTAAATCTCTTCATAACATGCACAGTATACAGCCAGCTTGTGTATGTTTATCGTCTCAGATAACGTTAATCCACTGATTGAAACGGATGCCTTTTTCCTTCCTCGTAAATGTAGTTGGCACAACTGTGAGAAAAATAATCAAATTGCGATTAAAAAAATGATTTTATTCCATAATTAAACGTTTTTGAAATGTTACGAAAATGTGCCTTATATATTCAACGATGCACTTTAAAATACTTGAATCTAATTGAGTATCAATTTAGTTTGATGAAAATATATGCAAGTTTTTATTCATTTCATTGACTAATTATTTCATCAATTCCTTGTTTGTCTCCACTTAATGGCGACAAATCGGAAATTATTCAATATATAATGCAAATATTTGTTAAAGGTTTCTACAGGTGATCATTCACATTGACTATACATACTTTTCATTTGCGCGGCGATTCCAAAATGAAAGAAAAATGTGAATGATATAAATTTCTTGATTGTAAAATATTCGTGGCGCAGGTTGATAATAATCTTGTATTCGACTTGAACTTTTTTTAAAAATATTACGACTGAATTTGTTTATCAAAAAACTGGCCATGATAATTGGTCCTTCGCTTTAGAATCCCCATTCATTGGTGGTGTTCGCGTGCTTTACTTACAGATCTTAGAATTTCGTAACTTTCGGTAAATAGTTTGAAAAAGCCGAGAGGACAAGCTATGCTATCTTTTAAACATCTTCGTGGCGACTCAATAAATAGGCACCGTTTTGTTGGGATTTAAGAGCGACACACTACTTCGAAAGAAATTGAAATCGCTAGTGTATATGAAAATAATTTCATTTTGTGTGAAAATCTTGCAGAAATTTTCGACATTGTTGTGACACTAGAACGATGTTAAATTGATTCATTACATACGAGAACCAAGGAATTCCGTAGTCAAACAGAAAATGTGACTGTTTGTTGTCCTCGGGTCAAATTAGTCTTTACTCATGTTTGGAAAGAAACAGATATCAGTTTGAGTTCAGTTAGTTTAAATCATGTTGAAAAATAACACAGAAGTAATGCGTCATATTGTCATCACCATCTAGAAAATTCTGGCTCTAACTTGGCTTCCTAGCTATGTTATTTTCTCTAAACCACTTCCATTCACTGACCTCTATCCACTCATTTCTATATAACTTTCTCCCCCTTCAAACAAACCTTTTTCTAAATAACTTCTATTTTTTTCTATTTGTGTATTCTCTGAGCTTCCTCTTCGCACTTTATTCTTAAGTATTTATTTCAACTCAATCTGAAAGGATCATCGTCCACCATCTTCAGGAAACAGAAATATGATTTCATCATTATGCAGATTACTCGTATATAAATCGAAAATTTAAGACCATTGTCACAAATAAACATGGGTTTTAAGATAACAAGTTCTTGATTTAAGACTGTTCCAAGGAGAACATTTTAGGTAATTAAAGTTGTCTCGATAATTTTGTAATTTACAATTGTATGTAAAATCACCTGGGATGGATATTGCAGACATAGACAAAGTGGATACAGCGCGATGAGAACGAATTAAGAACAGTATGAAATATGGTTATATATGGAAAAGGATTGAGAACAAATTTTATATATATTCCTTATTCGCAGACAGTACTGTTTCGCTGCTTCACAGCTCCTCAGTGCGATAAACACATTCTAATTCTTTTAAGCCACGAACCGATACCCGACCGATTTGGTGTCAGACCGTGTTTCTACCACTGTGCTATCATCATTCAACAGAGAGAAACAACAAATTCTAACGTATTGTTTTTATGAATGTAAACAATATGTTAAGATCTAAATTTTCAAATGGAGGTTTCCTTCCTGAGTTTTCATGATCTTGACACTTTCATCTTTCTGTTGAAAGCCCAGGAATCAAGCTTGGACAAGCTACAAAGGTATCGAACATTTATCAAATGCCTATTTGATGCTTCGTGAATTTTCCGTGGCATTTCGGCAAAGTTTGAAGGCATAAAGAAAAGCCACACGAATTACATATTTTCAATCCATATTGTTGTGGATTTTAATTAAAACCTATAAATATATATACATTTATATCTACTCATTTTGGGAGGTGATTTTAAGATTTTTTAAAAGATCTACTTACAAACATAAGTACATTAATGAGCAACTACCAAATTATTGAAACTGGGTCTTCTTGGGAATTTTTCAATACACCTATATAATTCGTTCTATTTACAGCGAAGTTATTAACTTTCGATCAAGTATTTACTGTAAGCATTTATGGAGAGCTTTGTTTTTTTATTATTATTTCACACGTTATTGTTCATGGACACCCGTATTTGAATAGACGCTTCGTTTATTTTAAGCAGTATTTATTTCGGTAACACGCCTGCATTCTCAAGCAAACTTAAAACGTGCGCTCCACCAGGTTTCGAACCTGCGTCCCCCATTCCAGGAGGAATTACCATCTGATGCGACTTTATTTCAACTCTCGCCTGCGAATAAAGAAAGGCTGGTGCTATTTAAAGCACACTCGCAAATTCACAATTTTCACGAAACATATATATGCTCATTCTTGATCAGAAACGTAATCAGTGTAATTTCTAAAGAATTACTGTATTTTTAAATTTATAATCCGACATATTTTTATTAATACAAATAATATTTTGACTATATACCAGTATTTGTGTAAACACTCCGTTCATTTTAAACTTTATCTATTTCTTCTACAATCAATATATATATATATATGTATATAAATATATACATATATATATATATATATATATATATATTCACACATACAATACAGTTCAAATGTTTGAGACCATTCCTGGCAATGTTTTAAATTAGATCAAAAAGTAATTGTTTAGTACTTTAAATAAAAGAAAATTATTATACATGCTCACAAAAGTGAAACGTGATTTCCTATTTGATATTTTTTATGATAAAAAGAAAACAAAACATTTTATGATTAAATTTTGGTTTCGTTAAAATATTTTCTTTTAATCTTGATTACTGCAGCACACATTTTTGGCATTCTTTTTAATTCTCTTTTCAATGATTCTATGTGCATTTTCATTTTTTTCACTCTTCTGTCAAGTTTATCCCATGCTAATTCTGAGGTGTTCAAACTTTTGATAGATATATATATATATATATATATATATATGTGTGTGTGTGATTCACATTTTATTACCTGTAATATTTTGTCAGTTACTCTCGGTCAGTTTGTTGACATGGAGCACCACCCCAGAGCAGAAGACCAACATGTGCATCATACATTCTTCTAACTATGCATCAAAGAGAGCCTGGGTTGGTTGTTTATATAATTATGAGAAGTGCAAAATATTTCTTATGCCTGAAAACTGGGAGTGTGTGTTATCTTCCACAATATGGTGTACTCGGTTAGTTTGATTTCCTGTGTGAATTGTTTCTAATATATTGTTTAACATCACAGACAGACAGACACACACACACACACACACACATATATATATATATATATATATATATATATATATATATATATATATATATATATAAATAATGTAAGGGTAAAATGATTTTCCCAGTTAGTTTAATATAACAGATAAATATTAATTCATATATAATTGTGTTCATTACTTATTTGTAATTCTAAACGAAACCGCAGTTAAAGTCTCAAAAGTTTTCGCCTAAATGATATCTACTAGATTTTACGTCCAGGTGTTAAACAGTAGTCACACGGAGTCTTTATGAAATATCAGAACACGAGTAAACCTTTATTGCTATCTTATCTCCTGGGTGAGAAATTGCAATTTTAACAATATAACAATTTCGAGATATGAAACATCTCTGGCTCTTCAATATTTTGGCGATCATATATCTTCTCAACTTCCCTTCCTTTTTTGCTCTAAGTAAGGCTTGTATTTTTGCTTGTTCTCCTAACCTTTGTTCTGCGAACAATTTACACAGTCTCGGTAGGTACGTTATTCTCTGCAATCTTCTAAACTTATTGACTTCAATATGCCTTCTGCGTGATACATTTTACAAACATTCTTTCCTCGTTTTGGGCCCTAGCAATTTTAATTCTTACTTTCTGTTGTTAATCATAAGTTTCTTTCTCGTTATAATTTCCGCAAAGCGAAGTTGTTGCTCAGATTGTTAGTCCTTGTAATTTTCAGAATGCTTCTGTAGAACTATTGTTCCGTTGCCTGAAGTCATTTCTTCATCTATTATTAAATACCCTGCTATTCATTGTCATATAGTTGGACTGGTATTACATTAGTTCAGTTCTGTTTTCTTTGTTTCTAACGAAGTGTTCTTGTCAGTATTGATTTACTAATCGTAGCTTAGATGTGACATAAGGCCGAAATTATGGAATACGCAGTGAGAATAGAACTCGCTTTAATACTTGCTAGGAATTGGCGTCTCAAGTACGTAGTTCGCATCTTGAGCTATTTCTTTTGCTGTGAAACACAAATTCTCTCTTACTGCTGATGTTTATCCCTTCTCGTTTTCTTATTCATTTTGTAGAGGTTTTTGCTGTTACATTTCTGTCTCTGCTATCAACTTTGTCATCTACTAGATTTCATTTCACCACATTAAATATTCTTTATGTGCCATTTCCCCTCAGGATGTAGGTGATCATGGTGCTCCACAAATTCCTGTCTCTTGTTGCTTTTAATAAGTTTTTCTCTTTTTTTGTTATTTCACCTAAACCCTGTTCTGCCATCTAGTCACAAGCTAATCATGTTATACGTTGTTTTCCTCTATCCATTTTCTTTCAAAATGTCCCGTGAGTATAAGATATTCCAAGCTTTCCTTCACCATTATTTACCCAGAAGTCTCACATGCTCGTTTCATGGTAGCCTCAGCATCCTTCTGTAGAAGTAAATTTCTATTGTTTGAAGTCTCTTCATATAAAAGTAGATTGTTTAACATTTACTGTCATACAGGAGGACAGATATCACGTAACAGTTTAGTACTCATTTCTTTGTTTCTAGCGAAGTTTTTTTTCTATTTATTAATTATTAGCTTTTGGAATGCTTCTTTGGCTTTCCCAAACTTCGGATTTCAGTGTCATAGATTGCGTCCTCTGTTAATACATTCCCCAGATGTTTAAATTTTCGCACTTGTTTGATATCGTATCTCCGTTTCGCAGTTTGCACTGTGGCTTGAATATTTTGATAACAACCATGCATTTCGCTTTCTTGCAGTTGACGTTTATAAGATTCTTATTTGATTAAATGTGAGAACAAATAATAGGGTTCTCCACAGTGAATACCTACAAGCGACATATTCATTAGATATATAATTCTCATATTTGAAATTGTGCTTGCTTGATCAGGAAATTAAAAATCTTAAACGATTAATCAAATTACACATTGCATAATTAAACAAATGCATTAACTTATGCATTTCATTCAAAAAACGTTCTTTTCAATGGAATAAACAATTTAACTAAAAGAGCCTACAAAAATGCATCCAAGGAAATAATTTGCTAACAGCTAAAACCGTTTATATACTAATACAAGTGTAAAATAAGGCGTGTGTGTGTGTCTATAATGATGAGACTAGGTATTGTAATTGTTTACATTACTTACATTGTTCGGACTTTTGTCCTTATCTTTATTGCTATATTTACGACGATGGGCCAGTCGATAAATGCGTTCGTTGGATCCAGTGGCTTGACCCAAAGAGTTGTGAGTTCAGTGGTGAATAAAACATTGCCGTGTTAAAGGGAGATAACTGAGGTATCCGGAATAAGAATGTCACATGGAAATAGAACAATCTACCCCGGTGGAAGAAATAAAAAGTTCAGTTCGAACTCAGCTGAAGAAGGTCGGAGCGTACAACGGCCGAAACCTCGTTAATATAGCAATAATGAGGACAACAGTCTAAAAAATGTAAATAATCTAAATTAACTGTGTGCGTTTGTGCAAACTATAATGACCGTATTATCCGTTCTCTTATAATGAAATTTCGGTATATGTTGCCCGCACAGCCAGTATTCTATTCGGGTGAAATTTATAAAACCTTCCTACACTTTTTTTCAGAAATTAGATTTCTGAAATCGCTTTTCCAAGTATTGACAGCAGTTTCATTTTATTTGAAATAATGACGAAAGTCAACATCTTACTTATGTCATTTTTGTCGAATAGTGTTATGCGATATCCATTTTACCTGTTGCTTTCGCTGACGTGTTGTGGTTTTTTTATTTGATACAGGTAATTGTTTCTGATCCTCTAGCACCAATCTATAGTTCAGATCGAAGTATGGTCTTCGACCAGACCCGCAGCATTCACTGGCTCAACGCCATTTTAAACATTGTGCTGAGAAAAGGGCTGACATTCTTATCCGGCTGAAAGTTTAGGGCTGTTAAATTTCGATGTTAAATATTATAATTTGAGAGCATACTTACCTGTAAGCAATCTCCTCCGACTGAGAACTTTTTGCCCTTGAGCACAATAGAGTGAAAAACCGAAACAATTTTGCATTACAATCAGGCACGTTTCTGGATATCAACAGCGTTCACGCCCTGAATAATTCGTGTTGTTAAATACCTTTAATCACATCATTACTTCTGTAAATCTAGAACCACGTTACTACAAAGATATCAACAAAAGAAAACTGAAAAGCCGGTCATCCACACGAATTTCCATTGTAGCGATAATGACGAGTCTCTTTTTCTCCACGTGAGTCTAACGAAATCGTGAGGCTCCAAAAACCTGTTCTATCATCGGATCAATGAAATTTGCAAGAGAAAATCCGGGAAAAACAAAGACGTATTTGGTTCAGAAATAGTCGTTCAGCAAAGGTCTGAGGAATGTGATCCATCTTCGTTGATTGAAACTATTCATCTATTCATTAAGAATACTCTGTCCATGGGGTAAATCTGTCCTCTTTTACATATATTCACACGTTAGTATAATACATATACAAATAAATTTCTCTCTCTCTCTCAAATATATATATATATATGCGAAAGAGATTTGTGTATATATATATATATATGTTAAAGAGATGATAGGAGACGCAAAAGGTTTTGGCTTCAATGTGCAATTTTAAATATATATTATACTTTATTTTCCACATTTCTGTTACACGTTTTTCCGGTCCTGCAAAGAGTGGATATTTTCACATATTAAAAGGAATTAATTTTCCTTATGTTTTCCGATGTTTGACGTTTGTGTGTATTAGTAATCCAAATTTTTCTTGAAGTCACATTACGGCGGTTGGAAAATGGCTGAAGTCAAGTTCAAGTCAGGAATTCTAAGATTACATGCACTTAGTTGGATATTATCGAGAATCGCGAGATATATAAACGGAGCACCAGGTCAGATAGAGCAGCAATATTCAATGGATACACCAATGTTTGATTTATAAATGTGCAATATGGAATCTAACAGGTAAAATTGACTGCCATGAAACACTGAACCAAATTTCTTAGTTTCAAACTTAGCAGTCGAGTCAATATAATCGCTCCACTTTGTCAATAGAAACATGAACCAAGATGGCGCAGTTAGTTACTCTCCTGGGGAGAGTACCATCAGCCATGCTGACAGAATGAAAAATGATTCTTTATGCTGAATGAAGGCCACATTTTTATTGAAAACGTCAATCTATGTTTCCGGTTTCCCGCGTATATGATTGGATAATGAGAATTTGTAATGTCAAAACTCCAATTTTAAGACATCGCAATACTTAAAATGAACCAATATCAAGGTTCTAGCGACTAAATGCTGCACAACGTTGTGATAGGCTGAAAAATATATATTGATATGACGACCTTAACAGAAAACGAAAACATTAACCAGAAACATAGTAGAATAAATAAAATACGTAATCGGAGAATGTTAGAACAAATACCCAAATGTATACCTCCGTATTAGCTGTACACTAACCTCTTGTTTCTACGTGAAAACATCAAAGTTGTTTATTAAGCAACATGGAATGATGCATTCTTGAATCTAACTATTCACATGCAGAATATATGGGAAATGTCTTATCTATCTGAACTTTTTTGTGTATATTCCTTCTCTTTCGGGAATTTTACTTTTGAGTGGCTTTGTTCGATTAAAGTGTTTAATAGACACCATTATTTGCTTTACAATGTTTTTAGATGATTATCTGTTAGAAACTTCATCCAGGTCTCAAAATGAAGATTATTTTTATCAGCTGACAACTTAACAACCCCAACAATGGAACACTGATTTGAAGTGTTGTATTCGCAACGTTGTCTCTCTCTCTCTATATATATATTTTTTTTTCTTCTATTTTAGTAAAATATTAACAACTGTACCTAATGAAAAGCATTTAAAAAGGACAGTAATCAAAAAAATTACATTAAATCAACTTCAATTAAAAAGTGCTTAATATAGAAATCTCTAATAAAGATAGCATGAAAATTTCAAAAAATATTCACGAGTTACTAAATATTTTGATTGGTTTGGTTGATTTTGTTCAGCGGCATATGAACCTCTATGGGTCATTTAATGCCGAAATCTAAATATTTTGATTGGTTTAGTTTGGTTGATTTTGTTTAGTGGCATATCAACCTCTGTGGGTCATTTAATGTCAAAAACTAAATATTTTGATTGGTTTGGTTTGGTTGATTTTGTTTAGTGGCATATCAACCTCTGTGGGTCATTTAATGCCGAAATCTAAATATTTTGATTGGTTTGGTTGATTTTGTTTAGTGGCATATCAACCTCTGTGGGTCATTTAATGCCGAAATCTAAATATTTTGATTGGTTTGGTTTGGTTGATTTTGTTTAGTGGCATATCAACCTCTGTGGGTCATTTAATGCCGAAATCTAAATATTTTGATTGGTTTGGTTGATTTTGTTTAGTGGCATATCAACCTCTATGGGTCATTTAATGCCAAAAACTAAATATTTTGATTGGTTTGTTTGATTTTGTTTAGTGGACAGTTAGTGGACAGTTATCCTCATCGTATTGGGAGTATATTAGATAAAATTGTAACAGAAGAGGAACTCTGTTCTTGTCTAATAGTACCTTTACTCAAGCTTTTAATTCTCTCATTTCTTAGTATTCATGCGTTTCGTCGTCTTCCCTTACTTCCTTTAAATGAGAGATTTACTATTTGTTCAATTATGAAAGAGTTAAATTTTTCGGACGCTTCCATCAAAATAATCAGATACAAAAATCCCTGATGCAGAAGAGAAAATTCAAGGAAACCATTCGAAAAACATGTTTAGTGGAATACCGATCAATTTTAGATAGTTTACATTATTTTTCGAAAGGCTATGGGGAAATGGAATGAGAAATTGGAGAGCTGTGTTCATATTACAATCGGATCCATTGCGTTCATTGATGCAATTCGAAAAGCTATGAATCGAAATATTCTCTCCAGTGGTATATGTTGAATAGCTGGACAGGCTGGACCCTATAGATTTGACTGGCAATTCAGTTGAACGCAGAAAACAACTGCTTCCTGATGCGGGTAATCTTCAATCATGAACTAAAAGTGGCAGGATCGTATGGCACTTGATTGATTGACTTCGAAAAATGCGAGATTAGTTTATTTAACCTTGTATGGGTCACAAACGAGACATAGAATCAATCGAAGACACAAAGAGTGCATCATGTTTAGACCTTCTGCTGACACCACAAACCTAGAAAACTGGACACACACATATATATATATATAACTTTGTGCTTCTTTAAGAATAGCTGAATTTATATTCCCTTCACGGCAATATAATAGCCATTTTGCTCCAAGAGGGAGAGAGAATTTATATGAGATTGGATCTATAAATGTTTTACTAATTGAGGAGCTCTTTCTGCCTTAATATATTTAATCTCAGCTCAAAACACGTAATTCTAACCGGAAACTGTGTGTCCTTGTTGGTTGCATATTCTAATTTATTGTTTTTGCTTGTAGCTTTGTTGAATCTATCAGGTTGACCGTTTAAAATAGCGTGCCGGTTCTTTATTTTAAGAAGCTTTCGGTATTACCGATAGAAATATCATCTCATGCTTTGAAATTCTTTATGCAATTATAGCAAGAATTCGATAAACGCAAGGGAATCGATTCAAAATTTCATAATCTATCTATATGTAATCCTAGTTAAACATTCATTTAATAAGTCTGTCTTTGTGATGAAGAACCATCAGTTGAATTGATTACTATTCAAAGAACCAACTACATTTAAATCTCAAAGTCTTTGGAATAAGATTATATTGAAAATAATTTATTACGAAAATATCACTTTAGGGATACGAATGTTATAGAACTTTGGAAAATATATTCATAAAAGTTAAAATATGCTAAATGTGATATAAGCTTATTGATTGTGGAGAATGTAGGAAGAGTCTAATGTTAAACATTTTAAATACATTGATGACTATCTTCTTTTGTCTGGCTCTTCGACTTAGTTCTTCGTATATATTCAGTCATTTTGTGATATGAATGCGTTTTAGTATAAAGTCTACTCAAAACATTAAGCAATAAGTTGTGAAAATCTCTTTAACTTAAATATTGGCTCGTCTTTTTCCATTATCTAATATCTCTTCTATTGTGATCACTTACTGAATAACGTCTCTAATGTAATAAATCTCCTTTTCTATTACGCCGAATAATGCATTTAATAACGCATATTCATTTTTTCCCTTCATATTCTTTGTGTAGATTCAATCATTTTCGTTCAGGTGTGAGTGCATGTATGAGCATTCATGTTTGTGTGAATGGTTATGACATTGTTATATGGCTGTAAATATCAGTGTGCATTTTCTCATATAAAGAAATGCGCAAACATATTGAGACTAAAAAATCATATGAATTGATTGGTGTGTAAATAACTACACTGGGAAATAAGATTATAATCGCACAGTAAAGTTTATCCAATTATATGTTGCCTTTTTGAAATATAAAATCTTTCTTGTATGATTATATATCATATTATATTATCAATAGGATACCTCTAAAATATGCATCAGTTAATCAGTATAGCCATATTTCAGATAATCCGTGCGTATTTACGTGAAGAATTCGATTCCTCCATGCAAAGGAGCATTTGCATGTTTTCGTTTCATGTTAGTTTTTAAACAATTCACGCTGAATAAAAGAATACGTAAAATAAGCATATTCACTGCTTTTTTTGTAATTGACACACACACACACACACATATATATATATATATATATATATATATATATATATATATATATATATATATATATATTAGTTCGATGGATGTGGGTTTGTGAGCTTGGGTTTCACGCTATGTGCGATTGTCAATAGCGTGAAACCCAAAGTCACAAACTCACATCTATCCAACTAAATATGTTAGCTCTGTCACTGATATTGAGCACTTTCCAATAACTACAGCACATATGTAATATATAAAAAATATATAAAAATTGAAATATATATATAATCCCCTGACGAGGGGATCGTACATTTACACAATGTTGTGAAACTAGTTTGATATCATTAAATTATAATCAATCAGTTAAGTGAAAATTTTATATTTGTAATAAACCTGAATGCGCACATGATCTTAAATTTGTGTTTTTCTCATATTGTACACTTATTTTTATTTGAACGCTTATCAATATTAACACATGTGCGTGCATGCATGCATGCGCGCACGCGCACAAACACACACACACACACACACACACACATATATATTTATTTTAATCGGTTTCACTCCATTCAAGGCAGTAAAGACACTAAGACTCAATGGGTCATTTGGATTTTGAAGAATTATGAACAGAAACATTAATAATGAGCGGGAAGAGGAAAGAGCATTCAGGATGTCAGCCGATAGCGGCCGACATTGCATTTAAATTTTTGAAGATTATAGTTGGATAAAAATCATGGAAGCGGAAGGGAGTTTCACAGGCGATAAGTTCGAGAAAATTACCTGTTAACATATAAATTATGGTCACATCTACCTCGCTCAACTGTAAATTGATGAGATCCCCATGCCAGTTTAGTACTGAGCTTTAATTGAAAAAGTCTAAGTACCAAAGATAAGAGATCATCTGAACATCTACCATGAAATTATTTCTAGAAAAGACACAGGCAGCGAACTTTACGGCGGTGGGAAAGTTGCTGAAGACGGTATGCATCACTTCGTTTAGAAAAATGTACGCAGATGATTCTCGTAATTCTGGCATCTACAAACATATATTTCTTTAGAATTGCCTTGTTTATTTTTGGAATATTATTGTATATTTGTGTTCCGAAGCTTTCAATGACATTTCAGTTTATTGAGGGAGTTGTTTAATTTGAAGTCACTTTATGCTCTTTTTTCCCTTAAATTTTCTGATGGCTTGACCAAGAACGTGGCTTAAAAACAAATCAAAGAATAAGGATAATTTTATCAAAGTGTCACTGAAATTGTCATGATCTTCGGATTCTATTTGATTAATATATGCCCAGTCTACTTAAGTTTATATCCTATATTTACTAATCAAGTGTGAAAAACTGGGACTTACATAGAACCTAACAACAAACAGAAACTAGTTTGATATCATTAAATTATAATTAAAAAAGGATACATTTAAGCTAATAAAATATCTGAAGCTTTCATATTCATCAAGATCTTCTGTTTTAGTGCAGATTAAATTGAAATAAATTACTTTACTGATGGCGCTGTTTGATCGACGAAACAGGTCAACAACATGATTTCTTTTAAATTGCCATGTATTTCCGATTCCCTTAGATGCTTATCCAACTTTCAACCAAGGCAATCTTTCGGGTGACTAAGGATGGACGTTTTCTATCCAAAATCGAATTTAAACGACGGAATCGTTGGCGGTAAATAGCAGCACTAATTGTTTGTTTTATAACCTTTCGTTAAGTAAGAATCCTTGAAAATGCAACCATAAGTTCAACATTATCTTCTTTGGATGAAGTTTTCCTCTCGGTTGATGAGAAAATCTCTTTGTCCGACAGATCTACTAACGACGGCGCTTAATATGGTGGTAAATGATCGATTTCTTATGACCAGTAACTAGCCTGTCCAATAATTGATGTTATACCGAGGATTAAATAGTTCTATGTTAATATGTTCATTTGTAGTATTAGTGATAAAATCGGACAGTACTTTCGCTCCACCCTGATTCATCTGGCTTAATGTAGTGATTCCGTTCTTGGATGCAATTTGCATATTTTGTGGGCCACTCTAGAATTTAGGCTAGAAAGTTAAACTATATTTAGTGAGATCTGAAGTCTATTAATGCATAAGTGATTAAACATTTTTAAAAATGTATACGTATATGTATCTTGTGCTCTCGATATTGGGTAGAGAACAAAAAATAAATGGAACGACTACTTAAAATATATATTTCTGTATTTGTAATTTTATGTTCTAAGTGACAATATTATGTCAAGCATATCAATGAATTTATAGAGGAATGTATATCCACCGTGTCCTTCCCTAAACTCTCGTCTCTATCGGATGCAGACGTTGTGATGACAAAAATTGGGGTTGGGCATAACGGAGGAAAATTTGGCTATGTACGCGTTACTGATAATAGATATTTTTTATCCCCTGATTCGCAACAGAATTGGTGTTTATTGGTCACGATAACCTGACGGAGCCCAACTCGCTCTAGGTTGGTTTTGAATTCAGTGTTTGCTTCTCCATAGTTGGGTTATTAGCACCTAAGTGAATGTAATGTATCCGACTGGATTTCGAACTGTGCTCTCCGATTCCTCAATCCGAGCCGCTATCCATTATTCCACCTTGCCTCCTATATATCGTCTCGAAATATATAAGAATTTATTTTTAAAACCAGTATGCGACAGCGTATCTCCCTTTAAACAAACACAGGAATTTCTGTCCAGGAACTGACAATGAATTTTGAGTTTCAGATATCGATAGCACGAGGTTGATGCTAGAAATGTATCACTAGATAATCTTGCATATGCAAGAAACGGCACTCCCCCTGCTGCTACACTGTTGATTATGTTATTGTGTCGATCTGTGTGTTGAGTGAGAGTAGCAGTCACAATTATTGTTTCAGTAGATTTTAAAATTGTGTCGATATTTGGCGGGTATATTCCATCATTAATTCATTTAACAAAAAAAAAAACCCTCCTAGATGAGAATACGAAGCTCGTGATCGGACAGCTTATGTCAATCCCGAGAGCTGACATTCTAGACATTTTTAGATAGTCGAATAAACAGTGATATAAAAATGGGATTTTTAATTGTGTACAATGAGACGGACTAAGAACCGTTTGAACTCGAGACGATATTATTTCTTTTGTATTAAATTACATAATACTACGTGTGTTCTTTTATCTTGAAAGATGCCATGGGTTGACGAAACTTTTTCAATGTGACCCAGCTTCTAAAACCAATGTTCTTGATGATGATCATGAAAATATTGACTTTGGAACAGACTCGTTTAGAGAACATTTTTCACCAAACATACTGCTTCAACTCCTTTTGTTACTGCTGCTACAACTACTACTACTACTACTACTACTACTAATAATAATAATAATCATTGGCTGTTATATGAATTTAAGTAATGTGCAATTGTTACAATTTTACACTTTAATTCATTTGATTAAGGTTTTATGAATAATGAGCATTTGTATAAGGTTTGTGTTCCTTTTCCTTCAGCATATAAATTGATGCAATCATTTGGCAATATTCTTCCACAGATTGCGCTGGGCTGGATTTTGTCCATTCTCATTAATAAACATTCACATTTTTATCTCTTTAAAACGATTTCCACTTTGCAGATTGATAGGCTTTTTCTAGGCACCTTCCTTATTACATTCTACACGACTATTCATAAATATTTCATCCATTTAATATATTTTTATGTTAATATTTTCTTCTTTTTATTCCTACTGACATTCTTCCTGCGAGCAATTATTTCGCACTTTGAAAAAAAAAAATCAATTCTCTGTTGATATTTGTCTTATCTGTGTTTAAATTTTACATTTTCCTATTACTAACATTAATCTGTTTTATCTTTCTTATTATATGATTTGTTCTAATTTGTTTTTTTTCTCTCATTGTCGCAATATTTATTCCTTCCTTTGTATATTGTTGATTACGTATTACTGCCTTGTAGAAACTTTTTTTCTTCCCTTCCTGATAGAGCTTTTCTTCATCTAACCCTTTTTATCGTCTCTCCGTTATGTTTCCTTCTTTTGAATCCATCACAGCGTTCTTAATTTTTGCTTAATTTTTGATTTAGCGTTTCCTGCATATCTTAGTGTTTCTGCTCGCTCATTTTCTTTCCATTTCTTCACTGGCCTAAATTTGTTTGTTTTTTTATCCATTTATTTTAGTTGAGGTTTTTCATTTCGTCATTGTCTCTGTAATTCTCTCTTCACGAATTTCATTATGACTGTTTTTTTTTACTCTTTTTTTACTCACTTTATTGATTGTGACTTTTCAGTATTCTCTGTAAGTCTTGAATTTATTTTTTCTCTTCGGGTTCTATTTCTCTCTTTCAACCGCCTTTCGTTGTCTTTTATATCGCTTTTTTCTCGACCGAACTTATTTTATAAATTCATTAGTTAGTCGTTTTTATTTCTTTATCGTTTGTAATCTATCATCTAGATTTAATTAGTCATTAGTAACATTAGTTTTCTCTATATTTAGCGCGCATCTTCGTTCTTCCGATTTCGTCTACAAATCTGTATCCCTATTTATTCTGTCATTCATAATCGTCTCTTTAGATCTTTCCTGATTTATCAACTTTACAGATCTAACATGAATTTTTGTCGCTTAAATTTTATGTCCATTTTTTTTCTTCTAAATACGAATTTTTTCATTCCTCATCATTTGGTATATGATACTTCCACACAATTTCTTTGCGTTTTTCCTGCCTCACTATTTCCGTGCGTTTTTTCTCCCTCACTATTTCCGTGCGTTTTTTCTCCCTCACTAGTTCCGTGCGTTTTTCCTCCCTCATTATTTATGTGCCTTTTTCCTTCCTCACTATCTGCATTTTCCTTCTTCACTATTTCTGTACCTTTTCCCTTCCTCATTATGTATGTGCATTTTTCCTTGCTCACTATTTCTGTGCCATTTTTCTTCCTCACTCTTTCTGTGCCATTTTTCTTCCTCACTCTTTCTGTGCCATTTTTCTTCCTCACTCTTTCTGTGCCATTTTTCTTCCTCACTCTTTCTGTGCCATTTTTCTTCCTCACTCTTTCTGTGCCATTTTTTCTTCCTCACTCTTTCTGTGCCTTTTTTTCTTCCTCACTCTTTCTGTGCCTTTTTTTCTTCCTCACTCTTTCTGTGCCTTTTTTTCTTCCTCACTCTTTCTGTGCCTTTTTTTCTTCCTCACTCTTTCTGTGCCTTTTTTTCTTCCTCACTATTTCTGTGCCTTTTTTTCTTCCTCACTATTTCTGTGCCTTCATGTATAGCGCGCAATATTTCCGTCGTTTGCTCATGCCTCCTTATTTTTGTATTATTTTTCCTTTGTGATACTTTCCGCCTTTGTCCGCTTCGTGATACTTTCCGCCTTTGTCCGCTTCGTGATACTTTCCGCCTTTGTCCGCTTCGTGATACTTTCCGCCTTTGTCCGCTTCGTGCTACTTTCCGCCTTTGTCCGCTTCGTGCTACTTTCCGCCTTTGTCCGCTTCGTGCTACTTTCCGCCTTTGTCCGCTTCGTGCTACTTTCCGCCTTTGTCCGCTTCGTGCTACTTTCCGCCTTTGTCCGCTTCGTGCTACTTTCCGCCTTTGTCCGCTTCGTGCTACTTTCCGCCTTTGTCCGCTTCGTGCTACTTTCCGCCTTTGTCCGCTTCGTGCTACTTTCCGCCTTTGTCCGCTTCGTGCTACTTTCCGCCTTTGTCCGCTTCGTGCTACTTTCCGCCTTTGTCCGCTTCGTGCTACTTTCCGCCTTTGTCCGCTTCGTGCTACTTTCCGCCTTTGTCCGCTTCGTGCTACTTTCCGCCTTTGTCCGCTTCGTGCTACTTTGTCCGCTTCGTGCTACTTTGTCCGCTTCGTGCTACTTTGTCCGCTTCGTGCTACTTTGTCCGCTTCGTGCTACTTTGTCCGCTTCGTGCTACTTTGTCCGCTTCGTGCTACTTTGTCCGCTTCGTGCTACTTTGTCCGCTTCGTGCTACTTTGTCCGCTTCGTGCTACTTTGTCCGCTTCGTGCTACTTTGTCCGCTTCGTGCTACTTTGTGCGCTTCGTGCTACTTTGTCCGCTTCGTGCTACTTTGTCCGCTTCGTGATACTTTGTCCGCTTCGTGATACTTTCCGCCTTTGTCCGCTTCGTGATACTTTCCGCCTTTGCTCGAGCTTCATCATCCTGTTTGTGTTTTGGCTTTATTTGTTTTATTCTTTGCCTCTTTGTTACTTATTTCTCCGTTATTCTACGTTCTTATCTCCTTTTTACTTCGTAAAATGTTCGTCACTTTTGGATTCGTTATCTTTTTGTCTTGTTTTATGTTTCCCTATTGTTATGTTTCTTTTATCGTTTTCTCATTTATTATTTATGATTTGGTTTCATACTGCCTTGCTTCATCTCGTATTTATTGCAGAAATAGAGGGTGAATATAAACTGATTCGTCTGGATAAAAGCTAGATGAAACAAAACAAAAGAATATTAATTATATTTTCATGCTTTTTGTTCAACATTCTTTAGTGATTTATTACATTTATTTTTGTTTTTTTATCATTTATATCTTTTTGCGCTGACATTCTGGTTTGTTGTTAGATCTATATTTTTGATTTTTTCGGTTATTCTTCATTTTCTTGGCATAAGTTTTCTGTTCTTTACTGTTATCTTGTTTTTCGCGATTTTTTATTGATTAATTCCATTGTTTTCTACTCTATATTTTTCTTTCTTCCATTTTGGTTTATTGTATCGTTTTTCTGTCATTTTTTCGGTTATGCTTCTAATTTTATATCTTCTTCATTTTTGCTTATTTATAGCCTTTAGTTCCGCCTATATTTTATGTTTTTCCGTTATATTTATTCATAATTTTCCCTGTAAAATTATTTCATAGATTCATTCAAATCTTGCTTGCATTAACTTTACATTACGGAAAGAGTCCATCATGCCCTAGATAAAATCGTTGAAGCCCGGACTGTAACATATCGAAAGTCTTTGTTAGGCAGATCTTCTCATGAAGCTGAAGAATTCCAGTGACACCGGACACATTTTTGAACTGATCTAGTCTTTCCTATCAAATCGCGATATGTTAATTCTCCAGAACGGCCAGTCGTCTGCATCATTTCGTATTAACGCCGGTGTACCCCACTCCTCAATCCTCGGTCCTACTCTGTTTTAATGATTGAACTTGGGATCGACGCTGACGACACAAACATTTACGCCTGCCTCGATAATAATGACAGTGGATGCCCAAAACGACCTTCAGTCCGTCGTCAATTGAGGCAAACGATGGCTTGTTAATTTTGACGCCTCAAAACTGAACAGTTTTCTGTTAATCAACTGAGATATTCGTCACTGCCTTCCATTAGCATGGCTGATGCTAACCTCAAAATGGTGACTCGTTGCGCCTTTTCGGGCTAACGTTCTCAGTTGAGATGAAGTGGAAAAACTATATTGAATCCATTGTAAGTTCAGCTGCCAAGAAAAATCCGTTCACTGTGACATGTGAGACAGTTTTTCGATCCAGAATCTTAGATATCTATATGTCTACCATTCGTCCATGCTTAGAAATATCGCTTTCACATATAGTCTGGTGCCTCTGCTATTGACCTAGCAGCCAAAGATAAGAGCCAAAGAAGAATCGGCAATACAATTGGAATTTATCTGGGGGTCGGCTTCAGTAATTTTCTCACCGCCTTAACGTTACCTCTCTGTGCCTTTTCTATGAATACTTTCACAGTAATTTTTCGGACAATCTCTTCATTATGGTACATCGACTTCCTGAATTTAATCGCAGTAATAGACTTCAGTCGAGATCTCATCATTTGACAGATGAGCTGGTTAGATATAGCCGTACGTTTTATGTTGTTTCTTTTCTCGCATTTCTTGCTTGTGGAACTAACCTCTGGCTCCATGATTTTCAGCCAAATTTAAATTTAATTTTTCGAAGATTATTGGCAATCTCAATCTTCTCTTCTGATTATTTTTCTCTCCTTCCAATCATTATTAATGTTTCTTTTCCTAATTTATCCACACTCTGAACTCCATTCTATTTTCGTGGCTTTACTGCCTTTCATGGGTTGATACCGATTTAAAATATAAACATC
The DNA here is from genome assembly GCA_964036315.1 of Acanthosepion esculentum. NCBI lineage: Eukaryota > Metazoa > Mollusca > Cephalopoda > Sepiida > Sepiidae > Acanthosepion > Acanthosepion esculentum. The sequence continues at coordinate 38,561,412 of OZ038482.1, read as the reverse complement.
CATATCTTCATAACATATCCTTCAATCCGTATTTAACTGTTTCTATTTGTGAAGCATCATTTTTATTTCCTCTTATTTACTTTCAGTCCAGTCTCATAGCTCCTATTGATATTCCATCTATGCATTTTCTTTGATTTCCATTCGCCATTTTCTAAAGTAATAGAAACTATTTTCTTTCTGCAGAAAGTTTTATATTTTATTTCTGCAAACATTTCAGTTAATATTAACACCATTGCTTTCTTGCGTGCAAACTTTTCTTGCACAATCTGCCATATTTTAGCGCCTTCACTCACTCAAATATTTCTTTAGTTCTCTTCGTAAAGACTTTTTATTCAGTAGTTATTTAAACGGATCATTTTACCGATTTTCTTGTTCTGGTCCATTGTACGACTTCCATTTGATTACTTATTTATATCAATAGATGCATTCAATGATTATTTACTTCGTGTTTTACCCATTCAGAATTGTACAGTTCTCTCCCTTATATATATATAAATCTAAACCTTACATCCATCGCAAAATTATAAAGAAACTTTCACAAAATACATTAAATAAACTTGGCAATACCCGTTTTAAAAGGCAGCGATTTGACGTTCTCTAAGTTACGTTATGCCTATTAAACAGAACATGCAATTACACACAACTTTATGAATAGGTATGTTAACGAATATACATGAAATGAATATCATTAAGTGAATGAAATAGTAATCTTGAAGGCACATGACAGTTATATATATATATATATATATATATATATATATATATATATAGCATAATGAGAAGCCACGTATACTTTCTTAATATGTATATATAGAAAAAACAACGGAAAAGTTGCAAATTAAAAAGAATTGTACGTTTTTTTGTGAAAGTATATATATATATATATATATATATATAAAAAAAAATAATTTCACACAAAAACATTCAATTTTCTTTAATTTAATTTGCAACTTTTCAGTTGTTATATATATATATATATATATATATTCGAAACTACCATTCACATTGTTTTCTTCGGTCCATTCTAATAATAACAGATGTCTATCCCCAGCAATTATACCAATTTATAAACACACACACACATGAGTAGATTTGATTCTGTATGTTTTCTAATTCACATGCCAAATATGTTCTGAAATGTGCGGAAATGTTGATGGAATTTGATCCATATATATTCTGTGATAAGAATGAGCCATTCCAAAAACATATACTCTTCTATGCCTTATGTTATGCATATAGACAAGTCAATATTTACGATTAGTCGTATGTACTTAATTTTCATTACAAATACACATCTTCCATGTTAATTTCCTATTCT
>OZ038482.1:38520094-38555094 GCA_964036315.1 Acanthosepion esculentum | reverse complement strand
TCACTGATCGTTGGATTGTGATAACTGAAACTCATTTCTTGCATGTAAAACGTCTGATGAATTGAGTTGAAGCTTTTTTAATTGATTTCTTCAGCTCTATGTTGAAATGATGTTCCATCTTCCTGCTGTGAACTCATCCATTTTCCTCTTTACTCTTCCATCTTTTTAAAATCTTATCCATCTTCCTTTTGAAGCTTCTTGCATGGACTTTGAAGACGGAAGCCAGAGTATGCATTTTGTTACCATTACTGAAGGCCTTAATGATCTTTTTCCTCTCAACATTGCTCATTTGTGAAGAGTTAGTCTCACAGAAAACGATTTTAAACTGTTCGCTTTCTAGCTGGAAAACTCGGTGTTTTTCATTGCGTCTTGCGACAAATGATGTTCAAATGGCTAACTGTCTTCTCTGAAAACCTGAAAAAAGAAGCCCAATTAATTTAGTAGTGTTGCAGATATTAAACATTATGTGGGATGAATAATTAAACTGTTACAGGCAATATATATATATATATATATATATATATATATATATATATATATATAGATAGATAGATATATTTTTGTGCCAGCCAATAACGAAAGGTATAATTTCCAAACTTTCCGGGGAGAAATTTGGCAATTTTCCAACACTTAAAACAGAATTGAAGATTATGATTCACTTATATTTATACGCTTCGATACACACGCCATAACACTGACACAAACTTATATATATCGTTTCCCCCTCACACCCATGCATATATATATATATATATATATATATATATATATATATAATTGTACATACATACACTTCCTCTAAGTAGAGACTTACTATTTTGTTTTGTTCAGATATTCCATTTCCCGCAATCGTTTCGTCTGTCTCTACTCAAATACCAATATACGATTTTCAATACGTCATCAATCAATCTTTACTGTTTGCTTGTCTTAGATCCTTGGACACAAAAGTGCTATACTTTAATCTTTCAATCATTTTACTCTCGTGTTCGATTTTTATCTCCTCTTTCATATTTGCCGCTTTCTTGCTGTCGGCATACATTTCAAAATTCTTCATATTTTTCATTTTTAAAAATTTTCTCATTTGAATAAAAAAATATTATCTCTTCCAAGCTAGCTTCAATGAATTTTATATCTGCCGTCTTTCTGTAACTCAAAAAACATTATGAAAGGTACCCGTTCTATAAAGTTTCTGAATGGGTACATATCAAATTTCTTTCTCTTTGCTCCCATATCGGAACACAAAATGCTTGCAAACATCTTGAAGGACATACCAGTGAAAGCCTTTGTCATGTATCACGCAGATGGCCATTCATTTATCCATAGACCTCCACAAAGGTATTATCAAACACTCTTCTTATATTGCGCTCATAGATATCTTAATGTTCGATTCAAATATGTTGACAAAATATCCTGGAGCTCATGGCACAAACAATCATCTTACAGAATTACTACCCAGTATGCAGATAATGACATCTTTTCAGAAATAACTTGCAGAGTAAATGGCGGATGTTTCCATTTCCACCTAATCCCCACAATTGCAATCTCGAAACACCTAAAAACACACCCAATACGCTGGACAATGAAATGGAATAACGTATGAATATAATTAAAATATCCCTTAGGACATATGAGTCAATTCAAAATATATCAGATTTGGAGCCCACTCATGTTAACACATTTAATATATTAAAAGCTTCGGTGACGAGAAATTACTAAGAGGAAAGTGAAAAATACATTAATTGACAAAATAATACATCGGAGTTAGAACAGCAGAAATATCTATCTATCTATCTATCTATCTATCTATGTATGTATGTATGTATGTATATATATATATATATATATATATATATATATATATATATGTATATATATATATATATGTATGTATATATATATATATATATAGTACAGGAAGTTTGCACAATATGTGCGAGAATTATATTTCATAGTCGATTCTCACTATCTGACACTTGTCTCTAACTGCAGTTTACATGTCATAGAAAGATAGTATTTTCAAATCTCATTACTTCATTTTGCTGTTTACACAGGCTTCTGAGTTAGTATGTAAAATGATGATTTTCAAACAGTATATCTGGAAGTTTCTTCACATATTTGGTACTCAGATTCTTTATTTAATCTGCATCTGTTGCACCAGATGAATCCTTACATCTTGATACTATATGCCTCTCCACCACTAGTGAATCTCTGAAAAAGTAGCTCTGAAGGTTCGTGAATATAATTTCATACTATATTCTGTTCTGTCACCAAAGAAACAGTTAAAATGACAAGACACAAATTTCCGAACTTGTAGACACAAGCTCAAAGTGAATTTGAATTTATTGCTTTATGAAAAATTTTCTTTCCTAATTGACAGAAAATAATCACGCATATATCAGTCGTATCTATTACTTATGAAAAGCAATTTATCTAAATTTGATAACTAATGACAACTTTTGACAAATTTAAGTTATATATCGAATATAAAAAAAAAATAACACCTCTATGCCTGAAAATAACTTCCTTTTTTTTTCTTCTTTTTGAACTGAAGTATGCAAATTACTTACCTGTAATGAACTGTGGACATGCAACAAGTGTTAATTCGCAGCGTATAACATATCAGATATCCCAGTTGAGTAGTCTACTTTAACATAGCATATTTTCCATCCGTGGGACGACATCGAAGCAGATGAGCAATATTTTCTCTATGAATCTCCATAGATCATTGATATATCTCGGTGAAGGATCCATAAATACTTGATCCAGGTCATATCGAGTGAATCCTCAAAAATATGAAAATTGTTTCTCAACCAAACGCTGGGCAATTTTACCTCGATGATGGTGTGCATTATCCAGTTGCAATAAAGCCATGAATAGATGGAAACGTGTAAGAAAAAGAGCAACATGCGGTCAACGGTGTGTTTCAATTGCCCATATGATATATTCCTTGTCTAGTGAATACAATTCCCATCATTATAGAAATATTTCAAGACTACAGATTACCTTTTTTGAAACTTACCTCTGAAATATACTGAACCACTCAGTATTATTTCCAGTCATCCGGTATCCAATTTAGTTAAGCTGTGACAGCTCAAAGATGATCAACTGTGCTGATCAATAGACGTATGTTACGTCTTGATTTGAATGCTATTGTTATTTAACAGGGTGTAGGTTATTCGTTACCTTGGGTATTTTTAGCCAGCCACTTTTCTTGTCGATCAATGTGCCTATCGTTAGCCTATGAGCTTTTTAATGCGGTGTCTAGCAGTATACACAACATCCTAGATATCTGAATATCGAATACCCTCACAATATCAGAAATTTTATGTACAATTCGTTTGCCACCTGGTATCATACTCCGTTGAAATTTGACAATCCTTTTCATCACGAATTGACTAACCGAAACGGTGAATCACCAGCTATGAAAAATACGACTATTATATGATCTTATATGAAGACGATAAACTATTGTCTCGCCACCTATCGTTACATTTACATGTAAAATTCGCCTCGTCAGCACGTGTTATTTAATCAGAAATTCATTTTTAGTAGCTATTGGTTAATCTAAACGCAAAACATTATTCTTAACAGAATTTCTGCAGTCTGATGCAGGGTATTAAAGACTTATTTATTTTTAGTCAGTGGTGGTCTGTTTCCAAGTGCATCTGCTCTTCTATTGAGAATTTTACTAGCATTCTGTTCGTATATATATATATATATATATATATATATATAATATAGTTTTAAGGCGTGCTATATTTATGGGATAAAGTGCTCAATATCAGAGATAGAACATATATAAATATAAAAGTGAACATTGAAGTCAACACTAAAAGGAGACAGGTTATTTCATGCTAGACGTAATTGCGGTCTGAAGATTGCGTCTAGCATGAAAGAGCCTGTCGCCTCTGAGTGTTGACTTCTATGTTCACTTATGAATATATAAATGTATTTATATATATATATATATATATATATATATATATATATATATATATAGGTACCAGTTCTTAGCTTGAATACTTTGCATATCGTAACATAAATATTAATCTGTAACGAGATATCTATATATTTTAATATAACTTTATAGGAAATGTTAAATTCAAATATTCCCATCCCCCATATACCACAGCGTTCGCAATTTGGCCTACTGAAAAAATACAGAGATGTAATCGTATCAGCAGTGAAACTTTTAGATTATGAATATAAAGAATTTTGAAACATATCTAATATGAACTTCTACAGCTGATAGCCAATTTAAAATACAGTTCATATGCTCTCCTCACAAATGTTACATCGTAAAGCCCTCCAGCATAACCTAGCGGAATCTGGTACAGACAAATAAATGTGGACTGCAAGCTGTGTTCACTGATCAAAGAAATATTACTGAAAAATCACAACTGCACTCAAGGAATCAATTTACCATTATTATTACATTAAACACAGACAAAGAAATAAAACGAAGTTGCCAAACACAGAACACACACACACACGGCTTACACAGAAATGCGTATACAATGAGAGAGCATTATCTAATAAACTCACAAACTTTACGAAGATTTATTCGCGAACTGGCTAAGACATACAAAATTGTCGACCGCAGATTTTGGTTCATTCCACACATCTTCCACTTTTAGTACATTACTTCCGTCTACATTGGCTTATATATAAATTTGTAGCGTCGTATATTTTGTTGAACACGCAACATACAAATTAATTCGATTTAGAATAATTTTTAGACTTGCAGAATTTGATTTGTTAAATATTCACTTTTTACGTTCAAACATATTTGTCTGTTAAAATAGTCTTATATTTTCTTCCACTCAACGTAGTAGATTTTGCAGTGGGTTACATAGTATAAATAATTAACATTTCTATTTTATTGGGTCGTGTCACTTGAAAACGCGGGGAATTATAGCTCTCCACAACTGTCAATGCTTTATTGCTCTTAGTAAGTAGTGTATTTTCGTTATATATGCCAATACATTAACACAAGCTTGTTAGGTAGCATACTCGCTGGTTTCGCATTTCCCTCCAGCCTTCAACATAACCTGTGAGTATCACATTCCCCAGGCCTTCCTTCTTCATTATGTGTCACAGAAACTTCAAATCTTTCATTCTCATTCATATATGGGCGACCATTTATTTCTGTCTTCGATATTCGGGAAAACTTTTAATTTTTCAAAATATTCACGGAGTCTAAATTAAACATAAATGATTACTTTGAGACAGTGCATTCTCCACTGAATGTCACTCACTCTCTGTCCCTCTACATATATATATATATATATATATATATATATATATGTATGTATGTGTGTGTGTTAAAGAAAAACTGTTTGTGAAACCAACAGACAATGTGCCTAAAATGATTAAAAAAAACTTAGCTACTCAGTAATGGGTTTAACGCTTAGATTAACTAGCAGAATAAATAAAGCTTCACAAGATTAATTACTATGAAAGATAGCCCCTATTGCGACCCGTCTTCAGACGACTTGAATAGTAATGACTTAAGGACCATTTTTATATAATCCATGACTGAATGAGATATATATATTATGGGCTAGTTCTATCTATCGCCTTTTTATCAGTCTGCATTTTAACCGAATTAGTTATTTTTGCGCTATGGGTAGATTTGCGGATGTTCATATTTATTTTTTTAGTATTTTTTACTTTTTTGTAATTTATAAATTTGTTACATACTTTTTCAGCGATAGTTCTGTATATATTTGTTACTTTATTTTTTAACGATAATAATAAAACAACAATTCCTGTAATTTGAAAAATGTTATAAAAATTTTGATAGAACATGTCGATATAACTAACCAAATATTTGTTGCCAAAATAATCATTTTACACACACACACACACAAATGTGCAAAAGACAAAGCAAAATCCGAATATGTAAGTTTACTGTTTTTATTTTGTTTTTTGTTTTTCTGTCAACGTCAGACGTTTCTGTCTAATAGACCATCTTCAGGACATGGTTATTGGAGACATATTTATATTTAAATTTAAGTTAACATGAAGAGACGATAGACACGGGACTAGTCAGAAACAGAAAAAACTGAAATTCTAAAGTCAGAGTTCCCTTTTTTGGATTCGGTTACGCTGACGTTGACAGCAAAATAAAAAACAAAATAAAAACAGTAAACTTACATATTCGGACTTTGCTTTGTCTTTTCCACATTTTCATCATACCGTCGGATCTACATCCACATATTTGCTTACACACACACACACACACACATATATATATATATATAAACGACTTAACACAAATGTTTCACGACTATTTACATATATATATATATATATATATATATATATATATGTATATATATATATATATATATATATATATATATATTCGCCTTTCGTAAAATATTTTCAGACTTTGTTATTTTTCTGTATCAGTTTCATAATTCCTATTTCGTCTACACATGAGGCATCCTCTTAATTTTATTTAAAAACACTACAAACTGTCTCAAAAAAGAATTTTGTTGTTTTTTAGCCGAATCCGAAAACTAAGCCGCAAATGTAAACGTTAATGTGTAATAAACAGTGTGGTCCGAAACTCTTGTCCCTCCTATCCAAAAGTAATGAAAGAAACAGAACTAGTAATACACTGAACATGGTCTGGATTCAATGTATTGACTTTCAATGACGCTGACGCATATCCAGTAGGTGTGTATAAACACCATCATTTTCCTGGCACAAAATGATGCGGCGCCATAACCTCTGTTACATTTTATGAACCTGTGCTTTGTGGATTGTTGCAAAGGCTCTCTAAATAGCATCGTTCAATAGATAGGTATTCTGCTATCGTTCCTGTGAAATTATTTCCTTGATAATAGTCCACAGAGCGTTGAAATAGAAAATTATATTATGTAGTGGTGACTATACTTTCGGACCACAATATACTTCTGAACACATTTACCGGACGACAAATGAAAGTGTAGGCAACGCAACTTTACGCGGCATCCGCCAAATGTTGTCATATGAGTTAATAGTGAAAATATATCCTTATTATCAACAGCTTTCAATCTGGCACAGGAAATAGGGAGGAACACAGTCATGTGACCCATATTCTTCCGGTGTAATAATATGTCACAGCGAAAATCATTGTGCTCTCAAAGCTATGATTTTGGTCCTCCTTTATATTCATTCGTGAATATAAGACGTGTATATATATATATATATATAGAGAGAGAGAGATGGAGTGAAAGAGAGATAGCAACTGATTCCTCCCTCCTAGTCAGTGTAGTATAGGAGTGGCTTCCGAGAATCATCTCGATAATCTCTCCCTCCAGATTCTGTAGTAACTGAACAAATTTATCTGGGAAAGGAACCACCGGTACTAAAATACTGAGTTCGCCATCTTAAATCTGATGGTGAGCATCTCGTAAACCACGTGAATGTGTAAAGGAATAACTTCAGAAATAAATCATGAGTCAGTTTAGTTTTCGTTTGTCCGCGTTGAACATTTTCTTTTGCATCTATTTGGGCTTCAACTTTCCTTGTATAAAAGTATGCATACTAATCAATGAATTCTTCTGATTTTACATTTTTGTGCTATGTCGTTTCTACCATTCTCAAATATCGCGTCTTCGCGTAACCACATGTTTACCAAGTAATTTAATTGTGAAATATATATGAAATATTTGTTCGAAAATTTGATAAAATTTAATTTAATTTTGGGGGGTTTATGTTTAATACGTCGACGTTTTGAAAACGTGTTATACAGATTATTGTATGTGATATTTTTTGTGTTATTAACAAGTTCTGTAGAATTTTTATTATTGTGTTTGAATTTGATATGCGTTTACGTTAAACAAAGACAATTAATAAATGATACATTAACCGACCTTATAATACAGGTGTTGCAAATCCAAGCCTTTTCTTATTTGAATTATTAACAAATTAATTCACTTAGCCTTTAACTAAATTTAGATTAATTTCTTTCTGATTCAATGAAGTTACATACATACTTCATTAATTAATTAAGATGATACATGTCCGCTGATGACGATTATTTCATTTTACAAATATAGGCAAAATATTTTAATGTGATATTTGTCTTCTATTAGTTTAACGTTTAATAGATTTACCTTCATGGTATGGATGTTTTTTTTTTTTTTTGTTTTTCTTTTTATAAACGAAGTGGGTGATTGTTTTTTCTTGTCTTGTTTGTAATTGGGTTCTTATATATAATCTGTGTGAATTACTTTCATATATCTTTCTATCTGATATTAGTTCATTGATCACATAAGAACACATTTTAGCTTATTGTGTTATTTTATCTGCAATTGTATCTTTATATACGTACAAAACGTTTTTACATATATTGCTGTCTGTCTCGTCGTTCTTCACCTTGCATATATCTAATTCGGCAATAAATAATTTTAGTTAATATCTTTTCATCTCATCAATTTCTTTGGCACTTACGCCCAAAACCTCTTATTTCGACATTGAAACTGCCTCGAACTCACTCGTATCCCTATCACGAACCAATTTTACATGTTCTATTTAATCTATTGGCTGATTCGTACACACAAACATTCACATATCAAATATGCCAATGCATATTTCTGTGTGCATTTTTTTGTAGATTTCCATTTAAATCTGTCTAATTTGCTTTCCAACACTTTCCGAGACTTAGCGGTTCCCCGTTTATTCTTATGTATTTTTCTACATACATGAACATTGCATTGCCAACTCTTCATCTCGTCCTATCTTCTTTTCCATTTCCTTATCGCAGTCTGATGGCCTCACTCTCCTTTTCACCAGTGCCCTCCTCTTCCTGGTCTAGTCGATTGGCTCATGAAAATACAATGAGATCAAAGGGAAAAATCACTAAACACGCAATACAGTCATAAGTCGAAAGTTATTATCGCCAACTCCCTGCAGACACAAGCAATTACTGGCGGGAAAGTTGCACAATTTTGTCGCTATGTTTGCGACCCACATAGAATACGATAAGAAGGAATTAGAGATTTATACAGACGTATGTATTAATATATTCCAATGAATATATCATCTGCAAATATATACGTACGTCAGCTCACTCACTCAAATGCTTCATATATTTTCTACATTAGCAATCATACACGTGTCTGTGTGTGTGTATATATATATATATATATATATATATATATATATATATATATATACACACACACACACACATTATTTGAACTACTTTGTTTCTTCTTACATAGCTATATATGCTTGAGAAAGTTATTTAATCGAACGTAATTTTTCCTAATAATATATTTATTTTCCTATATAGACAAGGAAATATATGTAACTGAATATACATTAAAACATACACTTACAGTTAAACACACACACACACACACACACATATATATATATATATATATATATATATATATATATATATATATATGTTTGTAAGAGAGAGAGAGAGAAACTTAGGCAATTTACAAGAAATTTACAATGCACGATTCCTGATATGTTCACGCCCTAAGTAATCATCAGATCAGGTTTAACTGAGATATATATATATATTTGAAATAAAAAAAAGTTGAGTTTTTACAGCGTTAAGCACAGTCACTGACAGTGTCGCTTCCTCAGTTTAGAATATGTATTTTATAGAAACTCTCTATCCCTGAGATTGAGGATTCAAACTCATAAACAGATCTTATTCGGTACATACACTCACTCACATATATACATACATACATATATGTGTGTGTGTGTGTGTGTGTGTGTGTCTGTATGAGGTAAAAGGAAGATAATGTCAGCTTATATGGAAACCTTCTACCTTAAATATAACACACATAAAGAAATATTGAGACAAATAAATCAGTGCTACGGCTCTTATGTTTGCAGATATGGTAATGGTGTGTGGGTGGTGTAATGGATAGTGGCTTCTAATGAGAATAAGAGAGCTAAGTTCAAATTTCAATCCAGTTCATTGCATTCATTTGTGCCCGATTACCCTTGCTAAATGTACGGTAATATTAGCCGTTGCTCTGCAAGGAAACATTTGTCATTCTTTGACCGAGCTGCCACTACTGCTGTCAGTAGATGTTTATAAAAACCCTACGTTAAAAAATCGGCAACATCATAATTATTTAATTGATACTCTTTAAATTGTATATGCTTTTATCTGAATTGTTGCTAATGTTTGTAGTCCTCGGGCTTCTGTTATTTGATATAATTCTTTGTTTGTGATTCTTGTAGCACCAAGTCGCAAAACAATTTCATTCGATCAAATCCTTTAATTGTTTTTTTCTCAGTAAACTTTGTATTCCATTGCCAGTTTAGATTTTTCCGAACGTCTTTGGCGCCATGCATGACATCCTTGTGAATGACTTGATCTGACGAGGTGATTTAACAACATGACTGGACTTGAATCTTTTATTTGTTTTTTTAGCAATTTGGGATGGTGGCCGACACTATATCAGGCATACACTAATCAATGTGAAATTCCTTTTTGTTCTATACTCTACATGTTATAACTGATCCATATAGCAAGATATTTGAAGTGTTAAGCATTTACTAATTCGAAATTCTAGAATTTTATGATGGATTCCGTGTATGTCCCATTACTGCTTTCATTTCAGTTACGGATCATAGTTTCTCCTGTGCAAAGTTTAAGCATGTGGTCTATTTTTTGGAACACATATTACAGGATGTTGATTATCGATTCCTTTTTATCCCAACTATGATTAACTATGTCATGAGCTTAGCCCTTCTCATCATAGGTGAATTGGCCTCGGGAGAGAAAGCAGGATCGATGTATTCTCTTGGGAGATTCGCTTGGAATTTGGTTTGAAAGACCTAAATGATAAGTGCCATCGTTTCATATCTGTGTTTGTCAATGTAGAGAGAATATATTTCAACTCTCCCAGCTATGGGCTGAATAGTTGCCTAGATTGAAGCAATTTGCAGTGTTTTGTAATCAGTGTGGGAGAAGGATACTCGAAATTCAAATCCAATTTTCAAGGCTACCAACTATATCTCATAATAAAAGACATTAATCTTGGTATCGAAAGCATGGTGCGCATAGCTATTATGCTGATAGCCTAATACTCCTCTGTGACTCTATGAATCTTTGTGTGTGTATGAAATATATTCGAAGAGTTTTACATATATATATATATATATATATATATATATATATATATATATATATATAATCGACAGTATAAAACTCTACGAGGAATTAGATAAACAGTCTTGTGCGATTGGTACATTGTCGTCATTGTATATTTTTAATTTCGCGCATTCACGTTGGTAATTTTCGATTTTGTCGAATACCTACTATAGTAGGGTTAGTTGGGCTACGTCTATGAGAAAAAGAACACCATGACGCTATACACTCCGCCAGAAATTTGAAAACGGCATGTTGTATTGCTTGGTATTCCTGCCGGAATCTCCAATACGAACATTTCAGAGTGTTTGGGCGTCAATCTGAGGACCGTGCAGAGGACTCGGAAGGAGTACAATGAGCCTAATGGTGATTACGAAGGTACGGAATCTCGGAGAACCCATCCTAATTGTTCTGCTAAAAAATAGATCGCGAATTTGTTGGTGACGACAAAAAAAAAACTTTGTAACACCAAAGGGAACTGAAGGTAAGGATTTTGGCATCATCAGCAAACTAAACAAGGAGACCGTTCATAAGAGTAGTTGATGATTCCGAAGTCGTCTGGAGGCCGTGGTTGAAGTCAATGGCGATTTTATTGAAGGAGTTTATATTTTTCTATTTCAAGATATTTTTGTGTAAATTTTGTAATATGTCTGTTTAAATGAGACGTTAGTGTTATTTTATTTTTGCGTAATTTAGACGAGAATTTATCCACCGCACCTATTGTGTGTGTGTGTGTGTGTGTGTGTGTGTGTGTGTGTGTGTGTGTGTGTAATTTGGCAGCAACTTTCCTTTTAAACATGTAGTATTGAATGTTAAAGACAACATAGTCTTGCATATTTTCTTTTGAATTTTCTCATATTCTCTAATGAGACTTTTTATTTGAAAATGATTTCGAAATATGTATTGTCCATACGATGACCTAGCGCTTTCGAACATCATTGCTCATCTTCAGGGTCAATATTTTTAGTCAAAATTTTTTTAAACAAACATTTGCCAATTATCTTGTAGCGTAATCCTGTTAAATTCAAAAGACGTGATGATGTTATCACGTGCAGGGCGAAGATTTTCATCATGTGACAGCGTGAAAAAGATTTCCACTACACAAGCCAAAAGATCGAAGAATACGTTATAAAATTTAAATATATTATAAACATTGTAATATGTTACCAGAAATACTGTAATCTATACGATTATTATCAGGTTAGAGGTTTTAAATTTACTATAATATATATTAAGTTTTAAGTCCTTGTTGGAATCAACAGGAAACACATATATATTCTAGGTCATTGATGCATTGATTTATTTTACGGCCTATAATCATTTTGAAGGGTATTTTTCTCTAATGATTATATTAAACCTGACTGGAATTTGAAAATGACTCTTCAAATCCGAGCCGTTATCCTCTACATCACACACATCTCAATGTATACATTGCATCTGGTATTTTCCAGAACTACACCCGTTTATTTAATGACCAGGCTAGACGTTGCTTAACTTCGCTGATCGCATCAGAAGAAGTTTTTCTACGTCATATGGCTGTTAACCAATCGTATACGTTTCCATCATTATATAAAGCAAATATTTATATCTAAACGAATGAACAATGGGGAATCGAATGAGCCAATCGCTATAAAATTATGTTTAAATAATATTTCGCTTTTCTGGGGTGATACAGCTCTGCCTTTGGTCACTTGTACATCGTTGCCAAATATGAATATCAGATGGAATTTAGGTAGAATTAAATACATTTTCTGCAAAGAAATAGTATAACATTCCTTACAAGACGTTTAAAAAACACTGCAGATATTTAAAACAGAATTTTCAATGGTTAAATGGTGAAGGAAATATCTTATAAATTTTAATGCTTCCAAAATAAAAATGCTCTCATTTAACCACCATAGAGAAACTTTCCTTCCCGCCATCAGCATGGCTGATGCCAGAATCCTTCGCCTTTATGGCTTCACCTTTCCTTCCGACATGACGTGGAACAACTCTATCGAATTAATAGCTGCATCTACTGCAAGGAATTAAGGTCACTGTGTCGTGCCAGATAGATTGTTCTGGTCAGCTTACATCTTGCACATTTATAATTCATCTGTGCATTGAATACTGTTGACATATCTGGACTGTTGCTCTCGTTCTGCATCTTGAGGTTGTTGACAAATCCAAAGATGTATCTGCAGTTTAACCAATCTTTAGTTGACGTCTCAATTTCAGTCATTTTCTCACCGAGTTGACATGGCTTCCCTTTTCTTTTCTACATATATTTTCATGGCAACTACTCTGACGAACTTTTTTCCTGGTGACCCGATTATATGAATTGAATCGTGCTAGTAGACTAGCGTCCACGTACTCACCATTTTAGCTTAATAAGTATTACCTTTTTTAATCACACAAAAAAACCTCGTCCGCCATTCATTTACTTAAATTCGCTCGGTAGGTAATGCTTTCTTCTCTTATGTCCCTCTTGCCTTCAGTCTGTCTTGTGAGTATCAAATTTTCTGAGCCCATTCGCCCTTGCATGGAGTATTGCTGCCATATATGGTCTGGAGCCCCTGCTGTTTGCCTCAGGGTGCTTGATAAGATCCAGAGACGGATATGCAATGTGATTGGCTCTGATCTATCATCTCGTCTGCAGTCGCTCTCTCACAGACGCGATGTTGCCTCGCTCTGTCTTTTTTACAAATACTTTCACGGTAATTTCTCCGATGAGCTGCTTTCGCTTGTCCCTAGGCCTCATGAATTTAAACATCCTACGAGGCTGGCATCCCGTTCCCACCCTTCACCGTTGAAACTGTTAGATGTAGACGTCTCTTCTACTCCAATAGCTTCATGTCTCGCACATCACGCCTGTGGAACTCCCTTCCTTATTCCTGTTTCTCTGACAAATACAATCTCCAACGGTTTAAGTGTAGCGTCAATCGACATCTCCAGTTGCCTTGATCTATCCACTTCCCTTCTCCACATCCTTTCACCTTTCATTCCTATCTGCTCTCGCTCCAAATCTTCTGTAACCACCTTGCCTTGATCGATCCACTGTCTTTCTCTTTCTCCACATCCTCTCCTTTACCACTCCTATCTGCTCTTCCTCCAACCCTTCTATTACCCCTTGCGTGATAGTGGCCTCCAGCCTTGCTTGGGGTGATACGCTTAAAAAAGTAAAGAAAAGAAAAGCCTACTTTCTTCACCCTAAAAATTTAAACTCTCTCTTGCTGATGTTAAGTATATGTGTCTTTTTTGTCTGCATTTTATCTACAATTTCGTCCATGGTACTCTTAGTATCCTTCTCTAGAACCATGTTTCTGTTGACCCAACTCAATGCTGTTGAGCAGAATTCAGTCATATATGCACATATTAGTTCAGAATTCAGTCATATATGCACATATTAGTTCAGTATTCAGTCATATATGCACATATTAGTTCAGAATTCTGTCATATATGCACATATTAGTTCAGAATTCAGTCATATATGCACATATTAGTTCAGAATTCAGTCATATATGCACATATTAGTTCAGAATTCAGTCATATATGCACATATTAGTTCAGTATTCAGTCATATATGCACATATTAGTTCAGTATTCAGTAATATATGCACATATTAGTTCAGTATTCTTTCCTTTGTTTCTTACGACATTTCCTGTTTCTTAATAATTTGCTTACATTTTGGAAGGTGTCTGTCCCTATTTCAACGCGCCTTTGGATTTTAGTATCGCACCCCTCGTCCTCTGTTAAAATACATCCTTGTTAGATAAATTCTTTTAATTTATTGATTTCGGTTATCTCCAATTTGTAATTTGCAAGTCGGGCTGTTCTTTTTGCTGAAAATAATTCATTCTGTCTTCTTGTAATTAATGTTTAGCCTTTTTTCTCGCTTTCGTTCACTACCTTCTGTAGGATTTATTGGTTCATTTTTGTATCTGTTATCAACATTGAGTTATCTGCATATCTTATTTTGTTAATACTGTGGCCGCGAATAATTTATGCTATTAGAACTTCTAGTCCTCTCAGAATAGCCTCACTTTGTATGTTGAATAAATTCGGTGCGATGACATCTATGAATTACACTGCTTTCTATTTTTGTATATTTACTGAATTAATTTTCTATCTGTATGCAATCGGATTGCTACTATTATATGTTTGGGGTTATGTATATATTCTCCCCAGTTATACCAAGGTTTATTAGCAATTACAATTTATAAATAATAGAATTAATTTGATGGGGAGGAAGAACATCCTTACGCCGAGAGCGAAACATAGGACGGGATTGAAAAACTGTACGAACCTCAGCCGAGAAAAACAACGACAAACATCAGATGAAATCTGTTATTCATAAATACAATAGTAGCTGCGGTGCTGACTACGTAGGGAGAACTAATCAACGCCTGGACATGAGAATTAAACAACATATTCCCACTAAGATCAGAAATCACACGTTGAATGGACGTGTCCAAAATACCTTTGGTTCCGCCTTATGTGAGCATCTCTTAAATAACGCAGGGTGTGCTGCTAATTTCAGTGCCTACTGGTTCTCTGTTTTTTTCCTGGTCGCACTCTTTATTTAATTCTGGAGGCAGTTTATATCGGGTCGCGCAAGCCTTCCCTCTGGAAACAGTGTGAATGCTTGTTGGGGCTCGCTGTTATTTGTCTCTAGCTTCTTGTACTCATAATCTTTTCCCTGTTCCGTCTCATTGCACATTTTCTAGTGTCTTAATTTAAGTTAATCCCCCGCGGAGGCCTGAAGAGCAATAGCGAAACCGGTTGCTTCGATTTTAATATGTCCTGTAATATTAAGCTTCACACTTTTATTTCTGTTATTAGATTTTGTACCTACAAAAATATTTTCAAGTATATATATATATATATATGCGTTAAATTTTACGCACATGGTAAAAACGTGTTTATATTCAGTAAGTCTGATTAACACACATTTCTTGGAAATGCTATAAACCATTCTGAAAGGATCTAAGAGCTATTCAATAACTTTTAATATTTTCTCTTATGTCAATATTATATTTATCATATAAAAACATATTTATACATTATCATTTATCGATGTCACAAATGCATCCGGAGATACAAACGCGAAATTAAAAGATATCACCATTTCATTTGGTCCGTTAGTTAGATTTCGGAACGTGAATTCAGATGATGGCATTTCAGTACACATCGCATATTGATTTGCCTATCTCCTGACTACAAATCCCAAATCCTCAACCTGAAATTTCGAGTCGTATTCTTAAATCGCCTCGTCAACGCGGGACATTCATACAAATGTCATGCATGTCGCTAAGCCAGTTGACAAATATCTAAACTGGCCATTGTTTTCAACCGCTTTATCAAACCAATATTTAAAAATGGATTTGCGCTAGAGAAGCATGAGTGTCTTGACAAGTAACATCCTTCTTTTGTGGCCTGTCGCTACATTAATCATATAGAACTATAATAAATAACAGAAAGCACATTACATGAGGTCTACCATAACAGCAACAAGAAAAATTGAGAGCACATGTAACTCGAAGAGAAAATAATGTTATGAGGTGATGAAATTTCGCACTAATTCTGATCAAAGGTTTTGAAGGAATCCTTAGTCAACACAGGAAAAGGGATAACATATACTGGACTTGAGAAACCTTTCTTGAAAAATTGTTTTAAGTTGAATATTTTTTTAAAATTTCAACCGAAGACAGAAGTGATTGTTCGATCAATGAATGCTAAATATTTTCTTCTTAAGGAAATGGCTATTATCATCATTACCATTTTTATTCTTATGCGGGAGAAATAAATGTTATTAATATAACAGTTATTTTTGTACTTCGAATATGAACTATATTTATAATACCTGAACGTTTTTTTTTTCTTCATTACGAATATAAACTGACGTATCAAGATATTAGTGATGACTTTCTAAAACGTTCTACGTCAGATTTTAACATGCATTACGGTCGCTACGCGCTTTGGTGCTGATCTACGTGGTGGCATGTCTAATTTCTATCGTTGGATTAACTTCTTCATTGAAATCAACTATGCAATTTGTCCTGTATCTTCTCAATGGGGTTTACATCCACCGAGAGCAGTTAATTCAGGAATGTTTCTAGAATCAAAGACATTTCCTTTAATGCTGATAAAAAAATATCTGTTTTTGTCTAAACAAACCACCGCCGTCTCGACACCTGGGTAGTTTAAATGTGCGTAGAATTTATACAGAACACCTGCATGTCATATCCGCCAAGAATGTCTTCATTTCAACTTGTGATCTTTATGTAACCGATCAGAAAACACCCCAACTCTTAGAGCCAAAATTATTTTGCGAAACACATAAAGGAATTCATGAACTCATTCTGTCTGTCCCACACAATAACGAATCGAAACGCGATGTAAACTCAAAGTGTCAGTCCTTCAAGAGGCTAGGTTTCTTTACTGGGTTTTATGTATTAAATAATGCAGTTTCACCAGGATTTTGTTTTTATTTGTCGACGACAGTGATTCTCTGTGCTATACAGTCATTTCTGTACAGTACGTTCAATGAGTGATTGATTGTGACCAGATTCGGATATCATTTTTAAGGCTGTGTTCCTCAGCGTTACGTGATGGACAATCATGTCAAACGCTGTTGGATGACATATATTCACCTGCACTTTGTTGTCTGCCTGGAGTCCACATATTGCTGATGCGCATTTACTGCATTCGCCTGCGAAAAACTTCGAAGATAGAGTGCTCCATTTTAATGGATTAACTTTGAATCCTATTTTAAATTGTGCTAACTGAAATCGGATTCTATTTTCTAGATGAGATTTACCAGAACAGACACACTGTCACTATACGTAATGCTTCACACAGATTTCCTCTTAATGCAGCCCGTTTACAAGAGGGAATGGGGGTAAATCGTCTTGAGTGCAGCTGTCTCTAATATCATGGTTCTTCATTTTAAGTACTTCTGTGGGATGTTATTGCTATGCTATATACTTAATGAGCGGAAGTTTAAGTATAGAAGTTGAGGAAGACTGAATATAGAATAAGCTGCGCTAGAAAACTGAAACACTAACATATTTCGTTTTCTTAAATATGCTTGCCAGACGTAAACACTTGTATAGTTTCAATGCATGGTATCCAAGTCTTTCGGTGACGTCTAAATGTTCAACTATATGCAGCCTTTTTCTCATCAATGGGTGAAAATGGTTTCAAAATTCTTAAACTGGACGCGGAAGTCAACACCAAGTGGCAAAAGCCTGTTTCATGCTTGAACGCAATCTTCAAGCCATCACAAAGAAAGAACCATAACACATGGCCTCGAGATTGTGTGCACGCATGGTAGAGACACTCGCCACTCCATCTTCACCTCTTTCATATTTACACATGGTCTACTCCTGATATTGAACGATTTTGCAAATACTTTTAGCATAGCTTACAAAGATAGTTTTTTATTATATACATATATATATATATATATATATATATATATATATATATATATATATATATATATATATTAATACATGTCTCATTAAATAATATAGATAAGCGT
The DNA here is from genome assembly GCA_964036315.1 of Acanthosepion esculentum. Taxonomy (NCBI): domain Eukaryota; kingdom Metazoa; phylum Mollusca; class Cephalopoda; order Sepiida; family Sepiidae; genus Acanthosepion; species Acanthosepion esculentum. Next base: position 38,536,443 of record OZ038482.1, on the reverse strand, counting down.
TGTCTATATATTTTATGCAAGTTTTTTTCATATAGTCTGATAATCTTAATAACATTATCATTAAATAATGAAAGAAAATCACAATATTGATACATACTTTTTTTTATTTAATCCGATCTGAGCTTTCGGCTTACATAAGCCATTATCAAAGATGACAATTACACAATATATTTATGCAATACACGAACAAGAAATTGATGATAGTATTATTTGTTTACATGGATGATTTCCAAGCAACGATAAACACGTGCATATAAAACGCTGAAAGCGAAAATCGCACGACAGCTCATGACGTCACACATGACCACGCGAGAGTGAATCCGATGAGTATTGAGTATGGAAAGCCGTTGGTATGAACCAATGACTTCTGTTACTAATTATAGGCATTTAAGGATATTTTTGGAGATTTCATAGTTTATTTTGTTCAGGTTAGGTTTCAACTGTTTTATGTATATAGCTTCAAGAATTTTTAGTTTTTGTTTATTGTTTTCATGTTTAAGTATAATTGAGTTTTCGACGAGGATTTTCCGGAATTGTGTATGCGGCCCGGCATGTTGTTTTAAATGTCTAAAAATGTTAGAGTTATCATTCAAATGTAGTGTCAAGCGTCGTGAAAGCGAGTTTGTGGTGTGACCAACATAGATATTATTTAGTTCGTTGGAGATACAATCTCCCAAAGGGCACCTGAATTTGTAAACTATGTTGGTTTTTTTCAAATCGCTAACCGGGGGAGAAGAATCATTTCGAATAATTGAGTTGGATATTTTAGATTTAGTGTAGTATATAATTAACTTAATTCTTTTGCTAGGATCTGTTGTGGATATGTTAGTATTTACTAATTTTTTTAGTATATTTTCATCTTGTTTATAATTAGTATGCATTTGATTACGATATAGGAGATTAATATGTTTGAGATTAGTAGAAGCAGTATTATGTACTATTTGCTTAGTATTGAGATTTCTAAGAAAGCATCTTATTTGTTCATCAATTATATAGTTTGGAAAACTATTATTAACAAGTGTTTGTTTTATATTCTTTAGTTCACTGTAAAAAATCTGTTTTGTGGATGAATTAGTTTCTGCACGGTGTATTAGATTTTTTATAATTGCTATTTTGTAGTAATATGGGCATTCGCTCTTGTAGTTAAGTGTACATGAATTTATGCTAGTAGGTTTTTTATATGGCGAAATAGTAAATTTGTTATTATTTGTGTTTATCAATATGTCAAGGAAAGGAATTTTATTATTAGTATTGAGTTCATACGTGAATTTGAGGACAGAATTATTTTGGAAACATTTTTGTAGTTGAAGTATTTCATCTGTATTTTCACCTAACATAAGAATATCATCAACGTATCTTACATAGATGGATGGTTTTTAAAGTCTGTAAATATCTTATTTTCCAGGTTCGACATATAGAAATTGCTAAATGTCGGACCCAGTACTGAACCCATAGAGACACCATCACATTGTATATATATATTATTATTATGATCTAAGAAAGGGACTTCAGTAGTACAAGCTAATAGTAGTTTCCGTAATATATTAGGATTAATTTTAAGTGGGGGTAAAGATGAGTTACTGTATATATTTCTTATAATTATGTCAATAGTTTCACTAACAGGGACATTGGTAAATAAGTTTTCAACATCAAGTGAAGCTATGATTTCATTGTCGGGTTTTTCGCTTTTTAGGATTTGGATTACTTCTAATGTTGACTTAACACTATATTTACTAGAAAGATAAGGAGTAATGAGTTGGTTGATGTATTTTGTTAGTTGATATACAGGAGTTGGAATTTGTGATATGATAGGACGGAGAGGATAGTTAGGTTTATGTGTTTTTATATTGCCGTATATGTAACCAGGCCTATAATCACCAACAATCTTAGGGAGTTTTAATGAGTTCTGTTCGGCATTATTAGCATTAATGAGTTTATTAAGCTTTGATTTTAGTTGGTTGGTCGGATTATTGTTGAGTTTTTTAAATTTTATGTGATCATGGAGTATGTGGTCAAGTTTTTTGTTATAATCTAATTTGTTTAGAAGGACGAAAATGTTGGTCTTGTCAGCTTTTTTTACGATTATGTCAGGGTGGTTGCGTAGTTCTTGTGCGGCAATTATATATATATATATATATATATATATATATATATATAATTTTCTGTGTGCCTGGCAATCGCGGGAGCGATAAACTCTGTTAGCGACCCGAATTATCATGAGTCGTGACCATGGGAGGCTTATTTGCTCTGTCTTGGTAATTGAGACATTGACCTCGGCTAAATGCCTATTTAGTCAAATGTCTTTCTTTTGTTCTTTTCTTTATATATCTTTATTCCTTTTCCTTTTATGTGTTTTTTTTCTTTTGATTTTTGTTTTATTGGTCGTTATTACTTATTTCACATTAGATTTTTCTTTAGTGTTTTGTCAGAATGTGTGCTGGTTTGTTATATATTTTGTTTTTTTACACACTCACATACACACAAACATACACACATATATGTATAGTTCGTGTCGACATATTAATACTATTCGTTTTTATAGAATGCCTTCATAAGCACACGAGAAACATTGATACATTGAATAGCGCATGGTAAGTATTGCTATTAGAAAATTTAGATCATCACTGTTAGGCGTATTCATAATTCGTATCACTGTTGATATACTGATTTTGGACCCTCTCATAAAAAATATCATCACCCATGGATTGATAATGATAAAAGACCAGAGTAAAATTGGCTTTCTACATAAATGGTCGTCAGGAACTGCTATAAACCACTTAGTTTTGCTTTCGCGGCAACCGCGGTGAAAGATCACTCGATAAGTACAGAGATCAAAAAGAAAGGTCACTCAACTCTTTTGCTCTTGGTTCATCTCCCATAATTTTTTCCTTTTCAGATACGGTTGTCTTTTCCCTCCAGGGTCTCCCTAGACCGTGCTAGTTGCCGACAATGCAATTTTCGCAAAACGATGCAATATTAAATAATTTATCAGAATCAATTAACTTATCGTGTTCCAACTTCATACAAATTATACGCTTGGGAAGTATTTTGGTAGGAGAGCAACAGAATTGGATCGCTTTCATGCGATGTTTCTTTCCATATTATTGAAGTTCCTAAGTTGTTTAAAACTAGCGTTTGAACAATCTAAATGTAGACTTCGATCTCACCGTTGCAAATTTCTAATCATTTAAATGCCATTGTTAATTTCAATCGATATGTAACTGATAAAACTCATAGAGCCATAGGTCAGTTCTATTAATATAATGTTACCTTTGTAATCTATTCTATGAATACGAGCCTGAATATTTCATCTATAAAATTGTTTCGAATACGACACTCAATGTTTCATCTATAAAATTGTTTCTTTAATTCCGGAACCCATAAAATTAATGTCGGTTTTAGGGAATGTGCATTTGAAGATTTTCTTTGAAAGTTGATCATAATCTCTCATAGATTAGAGCAACGCTAACAGTTTTTTCAGTTGTCGCAATAATATAACTTCGTGTATTTCTTAAGTTGAAATAGTTTTCATTATGTGTATATGTCCGAGGATCCAGTGACATCAACAGAGTCTCGGTTTAGTAATTACTATCTCAACCTATTATAAGTCATGCGTGATACACGATAAGGCGTTCATTCATCTTTCGATACATGAGTAACGAGGCAGATTTTTTTCCCGCAGTAGGTTACCATTTCTTTCTGCAGTAGACCAGTTGCCATCCAATGCCGTAGAATCCCATTTGTCCTACTATTTACCCATATCTGGGGGGAAGTTTTAGAGGATTAATACCTTTCCCAAGGTTATTAGCACGTAAATGAATGTAATGGATTTGACTGGAATTCGAAGTCTGCTCTGCGATTCCTCAATCCGTACCGCTATCCATTACTCCAACTTTGTCTTTTCCAGTGATTCCAATGCATATTGGTCTCACCGTTGATAAATTATTCTGTTATATTATTATCTCTTCAGCTGGTTTTGTTATGATGTTTGTACATCTATAAAAAAAAAACACCTTCAGTCTAATGCCACTTAGATCTATAGACTTGCAAATCATTTCATGTTAGGGTCATTCTCTTTCGATACACCATTATTTGATGTCATTGCTGTACTTAGATAAGCATATCTATTTTTAAGCATATCTATGATTTGTCGTCTCTGAACAGAGATATGTGTTTTTTTTTGTATTTGTTTTTTTTTTTCAAAATACGTATTATACCGGGCACATTATGTCACTGAAATTGGAAAATTGTAGGACAAATATATATTACGTTTAGCATATATATATATATATATATATATATATATATATATATGCTAAACGTAATATATATATATATATATATATATGTGTGTGTGTGTTCTGTTAAGTGTCAAATACTTTACAAAATGTATCAATTTACGTAATTATCGAAGTCTCTAAAAGAAAAAATTAAAATCTTATTTTCTGAAGTGGCAGCCATGTTTCTCGTAAGAAAGAGATAAACTTACAGATTTTTTTTTCTTTTTTATGAAGGGTTTCTCTTTTTAATGTGTACACATTAGCCTTAGGTTAATCTTTATAAACAGATTGAAGAGAAAACTATGTTTCTTTGTAATTCTCCAAATATACATAAAAATCCTCAATCAAAGATACGTGACAGATGTACTTCTAAATATGTAGATATTTTTATTGCTGCAGAGGATTGTAAAGTGTGTGTAACTATGAAAATGGGGAATTAATGCGATTTAACATCTAGTTCTTGTATTTTCCTTAAATACGAGAATTATTTTGAGCGACATGATTCCTAATCTGGCATAGAAAAATCAGGAACATGTTAATAAAAGGATTCTTACCACTAGTTTAGATAATGTGGCTCGGGGATTATTTATAAGGGGATAAATAGTTTTTTTCTCTATATAACATTAAATGTACAGTGAATCTCTGCATATTGGTTGAAATGTCTTTGAAAACAGAATGGAAAGCTATTCCTTTCAAATACGAATCTATCCTCTCGTTCATTCAAAATGAGTCTGTAATACAGAACCCAAAACACAAGGTTCATACCCGTTTACATAAAAGGAAACACATAAATTATACACAATAGAACGCACATGAATTATAAACGTGAATGCTAACTTGACAAGACAGATTCACGGGAAGTCTACTTAAACAATGAAAAACAAGCAAGAAAAATAAAAAGTACCATAATTTGTATTCCTTCCTTATTCTCTGGTGAAGCGTTAATAAAAGCGAAACATGTTAGATCTATTAACTTTTCCAATTCATTCCTTATCCTATCACAAATGGAACTATAAACTTGGGAATATGTTGTGGTAAGAACGTTCTTAATAGAATAGTCTCCGTGACTAAGGAAATTAAAAAATATATTCACAAATAATTTTCGTTAATATATTAAATTCCATTGTTATTATTATAAACTGTGGTGAACAAGGAACCTTAAAGTGATTGTCAACAGGATGTATGCAAAAAAATTGAGAAGAAAAAATAATAATATCGATTATTAATCCATGATTATCCAGTGCAAGATAACGCGTATCTGAGGATGCGATCTGTGAATATTGAGTGTGAATTTCATTTTCTCGAACATCCTTTTAAAACTGAATCAGAAAGAGATAGTTGAAATTTATTTGACACAAAATATGGAAGGAAAACTTCGCAAATTTAGTACCCAAAATACATATCGTATGACAAACGGAAACTGCGAAAGCCTGCGGGTCAAATAACCGACGAGCTTTGGTGACTGAATGGCGAAACGGGCGGGGTGAGTGACTTCGCAATGGGGTGGGGGACATTGAATATGTCTATAAATGATTTGAAGTAATGGGGTGCTATTATCGCCAAGGGATGCAACACATCGTTAAAGACCTTAAATTTTAGATCTTCGGCTGGTTTAGGCGTATATTTCTTCTTGCAGTCATATGTTCCATTAATATATCGGTCAGTTTTACTATTTTCAACCATGAAACTTTTCATAGACACTGAAATGAAACTAAATTATGTAACTGCTGTCAGGAAACGAATACAAGGAAATAATGGAACCAATTAAGGCGGAATATTTTTACATCATAATTAATTTAATTAGTATCAAATAATATAAATAAAATATCCCAATATATATATATATATATATATAAACAATTGCAAACCCTCTATACCTCCTCTGATCAACCAGTTTGAGGTCCTGACCTCCTCTGCCGACAAGGCTGCTTGACTCTTCCGGTGTACCCATACCCGATTTCCCTCTCAGAACTGAAGCCCTTTTGATCCGCTTACACATATCCCCGTCATTGGTGTTGGGCATTATCTATAATCTAGACCACCACAAGTCTAGTTGTGGAGATGAGATACCAGCCATTGTCTTGATTGAGCACCATAGAGATCTTTCCCAGCATCCCATTAGAATGTCTGAAGCTCAACTTTTCGAGAGCTCCTCTCTGCGGCCGCTCGGTCTCACGCTCTATGCTGACCTGACATGGAACAAATACATTGAGTCAGTTGCTTCATCCAACGCAAGGAAAGTTGGCTCCCTCTGTCTCTTTTACAAATACTTGCATGGTAATTGCTCCGATGAGCTGCTATCACTGCTTCCAGGCTCCATGAATTTAAGCGTCGTACGAGGCTGGCGTCCGGTCCCACCCTTTCACTGTTGAAACTGTTAAATGTTAACGTCTCTTCTACTCCAATAGCTTCATATCTCGCACCTCAAGCCTGTGGAAATCCATTCCCTATTCCTGTTTCTCTGACAACTGTAATCTCCAACTATTCAAATGTAACGTCAAACGACATCTCCAGTTGCATTGATCTATCCACTATCCTTCTCCACATTCTTTATTCTATCACTCCTATATGCTCTTGCTCCAAATCCTCTGTAACCCCTTGCGTGCTAGTGGCTTCCAGCCTTGCCTGGGGTTAAAAGCTTAAATATATATATATATATATATATATATATATATATATATATATATATCAAGGATTTTCCGCCTTGACAAATATATATTGGCTAGCAAGCGTGCCTGAAATCCATACATCGAGTTGACTCAACACGTATGATTGAACTTTGGTAAACTATTCAAAAGCCATCGATTGCTGTGTTAGCACGAAGAGAGATGTCATATTAACTGAAAGTTTGATGATAATCACCAAATTCATGTCATCAGATCCTACGTTCTTGCCCATAATCTGTGTATAATATCGAAGTATAGTGGGTGTATGAACCGCATCTGAGCTCTGCGGATGTTGCATAAATTAAAATCTGCTTGATTGGAATTAGATCGCCCTCGAGCATATGGGAGATTCACCGAAATGCGTAGCTGTAATTTCTATACTAACTTAAACGCTGCTGTATCGGCGGCATTTAAGTTACCTCCTGCGGAGGTTACTTGATTGGGCCTTCATCATAATAGTTAGGTAAGATTAGATGTGATAGGCAACAATAAAGTACAGAGGAACTCAAATTTGATCGCTGCATTTAAGTATTGCATTAATATTTAAGCTTACCTTTTAAAAGTCCAATGACAATTCTTCTGTCGCCATTTAATTTAAAGACATTTTGATGTGTGTCGGTTCTTAGTTTCCATACAAACAATTATTTTTATTTCATGCTTAATTTTCGCAATTAATTAGAATTTTTCCGAAATTTATTTCAAAAATAATAATATACGAAAGATGACGTAAAATATGCGAAATCCAATCGCAGTAATGAAAATTAGGAATCTTCCTAGGCTTCATGAATTCAAGCGTCCTACGAGGCTGTCACCCCGCTCCCACCCTTTCACTGTTGAAACTGTTAAATGTAGACATCTCTTCTACTCCAATTGCTTCATATGTCGCACTTCACGGCTGTGTAACTCCCTTCCTTTTTCCTGTTTCCCTGAAAATTATAATCTCAAACTATTCAAATGTAACGCCAATCGACATCTTTAGTTGCCTTTATCTATCAACTATCCTTCGCCACATCCTTTCCTCTTTCACTCCTATCTGCTCTCGCTCCAAATCTTCTGTAACCCCCTTGCGTGCTAATGCCTTCCAGCCTTGCTTAGGGTGAAAAGCTTAAAAAAATAAAATATATATTCATATATATGTATACATATACATATATATATATATGTGCGTGCGCGCGTGTGCGTGTATATATATATATATATATATATATATATATATATATATATGTGTGTGTGTGTGTGTTTGTATATATATATATATATATATATATATACACACACACACAGACACACACACACACATATATATATATATATATATATATATATATATATATATATATATATATATATATATATATATACATATATATATATATAGCAACGCATGAGTGGCATGATAACATCACACTCACAAAATTTGCATTTTTTTAATCATTGTTAATAAAACATAAATTTTAAACCTAAATCTACTTGATATATTATCAAGTATACAAATATATCTTTAAATGTTTGGCAGCATTAAAAATCTAATTCACAATATTATTGGGAAATCATTGACTTGCATAATCATAGCTGACGAAGTTTATTTAAATTGCGAAATATTTTAAACCAGTCTTTTAGTAGCTTCTGGCTATTTGAGAACCTCTAATTACTTGGACATTATAACGTGAAGATTTCCAGACATTGGCGAGTAACGACGACCGACTTGTCGTGTTATATTGGTCTAATTATCTTCCAAAAGCCATTCATCAAAACTGCAACCCATCTTCCTACAAATCATCTTGGCGTCGTTTTGCCACAGCCGAAACACGACGAAGGATAGCGTTAGATTATACGTCATCCTATGCGAATTTTCCAGATTATTTTCACTAAACATCTCCATGAATGCGTTGATTGTAGCATTACATTCTCCTTAAAGTATCAAATATAAAATATCGATGAAAAAGAAGTTTGGACTATTAAAAATACTACTAATAGTAATACTAAAAGATCTTAATTTTTTACCTAGCAACCGCGTGGTTACAAGACTCGCGTCCCTACCATAAAACCTACTTATAATCGCTGCCTGAAGAAGCGATCTCATCAAGCAGGGAAATTGAATTATTTTTTTTCTTCTCTCAAGCAAAGCGTTAATGCCACAAAGACACAGATTGGTACTGAAAGTAACAAATGAGAAAGCGTAACTGTGTAGAATATCAAAAATGATCAGGATTTTGAAAGATAGAATATGGTCATTGATGTCATAATTACGTTTTTGAAGATTATCGTTGATTGGAAATTAGGTTGCTGGAAAAGATTTCCAAGAGTATGAAGTGCGAGATAAGAAACTCTGAAAATAGAATAACACGCTGTTTCAGTAAAATTACCTGAAAAACATAACTATAAGTTTTGTGAGCGAAATCTGGTCGGAGAAACTGTCCAGAAGCCGTCGACATTTGTCCTAGCACGGAACCAAAAGTGTATATCATCGATCGTTCTGCGTACTGTTCTTGCTCATACTGTGTTCACACCTGTTTTTGTTTCTCTTACCTCTATACACTGAATCATTCAGCACAATTTCTGTAAAACAAACAAAAATCATTAATTTGCTCTGTGATTGTTGAAACAAACACAAATGTGCTTGAGCAAGGCGTCTGCATCACGTAAAAAATGTGTCTAACCGTACTAACTCCATTAAAAAGGCGTGAGGAGGCTTAATCTGTTGTCTTTTTTAATTTAGTTTGGTAATTTCATATTGTAAACTTAAAATAATAGAAATATTTTTTTAATTAAAAATATCATATAAGACCAAATTATAAAACCTGAAAACATATGAACTGTTGCAGAACAAGTTATTGATTATTTCATGTAATAATGTATTTCTTATTATACGATTTCTTTCTTCATACACCAAGTTTATAATTAACGGAACTCAAATTTCACGAATTTTTATGCAATTCCACGACTAAGGCTATTGTCATTTAGGTAATTAAATCAAACAAATACTCCCTAAACAAGTAAGTTTGAACAGAAAGTATTCTAAATATGTTATGTGAAACAGTATTCAAGACTTCTACCAAATCTACTGATTCCGTTCCATTTAAGTCTTTCGCTCGTATTTATGGATCACAAGTCGTAATATCTGTGCAACTTGCTTACAAATTTCTGCGCGGAATTTATGCAGCGCGAGTCTTGATAAAATCTAGTTGGGCAAGGGAGTATGTTTCAATAACGAATACAATTTAATTGATTTTCCGCAAATAGGGGGAAAAGTCAGTGATTTATTCGATTAATTACAGAAAATTAATATCAATAAAATGTTTAGATTTTTTCATTTTCATAATTTGATGAAACAAATAAAAAAATCTAAAATCACAATATTGCTTTAATATATATATTTACCTATTTTTTTTTATTGAATGTTGATCTTAAAAATTGCTTTATATCAGAATTTATGTCAATCCATCAAAGGTTAATTTTTTTTTCTTCAGTGCGGATGAAGCGGTGGAATAATTTTCTTTCAAAACTCGTCTATGATATCATGTCGAAAAAATAGGCCGTCTGGCCATTGCTTTTTACGGTTGGCTTATTTGGAAACATACCAAGTCCATTTCGATTTAATGCAATAAAGAAGACAAAATAAAAGATAGTACATCATAAATATATGCGGGGCCAGTATTAGATCGATTACAAAATTGCAAACGAAACAAAAGCGAGGGTCATATATTGAGAATTGTGGCGTATCCTAAAACAGATTGTGAACTAAGCAACTAAAGCTGTTATAAACCGAGACAAAAATGATTATTTTTTTATTAAAAATATAAATAAATGGTAACTTAAAATTGTTAGCTTAAAAAGTAAAAAAAAAAAAATTCCTGTGAATGTTTATAGGATTATGAGTAATATAGCCAGTTATTTTGCTCTAAATAGTTATTTCACAAAACCAGCAACTGACTACGATACGCTATGCATACTGACTTATTTTAATATTACACGACTATGATTCTGTATTTTGTCTGAATGTATGATATTCTTTATAATGTGTAAAAGGGATGGCTTCAAACTAAATTTTGTATATCAAATGTAGAGAATTTCCAATTATTAGGTTGGTGCAAAAATAATGTCGTTTTTTGACGTTCAATTTCATGTGAGAAAAGGAAATTATTTTTGCACCAACCTAATATTATAAATTCAGGAGGCTTCATTTGATAGAATTAAAATAAACTGCCAGTCATGATGAATGGATGTGTGACACTATGAGTTGGATATATGCGCACGCGTGTGTGTGTGTGCGCCCGCACATCTGTGTGTGTGTATATATACACCCCCACATCTGTGTGTGCGTGCGCGCACATATATGTGCGAGAAGATTAGTTAGATTTGACCTGGGTATCAAACTTCAAGACCCAATGACTAGATTAGGAATCTAGATAAAAACATGTTTTGGACATATGGCCAAAAGGGTAGAGGAGTGTTAAGTACTTGTCCGGAAATGATGAAAGAGGATTCTGCATATATACGGGAGCGCTTTGGGTCACGGCAGTTAGTTAGACTTAGTTTAGGTTCGAGGAATGTGGATTTAGGCCGGAGCACGTAACAACGAAGAGCGACCCATTAGCAGCCGGACATTGTTAGCTAAGATATATATATTTTTTTTGCCAGCCGAGAATCAGCCCAGAGTTAATCATCCACAAAAAGGTCACACGCCTTCCCTCCTCTTGTCGTCCTACCCAAGTTTGTAGTTTTGTTTTTCTTTTGCCTGTGAGCCTGCCTCTCGCTCGATCCGCCGCACAGAAATTCTCCGACGTGGGGTCTATATCTTTGTGCAACGAGTTGCAGAGGTGGGTAGTCTCACAGATGTACCCACGAGGAAGCACCGTGCCTTGAGCGGATATTGGGCCTCAAATTCACACCCGACATCAAGAGGAATTCCTGTATAAGACCGATCGCTAGAGGTGTAGGTAAAATTATTGGCTCCCTGTACCGCTCCAGTAATTAGCTGACTCTTCATGTTATCCTATACCAGATCATACCAAAAACGATGTACTGTTTCCATATTTGGGCAGGATCTGCCCATACCTCACTTTCTAGTATTGACAGAGTTAAAAAAAAAAAAACAAACATCGAGTCCTTGTTGGAGAAAATGTATTTTCCACAATCCAGCCTCTCACAGGCGGGATGTGGCGAGTCTCTCACTGTTCTGTTGCTACCACCGTGGAAAGTGCTTGGACTAACTGCATCTGCTGGTTCCATCACGTCTGACCTTGACAGCTGTGACTCGCCATGCCTCTTACATAGTAGCAAACTACCGTGTTTATCTCCGTATTCCATCCACTGCCATATTGAACAATATCCCAAGAAAATGTTTCCTCAATCTCTACAATCTTAACTTTAACGTTCATATCTAGAGCCAACAATTATCTTCCACTCATATCCAGACAAACTACTCTTTAATGTAACCCTCTACCTCGGGTTGTCGCGTGCCTTCTTCAAAGTGAACCATACTACAAAAATCAAGTCTAGATAATTATATAATTGCGTAGGAAATCACATTTGCACAGAACACTTGCTCTCTCCTGCATTTTTGGAAGACACGACATTTTTCCGAGTAATTTTCCTATTTGATATATATTGATCTTTTTTTTACTTCTTAGTTAGTACGATTTTACGCTAATGATTAGTGTATAAAGCCAAATTTTGGAAAACTTTGGAAATTCAATCATGTTTCTCATACTAAGTCTTACAAATATTTCCATCTACAATCAGACGGGCATGCTCTGTAATCTTCCTTAGTTGTATATTACAACCATTAATCTTGAAAAAGCTGGCAACAGAATGCTTTATTGTTTTTCAATAAAGATGTTTTTGAAATCGCCATCAGTGTTTTTGAATAGCAGCCTCGATATTTTAAGTCTGTTTCGCTCGCTTCATTAGAACGTCTTGTTCATGTTATTCAAAGCGTTTACTTTAATCATGAAAGAGATGTTCCTGCGAATTTCTAAATCATTTTGCATCATAAGCAAATTTGATTTGATCGGCTTGGCTAAATATCAATTTGTGACTAAACAAATATTATATAAAGAATTTTTAGAAATTATTAATGTTTTCGATTTTCTCAAATGGAAGGATCTCGATTGTCTTTACTCCAAATCGACATCTCTTAAAATAAAATCCTTTTGTTTTGCATTTGTTTCTTCTGATTATCTTATCTCGAAGATCCAGTCAGATGTCTTAGCTTTGCATGTCTTGTAAAACTCTGTCTAATCTTTAGTCATAATAATTGTTCACTCGTTATGTTAATGAGTGTCTTAAGTCAATTGGAAAATTTGGTAAACTCTGATCGAGTCTTTTGCGGTGTCCGTTTCTTCTAGTTATATTTCTTTTGGAGCTGAAACGTTAAATTCTGCACATAAAGTTAGGACACTGAAAATAACTGCACGAAAAATGATGGGTAGACTGATTTCAAACTTTGGATTACACCGCAATTATTTCCATTTATTGGAGAAATGTCTTTAATCGGAAAAAAAAAATTAAATACAGCGCCACAAAATGGAGGTGTTCAGATATTGATAATTTGATATGTGACAACCTTTCCTAGGAGTAAAACTTTAAGCACATTGACAAATACGTTTAATAAAAAGAGTTTAAGAAACACTACATTGCTTGAAACGCAGAAAGTTTATATGTGTATATAATGGCATATTTACTATTTACAATCAAAGGTTGGATTCAGTATTATCTCTGGGTACCTCTATATCTGAAACTGCCTCTGTCAAAGTACTGGATACGATTGAACACACACACACACACACACACACACACACACATATATATATATATATACATACATACATACATATATATATATATATATATATATATATATATATATATATACATACATACATACATATATATATATATATATATATATATATATATATATATATATATATATATATATATATTGTCGGAGAGTATTCCCAGAAGTTAGAATCACTCTATCACCTGTCAGCTGCAATCGTCAAAAGACACGATGAACAACGTATTATTAGACTACACGCACACACCAAAACGATACAGATGATACAATAATTTTTCCGTTGTTAGAGATAGATTTTCTGGATAAATTGTTGATAAACTTGTGCGTCTGCAAAGAAAAGTGATATTAAATTATTCCTTTATTTTATAAATGTATAGATTTAAAATTCGTCTGATGGTACTGCACCAGGACAGTAAAAAAAAAAGCGAAATAATGCCGGAATCTGAATAGAAGGCGCAATAATCATGAAGAAAATGCATTATAATTATAATTGTGAGCATAACTAACGTTGCCTTTATAAATTTGTATTTACAATGTACAAAATACCAACATTTATTTACGTTTTTAAATAGCAGTGTCAGAATCGGTTTATTAGAAACAGATTAGTTACTCTTTATGTTGGGGTGGCGGTTGCAAAATTTGGTAAACTGACCACTTTCACTTTTGTATAGCTTCATTGACATTAAATATGTTTCACTTTCGATAATATGATTAAAACTTAGATTGTTGAATCCGATAAGCTTACGAATAGGTTTTAATTTCATTTGGATGATTTGATGTGTTTTCTGGAAAATATTGAAATAATTATATTTAATGCAATAACTAATCTGAATTAAACGCACTGTCTACTCATAGGTGAATCCCGAAGCAACAGACTTAACAAAACACCGCGCAATAAAGAGAGCTAAAGGACGTGCTGCCATCTGCCTATTTTCCTATGTAGGTTGAGTTGAGTACAACCGTCAATTCTCCGCGCGCTATGTACACATTATTTAAGTTGTTGAAAAAATGTTTGCATACGACGATGGAAACGGACGGTGGTACCCGGCCAGATGTGCACCAGTAGATTATATATATTAGATGTTTCCTCAAAAGGTAAAAGGTGGAATCGAGGCTTCATCACCACAAAGAGATATAAGGTTAAATCACGCTCATTCCCTTGGTTCTCTGCTGTTTGCTCAGCTTCCATTGCCCAGAGGAATCACTATTTCCACCTGTAGCGTAGTGACATGTCAGATTGCAACAGGCGTCTGTTTTTCTCAGCCCGTATTGAGTGCAAGCGTGTCTTCAATGAAGCAAAATCATTGTTTGATGATAGAATAAGCAACGCAACGCAATGCATCTTGCATATTCGGCTCCAAAGATTATTGGCATATGATCAAGTGCGTACTAAACAAGAGCAAACCCACGATCCACCCTTCGTTCAACCAATTTGAGTTCATGTAATCCTCAGGTGATAAAGCCTTGCGTTTTGCAGGTAAATTATCATCCAATTCAACGCTCGACTTGTTCGGTGTACTCACACCCCATTTTCGACCACGAAGTGAGACGATGTTGAGCGATTTGCACATAACGCCATCGTTGCTATTGGGCATCGACTCTAAATTAGACTCCCATAAGGCTAGCGGTAGGGATAGGATACCTGCCATTGTCCCGAAGGAATGTGTTCCTGAACTATATCTTGTCCTCTCCAAACTATATAACTACTGCCTCAACGACTCCTGCATTCCGTCTTGTTGGAAGACTTCATCTGTTGTACCTATTTCAAGAACTCTGGGGGCCCTTCTGACCCATCTAGCTGCCGTCATATCAGTCTCCTTCCAGTCTTCGGCAGGTTCTTTGAAGCTTTAATCAACGTCGAATTTGTTAAGCACCTTAGATCCCATGATCTGCTTTCTGACACGCAATATGCTTTCCGCTTTGCCCAATCTATGTGCTCACGGACATAGCTGAAATTGTTTACCGAGCACTTCACAATAACAGAGAAGCTCGTGCCGTGGCTCTAGATACCTCTAAAGTGTTTGATATGGTTTGTCATATCGGCCTCTTTAGTAAGCTTCAGGGACACGTTATCTCAGGATGATTATTTTACTTAATACAATCATTCCCGTCAAACCGTGTAATGACGGTCCTTAACGGATTCGCCTCCAGTTCATTTCTCACGAAAGCAAGTGTTCCACAAGGCTCTATCCTGGGTTCTATACTGTTCCTTACCCTACTTAACGATCTTCCCGATGGCATCAGTTCCCAAGTAATCATCTATGCCGACGATACCAGTATTTACTGCTTCCTTGTTGATTATTCTAATATCCTTCCTAAATATATCAAGTTTGCTGAGCAGCTCCAACTGATTTTTGTTGTGTACTTTGTCGAACGCCTTTGTATAGACTATAAAACATAGGTACACGTCCTTCTGCATTTGCATTGCACTTTCTGATAACATTCTGGGCATGATTATCACTTTCCGGTGTCTTTAACGAACCAGCGCTGTTCTTGTCCTATATCTAGCCTGATTCGGCTGCGTCTTCTATTCATCAAAATACGGATGATGTGTTTTGTTAGGCGAAAAAGGCCATGCGGTGTGAGACTGTTAACCAGTAC
>OZ038482.1:38507594-38515094 GCA_964036315.1 Acanthosepion esculentum | reverse complement strand
TGTAAGTCAAGATTGTCGGGACTCTGAAAAGATCCTGACGGGAATCTGTTCCACTCGTGGAGTTTCTTTCCAAGTACTGATGTTTGGAGGACATAGTTCTTACAAATAGACAATTTGAGATTACTGGCTCTGTTCCCACTGGTGACCAAGTGATATTATGATATATCTCTCTCTCTCATCCTGTAACTGTAACGAATATCCACTGATAATATTTGGTACATAAGTCACAGATTACCTCTTTTGTTAAAAATATACCAAAGAAAATGTCAGGCAACTGGAATCAGTTAGCTAGCAGAGAGTTATGCTCTGTAATGAGCGGCCGGTCATTTATTTAACGTTAGTACTTACGTTTAAATATTCCAAGCCTATTTGGAAATAAAACGAAATATGTTATCTTTATTACAATATTCATTTTATTATCTACGATAAAGCCGAAATAATGTCAGGCTGAAAACTATTCTAGAAATCAGCTGCCTTCTGGCGCCTTTAGAATAAATATCATCTTTATTTTTGTTTTCGCGAATTATTCTAAGTACGATTTTAATTTTTGTTTTCATCAAATTGATAAGTTTTTAACTTGTTTATACTTCTTCAAGTATCCATTTAATTTGGTAGTTTCACTGTAAATTATCATTTACTTTTTATATTTGTTAAATTTGTAACAGGATTACATCATATATTTATATGCAAATTTCGTGGCTAACTGAAAACACCGCCGTCAAATATCCAGTAAAAGAGTTTGTGTATAAATCAACATATTTTTGGATAATACACTGCAGTATTTATAGAATAATGATCAGCTGCATTATATCCTCATAGAGAAAGGGTGTTAACATCCCAATTTAACCTCCATCTCTGAGATAAGTTGTTTAAATCTTGATTTCATCTTTCTTCTTCCCAATTCATGTGATCCGAGAAAAGCAAAGCGATCGATACATATTTAATATATGGAATTGGAGTTAGCATTTATTTCTATATTTTGGCTTGTTGTGATTCTACTATGACTAAGAGTAACAATCGACTTCAAATCCAGTTATATATCAGTACCAATCCTACCAGATACTGCCGTCCATGCATTACCTTCAATCGATCGCTTGCTTAGCCATTGTAAACACTGTTGGTAAAGAAATGAATAGTTTATTTATTGATAATTTTCTTATTTAAATTGTGAGAAAGTATTTTTCCAAAACGCTCCTCCACTTACTACTAATTATGCTAGCATTTATTTTACTGTTTTTATTCATACATCGTAGCCCAAAACTCTCGTTCAGTATTGTAAGCGTGGAAATTTATCTATAAAAATATATATTTCGAACGAAGAGATAGTTTTCAAAAACATTGTGCAATTTTTATAAAATGTAGATGTTATACAGACGTGTATGATTTATATAATTATTGTGTTACGTATTTCTATATAAGAGATAGAGCGTTAAAATTGTCTTCAAATGAATATAACGTTGAAACCGGAAACTAACAATCACCATGCACTGTTGATCCCTATTCCCACATCCTGATTCTGTGTCATGTATATGTATGTGGAATGTGTGTGTGTGTGTGTGTGGTGAGTCCATTACACACGCACCCGCGTTCTCGCTCTCACTGTATATACATCTAAATCGACAGAAGATTCCTCCTGTCGATTTATATGCTTGAGCTACTATTAAGTACAAAACTGAACCGCAACACAACCTACATAGGGGAATTGGCTATAGTAATTGTGTGTTGCGCAGGACCAGCCACACAATTTGGAAGAATATTTGAGGGATTTTGCCCGTAGTTTTTCAGAGTTTACTAACAGATCTCCTCAGATTTTGATTTAAATTTTTCCTCCTTATATAATGTAAGATCCAAGAGCTAATCAAGTTATGGGGTTACTGTGTGGTGGTGAATAAGCGCATGAAATGGCACGAAGTGAAGATGATATGCAGGAAAGATAACGGTTAAGACTAAACTTTAAGTATTCAAGATTGCAGAGATCCAGCAAAGAACCTGTGGTGAGTCCGTTCACCAAAGCAGCATTTCTGGGAAATGAACTGCCCCAGAGCAACATAATTTTTACAAATGAATTTACGATGTTAGAGATAATTCACCTTTGCGTACGTTTCATCGTGGGTGACAGATGTAGAAGCCGGGGCCGGTGGGACTAAGGAATGTAGCTCGTCAGAACACATGTCTTGGAAATAGTAATAGAGCAGGAAGTGGCTGGGGGAGTATCGTCTATGGGAAAGGGATTTTAGAGATAAAAACAATTCCTCAGTCATGTGCGGACTGAGAAGCTCAAGTCAAGATATGACAGTAATACTACATTTTAATAGCAATGCTACGCAAACTGGGAGGATGAGGATCAATTTCTTTTAGAGGGGGGTCAGCATGAAGAAAATCAACTAAAATTTCGGTGATTTAATCTTCTCCTAGGAAGGTTGTTAGAATATAAGCGCGCATATAGATTCACACGTGTATATAACCCGTAAGCAATATTTGGAAAACAAAAATATTGAAACCTTCGAAATTCGTTTATTTCGCAGACATCAATCTTTTGATAGAAAAATATATTAATAAAATACGGATTAAAAAAAATAAGTTTTTAACAATAATTTCTTCCCACGTATATCGAAAATGCCAGTAGAACGTAGGGGATTACAGGAGAGGTAAATATATATATATATATATATATATATATATATATATATATAGTTTTATGGCATGCTATATTTATGGGTTATAGTGCTCAATATCAGGGATAGAGCAAATGTAAATATAAAATTGGATAATGAGGTAAAAATCTTTTATTCATAAAATATACAAATTTTAAAAATAGAGTTGTTACCTAACACTAGTTTTCCGCAAACGAATTCCCTGTATTCATTGTCCTTGTGTGCA
The DNA here is from genome assembly GCA_964036315.1 of Acanthosepion esculentum. Taxonomy (NCBI): domain Eukaryota; kingdom Metazoa; phylum Mollusca; class Cephalopoda; order Sepiida; family Sepiidae; genus Acanthosepion; species Acanthosepion esculentum. The sequence goes on along the minus strand of OZ038482.1, from coordinate 38,512,214 downwards.
TTGATAAAATTGGCGTATTAGTGTTTTAATTTTTTATGTTACGTTGGTATTTATAAGGTTCGACATGTTCATGTTTTCTCTAATAGTAAATAAATGTAATTTGTTTATTTTTTATATAATGCTTAATGTGTTAAATATTTCATCGTATTATAAAATGTAATTATTTAAAACAATAACTGTCCAACGTTACGTATAACATATTTAATTTTAAGTTACCGAATCAACACACGAGGTTATGTAACGCAGAAAGTATATAAAAACAAGTTACGTATTACAATTTTTGTGACCTATTTAATTGAATAATCCATCTAAGTCACCTGGTGTTCATTGAATAAACTTAGTTTCTTTTTAAATTCACTCGAATGAATAAAATGTCTTAGAGAACCACATTAACTTTAGGTACTGTATTGAGTTCAGATATTTTCATTGTTTAGCACATGTACAGTCTGAGCCACTATATTGGTAATGTTATGATAATAATCTCTTAAAACCATTATTTATTAAATATATAATAATGCTTATATTCAAATTATATAGAACCTGATATGAATGTTTTGCTCTTGCATTTCTTTTCTGTGCATATCTCTCATAAACTAAGCATTGCAAGAGAAATTTAATGAGAGAGTAGCAAAGAAAATAATTTAAAAAATTCAATTTTATTCGTCAGTTCCGTTTTCCGTCATTATTTTTTTACGCTCTCTACAACTTCATGATTTACGTTGTCCGAAGTAATTTTGAAAACTTTACCGCCCATCATTCTCGCTGATCTGTTAGCCAATTTCTCTTGCTTCTATTGCTTTAAAAATGTCAACTGGACGTTATCTTCCCATTGGTATTTACGGATCTTTTCCCTCGAGTCCTTATCATTCCTCGGTAGAAGCACATCTATGACACTTCAATTCAATTTACAATCTCTGAAGGAATTATCCAGTCATCATTGCTATTTCGAAAAATATGTATTACATATTAATTCAACATCATTTTCTTTTTTTCTAACTATATTTTCTTAACTCCTACTACTTTCCAAGGTATCTTTCGTTGTCAATTGTGGGCCTTAAGAATTCTACGTCCTACGTTGTTATGATTAATAAGTCATTCAGTAAAAAGAAAGCCGCCGAACAGTCTATGAATAAAAAAAGCTCCTTAGATCAGTGACAGAAAAGTGGAGTTGATATTTTAAGGCAGGGATATTGCCATTGATTACCTGAAGTAGATCTTTGCAAGTTTAATCACTGTCGTGTATGGAAAAACAGGAAGAACGGGATTGTCACCATTGTTGACACAATAAAGATATCTAAGTATGTGTCTACAGTAATAGATGGAAAAGGCACTATTTTATGTTCCAATTTCCTGTTCGCAATTAGTCAAGGAAGAATATTGTAGACTCGAGATTTTTATCGCGTGTACTAATATCTGGTTGTCAGTAATCGTCTATGATAAGAATGTATGCTTTAATATTTATGAATATCTAAATCAAATTCTGATGTCCGTTTGACACGAGATATATTTCTATCCAGGCACACACGCAACTTCTCTGTCTAGCAGTGGCAATGACACGTGAAGAACCGTCTTGGCCATTCAACGGATCCAGATGCAGACACAGAGACGCCGACATTAACTGTTTCCTATTAAATGTAATTAGGATATTGATAACTGTTGAAACATGTCGATACTTAATTTTAGCACTCTACCGCCACTTGCATTTAATGCAGACTGAAATGCGAGATCGTAAATTTTCTTGTTGAGTCAAGATGGAAGTAGAGAGATTTCTGGATTGACAGTAGTCGTTGACTGTATAATTCGTCTTCAGTTCAAACGCCTACACAGTAAAGTAAGCTAAAATGTCTGTCGTTGAAAACTTGTCATGTTAGAAATACTGTTCTCGATATTTTAGCTACAATCGCGCTGCAAACATGTAAATTCTATTGATCTAATAAGATTTTTATCATTTACTAACAGAGAAACATACACACACAATTTTAATATGATTCTCTGTTAAGTGATTACTTGTGGAATATCGTGAAGAATAAAGGTGGCGATTGACGAATTTACATCGACGTGTGCATGAGGATTCGTTGCGGGAAACAAGATTTCGATGCACCAAGGCATTTTAGTTAGGTAAACATATGGTGACTACGAAGAATTATTAATAAAATATAGTCAAATCTATCTCACGTTACGTAATGTTTTAGCAAGAAAAGAAGGGTAAACTCGCTACCGTAGAAAATTAAACTATGAAAGGAATTGGCTCAAAAATGGTGGCGGAACTCACAGATTAAGATATATTATATAATGCATAGCACAATGATACGCGTATGCACAAAGATATAAAACAAAGAAAAAAACATGGCAGACCGATTGTTCTGAGTGAACGTTTCTTTTGTAGAACGATGGAGAACTAGGCACTGAATTAATGGGGGAAAAAAACAGAAAATATTAGAAGGGAATCAGTCGAGAAAGAAAAGATGTAAAACATTTTTTATGCAATAAAAAGCAAGTAGAGGGAACGAGTAAATAAATCGACTGAAGTGCAGGCACTCTTATGTTTTTTCCCGATTATTTTGTGATGGCCAACGCCCAAATCTTTAAACGCTGCTTCTTGCCTGAACGATCGTGTATACGTTTTCAGTTTTTTTTAGCTGCACATCCATATTAAAAGAAATAATTGTATGTATCCCCAACGAAAACGAATGCTATATGTCGCAGTATGCACGCATTAGTATGATTGAAAAGTGCGTAAGCGTTTAAAAAAGGCTAAATGTGCCCGTGGATACGAAGAAGAGATTTCAAGTGAGTTATGTGGGGAGAGGTAGAGAGAGAGAGAATCTCTCTCAAGAGAGGAACATGAGAAGCGATTGAGAAAGTTACTCAGTGATTCTTGTACTTTTTATTGTGCATATCTGCATTTTATTTTCTGCATTTGCAAAGCCAACAAACAGACGGTAAATTGCATAATTGGATGTATATTTACTTCATTATACATTTTGGTTTTTAGAAAGATGGATGGATCCGATATTCAAGAATTTGGGATAAGATTCTATTAAGGTATAAGAACATTTTAAACATGGACATTCTTAAGTCGTTTCTATTCATATGACGTCAACATAGATTCCCATTGTAAAATGTGTGGAGCTGTATTCTTCTTTAATAGAAACAAATGGTATCGACTAGCATTCTTATTACTAGTGAATAACTATTGGTGGAAATGATTTGTTTTGTATGTAATCGAAAAGGAGTAAGTCTATACTGATCCTGTTTGAACCGCATTTGCCTATTTTTGCTCTTCGCATAGAAGTAAATACTGCCTGCGGCGAATTGCAATAATGTTTATTTTAAACAAATTGACTTAAATATATAAATGTATTATAAAATAAATTGGAAATAGATTGAGTCCTCATTAAAGTTGAAACTTGAATAAGTATTCATATCCATTAACACATTAAATTTTGATTGCATTTACTTCATTGTTGGCTTATCTTTAATTCACAAACGACAGAAATCCTCAATGTATTTAATGATTTAAAAATCTGTAACGTATCTAGTGCACTTTAGAAATAAGAAAGAATCATTAAAAGGATATAAAAAGATGGCAATCTGATCGCAGACTAATGCGGGCAAATCAGTTCTTTAAAAAATGTTTATTGGTCTGAAATGACAAATAGTTTTTTTTTCATGCTTACAGTCAAGAAACGGCAAAGTCAAGCACAGATGAAACATTTCAGAATATTTCCTTAGAGAAAGTCTATCTCTCAGTGGAGCATTTCGTTTCGTAGTTTGGCGCAGGGTTTAGAAGCATCTGGTTGTCATAGAATATTGCTAATAGAGAAAGTCTTGAAACATCATGCGCTAGAGATTAATTCCTATATATGCTTATGCATTATGACACAAGTAACAGAAGATCGAATATAAATATGACCGTAAAGAGAAAAGCCATATGCATTTAATATTATCCATATGTTAAATTGCATATCTGCGTAATGCGTGTGGAAATTCATATATTTATATTTGTAAAACAGGCCATGATCAATATATATTAGTTTTATATGATGGGGAAATGAAGAAGAGTCATGTACTTCTATTAAAGCTTATTTTTCGGTAGTTTCAAGCATTGCGGAATGTCACCTTTTTTTTAGCTTTTCTCAGTTGCTGTCTATAAAATATCTTTATGAAAAAGTGAAACTAATTTTTCTTAAACCATCCAAAATTTGAACCATTTAGTCTTGTAAAGAAATATATTTCTTTCGGTTATATATATATATATATATATATATATATATATATATATATATATATATAATTTTTGTCATCCACAGACAGACTGTTTCGCTGTTTCACAGCTCATCAGTGTGGCTAGACGTCCGGTTGCCTCTAGCTAGGATCGAAACCCGACTGAATTTGCGTCAGTCAGAACTTCTACCAGTAAGCCGTCGGCGCACGTCAGGGATGAAGGTGAATTATTAGATTTAGATAAACACACAGTGAGTGACAGTGATTCAATTATGCCGAAGAGTCGTGCAATATTAGCTTAAATAGTCACTGTTTACAAACTCACACCTCAAACCGAAGAGCTCAACCGAAATTAATTTTTCAGGAGCCTATATATATATATATATATATATA
>OZ038482.1:38472594-38502594 GCA_964036315.1 Acanthosepion esculentum | reverse complement strand
AGTTCATAGTCCAACCCAATAAATTCGAGCGATTATTTTCGTAGCTCTTATCTTTTATATTTTTGCGATTGATATTATATTTATAATTGTTAATATATATGCGGTTTAGGAAGATAACTTTTTGATAGTGTATTTTTGTCCAGTGGCAATAAAAACAAATGAATCGTTTGTCTGCATTTTATGAGTCAGTAACCTACTGTTAATTGCCACATAATGGGGTACATCCGACGGCAGGACCTTTCGTTCATCACTCGTTTCTTTATTTGATAATTAATTGTGTATGTCATGTTTATACTCTTTGTTAGAATTTGGTTTATTCCCTCGGGAACTGATTAGAGAAAATTGAGTTTTTAGTGCGGGTTTAATCGTCATTGCATCAGTAAGATTAAAAGAAAAGAAATAATAAAAATCTATTTTGTGAAAGAAGAGCTGACCGTTTCTCCCTCAAAAAATATATGCGTGTGACTTTATATTCGCGTGTATAACGTTTTTGCGTATGGCTGTATTGTGTCACTTACATATGTTAGTACTATATAATGCGCACATACACACATATATATCATTAGAATGTTTTTGTGATATGATATTGGACTTATACATTAAACGCTCAATCAATCTGGTCAACCCCTAACCTAGACTGAATCATTAAATTATAAATTTGGAGAAAAAATTTTAAAAAATCTCACGAAAAAAATGAAGCCCTAATACTTAGAATGATTATGAGATCTTATTGAAAATTTCAGAAATTATTTGGTAATAAATAAAATTAATTTAATTTTTTTTAGATAATCACTTAGTTACACTATTTGGTCTGTCATTGAAATCAAATCATCTTACAATCACACAAACAACCATAAACTATTATCAAACAATCAATCAGTCATGTGCCATGCGTAATACACGCTTAGGCGATCATGTATCTTTCGATATATGAGTGACGAGGCATATTTTTCCCGCAGTAGGTTACCAGTTCTTTATGTACCAGTTGCCATCCAAGTCTATAGAACCCGGTCTGTCCTGCTATTTACCCATAGTTGGGGGGAAGAAGAAGAGGATTCATACCTTTCCCAATGTTATTAGCACATACGCATATTAATGAAACTAAAATAGCCATCATTTTTATGAGGTCTAATATCACTTAATCAAAGTTAGAGCTAGAGCCTTTAAAGTTGTTTGAACACGCTTTCATTTCAATATTACTAATAAATGCATTATTTTCTACTTATATTACTAATAAATGCATTATTTTCAATTGAGAAACTTTTATACTTAAAATGATTATCATAATATCAGCGAAAACGCAGATTCAGTAGTAGTTCTTTTTAAAAGCAGATATTCGATTTTGTGTCTAGAAATGTATTTCCTTGCGTATGCATTATATATAATTAATCGTTAAGTATTAGGTTGGTGCAAAAATAATGTCGTTTTTTGACTGAAGTTGAACGTCAAAAAAACGACATTATTTTTTCACCAACCTAATATTAACCTTTGTTTCCTTTAGTAGAATAAAAGGATCTTATGCATTTTGCTTTCTATATAGGCCATCAATTCAATGCTAGCTTCGTATCGTTCAGGTGAACACTGGGTCAATCATAATGTATTTTAGGAATAACGAAGGCGCATTTGAATTGTGAGAGATACCATCTAAAATGTAGAATCTCGTTAGAAACAAATAAAAATGCTAAACCTTTATGAAATGCCGGTCCTCTGAGAAGGCAATGAATGTTGAACAATCTCCTCACAGGTGAATGTGTCTTGAGATAATAGAGATGATTAGAATCCCATGATCAGACCAGTTAAGCAGCAAGGAAGTTTTAATGAAAATTTAAAAAAAAGGCGACTATACATAATTGAAATATACAGTTGAAATTTCTAGGGCGCATAATGAGAAAAGTGTTTTTGGAGAATTTGACACTTACAAGTCTTATTGTAGGCAAGTGTAACAGAGGAAAGATTCCCATCGAGATTGGGAGGATGGTTGGTACAGCATGGATAGCAAGAATAGCATAATAAAAAAAATAATTGTCGATAAAATAGGAATAGCATCGGAACATTACTATTTTGATGAATATTAATAATAATCATCAGACATAATATCGTTGATATTCCATGTGAAATATCACCTAACTACTTGTAGCTAACGGATTTATTTAATCCGTCTCACATATATATGATAGACAGGGATAAGATGATAATCAAATACTGAGATATCCTTAAATCCAAATGGTACTTCGAAATCTGCGTATAAACATCTCATTATCAACTGTTTTATTACAAAACATATGCCAGTAACCAATGAATTTCAACATTTTTCGAACCGAAACACATGCCCGTTATTCATGGACCTGTGCCTCCAAAAACAAAACAAAAAAGACAAAAAGACGTTATTTTCTCTCGTTTGGCACTGTTCTGCTTCGTTCTCCATAAGGATGATGGATCTTCTTGAATGTCTGAACAGGGTTAGTCTTTTCCCCACTGAGATCAAGTCAGTTCTCAACTTGCTTTGACCAACAAGCGGCAGGGTAGTGGAAATATGCTCGCCAGATTCAGTTGATACCATTTGGCACATAACACTTGTCTCTCTCTTCACGCTTTCCTTTTACTTTCGATTCTGCTTCTCTTTTCACATGAACATGTGAAGACGTGGATTAAATTAGATTGCTTTTGTTACCAATGTTGTCAGAAACAATTACAGGCACATTTTCATATATATATATATATATATATATATATATATATATATATATATAAGAAGAAAGAAAAGTAAGATATAAAATCCGGTGTTCTTATAGATATTTTTATTTTTACACAATAGTGCTAAATGTAAATTCACAGAGCATTAATATTATAAATTAATATTATTAAAAATGGAAGCTAAAACCTTCGAATTTAATAACAAAATTAAATGCGATGGTTTTAGCTTCCATTTTTGTAACATGGTTATCACTGTGTAGCGAAAAAAAACATATTTTAAATCAATTAATTGATAATATATATATATATATATATATTAGTGTACCAGTTCCATTTCCAGAAAATAAGAAACGATAGACTTTGAAATTAGGTTTCCTTTGCGCAAGGCATAAAACATATTTTCCTATACACTCCTCTATTATGAAAATGTTAACTCCACGCTGTAATAATATGAAGTTAAGAAACCGAGAATGTATATTGCATTTGTAATAATTTATTTGAGAGCAAACCAATCAATTACATTCATTTACTTTCATAGTGTATGTAATTGTCATTATGACATACGGTTTTTTTGGGGGGCGGGGGTAGTAAAGTTTGTTTTTTTTTTTTCACCGTAATTTTTGTAGTAGAAGAGATGATATTTATACTTTTCGGACTGTTGACCTCATCTTTGTTGCCATATTCACGTCGTTTCGGCTGTTGTACGTTCTCTTTTCCCTCCATATGTGATCGGCTACGCCTGATTTTTCTATTAGTGTGTCTTTTTCTATTTTCTGATTTAAGGTGTTCCTACAGTCTTCTCTTAAGCAGACGGTCTGTTTCCCCTTTATAATTCTTACCAGAAAAACACGAGATTGCATACACACAGTCATTAATCACGTTCTACTGTATGGGTGATCTAAATCGGCAAAAGTGTCTGCGAAGTGTTGAACCATTTTTGACGGTCGTCCTGATGTTCTATTGACCACAGGTCTTTTGTATTTTTCCGATCACCCCCTTAACATAGGGTAAACAGACTACTGCTGTTTTCTGACTGTTGTTATCCGCTTGCACCCTTCTATTTCAGTTTTCCGGGGTTGATGCCATGTACCCAGTTTACTTGTTACTTTGTAGGGTAATGCGTATATTGACCATTACTTATTCATATGTCTCTGGGTTACGATTTATGTCTTTTGATCGATGTTCGAAACGGCTCACGATCCCTTTCTTTACAATATGTGGGGTGGTAGTCGAAGTTGACGTATTGTCCGGTGAATTTTGGCGTTGGGTATGCGGTTGCCTTGAACCCATGTTCTGTTTCAGATAGTAGTACATCCAGGAATGCTAATTTTGGATTTTTTTTCTCTCATCATTGTGAACTTTATCGAAGATTTTATAGTTCCCATGGTTCAGTAGTAGCTGGACTTCTTCCCGGTGTGGGCAGAGTATGAAGGTGTCATATATCTCAGCCATAGAGCTGGATTTTGTGAATACTGATGCCATGTCTTCGAAGTATTCCATATACATGTTAGCAATGGTATCGCCATTACTACGAAAAATGACTGAGACTTCATCCTGCTGATGTATGTCTCATTCCGAAGTGTGTTCTTTGTGTACAGAAAGTCCGTATCTCCATCAAATTATCTATTAGTATACTGGTCCGTTCTCGTAGGGAGGAAACCACTCTGGCACAAATATCTCCAGTTATTTCTGGCCTGGGCAACACGCTCTAAGTTAGTATAAGGCACATTGACAGCTGAGATGTTACACTTTACTTTTTCTTTACAGCTGAGCCACAGCCTTCAAAAAGTCATCTGTCCTCTGTCAAGCTGGCTGTAGATGAAGAAATTGCGCATAGTGTCGTCATTCATGCTTGCAAAAATGACCAGCCCATCAAAGTTGTGACTGCATAAGAATTCACTAATTCCACCAATAATGCCTTTTGCATTTGCTTAGTGAATATCTGGACAAAACGTTCTCATATGAATACCTTACCACACAGACAGCTATATATATATATATATATATATATATATATATATATATATATATATATATATATATATATATATATATATATATTGTGTGTGTGTGTGTCCGCGCATATTTATATGATGCAATTAAGAAAAACAGAATAGATTTTGTAGCGTATTAGCTTGTACTTTTTTTCATCATCGGATTATAAGTCTATATATATATATATATTCAGATATTGTTAAAATATAGTTGATGTGGTTTAAGTTTTATGAGAGATATCAATTTAGAGGGCCGACTCTATTTAAAAGCACTGCCAACACGTCATGGACTGCATCGATGTTAAAATCACATCACTCCATAGATTTAACATGCATTCTGGAAGTGCATTACTCCTGTGAATGAATGATAAATGTGTGATATATACAGAGCCATAAGCCGGTAAATACTTTCAAAATCTATTTAGATCATTTTGTATTTCCACTGCACTCACGAATAAAAAATATACTTTTAAAAACTTTATCACCGAAAGCATAATTATTGAATTTTCTACATTTGATGTTTCAAGGAACTATTTTTCTTTTCTTTCGATTAAGGTTTACTGGAATGGACTTATTTTTATATTCTGAGATATTTTCATAAATGCTTTGTGTTTAGATTTTGTAATGGTTTTCTTTTATATTATTTTCTGGCATATTATATTTGAATCAGATATGACTTGTTCATGAATATTATTTGCATTAAATTTAAATAAATGTTATTTGTCTATTATTTTCTTATACTCTCTCCTTAAAATACATTTTTATATGCAGTCGTTGTACTTGTTCACGAGTGTTTTATCTAATAAAATTCTTAGAGTTTTGTTTCTCAGTTGAAGAGTATTTAGAATGTAATCTTGTTATTTTGGAAACCTCTCAAGAACGGCAATAAATCTACTAAGACGCAAGGGGTTATCGAGTGTTACTGAATATGCAAAAAGGAGAAAAGGCAATAAATGAGGATGAATTTAGAAGCTAAAGCCTAACATTGCATCCAACATTTTAATGATCAAAATTCGCTAGGAGGCAACAAACCTGAAGAGAAAACCACAACGAAGAAAAGAAACTGTTAGCATAAAAGATTTCTACATTAAAATGATGAGACCTTGCCGCTAAACTAGAATTATGCTGTAATTTATGGCGTCTAGGTACCACAGACAAAAATTTATCGGGACAATTACCATGAACGGATTCATAGAAAAGGCACAGTCAATCTAAAATTGTCGGTGGGAATGTGATTAAAGATGACATGTCAGGACCAAGGATATTGCAGATTTTCCTTTTATCAAGAATCTCCACACATATAGCTGAAGCACCCAGATTAGATTCGGAAACAGTATTCATACATGAACAAATTGTAGAATTATAAATATGTAAAGACAGTAAGATAGATTCTTGCGAGAAAGCCAACTTTCCTAGAAGTAGACATACCAATTGAGTCAATATAATGTCTCTTTATCATCTAAGCCAAATGTTTATTCCGAAATGGTGCAGTGACTCTTTCTCTCAGACTTCTATTAATATTAAACCTAAACTATTTCCACAATATTTGTCCTTTTATTCTTTTTGCTGAGCAGTGTTGCTAATATGTGAGAGGTTTATTATAAACCTCCAATTTTACTTAACCGATATTCGTCAAATAAGTATAATTATTATGGGATAACTGCTATATATCATGATCTAATATCTTTTCACCACTAAAGATTTACGGTACAGTGTGTTACATGTTTTGGCCGTTAACTGGCGACATGAATGCTGAATATTTTTTGTTAAGATTTACGAATTATATATAAATCACCTCCCGTTAAGTCTTTATTTAAAATTATATAAAAATAGATATTTTTTTAATATTAATATATTGAAAATTATGTATTTTAATATAATTTAAAAGTTTAATATTGAAAACTGTTACAAATTAATTCAGCTTCTTGTTTAGAACAAACAGTTCTGTTAAACTCCTCTATTTGGTACTCATGACTATTACCGGTGACAATAAAAAATTGAGTACAGAATTAATATTCTGTTCGCATATTTCCTGAATATATGCAGTTCTAATAGCAGTTGCAATAGTTTACTATTCTCTTCGTTCTAGTAGCAGTCCAAATAGACATTTACCTTTTCTATAATTTGAAAAGTCAAGCAAAAAAAGCAATCCGAACAGACGTGTTAAAACTTTAAGTTATGTGCCATTTTCGTATTATTCTCAATGAGTTTCTTTTGATCTGACTGAACTTACAGAAAATTACTATGTGGAGACTGAAGTGAAAAAGATTTGGTTTTATTTTATTATATTTTATTTTATTTCTGTCAATTTACTCAAGAAAATGCAGTTTAGTTTCATTACTTGGAATATATACCTGCTTTTTATTGCAAGTGCGATATTGTCTCTACGCGTTAAATTGTAAATGGCAATAATAGCCATTTCCTTATAAGCTGGCATTCGGTCTTACAACAATATTTAAGGAAAATAAATTTCTTATGTCCACTACGTGTTTTCACTCTTTGATTTCTTCTTTTTCCAAACTTTCGTTTGGAACAGTATGGAAGGTTAACATCTTGATTAAGCAATTATTTTCTCTTCCAGTCATACATATTTTTGTATTAGTTTATGTTTCTGTTGAATGGTCTCACGCGTTGTGGTTTAGTATATTTGGTACAGAAATTTTATTGTGATTCTATAGCACCAGTCCAAGAGTTTCAAAATGCGTTGTCTTTGCTAAGACCTACATTCTTTATTCGTTCGAAAAATGTTTGTCATTCATCTGAGAATGCTATTTTATACACCTGTCAGATATCTCTAAATGAGGTAACCACTATTCATGTCTTTCATGTGACAACTCTAATTGAGGTATATGTTTGGGTTATGAAGTACTTTGCAGTGTTGGGCGTAACTGCCCCTAGCGCAGACTATTCCGTGTACAATTTTAACTCCTTCAAATAATTTTTGATTTTTTAAAAAATAATTCCCTAATCCTTTCACTGGTACTCTCATGTTTTTACATTTTGCCGGTAAATGTATAGATATTCATCACGAGTTAGAATTATCAAGTAGGATTTGATATAAAAGGTAATCTTTCTTTTTTGTCTCGTTCATTCGAACGTGTGACGATTGTATACATTCGCTTATTGCATGTCATCAACAAGCTCAGATAATAAGCCTCTATGTATGCTTCTTTGTATGCATCTTTAAGAAAAGAGAACACTTTTATTAGTTCTTGCCTTCGGCGCGTTTCGAAACGCAAGAGTTTACACAAAAGCATTAACATAAAAATAGTAACAATACTCCAACTGGAAAGAATTCAGTGATACAAATATACGTTTCTTCTCATAATATTATAAGTTATTTGTTCAACTTCTGATTTTTACACATTGGCTATAGAAAGCAGATTAAGTTCATGGACCTGTACTTCATTAGACCTGAATAAGATAAAAAAAAAATTCTCAGCTTGATATACACACACACACACACACACACACACACACACACATATATATATATATATATATATATATATATATATATATATATATAATAAAAAGATTTAAACACTAATATATATAGAGAGGGAGAGAGAGAGAGAAGCAATACATTCAAGCTACACATTGGCTTTCACCATAAGGGGGTCTATGAAAAAGTGTTTCAGAAGATAGTGCTAAATCTTGTAATAAGCCAATAACTTTTCAAAAATCGCTGTTCCGAAACCAGTGAAAACCTCAAATTTTCTGGGATCATTAGAAAATGCTGTTGTAATATCGAAGCCTCTATGGAATTTGTAGTGGAGCAATGATTCTAAGAAGCGTTTAATGGGCGATCTAGGATAGAGTAGAAATTCCATTACCACTGATGCGAATAACTTCCAGGGAACGATATTCAATGAAACGGATTTGTGATCTACATATAATTGTAAATTCAAATTAGAAACACAGTGAAACATTGAAGTCTTACAAGCTATCCAGTTTGCCGTGATACGAGTTTATTTTGCGTTTATGCCAATCATACACAGGCATGTCTTCCCTTTCTCAAGCAATGTTATTAGATTTTCCCGAAGGCTGCAGAATTTAGCTTTTGCCGCATCTCCATTTCGTTATTCATTGGTGCATATATCTGCTTTTAACTCGGTTTGCTTTTTTTTTTTCAAGTAAAAACTCCAATAAATTTTATTAAAGAAGTATAAGGACTGAATGCGTTTTTCTAGTAAAAGGCATGCTTCGTCAACAAACGCTTGAATATCTAACGATTTTTGTAATATGTTAATTTTTTTTTTTTAAAAAGCGAAAAATACGACGTGATAGATCTGAGGTGATTCTCTAATTCGTAGCGGGTCCATAGTCCAGAAACACAGAGAGAAAAGGGAGATCATTTTCATTAAAGCCAGGATTCACACGACAAATTTAGTTCCTCCTTTGACTACCAGCAATAATATGCAGTTAGAGAAAGTGGGCACGGTTGTTTAGAAGAACGAACCGCTAGAGTTCCTTGTTTTTATTTTCATTTTCATTTCATGTCCAGATTCAGGTTAATGTTGTCTTACGCGACGTTTCAACCCAGTAAAGGCAAGTGGTGAAACGAGGGAGATTAATTGTATGTCGTTCCGGTTTTCGGTTATGTATTACGTCAAATGTCTATTTAATTTTATTTTGATTTATTTGTTTATTTTTTAATCTGTATCATCCGTGCAAGGCGGTAAAGCCCCTGAGATACAACGGGTTACAATCTGGAAGAAAGGAAATAATGAGCAGGGTGATTAAAGAGCAATCAGGTGGACAACGATTGACGTTGCATTTAAATATTTGGAGATAAAATTTGACTAGAAAGCAGAGACCCGGTAAGTAGTTCTACAAACGAGAAGTGCCAGAAAATAAACTGTTAGCATAGAACGTAACGTTATATCTTACGAAGTCGACTGCAAATTGATGAGATCTCGGTGTCAATCTCGTACTCCACTTAAATTTAAAAAGTCAAGGTACCGTAGCGAAGAGCTCATCCGTACAATTACCAGGAAATTATTCATAGAAAAGACGCATAGAGACAACATTACGTCGGCGGGAATATGACTGAAGCCGAGACGCTAGAGCAGGACCATTAATATTGGTGGTTCTTCTTGGGATTTTATCAAGGATCTTAAGGTAAATCGAAGGGGTACCGGACCATATGTGGCAGTAATATTCTAAGCATGGACGATATATGTATATATTTACATTTGTAACAGCTAAGGATATCTTCCATTTGAAAGAAAACCTTAAACGCTAAGCGTATATGTTATATTATATATATATATTATAAATGATGAACTGCTAGCTTTCAAGAGAGATCAATTAATAGATATTCTCCTAAAAATCGAACTCTGTTCCTGATAACATTCTTTACTATTAATACATTTGGTGTAGTTTCAGATTTCCTAAAATGAGTCATTCTCCCAAATTTTCAACGCGTTCCAAATTAATCTCGTGTATTAAAGGGGCTAGTAAATAGTTGACTTCATTGGAAATCAAATGACAACGAGATATCTAAATGTGCTTAAGATTTAGTGTGTTTTTAAGTATACGCTCGTTTAAGTGTTCTTGGTTATTGCTCTGATTTCCAGCTTTTCTTTTTTGGCCTTCTGATAAACTGTTTGGGGCAGTTCCAAGCTCTCCGACAACGAGGGACACATCTGACACTTTTTTATGCATAGTATTTATCATCTCTTCTGATAAGAATATATATGCCCAGATTTTTAGTTGTTCTCTACCAAAGTGAGAGAAAATGTATTAAAAGCACGAAATTAAACATCTTGTTAAGCTGTGTTCTCAATTGTTACTATTTGGTAGATCTGGAATTCTGGTTTAGATTAAGTGATAATTTTAAATGTCAATTCTAGTAGATTTATTTCCTTTTATTCTCTAAGCTACATTCTGTTGTTTCTACGTCGTATTGACTTTTCTCTTCCAATCCTAGCAGTTAATACTGTTTTCAGTAGATCGATAACAGCGTTGTAATTATTTTGGTCTTTCTATTAACGTTTCGCTCTTGATTATTAAATAACTGATGATCATTTTTCTTTCAAACAACATGCATTTTCTATTTTTTGTCTCTTGTCTACATCTGCTTTTAAAAAATTAGTATTAATGCGTTTTCTGAACCATCATCAATAAGGGTTTTATTGTTTCTAGTTTTAACATAACCTAAACATTAGTTTGGTGTGTCTTTTAAATATCTTTCTTCAATAGTTACTGTCTCAAGAATCTGGTCTCAAGCAGCAATAAAACTATAAATCTCAGAATTCAGGTCATTTTTTGCTGTTGCTCTTCTACTTCTACTCGGTCTTCGTCTTCTTGTTCCTCTTCTACTCCGTCTTCTTGTTCCTCTTCTACTCCGTCTTCTTGTTCCTCTTCTACTCCGTCTTCTTGTTCCTCTTCTACTCCGTCTTCTTGTTCCTCTTCTACTCCGTCTTCTTGTTCCTCTTCTACTCCGTCTTCTTGTTCCTCTTCTACTCCGTCTTCTTGTTCCTCTTCTACTCCGTCTTCTTGTTCCTCTTCTACTCCGTCTTCTTGTTCCTCTTCTACTCCGTCTTCTTGTTCCTCTTCTACTCCGTCTTCTTGTTCCTCTTCTACTCCGTCTTCTTGTTCCTCTTCTTGTTCCTCTTCTACTCCGTCTTCTTGTTCCTCTTCTACTCCGTCTTCTTGTTCCTCTTCTACTCCGTCTTCTTGTTCCTCTTCTACTCCGTCTTCTTGTTCCTCTTCTACTCCGTCTTCTTGTTCCTCTTCTACTCCGTCTTCTTGTTCCTCTTCTACTCCGTCTTCTTGTTCCTCTTCTACTCCGTCTTCTTGTTCCTCTTCTACTCCGTCTTCTTGTTCCTCTTCTACTCCGTCTTCTTGTTCCTCTTCTACTCCGTCTTCTTGTTCCTCTTCTACTCCGTCTTCTTGTTCCTCTTCTACTCCGTCTTCTTGTTCCTCTTCTACTCCGTCTTCTTGTTCCTCTTCTACTCCGTCTTCTTGTTCCTCTTCTACTCCGTCTTCTTGTTCCTCTTCTACTCCGTCTTCTTGTTCCTCTTCTACTCCGTCTTCTTGTTCCTCTTCTACTCCGTCTTCTTGTTCCTCTTCTACTCCGTCTTCTTGTTCCTCTTCTACTCCGTCTTCTTGTTCCTCTTCTACTCCGTCTTCTTGTTCCTCTTCTACTCCGTCTTCTTGTTCCTCTTCTACTCCGTCTTCTTGTTCCTCTTCTACTCCGTCTTCTTGTTCCTCTTCTACTCCGTCTTCTTGTTCCTCTTCTACTCCGTCTTCTTGTTCCTCTTCTACTCCGTCTTCTTGTTCCTCTTCTACTCCGTCTTCTTGTTCCTCTTCTACTCCGTCTTCTTGTTCCTCTTCTACTCCGTCTTCTTGTTCCTCTTCTACTCCGTCTTCTTGTTCCTCTTCTACTCCGTCTTCTTGTTCCTCTTCTACTCCGTCTTCTTGTTCCTCTTCTACTCCGTCTTCTTGTTCCTCTTCTACTCCGTCTTCTTGTTCCTCTTCTACTCCGTCTTCTTGTTCCTCTTCTACTCCGTCTTCTTGTTCCTCTTCTACTCCGTCTTCTTGTTCCTCTTCTACTCCGTCTTCTTGTTCCTCTTCTACTCCGTCTTCTTGTTCCTCTTCTACTCCGTCTTCTTGTTCCTCTTCTACTCCGTCTTCTTGTTCCTCTTCTACTCCGTCTTCTTGTTCCTCTTCTACTCCGTCTTCTTGTTCCTCTTCTACTCCGTCTTCTTGTTCCTCTTCTACTCCGTCTTCTTGTTCCTCTTCTACTCCGTCTTCTTGTTCCTCTTCTACTCCGTCTTCTTGTTCCTCTTCTACTCCGTCTTCTTGTTCCTCTCCTCATTTTCCTTCTTCTGTGTCTCCTCTTCCTTCTACTCCGTCTCCGTCTCGTCCTCCGTTTCCTCTACCTTCCTCTTCTTCTCCTCCTATTACTACTACTCCGTTTTCTTCGTTTACTCCGTCTTCTTTTTCTATTACTACTACTACGTATTCTCCTCCTCCTCGTCTTTCTTCTTCTTCTTCTACTACTACTACTATTACCCCGTTTTCCTCTTCTTTTTCTATTACTACTACTCCGTCTTCGGCTTCTTCTACTACAAGTTCTTCTGTAACGTCGATCCTCTCGCACAGTGTCAGTTGTAACGCGATCTCTGGTCAAGGCGTCCATTTGACACCGTATCCTAACCCCACTGGGCCGACGTCATCCACTAGACCGCCCGTTGGTCCTGTATGGTCCAGTATTACAGGTTAGACCTAAGTCTCCATTTTCACATGTCGATTCGATTCCACTCACCAGTACGTTGTGATTTTTGATCTCGGTGAGTAGTTATCGGGTCGTAGAATTCCGAAAGCTCTCGGCTGGTCTACCTGCAAGCTTGTTGGGTGAGAATCGGGCAAATGGTAAATAAATATGTCTATCCGATTTTAGAGGGAATATATATATATATATATATATATATATATATATATATAATAATACAATTCTCGTGGCAAAAATTCGATCAACAAAACAAAAAAAAAAAATTCGTATGATTTCGTCAAAGGAGAGATGTGGCTACGTTTTAACACATTTGATCTGTTCTTAGCGCAGCTACTACAACCGTCGATATTCCCGTCCTCAGTAGTAGTAATAGTAGTAGTAATATTAGTGGTAGCAGGAGCAGCGGTATTTGTATTAACAGCGCATGTTATCGGGCGCGTTGTTGCAATCTTTGTCATAATTTCCTCACTGTCTCTCATCTAACTGTTCTGCTGTCAACCCAACTTTGCTATTTATATAGAGAACTGGTGACGTATTTGTTTTTTTTTTTTTTGATTGTTTGTTTTTAGAGCAAACGTACTGATAAAACTTTTATTAGGAACGGGATCAACCCATTTCCCGTCACACTTCTAAATTAAAACTTAACAGTCGCTTCATTTTTCAGTGCCCTGACCGTATTGCCAGTGTTCTAAGTTTCTCTATTAATAGCTCTGAGCAATTTTCGTAAACTTTGCATAGATTCATGCTGTCTTGTTATCGATGAAATTACCATTTAGATCAAGACATTCTTAATTCTATCTTCTATTAATAATATGGTATTTTTCGTACGCATAAAAAAAGATTGTACTTCATTTTCTAAATAAAATCTGGAACATGAATATTTCAAAGTTTTTACGGCATATCAACATTTTGGTTATTCGAAAACGCCTCTCTTCACTTGGTGTTTTCTGTTCCACAGCATCACTTTTTTTTTACATTATTATTAGTTATTGCCCCCTGCCACACTTCTACTTCTTCTTTTTCTTTTTCTTCTTCATCTTCAACTCCTCCTCATTCTTCTCCTTCTTCTCCTACTCCTACTCCTTCTCCTCCTCCTACTCCTTCTCCTCCTACTCCTCCTTCTCCTCCTTCTCCTCCTTCTCCTCCTCCTCATTCTCCTCCTACTCCTTCTCCTCCTACTCCTCCTCCTACTCCTCCTACTCCTACTCCTCCTACTCCTCATCCTCCTACTCCTCATCCTCCTACTCCTCATCCTCCTACTCCTCATCCTCCTACTCCTCATCCTCCTCATTCTCCTCCTCCTCATTCTCCTCCTCCTCATTCTCCTCCTCCTCCTCATTCTCCTCCTCCTCCTCATTCTCCTCATCCTCCTCATTCTCCTCATCCTCCTCATCCTCCTCATCCTCCTCATCCTCCTCATTCTCCTCATCCTCCTCATTCTCCTCATCCTCCTCATTCTCCTCATCCTCCTCATTCTCCTCATCCTCCTCATTCTCCTCATCCTCCTTCTCCTTCTCCTTCTCATTCTCATCCTCCTCCTTCTCCTTCTCCTTCTCATTCTCCTCCTCCTTCTTCTCCTTCTCCTTCTCATTCTCCTCCTCCTTCTTCTCCTTCTTCTGCTTCTTCTCCTCCTCCTCCTCCTTTTCCTCCTTCTCCTTCTCTTCCTCCTTCTAGTACGCAAACTTCTACTACTCCGTGTTCTTCTTCTTCTGCTTCTCCTATTCTTTATTATTATTATTATAGATTTCTGCATTTTAAGAATTTTTATTCGAAATAAAGTATATTCAGTACATCTCAGCATTCATTAAATTCTTTCGATTTGTTTATAATTTTTTTTACTCGAGAAAACAGCCATCTATCTTTTTCATCATCTCCCAAGCTGGTGAAGAGAACAGAATTAATGAGGGCAACATTTCTTTCCCATTAGCTTTTGCGGCCGCGTCAGCAGGTATATTTGCTATATTCATTGTCGGCATTGAAAAACGAAGACGATTTCAGAGCTACACGAAAAATCTGAAATTATTTTTCTTTTTATCTTTTCGTCATCATCAGCGAGTCTTTGTGAAATGAAATATCGAAACTTAAAGAATCATTGAACATTAATATTTCAATTTGTCATGAATTTTGCGCATCTAAAATGATTCACATTAAAATAACCTGGACACATACTACACTTCAAACGTCTGAATCCACCTTCGGAATTAGCATGGGATTAACTTGACAGAAGAGTGAAAACAAAAATAAAAAAGAACCCTGAGAATCATTTAAAAAAGAGAGGAACCCTAAAGGAGGATATAAAATGCTTTTTTCTTTTTTTCATAAAATTTCTAATAAAAATGACGTCTCACTTTTTTTTAAACATTGAATAGTATGTTTTTCTCATTTAAAGTTCAAAACTACTACTTTTGGTCTAATTTAAATTACCATTGGCTACCGGAAATATTTGTTTTGGAATGTATATTTCATCTGGGAAATTGCTGTACCTCTAGAAAATGCCAATATATTATTGTATTGATTATAGAAATTCATCCTATGTGCATATGTTTTATGAGATTTTATTATGATTTAATTCTGAAAATGAAATCTTACCTGCCCGAATATTAAGCTCCGATTCTCTTCTCAGAAAATCCTCATATTTCTAGATATTTATGATTACTTTTTCCTCCCAACTAGACTTCCATTGCTTTTTAATTCCACTCGGGATTATGCTACTTGAACTTTAATCAGCCCATCAGTGAAATCAGATAATCATATTGTTTATATCGTAGCAGATTGATCATCCTACGTCTTTATTTAGTATGAATATATACCCACAAAATTCAATATTAACTTTTCATACATATCGAACAGGTCAAATATTTGAATATCGATCCACTCGTCTTGACTTCCCTGAAAATAAACAGTCTAAATCATAGTTATAACAATGATTTAGATGATAATAACTTTTCTGGAGAAATTAAATCGCTTGTTTTAATTTCTTGGATGAGGAATTAGCATTATTTACATTATGTCTTCTTTTTTGTTATCACAATGGTTCTATAGTTTTGCCTCCCCCACCACCACTTCCTCTGAGAAATTCTGAACTTAACCTTTTATTTAATCTACCGGTAGACCCTTCTCGTTTCACTGTTTATATCTAGGGTTATCGTGTAGTTCTTATTTTCATGAAGTGCTGTTGAGTTATTGCTAGCCCGTATTGCATATATGTAGTGAAACGAGTAAACATCAGCCACTGTAAAACGGAGACAATAAAGAAAGCTAGAGAGATAGACGTCTGAAAGAATCGGCGCATATACTACGCCTGGCATGGAAATGAATGCAAAATGGGTTTCTCTTTGTTTCTTTATTTGCGCTTACAAATAAAGGAAGGCAATATAATCAACAGGCAAGTTAGATTTGAAGCTCCAATTTCGTTAAGAAAATGGCATAATGAATAAAATAATTGGTTGGTTAGTGAGTTTAGGGATATAGTGATTGGGATTTCTCTCCGTGGGTCGGGCAGTGTGTAATTGCAATCAGTGGAAGTTAACTGAATATAAGAACTAGGCGCTATCCCAAGCAGTGGAACGAGAAAAGTCTATCAACGTAGATTTAATAAACGGTTCAGTTCAGAATTCCCTGTAGGGTAATTAATCGTTTTAACGAAAAAAAAAATCCGTACTATATAGATGAGACTGAATACTTACTGATTGATGAGACGATATTAACATATTAGGGTAAGGGGGAAGACTATATAATGTTTACATGTTAGTAAATGTTCTCGACATCTGACTATCCGTGTAGCATTTCTTAAACACAAAAACCATTAATCTGAGATTAAATTTTTTTCATTCAGCACTTGTTCTTTGCTACAGCGAGTGAGCCTACGGTGGTGTAACGTCCCAAAATATGACACGTGCGATTTCACGATGATTTTCATCACCGTGACACCGATAATTCCCAAAGGAAGTGCAGGTTTTCGTACTGCTTCTTGTTGGATTTGCCAGAAAGCCGAACTGTTTTGTAGTTAGACTGGTTACAACGTTGAACAACGCGAGATTTGTCCTCAGAGTATACGCCCAAACCCTTTCCTATGTTCACGTGTGGCCGCTTCTAGGCTTAGGCATTCCATCTACCCGATTGATTTTGAATTCATCTATTAAATATTACTATATCCTTGCGGCATACAAAGGGAATTCTAATATTTAGTTTCTTGCGCAACTATTGCATACTTTTTGTCTCACCATTAAAGTCAACATCATGCTTACGTAAGTTAAATATTTCCTCAGGAATTATATAGTTTCATATACCGAATGTAACAGCAAATTTGTCCAAGTCGTTCAACTGCAAAATTGTCGAATTGTCAAATTGTGGAATCTACTTTGAACAATAATAATGTATTTATCTTGAAATCTTCGTTTGAAAGTTGAAATGATGATCCCTCTTGCTGTTGTAACATTCGGATCCAGGTTTCCTAGCTACTAATTCCTCATTTTTTAAAATTAATCACTGTTCTATTAATTGTTCTTGAATGGACATTGAAGATGGAAACGAGTGTATGAATATTGGTATTATTACTGAAGGCCTGAATGAGCGTTTTCTTCTCACCATTCCTCAGTTGGAGAGACATAGTGAGACTGAAACAAAATTATTTTTACCTGTTCTTTTTCTAGATGAATAGCTCAAACGGTCTTTTAGTAATTCCTAAGTGTCTTATCTGAAAACCTGGTTAAAAGAAACTCGATTAATTTAGGAATATTTTTAGAGATTAAAAATTTTGTTGGAAGGACAATTGTTCCATGCTGTTAGCAATTTGGACAAATTTTCAAGTTCAGCTTATTCCGATCATTCAATATATGTAGGCGATGACTTTTAAATCTTAGATTTAAAGGCGACCTAGCAAGTTTATAACCAGCTGTTCCTCTTGAAAGCTAACAAGCAGAGGCTCGTGTTCTTGCATACATGCAGGGAGGTAAAACAAAATATTCATGTTCATGTGAAGATATTTAAAATGCAATCTAAAAGCTTATTTCTAAAAAAGTGTTACGTAATTATCATTAAAGAAGTTAGTAGCTTATTCAATAGTCCATCATTATTTATTACATGTTTCATTTTATATATATCTTTCCACACTTTTCCTCTACAGCAATAATCGCTATATCATATTGTGAAAAAATTATTTTACAGTAAGTGATAGACCAGGCAGAGAAAGATAACTACAGTACGTCCCCCGAATGTAGTGAAGGAAAGCGAGACGTAAAAACTAAAAATCAATTGTAAGAAAACAGGATGCATGGTCATTAGGAAGTGGAACAGCCCATCATGCAAATTAAACATAATTGAGATATCAAAATCAAGTAAGAACAACAATTTGGATATCTGGGAAGTGTTTTAACAAAGAACTGAAAATGCGACGCTGCACCTTGAAGGCGCATCGATATTGCGAAAATAGTCTTCCGAAAGCTAAGCTAAGTATGAACAAACAAGAAAATTTCGTTTGAAACAAAGAAAAATAACTGAAGTGATATGTAGTATCTGTTTCAATATATGCCAGTGAAAGCTGGACAAACTTGAAGCAAAAAATATGTGGTTCATGGCGAACAAAAATACAGTTATCTATAACATGAGGGACAGACAGATGGAATTTCTGTGACCCTTTGAAAATTCGATACTCACAGTACAAATAGAGCGCAATAGGACAACGGAAAACAACGCATAAACTAACTGGCGTGTTATAATAAATGAATCGGAGGAAAGGGGTTTAGAAGCAGTAACAAAAAAAAACAATTATTAAAAGATACAAAGACAGAAAATTGTGGAGAGGGATGATGGCCAACGCCCTAAAGGTTCACGCCACAACTTAGAAGATAGAGATTCCCTTCTTTTATTTTTTGCCGCGTTGATCTTTCTTTAGATTATGTACATAGCTTGAAATTATTCTCCGTTCATCGTAACATTGATTTCTCATCTATTCGATTCTAAAATAGACGGTTCTTCGTACCACTCCATAAAAATGTACCTGACTCCTTATATTATCCCTTATCCCTATAAGTATAAAATTAAAACAAGCAGGAATCATTTAAGCCTAATCAGGCATGGAGTTGTCAAATCCTTATTTCCAGGCTTATCGGATTTCGAGGCCGTGTACGGCGCTGTGTTCAGGGTGAAATTTACCGTTCTGCAACCACTTCTTCACAAAAGCAACGATAAACTACCACTATTTCCATGTGATACATTCAGATGAGCCTCACTCTTTAGTGCAAGAAACTGTGATATTTTCACCTAAGACTCTCCATATTACGCCCATTGTCAAATCACCTATATTTCTACGTATTTCATGAGAAAGATGTTCCACTCAGACATTTATTTACGGATGGCTGCTATATCCGGAATGGAATCCCACATAGATACTCTCCTAAACACTTTAATCTTAAACTATTCAAGCTAGTCAATTGCTACTTATCTTCTTTATCATCATAACCTTCACTTCCTTTGTTTAAATGTACATTAAAATTTATGGAATGAAAGGTAGCCACCTTCTAGTATATTCTGGATAGCTCTAAGTTTCTTGAGCCTTGTATTTGGTGAACTTTAGTATTACAAAACTTAGTTTTTGCTCAGCCTTTTTTTTGCGCTGTGTTCTGATGAGACAGATTTAATTTATGATATATTTTCGAAAGACGTTACTTTCATACATAATTTGAGGATGATTTGAATAAATATTGGAATATTAACAAAACTAAGCACGGATCGTTGTGGTGTATCAAATATTGATTATACCTCAACTACGATTTATTTTCACGATTTTGCATCTCTCCTATCTATTGATTGCGAGAGAACAAACGTAGTTCGTTTGAGTATTATGTGTTTCAGATCTTTTGCAAAGAGGCGTACATTTTTTTTCTAATCTCATGATAATATTCGTGCCTATCTTGCTCAGTGGACTTGAAATTAAATACATAACAAAGAGTAAAAATTATGAAAATCAGCAGAAGAATATCGAGAAGAGAAACAGATAAAATCTTAGTGAACCTATTTTAAGCTATAATCAAACATTTCTTTTTTAGAAAACGTGATTTTTTTTTAATTTCCAATGAAAAGTCTTATTTTTTATTACAACGAACACGAGATACTTTTTCTGTATTTAAAATAAAAGATAAAACGTCATTACATTAAAATACGGTGTAGATTAGAGCAGACTTTTGAAAACACGATTCTGTTATAATCTAAATTGGCTGTGCTTCGAAGATAGTGATCGACATTCAAGATATGTTCAGAAATCGAGTTACGGCTACATTACGAATGTCGAATTTGACTCGTTGCCAATAAGTGAGTCGGTATTTATTCCTGACGCAATTAGCGTTTGTTAACATGTTTTCTGTAGATATCATTGTAAATTGAAGAAAATAATTCAATTTTACTTAGATTGCGCTCTTGGAGCAATTGATGTCTTAGCAATCCATAAGAATGTAGGAAACAATAAAAGATCATTAAATGTATTAAAGGGGAAACGGTGAAAATACGAAGGAAAAAGATCTCGAAGAAGAACTTCGAAAACAAACAAGAATACTGCGCACAGACCACAATAAAAACAAATTATATATATATATATATAACTGAATGAATAGCTGTGAATGGATCACCGCTGCTGTGAACGTAAGTATACCTATTTTAGAATGTTAATACTGCGTATGGTGATTTACTAAGCATCGCTTAAATGTGGCACAAGAACTAATGTTTGGAGCACACATTGAGGAACAAATTCACTGTTCAGTCGTAATTGGTCTAGTGAGACTAGATTGCTAAACATTAGCACACGTTGAACTGCCCAAATTATATTCTCAGTATTGTTTACCTGTTGCACAAGGCCAAACGCATGGAGCAATCAGTGAGGATTTAACTCAGTACTCAAACGTAATTGATCTATCAAGACAAGGTTGCTATCTATTACAGTATAAAGAAGTATCTTTCTCACTCAGGTTTTCAAGACAGGAGAATTGTCAGTTCCTAGTTTCCCACCCAGCGTAGAAATACCGTAACGCCAAATTCGATCTCTTTTGTTATGTATTTTTTATTGTTTCATAAAACTTTTTCTGTATTGTACATTATAAGTGATTGATTAATTTATTTTCTCCAACCAGAATATATATTTTTGGGTCGTAAGAATATTTATTTTTGATGATAATTATTTACTGATGTAAGTTTTACTAATTAAACCATACACTTGGAGGATAAGTGATGTATTCATACCTTTTCCAAGGATAATTGCGCGTAAGTCAATATATCGAATCCAGCTGGAATTTGAACCCGACTCTCCGATTAACAATTTCGATTCGTTATTTATTAAATCACCATCACATCTATCCTTACAGAATCTGGTATTCCCAAGCGGTCATCCTTCGAGGTACTGACCAGAATCGGCTATACTTAATTTCGGTGATCGTATGTTAGACGTTGTTTCAATGTGATATTGCCGTAATCCCACTATAGAATATAAGAGCGAAAAACGTGCGGCGCCCCATAAAATTAAACGTTAGGGTATTCATATTAAGTCATTTCCAGTAAATGGCAACTTATTATTTTCCCGATACGGGCCAGCCAACAAATATTCTTTTAATAATGATATTCCATAAATGTGATTTTTACCTCAAACATGAAGTCTTAATTTTGATTCTACCTCCTTTGCTGCAATTAGCTTTGAAGTTATTAGCCTAATAACATATGTTGCAACGATCAGCAAAACCGTTCTACACATGGCGTCAATCATACGAGACTCATAGATTTTAATTTGAAGCATTTCCCTACCCACAAAGATAACACATGTACTCGGCAATTTTTAATTAAATTCTGACAAGACTTAGTCATGATAATGACTGAGGCTATAGGTTGTTTTGTTTTTTTTAATATTTTCACCCCAGCAAGGTAAAAGAGCCATTAGTATGCGGGGTAGGGGTCCAGTGAGTGAAATTGCATGAGAAATTTTCATGGGGAAAATTGAGAAAAAGAAAAAAGGGTCAGAATTTTAAAAACAGAAAATGGCGATAGACGTTGCTATTATAATTTTGACGTTTGTAGGTGGCAGTGAAACAGGAAACTGGATGGGTGTTCCACAGGCAAGAGGAGTGAAAAAGAAAATATTAGAATAGAACTGATTGTTGCATCTAGCTAGTTCAACAGCAAAAGGGTGCGAACCAGTTGCAATTCTAATAGCACCATTCAAAACGAGGCACTAAGAACGCATCTCAGAACATTTCTCAAGAAAATAGTTGTATGTTCTATAGGGATTCTGATAAGAATACTTGTCTGGCACATCGAACCAAAATTTCCTACAAATAGACACACCAATTGATTTAGTATAATGAATGAATTTTATGTCGCTGAAATCTGCGAGTACAAGAAGGCACGAAGTGTTGCTTTCCTGGAGTTGAGCATTCGTCATGCTGATGGCAAACAGCAAAGCTTTTCTGTAGTGATTAAATGAAGGCAGTTTAGTTTTATTTTGAAGATGTTAAATTTTACAATCTGCTTAGAGGTCTTTTTCAAGAACTGCTGTCTGTTCTTAGTCGGATCTGTCGGACTTGCTAATAAGACTTGTGTCAACAGTTGTAACACCTTCATAGATAACTAGTTTGGAACGGATGACATTAGAAATGCCGTTGATGATAATAAGAAACACCTTAGGTTAGAGACTTCTAAGACCCTAGTATTAATATATGAAGTATAAGCGATTCCATCCAACACGATCTTCATTACACTATTTTTAAGAAAGAATAGATTGAGCTCTTTATTTGTCCAGAGATAACTTGATATTTTGTATAATGTCATCTTGCCAAACTCTGTCAAATGCCTTTGATATATCACGGACTACAGCCCATACTTTGTCATTCTTATCTAAAGCTTGATCGACAAATTCAGTGATGGCAGTTAGCATATCGGCTATTGACCTGGAGAAGCGGAAATCATATTCTTATCCGAAAGAAGGTCATGTGAAGCAAGATGCTTAACCAATTCTTCGTTGATTAGATCCTTATAATACTTTACCAAAACGTCATATAGGGCGATAATACGATGGTTCACCAGAGTTCTGAAAAGACAGGGACAGCAGTGGAGGTATTCTCACAAGATAGAAAGCAAGAAGTAGTGATCCATTTATTACAAGAAATTGGACAGTTTATACATCATTTTGATTTGAATTGAAAATAACTTGGAAAGATAGAAAAAGTCAATAAAAAATAAACAAAAACCTTTTTCGGTTGAATCAAAAATACTTGCTTAAATGAATTATTGATGCCTAAACACATGTGTGACCAAGCGTTCATTACGAGACATTTACACCAACATTCTTACCCGCATTCACATTATAGAAAAATACTGATTGATAACACAGCAATCCTACCCCAAGAAAATAACAAATACTATAAATCCTCGAATCAATCTGTATAAAAAAATTGAAGCCGGCACTGAATAGAATCAGATACGAATATTGTAATAATTTTCTAAAATGCTTATAAAAAGAAGTTTTCACGGTTTAATGCGCGTTTGACCATGGCAATCCAAAATCAAAGAAAAAAATTCCATAATGGATAATTTGTTCACGTTCTAATGAACGCTAAATCATAACTCTCAGCCGTTGCATTTAAATGCAAAAAGAAAAATTCAGTAATGGATAGCTACACGTCGTGTTTTGCTTTACCAGTTGCAGCAGAGAGAGAGAGAGAGAGAGAGAAATAGAATGTACTTGGGAAATAAATGTGATTTTCATTGTTAAAATTCATTTCTTGCCTCGTTTGATTGCAATACAGGAATATTCGTGAATATGAAAGAACTATACGAAGAATAAGCAGACATAATTCTTGTAATTTAAAACATATATATATATTATAATTTTTTCTTATAGGCAAAAAAAAAAAATTACTCACTACAAAGATGCAATCTTCTTTCGGTGCATTTAGTTGCAGCTCGACTGGTGAGAACCGAAAAAATATTTTTTGTTTCTCCCCATTCCACGCGCAAATAAATGCACGGAGACGAGCTTGGATCTTTGTAGTGGCTAAATTGTTTTTGTCTATCTGAAGAAAAATTATAATAAATAATTATTGCTCTATTCTGGGTATTGAGCACTCTTTTGAAATAATGCTGTGAAAGTTAGAATTCATACATTATGTTCTTTCTCATTGCATTCGGACATACATATAGATATATCTATATATCTAAACATACATACATACATACATACACACACACACACACATACATATATAAATATATATATTTCTGGTTATACGTCATTTTAATACGTACAGTTTATTTATGTAAACCCGCTGTTTTTAAATAAAGATTATTAATCACATTTACTGGCCTGAATATTCGAGAAATTCCGTAGAAAATATGTGCTGCTCCGACAGGAATCGGACTTAAATATATTGAATCTATTAAAATAACGTATAAACAGAAAATATACTAAATGATTGTCGAACTTAATAAATTCCATGCTATGCTGGCAATGTTTTTGTTAAATATATTTCGTAAGCTGATGTGATCCTCCCGGAAAGGTCGGTGATTTGTTGTTCATGAACAGTAATTCGGATTTTGCTAACCAGAGGCTTCTTTATGGCTGAATGGTTAACAGCACATCAGATCAAATGATGATTCCTTTTCGGGTTACAGGTTCAATTCTTGTCAGATAGGTACATATTTTCTAGGAAATTTCTCGAAAATTCAGGCAGGTAAAGTTAATTAATAATGTATATGAAAAGAAAAAACGGACCATTTACTTAAATAAAATATATCAATTAAAATAACATATAAACAGGAAATATATTAAATAATTGTTGGATTTAACCCATTTCATAATAAATATATATATATACACACACACACACACACACATATATATATAATGTATCTATGCTAAATAAATTATACATTGATTCTGATAAGATCTTAAGTATTTCAACTTACCTGCATGTATACATATGCATACATTTGGATATAAAGTTTCAAGTTTTCACAGTAAAAATTGTGTTATGCATCAAAAGGTCAAATGCATTGCTGATTACACTGATTTGCATTCCCTTCCAAGTCGCCATTATAATGTTCTGAAGCAGGATATCTATTTTTAAAATCATGGCGCAGGCTGTTCCAGAAGTTCATAAGATCAAGGTAAAAGATATCAACACACATAGAAAAGACACCAAGATAACTCATGGTGACAGACAAAGTCGTAAATCCTAATATTGGTTACGTTTTGGATCAAGGTCATTAGTCGGAGGCACTCGGTCTATGTCAATACACGCGAAAATCTATTTTTGTAATGATCACTCAAATAGCAGGACACACGCTTAAGTTTGAGTATGTGGGTGAAGGTTGTAACAATAGCAATTTGTTAAATGGAACACTTAAAAACGAAATTGTACTTCCGTTGTGTACAATTGTTGAAGAATGGAAATATCGATATTGTACTCAGCGCGGCAGTGAAAGTTCAAGTAAAATGGGCGGACCAGTAATCACATTTTCTCTAACGGTAACTTCTTGACATCTGACTAGCTATTGCGACTCAAGAATCAAAATTTACATAGGGATTGATAGGAATTAAATGAAGAATCATTCGTAGCCGACACGTTAAGACAACTATTTTTATTGATAGAAAGGTCTGGACCTTAAAATACGTAAATAGTAAAACATATAATACAAAACAATTATTCGCTAATAATAAAACATGCAAACTAAAACTATAAAGGATTA
Source organism: Acanthosepion esculentum (assembly GCA_964036315.1). NCBI lineage: Eukaryota > Metazoa > Mollusca > Cephalopoda > Sepiida > Sepiidae > Acanthosepion > Acanthosepion esculentum. The sequence continues at coordinate 38,476,938 of OZ038482.1, read as the reverse complement.
TAAACATTTAAAAATGAAAAATTAGAATTTTTATTTAAAAAATATATGCAATATACTTTCCATTAAAGCAAGAATTTTGCTTTGTTTCTTGATAGAAGGCATTAAACTTATATACTATGAATTTTAATGCTCATTTAAGTAAGGCAATAATTTTACTTTTATTAAAAATCAGGAAACTGACAACCCAAAATTGATAGTACACACTTGAACGATAAGAACAAACTCCGTTCTTTTAAAGTTATGTTTGTTTTCAAAGCTTTGCTTAGATGTACAAGGTTGAAAGTATGAAGTGCCTAGTGAGGATCGAACTCACTTCTCACTCTCTTGTGGTATTCTCTTCCTGGTCCATACTTTCCAGTCATTTTCATCTTCATTAATGTAAATCATAAATGCAATATAAAACCTTATCTATTGTATTCCTGGTTACTCAACAATCTTCCTCTATTTTCTTATTCTTTCACACTCAGCAATGCGTCTGTTCTTAGTGGCTGCACTGCCTTGCATGGGGTTAAATGATACAAAAATATTCTCGCGAGACAAGCTTAGTAACCATTACACCAGGCCGAGGTGCCCAATGATTTTCTGGGTGTAACTTAGAATTTTCACAAGGCCGAGATTGTGGAGTTCCCAGTAAGGATCGAACCTCTTTTAAAGATATATGAGGCAAACTGTTTAAAAAAAAATGCTAATTAAGATGATATTCCTAAGTGCGCAACTAGTTGGCTATTTCAACGTATGATTTTTGTCTGAAAATGATTTGTTTGAATGCCTTCTGTATCTAAATCGTGATGTGACATCATGGTCAGCGTGAATGAAATTCTCCTTTCTACAATCGGTAAAGATACTTATAAAATCTGCCATATCCGGTGATTATTGTTAAAAAACACACACATTTTTATATTCCATTAACTGATGCCTGTTCACTTTGGACAGGAAATCGCCACACCGTAACAAACACACGAACATAGAAATTGCTGGCGCTGATGCTGCTACTAGTTAAATGTTCATTTAAGGTATGCAAAGACGAACACACAAACAAGAAGATACATCTTACAGTAAGCAAGTACATGTTACACCCGCAAACGCACACACGTACACAGCAATCAAACAGAAATATTCTTCTTTAATTTACAGAGCGGCAAAGAAAATACCGATATTTTTTCTTCAACTACTACTACTACTACGATAACGACGACGTACTGTGTCCCTTCAGGACATTGGCGATCATGACTCTCCACATATTCCCTTTTTTTGTAGATCTTAATGATTTTTCTCTTTTTGTTGTTTGTCCTAAACTTTGCCCCGTCATCCATTTACTCTAGCCCGGTGTGTATTTTTTTAAATGATTGAGATCACTCCAAGCAAGGCAGTAAAGCCACTAAGACGGAATGAGTTACTAGGCGTGCAAGAGTTAGGAAACAGAAACATGAGTAAGAGCGAGAACAAAAGAAGCTTAATCAAGTGGACAGTGAATAGAGATTGATATTGCATTTAAATTTTTGAAGATTAAATTTGACTGAAAAAATGGAGACGTATGTCAGTTCTTAAAGCGAGAAAAAAATTGACTCTTAGCATAAAAATTACATCGAGCCAACTCAACTTGAAATTAATGAAATTTCGTCAGCAGTCTGGTACTGCACGTAAATTCATAAAGTTTATATACCATAGTTAAGAGCATATCTGAACAGTTTCCATGAAAATATTTAAAAAAAACGGCTGAGGGAGAACATTTTACGGTGGTGGGAAAGCGATTTTTAGTAGAGGCAAAAGATGACGTGCGACAGAAATATACTAAGCATATATATATATATATATATATATATATATATATATATATATATATATATATATATATAAATTGATTCTAGAGCGAAAAAAAAACATCTAACATGACACAGAAATCAATCTAAGTAGGTGACCTAGAAATGTATTCAATATAGTCTTTCCCCTTCACGTCTGCTGAAAACACGTTGTTTCCCTTTGTCCCACTTGACTATTATCTGTCTCGGCAGTGTCAAATTTCCAAAACCCTCTTTCCTCATGAAATTATTATGAAGAAATAATTTTACAAAGTAACAAATTCTTAAACTGTAAATTATCGCATATTTTCTAATTCATATAAAGCTTGTTTGATGTGTAGTTTTTAGTATATGTAAAGTTATCGCTATCTCTACGTTTGGTTCAATTTTGCAAACCAGTCGATGAAATTTGAATGAGCTGATTTGTTTGGAAAATACTTATACAATAACCTACATCACAGTATCATAAGTTATTTAAATTAATAGGACATGATGGTAAAAAATTATTTTTAAGAAAATTTATTTTTTCCCTTTTCATTTTAAAGGACGAAGAATAATTTTTCGAAATTTTAATCTTGAGCATGAAATATACAACTGGTCATACGTAAAATATTTATATCTCAAGTGTTTGGCCTCGTGTTTTTTTTGTTTTTTTTTTATAGTTCTCGCAAATACAGCGCGAACTGGAAACTGGAATCTTCTATATATAAAATCTTAATGAAAATATATACAAAAAAAACGGTATTGTATTTTTGTTAATAAGTATTTGTTATTTTAAACCTCACATTGTATTTAAAATAGTGGAAGTATTTTGTGCGTTTTATAGTAAGATTTTAATTTTTATTAAAAAAAATTATGAAAATTTATTGTACTAACCTACGCGCCCTAGAAAAAGCAACTATACATTGGACCGTCTTTCCTGATTGCAGACGTCCCCAAATTTTGGTTTCGACCGGTCAATGTTTGGCAAATTTACCTGGTGTGACGCACGGCCAGACGAACGGAAGTCATAGATAGTGAGTTTCACAAGTGCAAATGTCTTTGGATCTCGCTTGTGATCGGATAAGAGAATCTATTCTCCAGCTGTCTCTTCACTCTTCTTGCTGATCTTTAGGAATTCTTTCGTTTACATGTGTTTGATTCTTTGTCGCGTGTTCAGATTCTTGGACTATTTCCTATGGGGCTTTCTCGAGACATTTCTCTGCGTTTTGATGTTGACTAGTATAACTGTCACGTTGGTATTGAGAAAGATTCTTTTTCTAATAATGCTAAAGTTCAAATATTTGGCTACCTTTGCATTCTGTTCGTCTTTTCTTCTTGTGCCTGCTGGAACTTCGACTGTTAACCTGCTTACAGATATCATTTCTTCTCATTATTTAAAGATGACTCTACATGGCTTACTGACATAAATCATTTCATCCATCAGAAATTTAAAATAGTTCATATATTTACTTCACTCTGTCAATTAAATCAATTAGATATTTACATAATTCTAATGTTAAAACTTGTAACTGTTAAGAAATGGATTTTTTATTAATAAAATGTATGAAAAATAAATACGTAAATGTTAATATTATTTTAATTGATCTAAATTTTGTACTTAATTGATAAGTTAGCAGTCAGAAAATGCATAAACGATAAAGGAGTTTGAACAATAAGCAGTATTTTCAATTACTTAATGGTAAAAACTAGAAATATATAATTCATCAAGGATAATGAATAGCTAAATTAAATGAATAATTATCTTTTAGGAAAAAGTTGTGTATACACATATCCGTAAATTCGAATACACTGTATTACACACATATATATATATATATATATATATATATATATATATATATATATATATAGGGGAAAAATAAAATAATTCCTTGTTTTAGACTGTCTCTGTTCTTTTGCTTTTTTTTTACTGTGTTATCTTAGAACCGCCACACCTGACCTGTTGACCTTTGTTTTTTTTAGATTAGGCATCGTCATTAACTCTTTCATTAAATCATTTGAGCCATCAAAATTCTAAAATGTTTCAAAACATTATTTTATTTTTAGACTGCGTAAAATATTTTTGACAATTTCAGTGTCAAAGGAAATAATCATTTTAATATTAACCCTGTATGTTTCCACTCAGAATTCAAAGCAATAACCTCATCAGGTTAGAATTGGCTCTCTTGTTTACGGAACCAGTATTTTTTATGGGGTTGATTTTTTTTTTTTTTTAACACGCCCAACAAGCAATGAATACAGATATCCATAACACTGAATATGTTAGATTTATCACCGATATTGAGCAGTTACTAAATACTGCGCATATAAAATAATATATATTTATCAAGAAAAAACTAAAAAATCTATGTCGGTATCTGTCTATATATATGGGAGGAGGTATACGGACATTATTTACATTATTCAGACTATCGTCCTCATCTTTGTCACCATATTTATTACAACGTTTTGTCCGTGGCACACTCCGGCCTTCTTCAGTTATAACGTCAAACTGAACCATTTATTTCGCTCACGGGGATAGACTGTTCTAGTTCCACGTGCC
>OZ038482.1:38460094-38470094 GCA_964036315.1 Acanthosepion esculentum | reverse complement strand
GTTGTTTATATGTTGCTATATTTATCGTGACGCGTTCTCAGTATCTGAGACTGAGCATCTTTAGTTATAGACTATGAGGACATAGTTATACGAAATGTTTGGTAACTGAGATTTTCCTGACACAATCAATTTTCGATGTGTCAAATCGTTGTGTAAGTATACTCTATATAGGCCACTGCGGATATTAAGGGGATGTTGGTAAGTATGGACATAGTCGCTACGCAGTTATCATTTCTGTCACTTGCATGCATTAAATAATCGTTTATTTTATATATATATATATATATAATATGAATGAATGGCTCTAGTCGTAACTCGCTTTTCCATTTCAGACTATCTTCAAAGGACTTGAACGCATCCAATTTTTTCTATCCAGGCTTAGTACACTTTACTGAGTAGGGAGTTTGTTTCATCTACGTATTGTCATTTTTTATTTGATACTTCTACTGGATGAGTGTTTTAGGTTTTGGCAAGTTTTCCGTTGGTTTCATCAACGGTATTGTTTTTCTTTAACACACACATAGATATAATTTTGAAGAAAAAAGAAAACGAGACTTAGTGGTAAAACAATCTACTCAATAAATTAATGTGCTCTATGCCTAGATTGTGTAGACAGCCAAAAACGATAAACAACGTTAAATCCTATGGCCCGAGCCGTAACACAAGTTGCATGCTTTCGCAATCGTCAGACATTTACAAGAGTTTTAATGCGTTCAGTTCGTCTTAATATCGCTTGAGCTGGAAATGCAGGTTACGACTAGGGCCATATATATATATATATATATATATATATATATATATATATATATATATATATATATAATGAACTCTATCCACTACAAATGACGTTTAAAGTTGTAAAATCTGACTACTTTCTAAATAAATTATATTATTTCTTTTGAAACGCTTTGTTTACGTTCAAATACGAAACTGAGAAGATGGGAAGCTTCCAGAGTCAGGGTAAGGCTGTGAGCTTATATTGTGCTATTTGCCTACTCTGTGTAAAACACGTCGGATCTTTTTCTTTCTTTAATGGAATTTCTCAAATATTCAGGAAATTAGACGAAAATAAATATATTCTCTAATAATTATCGGAGTGTCTACCCTACAACCCTCCTATAAAACCACTTAAAATATATATAACCACACAACTGACAAAGTAACTGATAAAAGGATAACAAATTTTCTATGTATGAGAGCACTACCTCATTTGGCAAGAAAGTTGTAGTGTATGTCATTTAGTGGAATATTTGGACAACTAGAAATATTAATTTGTCAGTCATATATGTATTTGGACAAAACTGAAATAAAATATATTTATATGCGCCATTGAAATTTGAATGCAATGCAAAATATACGTTGTTACAACGAAAAGTCTAATAGAAAAATGTGATTTATTATAACGTATTTCATATCATTTAGAGTCTTGCTGAAATGTCCACGAACCGATTCACGTCCCAAAATCTCATCCTAACATTTCTGGAAGGTTTTCGCGGTCTGCTCAGCAAATAAGGCCATAATTAATTATTGTCATCATAAATATTTATATGCAGATAAATAGATAATGATTATTCATCATAAATCAATTGATGAAATCGCAAATAAAATCCTATGCTTCTAAAAAAAAAAAAAAAAAACAGTCAGCTTGTGGATATAGTAACTACGAAAGACTCAAGATATATTGGTGTATGGATCAGTTGCAAAAAAATTAGCATAGGCGATAAATAAATTGAATATATAACTACAATAGGCAGTTTCGCCAAACATCGCAAACTGCTACAAAAGCAAGAAGTTAACCTGAAAAATAAAGTTCTTACATAGCCTCGTCAGGTTGAGATTTTCATATGGATCTCATGTATGGTACCAAATCCATTCAGACAGTTCTAAACTGCCGACTATACAATCACAGCCTAATATCAATGGTTGAAATTGGCTTCATGCGAGGGAATCTTGTAGATTTCAGCCAGGATCGCCCTTCTTCAAAACTCATGGACTGGTGCCACAGAAACTACATAACCTGAGGACTTTCACCAACAGCATGTAACTCAAAGGAAAACTAATGACATAATCAAGAGGTTTAGATTCCACACTACTTCAAACAAAATGTGATGAGAACGCTCACATGAAAAGTGGAATGATCGATAAGAGCTTCTAGACGTGATAAATCTATTTTCTTAAAAACTTGTCTTCAGAGAAACGTTTATAATTTTCAAACATCAGTAGCCCTGGTTCTTTGGTCAATGAATGTCAAATGTTTCTACACAAGGAAACGATTAATATTACCATCGTCACTGGCCACTCTTCATATAAATCTTTGATAGGGTTTTAATATTCTTGTCAAAATTATGCGGGTGTTTCTGATGAGAAATTAATAAAGATTGAAATTTCCTCAGCATAAAGGAAGATAATTAATCAGAAGGAAATACATCAAATGTGAAGTGTTCCTTAGAAAGCGACATTGTTTTTCAAGGACCGATACTCAGAAAGAATTAGGCAGATATTTCAGGAACATCGTTTTCGACGACACGAAGCGGAATTATTGTTTACAATAATGTTCAACCTGTACAAGTCCTAAGAGCCACTCGTGGTAGATGGTTACCGAGTAAGTGGCACCATCTCAAACAAGTTGATAATGCCACCAAGACGCTAGGGACAAACGGAAGAGAAAGACAAGATTTTATTTTGAACCGGAAACCCAATCCTGAAAAGGAAAGAAGGGATAAAAATTTACTCCCGTTCAAAAGAGCGGGGTGGGTGTGAACCGAAAGATAGGTATACTTATCTACTTCTATTAAGGAAGAATAAATAAGATAGACAAATGAATAAATAGAATTTCAGAGTCTCAGCCGAAGTCGTTAGAAGTATAGTGTTGGTGTAAACTTTAGAAGGAACCGGACAACCAATCCTGAAAAGGAAACAAGGGATAAACTTTTCATCTTTTTCTAAAGAACGGGGAATACTTGGGAACCTTTATCGTTATTAATGAATATAAACCTGAATCAATATTTCCCGTAAGGGATAACCAACTATATATATTTAATACGTTCTATCTGCAGGAAATGTCCTTCCTAATATCGGTGACTACATGAAGGATTTCTAAGTGACCAATCTATCTATCTTTCTTTCACTCCTCGAAGTTACATTGATAGCAGCGAGAGTAAAAGCTGATAATTGATAAGTCATTTCTTTTTCTTCTTACAACGACCAGTTTAATACAAAAAAATGTACATTTGAATCCAAAACTACCCTTGAAATTGTAACGAACCGTATTCAATCTTAACATAACATATTTGAATAATTCTCGTGGGTGTAAAATAACATTGCTCTCCCTATGCAATGGCGACTATTCAATTAATTTCAAATATAAAGTAACTTTGTTTTCAGACATGCAGTCTATTACGAATGCATGCGATAAATATATTTTTAATGTAGTCCGGTGTTCATTTGCGCTGAGACATTTGTTTATGGGTAGCATATACTCTGATATTGAGCACAAGATTTTAATTGCGTAGAACTTATCGAATTTACGCCGTGTACATGCATGGATATTCACGGATAAGGACGTATATCTGCGAGAATACGCAGGAAAGAGATACCAATAAATTCCTACCACGTTACCGAAAACCACATCATAACACAAACATTAAATAACGGCCCACAAGTAATTTTATTTGAAATACTCGATATAAGAAACAAAATAATTATTTGGAAGGAAATAAATAAATCTTATTAAAATACATATTTAAAAAATATACATTCAAAAAGGGCTATAAATTGTAATGTTAATAAAAAGTATATTTTATCAGCCAGCCATAGTTTACCGGCTATTTAATGTTAGGAAGAATTCTGGTATCTTATCAAGTGATGGTGTTGATTGCAATATAAAGGGTTTTGTACTTGGAGATATATGACCCACACACAGAGCAGTATTATTTAGTCCTGTCATCTCTTCGAACGAAATAATGACAGTCACCATGCAGAATTGATTTCTTAAGCAGCAATCTGTCTGCATGATTCTGAACAATCTTCCAATATGAATATTAAAAAATTAAACTTACATATGCCAATCAAGATTACACCTCCTTTTATCATATCTAATTCTTCATTTCTTTTGTCAAACATCTTTTCTGCCTGTCTATAATAGTCTGTCTTTCACACTCAGTTTACACACACACACACACACACACACACACACACATATATATATATATATATACATACATATATATATGTATGTGTGTATATATATATATGTGTGTATGTATATCAACTGATAGTGATGTGAATTCCAGTCGATGATCCAATTTCAAGTATTCGATATAACTAATTACATGTACACCCAATCTAATCATATTTTCGTAAAACTTACTGTTCCCTCGAGGTTTGAATTTTTACTGCGAAAAAGAATTGTCTAATATTTTCCCAGACTTACACACGCACCCACTGAGAAGCAGTGGAATATCGACTAGCGGACACACAGACACAATCCAGCAGTTTCAAAGCCTATGCACGATTTTATTTTCAGTCGGTCATTCTGGTAATAAGCAGTAGCGTTTTATAAGTACATCCACATAAAATATATGCGTGTCGTGCGTACGCTTATAGCCACTCATGATACACACTACTAAGACAGTATAACACACGTGTATAGACTTTGGCAAATATATTTTACATATTGTCATAATATTTGTTTTGTTCTATGCAGAAATAATTTGGGTTTTATTATTTTCCACGAGAACAGATACCCGCGTAGTTTCTTTGATTAGGCGAAGAACGATGTTATCAATCAAGGAACAAGGATCCCAATCCCACTCATCCTCATAAAGCATACATATAACACATCATTCAGGGTACCACGAAGGGCGGGGCTAACGGTTAGCAAGCTTGTCTCGCTAGAACAATTACGACTGAGTAGTGAGTTAGATCCTCACTGGGTCCCCCTTTACATTCGTTTTTGTGCCACGTCTAAGCTATTCTTAGAAAATCACCATATAACCCCCCGTAAGGCATCTCGTGCTGGTTTAATGGTTAGCAAGCCATTCGCACTAGAACAATTACGACTAGTTAGTGAGTTCGATCCTCACTGGGTACCCCTTCCTTTCGGCCTTGTGCCAGATCTAAGTTATGCTTATAAAGTCACCATATAAAGCATTACTTTCTTTGATCCCTTAACATGTGTTGTTCTTTAACATTTTATCTTGTAAACATTAGATAAAAAAATACCCATGTATATTGATTTTCATTTTAATAAGACGCACCCACATAAGAAATCGTCCCATATGTGTGTATTTTAATAATGTAATCTATCAAGCATTTGTTTAACAGGATCTTGTATTGTTGTAAATTAATGATATAAATAATCGTCACAATGAAATAAACATGGATTTTGCTATATCCATTTTGTATTAAGTTTACTTATCGTCAATATTTCAGACAAAATTATTACTGAATAACATTGTAATGTGTTCGGATAGTGACTGAAATGGCACGCAGATATTCTCCTCGGAGATTTCCATTTATTATTTAAGTAATTTATATTAGCAGAAGATTCCCGGCGTTTTTGGAGACAAATCTTTCTTATATATGATTCACCAAGATGGAAGACATATGAAAAAAAAACTTCGTGTTTTTTTGTACAAAAACTAAAATGGTTTAATTAATAACCGCCCTTGAGAAGTGAATCTTAGAAAGATAATTGTCTTCCAATTTATTTTTATAGTAATACGTACTACATTGCAATTTCTTCTATTCTGCCGCGCCACACACCCCTACATATACATACATATATATACATATATATATATATATATATATATATATATATATATATATATATATATATATATATATTGTCATTCACAGACACTGTTTCGCTGTATCACAGCTCATCAGTGTGGCTAGACGTCCGGTTGCCTCTGGCTAGAATTGAAAACCGGCTGAATTCGCGTCAGTCGGAAATTTTACCCTGAAGCCGTTGGCGCACGGCAGAGAAGAAGGTGAATTTAAGCGTATTTATTTTTAGATAAACACACAGTGACTGAGAGAACTCGACTCGATTTACCGAAGAGTCTTGCATTATTAGCCGTAATAGTCACTGTTTACAAACACACACACACACATATATATATATATATATATATATATATATATATACACAGAGTTGAACAACAAACTGTTGTAGTTTGATTCCTTCTTGAAAGCAATCTTCATGGCCAGAAGATACTACATTAAATATACAAGGGATAATAATATGTTCTAAAAAATTGGAGAGGAGAGTGAACGTGGCGATAGAAGAATCCTTCTACTCCGATTAATGGAGGAAAAATAAGTGAAAAACAAGTCAATGTACAAGCGGATACATTAGAACTATAAAGTTGAAGTAGTCCGTAGAATAAATCAGCAATTCCACTGCACAATTTGGCCAACGTTGCCCAAGCAATCTTTCGCCGTACTAAGATATGTCTGGAAGCTAAAGGCGACTATTTTGAGCAATTCATGTTCAAATATAACTTGTACTAATCTCGCAATATTTGAATGAATTAAGTATTTAAGTATTACAATGTCTATAGAAGTTTTCCCTTTCCTGAAGTGTGTATACTGCTTTTGGGTTGACTCTGCGTGTATATATATATATATATATATATATATATATATATATATATATACACACACACGAACTTAAAATGATATTATTCATGTAGAAATTAAATAAATTGGAACCTCGTAGATTGACTTGTAAAATTTTAGTGAAGTTCTTTCCTGTTAAAGAAAACTTAGAAAAAGTAATACAAAACGTGTATATATATATATATATATATATATATATATATATATATATATATATATATATATATATAGTGTGTATTTGTTTCTCTATATATGTATGTGTAGAACTGTAAGCTCATAAAGCTATAATGACTTTTACGGGGATACTATTTAAGATTCGATCAAACGTCAAGGGGTATAAGAGAACGTGAGATAAGCTTTATATAATCGAATGCATAGAAAAACTTTCTTGAAGTGTACATGTGATATACTAAGTATAGCTTAGATTTTGCACAGGGCCGAAAATATGGAGCACCTAGTGAAGATAGACCTCCCTAATCAGTGGTAATTGATCCGGCAAGAAGAGTTTTAGCTATTTACACCATGACGCAGATCCCTAGTTAAACGTTATAGCTATGGCGCGTTAAGCTACTGTATCAGCTTAGAAAATGACTCGATATCTATTAGGACTGATTTTAAAATAAGATATAATTTTATTAGATTTCTTCTATTGTCCCCGAGATAATCTGTTATAATATATGTAAATTAATTGATGATGTACAAATTTTCTTCTTTTTTTTTTTACTTTCTTCTTTTGCGTTTATTTTTTGTAAGCGCAACTTTGTATGTCTCTATAGTGTGTGAAAATACGTTCAGCTGAAACCCGATCCTCAGCTGCATATTCTCTTACTACATTTGAAGCATAGACGCAGGGGACCTTTAGACAAATCTAATATATTCGCAGGAGTAAAAATACATATTAGACAAATATAGACGTTTGTGAATACAGAGAAAAAAAAAGTTGTGACTTCTCTTTCCGAGCAAGAAGAATAAATGTTAATAGACTGAATTCTGCTAACGCGCATTTTTGAATTATCCTACGTGCGTATAATAATAGGCGAAAGATCATTTCTCCCTAGCCTTTCGGTGCTTCGTTCTGCTTTTCCCCAGTGTTTTTATTTGCCTTATTTTTGTAGCTTTACATATATATGCGCATTTGTCTGGGTACCTGCATTATGTTTAACCCCCTGGGGAGCATATTCATGTGTTTCTGTCAGCAAAGGGAAATCTTGTATCTTATACAGTGTAGAGTTGAGGCAGGGAAGTAAGCTAATAGAAAAAGATACATACAGCTAAAGGAAATAGTAGTCTCGTATACAGACTTTGTGATGGAACTTAGGTTTTAGGTTTAGAAAACTGTCAGAAAACAAGATGCGTAGAACTTTGATCGTGATGATGGTGATGAGGATGGAGAGAACAATAAAGGTGAACAAGCCAAGGCGCACGCATACGTATATATCTATCGTATTTTAGGGTTAAAATAACTATATTTGTACAGATAAATAATTTAGGCAACACCTCATTACATAATAACCAAAAATATAGCCAGAGACTTCTACCGTATCACTTATCAAAGGAAAAAGAAAAAAAGTGTGGAATATTTAGAGGAATATTGTCGGTGGTGATAGAAAGAATATTTATTCCCTTCAGAGGAATACATCAAGCAGGCGCTTTCATATACACACACGCAGTTAGGAAAATGTTTCACAATGCAACTGCAGAGTATATTGAACTGAGTGTCGGGCACATTACACAAGCGAATTATTCTCGGAAATAGATGGCCTAGGTACTACGATGGAAAAAGTAAAAGTGGGATGAATATATTTTATTGTAAAATTTTAAGTTTTATGTGAATTCATTAATTTCCTTAACTTGTTATCTCTTCTGTGTACTACAGGACATTAATTTATAGCATTCAGTTACAGCTATTTATATTAAGAAGTGAAAAGAAACTTAACATAGCAAAGTAAAAACAAAACAAAAAAAGCAGTTCTGAATGAAAACAGAATAAATAAATATAAACGCAATACTTTAATGAATATATATACTTAACATTAGGAAGAGGCAGCTGAAGTTTCTGGGACCGGTAATGAGAAAGGAGGGCTTGGAGAAGTTGATACTCACAGGTAGAATAGAGGGAAAGAGGGACAAGTGAAAGCAACGGATGACATACCAGGCGTGCTTACGCAAGTGGATGACAACGTGGTCTGTAGGAGGTGGCAGATGGACAAAATTAACTGACAGCTACAAGGGATAGGTGGAAGTGGAGAACTCTGATCCCCTACGTCCTGAAAGGACACGGCACAGCAAAAGATATATATTATTATTATTATTGAACGTTATTTTTCAGTGGATATTAGTATTTGAGTAGACCCTTCATTTATCTATTAAAATATATATTTATTTTCGTTTACCTGCCTGAATATTTGAGTGAATTTATTACAGAAAAACATTACACACCCGGACATTATATATATATATATATATATATATATATATATATATATATATATAGAGAGAGAGAGAGATAGCGATAAATTTATTGAGACGGTATGGTCTGAAGATGACACTGAAAACTATCGCTTATGAATACTTGCCCATTTCTAAACTGACTATAACTAAATATCTGTGTTACTGATTGAACATTATTCTTCTATCTTCTTTTTATTCTATGCGGGTATCCCTTCAGGTCATAGATAATCATATTTTTACAAAACATCCTTGGAGCTCTTACCAACCTTTGCCTTTTGCAAATCTCCAACTTCCATTACCCCTTACGTATTTATAGTTGGGATACAAACCACAATATATCCGAAATGTAAATATGTTTTCTTACATGGTGTTCACTATATATATATATATATATATATATATATATATATATATATATAATGTGTGTGTATGTTTATGTAATTTTAAATATGAAAAATTTACTCGAATCTGTTTGTAAAATATGAATTAAAACCACGAGGAATAAAACAGAATAATCTCAATTATTGAGTGTGAAAAAATTGAAAATACATGAATCTAAATACATAAGTAAATACAAATAAAGCAAACAAGATCAAAGTGAATAAATTGCAAGTCAGAGAACAATAAATAATCTCGGATATAAAGGATGAAAAATACACACACACACACACACACACACACACATATATATATATATATTCACATACATACATACATACATGCTTGTGTGGAGAGAGATCTGACGTGCTTCATACCAACTCGACCACGTAGAATTTTCTGATGATACATAGAAACATACTTGGCCGAACTGGTCTAAGGCACGTCAGCTCTAATGTTGGTTTTTCATAGGAGCCGCTGGTTCGAATCCTGATGGAGGACGCATAATTTTTTAACAAATATTCAGGCCGATAGATATAATTAA
>OZ038482.1:38447594-38455094 GCA_964036315.1 Acanthosepion esculentum | reverse complement strand
CAGGCTTTAATTTAGTCAAATGTCTAATATATAATAAATATCATCACTCATTGCCAGTATCCTTATCATTTTGTTTGCTTTTTTCCTCAAATTTTATTAACCTGACTACTAAATCTCTCTCTCCATATATATATATATATATATATATATATATATATATATATATATAAAAGTGGACATGGAAGTCAGCACTTAGAGGCGACAGTCTGTTTCATGCTAGTGCAATCGTCAGAGTCGCCTGACGATTGCACTAGCATGAAACAGACTGTCGCCTCTAAGTGCTGACTTCCATGTCCACTTTTATATTTACACACGCTCTATCTCTGATATTGAGCACTTTACCCCATAAATATAGCACACTTTAAGACTATATTTCTGCATATATATATATATATATATATATATATATATATATATATATATATATATTGCAAGGAAAACGCAAAATTTATTCGTTATAGGCATTATGAAAAATAAGAGATGAAAACACGAACAAGACAGACCAACCGGTTTCGTTCCCTAGCTTATCAAGGTCGACGGGGAACATAATAATTTATTTTAAAATAACTTTTACTCACACAAACACCCTACATACAATTAAAACATTATATATATATATATATATATATATATATATATATATATATATATAAAAGAGTAATTCAAATGTTTTCCTATAGGAAAGTTGATCTTGATGTAACGATCCCTTCTTTATTATCTTGCTCCGATGAGTCAAGGGCAGTTATAGGATTTGAAAAAGGCCCTACCCTTTAAATAGATAAGAGTTTTGCAAAATGGTGTCGAGCATGTATGTACGGAGCAGCGGGGCATTACTGAATTGCTCTGTACGGAAAACATTGCACTCATTGACATACATGCATGATTGGTTGATGTTTACGGAAATCCTATAATGGCTCGAAGCGCAGTTAGCAGGTGGTTAATGCATATCAGTATTGACGCACGTAAATATGTTCGAAAAACCAAGTTCGAGGTGGCCTTTCATATCTGTCAACCCGCAAAATCAATAGTTCCTGTCAGACGCATATTCAATGCTGGTGACTGTGCAGAAGAAATAACGTTTTGTGGCTGAAAACAGCCTTGTGCAAACGTTGTCATTTTTTTTTATTGTGCTATCTGCATTCGTTGTAGAATCCGTAGGAATGAAATGGATGCATGAATTTCGGAGCATCAGTTGTATATATAAACATGGGCATATATAATATATAAAATCGAATGTAATGAATACTGACATATTTCTCACTTATTCAATTATCAGGGATGCATCTAGACTTAATTGAAATGCTGCCTTCTCTTTGGCAAACGGCAGTTTCCTAATTTTTTTGCTGTTTGGTTATTAG
Source organism: Acanthosepion esculentum (assembly GCA_964036315.1). Lineage (NCBI taxonomy): Eukaryota > Metazoa > Mollusca > Cephalopoda > Sepiida > Sepiidae > Acanthosepion > Acanthosepion esculentum. Next base: position 38,453,736 of record OZ038482.1, on the reverse strand, counting down.
GATAATTGCTTGTACAAAAAAGCAATAAATTGCGTTAAGTCTCCTCTCGACCCGGTTTCCATCAAGGCTCGTCACATTACATTTTTTTTTAATATTCACGCGCCTATAACTGAATGCTATAAAACATCATATATATTAGATTGAATATACTCTGTCAGCAAGGAACAGATACACTTTTGGGTACCCACTAGTAACTGATTATAAGCACGTGCACAACTATCTAACTTGCAAAATATACTAACACACTCACACGCATATATATATATATATATATATATATATATATATATAATATATGTACACTATTACAATGATCTAAACATTAAATATTTTGTATAACTTAGTCATGTAAAATAAATTAGTGATAACTAACCATGTTGACAAATTAAATCTGATTATTACTCTCTGTAAACGCACCAGGAGTTGAAATAAGATAATTTTAAGTGTTTTTTTTTTTAAAAGACTAGCATAATTCAACTAAAAGTTACCCACTTTATAACTCGATGTCTAATATTCAAGTATTTATAGAAAGTTCAATTTCTTTATCTCGTTTTCCGACTCGGAAGTGTCGTGTCGAAGAGCCCACCAGGGCCGTATATTTGAAAATTTTCCTCAAACATATGGAACTTTCCTTTATATATTAAACAGTTTTATATATATATATATATATATATATATATATATATATATATATATATATATACACACACTTGAAACTGGTGATAAATAAGACAATGCATATAACTATTTCAATAAAACTATTAAATATCGTAATAATAGAATTTTCGGAACTAGAAGATCCTCTAAAACGTTATTTTTTTTCATTCGCTTGTACACGATTTGTTCATTATCTATTTTACGATATCTGACCTTCCATGTGTATGTGTTTGCGAGTATGGAAGATAAAACAAGCTTGTAATATAAATGACCAAATTTACTTGCTATGGTTCTCGTACTTTTGTCCATCAATCATTATTTTCAAGTAAAATGTTCTCATCCGTTTCATCCACTTTCATTTAAAACGAGCAAGGATGGTCGCATGTACTTAGAAAAGGACATAATTTCGTTAAGTTGTTTTAGAATTTTTCCGAATGACATCAAACGAGTTTGAAAATATGATTAAATAAATATATTTCATGTGTGCGTGCAAATATCGATAGAAGGGGTGCTAAAATGCTTTTCGAATAACCTACTTAGCAAAATTTTCTGGGATATCAAACATCTTTCTTTTAAGTGTTTTGGGTTGAGCTTAAAACTGTACAGCACTCCTTAAACATAGATATACATACATATATATATATATATATATATATATATATATATATATATATATATATATAATATGTATATATATGTGTGTGTGTGTGTGTCTCATATCGACGTAGCTGTGATATTCATTTATTGTATATAGTATATTTCTTCAATCGTATGTATGCAAGTTTTTGATAATCTAATTTTGGAACATATGAATATAAATTACTAAATAAACGCAATAAAATATATTACACCGAAATATTACATTGTATACATTTTTTTTTTTTTGCACTTTTCTTATCGCAGGAAGATTCTCGAAGATTTTCCTCATTTATAGTTTTCTTTCTCAAGAAATAAATATCATTTTGTATTTGCTCCTTTGCCTTAATGTTCCTTTTGCAATGCATTTTAAGTTATATCCTTTTTCCTGTAATAATTTATCATATATTCCGCTTGAAACAAAATATATGGTCAATCACAACGAATATCATATCGTGTCCTGGGTATGACGATAAAGTACATCCGGCAGCAAGGCCTCTGACTGATAGGGCGGTTTGAGGAGCGTGTATCCATCTCTTAATTGCTGGTAGCACCTGTTAGCGTCTCAACTACGGTCGAAGAGTTAACGCGTTAAAACGGTGTCAAACACATTGAATGTATACATATACATTTTCATAGTAGAATTTTTTTTTTTTTTTAAGCGTATCACCCCAAGCAAGGCTGGAGGCCACTATCACGCATGGGGTTACAGAAGGGTTGGAGGAAGAGCAGATAGGAGAGGTAAAGGACAGGATGTGGAGAAAGAGAAGGACGGAGGGTAGATCAAGGCAAGGGGGTTACAGAAGATTTGGAGCGAGAGCAGATAGGAATGAAAGATGAAAGGATGTGGAGAAGGGAAGTGGATAGATCACGGCAATTGGAGATGACGATTGACGCTACATTTAAACCGTTGGAGATTGTATTTGTCAGGGAAACAGTGATAGGGAAGGGAGTTCCATAGGCGAGATGTGCGAGACATGAAGCTATTGGAGTAGAAGAGACGTCTACATCTAACAGTTTCAACGGTGAAGGGGTGGGAAAGGGATGCCAGCCTCGTAGGACGTTTAAATTCATTAGGCCTAGGGACAAGCGAAAGCAACTCCTTGGGGCAATTACCGTGAAAGTACTTGTAGAAAAGGCAGAGCGATGCAACATCGCGTCTGTGACAGAGCGACTGCAGACGAGATGACAGATCAGGGCCAATCACATTGCATATCCGTCTCTGGATCTTATCAAGAACCCTGAGGCAACCAGCAGAGACCCCAGACCATAAATGGCAGCAATACTCCATGCAAGGGCGAATGGTCGATTTATAGACTTGGAGGATCGATTCTGGGGAGAAAAATTTCCTGGCTACCAGCAATAGATATTTGGAAAATAAAATATTAATGCCCCAAAGAAAATTAAATTTCGGCATTAAATGACCCATAAGGAGTTGATATGCCATTAAACAAACAAACTAATATTAGTTAGCGGATTCTACTTTGGACTATTGGCTATTGTTTTGTAATTTATTAAATTTCCACTTTAAATCATTTGAAGTAAAAGTTGATGGAAACATTCCTTCGTTCCACCAGTTCTGATATTTGCATCTAGGATTTGCCATGTCATTTACACGAGAAGGAATCTTTCTAATTCTCTCGTATTCCATTATTAAGAAATAAGTTCTGCTCAGACAAATATTTCTCAAAAGATGCTGCTTCATGAAACACACTCCCGTCAAAATGCATGCACAATCTCTACAAATATAATCCCTGCAAGTCTTCGGCGAACCGTTATCTTTCTTACATAACCTCTTGCCTTCACTTACGTTCATGCAACACCGTACATTAAATCTCTACCTTCAATTGCTCTGGGGCATTGTATTGTGTGAAACTTATTAAATAATAATATTAATTTGTTTATTTTCTTATTCACATTTTATTATCGCCAGGAATTCAGTCTCTGTCTGTTCCTATTCAAAACTAGCTTTTCTCCGCTTTCCCTATATTTTAAACTAATTGTTCACAGAACCGTTTTAAATAATATATTTCATAGGGAATTCATTAGTTTGAACATTACGCTCTCGTTAAACACGTTGGAACAAAAACACAAGTTCATACTTGCAAAATTCTTTGTGGCATAATTATTTTTTTAATTAAATAGATTTTCTTCAATTCACGGAATTAAATTTAAACCGTTAATGATGGTGTTTAGCACCCTAAGATGCACAAGTCTGCACTAAAAGTACGCTTAAAAAATCAACCTTAATAATATAGCATGAAAATCTTTATTTGAAATATTCTTTACTGAGGAATATTGTGCGTTGTTGTGTTTTACCTAAATATACTTAATTTTCTTTTAATATTTTTTTATTGTCAGATAATATGCCTCATAATTTAGAAGGTATTGATAAATCTTTTAAAGAAATAGTTGACATTTTAAGGGAAATTCTATTGGTCTGCTAAAAACGGGAATTATGTGTTTGAATATTCGAGAAGACATTACACATTCAGACGTTATCTTATATTATTTATTTTGAATTCAAAGGCACTTTTTAGAATAATCGAATTTGTTTTCGGTCATTTGCTTTCATTTGGGGTCTTTATTATTGGGTTAAGAGCTGTGGTCATATCTTTGCAATAGATACTTGGGAAGATTCGTCTTCATATTCGATTTCTTGTCTTCGTTGTCTTGTAATTAACGAAGATATATATCATATTAAGGAACAGGTAGAAATTTCGAAGAAGCGTCCGTTTTTTTTGATGTCTTAAATATATTATAATATTTTATCCTCCAATAATCTTTATATTATTAAGTTGACTTAATGTCATGTGCGTGCATATATATATATATATATATATATATATATATATATATATATATATATATCGGAAATTGAAGGCGACAGACAGAGGTGACAGCCTGTTTTATAATTATACGCAATCGTGACGACTGACGATTGCTTTTAAATATGAAACAAATTGTTATCTTGTCTCTGAGTTTTGACATCAATTTCACTTATATATTTGCATACATTCTATCCCTGATTTAGAGCACTTTAACCCATCAATATAGCATGTCATAAAACTACATTTTATTATATATATATATATATATATATATATATATATATATATATATATATATATATATTATTCTGGCTGTATTTGTCGGAGTTATATGTAAGAATTTCTCCTTGAAACTAGAATGTGTTTACAATAACTAGAATTTATCACATCACATTGACTCTCTGAAGTGATACATAGTGTCGTAGATTACAACAATCATTCCTGACATTGTTGTTCGCTTTTGATACGACATAACCCAGTCCTACCTGACTCGTGTTACAAGAAGACATTAGGTACCCGACAGCTTTCATGGAAACGCCAACATTGCCTTGTTAGCTTTCATACAAAAAAAATTATGCTTTTAAAATATGAATGCATGTTTCGATGGCGCTTTTAACTGAGCATATCCTTGATTATCTTTATACTCCTAATAAATTACATCTAAAAATGAATTTAAAAATTAAAGCTGGAACTTAACGAACGCTTGTGATGGAATATAAAACATCTGCTTGAAAAATAGCAAGAGCAGCTGATTCGTTTTTATACATGACTATACGGCCACATATATCCAAGGATATATCCATATACAAGATTCATATAATCATGTTATTGTTCGAAACATTTAGGTAATGACTTCATTATCTGCATAACACAGTGTATATAATGCGTTAGCGTATATCAGATAATTAAGGATTTCACACAACAATGGTTGATTACTTCAGAAAATGTAATAACAAAAACATTAAATAAATACTCAAAGAGAAAATCAGTTTTTGTCTGCATGTGCTTTCAAGTTTTGAGAATTTTTCGAGCTAAGGAAGATTAATTTTAGATGCTTCACTATTTTGGTAATGTATTTACTCTGGATTGAGATCTAAATTTGAAATTCATCCGAAAAAGTTGTTTTTATAAAACTTCTGTAGATAGATCATTTTTAACGGAGTTATGATGGTGCATAGGAAAAAGAACATTGGCCTTCTCAAAGTTACTCGCCCACGTTCTGAAGGCACACAGGACACACACACACACACACACACACACACACACACACACACACTTTTTCTGAATCTCTGTGTGTGTGTGTGTGTGTGTGTATATATATATATATATATATATATATATATATGATACATTATAAACGTAATATTTAGTGGATTTACACATTTGAGTAGGTGTATTATTTACTTGAATTGAATAGTTGATCTAAAATATACTGGATTTTTCGAAGGTCTTTAACAAAATGGAAAAGAAAATGGCGTACGGTAATGTTCAAAGCAGCGTGCCATTTATAGAGAGGAAACCACCGTAGAGAGCGGCGTACTTTGAGATCGCTAAGATACGAAATTTTCATGGCGGAACAGTTTCAAGTTCCCAATGCTGTTACTCATAGAAATGATAATTTTCAAGTCATTTTAAAGCTAGATTAACGATAGTGTAAAGGCAGAACAGCTATTGTTTTCTTTCCTCATCCGTGGAGGTACGGGTGATGAAATGAATAGCAGCTAGGACTGAGAAATGGGCGATCCAAGTTCGAATGGCTGGCGAGTTCCTTATATTGTGTTATGCTCAAGTACTTTTGGGAAAGTTATGAAGCCATCTCCTCATTCCAGTTAGGTTTACACAGCAGTAAATATATCCGAAGAATCATTGTTTTTCTCAAAATAAAGGCGTATTAACGCAATATTTACTCGTGTGTGTGTGTGTATATATATATATATATATATATATATATATATATATATATATGTGTGTGTGTGTGTGTAGCTGTAAATAAAACACAATAGGATGATAACCCATAA
>OZ038482.1:38432594-38442594 GCA_964036315.1 Acanthosepion esculentum | reverse complement strand
ATAGAGCATGTGGACATAACCAGAAGATTGAACAGACCTTTGCTTCTGGATGTTAACATTAATATCAAATTCACACACACACACACACATATATATATATATATATATAGGCCACCTGAGGATTGCATCTAGCATGAAACAGACTGTCGCCTGTAAGTGTTGACTTCTATGTTCACTTTTATATTTACACACACTCTATGCATTATATCCCATAAATATAGTACATCTTATGACAATATTTCTTCACACACACACACACACACACATATATATATATATATATATATATATATATATATATATATAAAACATAATTTGTATTATTTATATGAGTTAACCAAAAATTAAGATTTGATTATATATGCAATGAACGGCAATTTATTTTATATTAATCCTATCTGACACATCAGATGCCAGTACATTTACAATTTTGCCCCAGCAGAACAACGTGGATTTATCAGTTGTGTAGTTCCAATCAAGATGGAATTCATTTGATACAAGTTTTATAACAACAGACTTTTGATGGATACAAGTAAAATATCGCGTTGTACATAGAATAGCATGTATGTATACGGATATTTTCTAAATATATTTGCGCTTAAAAATATTAATATTTTCACTACTTTAAACGTTATTTTCGTGGATGCCATATGTCAGATTAATAAATAATAATCTATTACTCCATTATAAATGAGTTGTATACCTTTCAGGCAGAAAACTGAGATGTTATGAACTTTCGAAGATCCGAACGATGGAAAGCTTAATCACGACGTTCTTCGCATCGAAGATGGCTAAAGCAACTCTGACCTAACGACGGGTTCACCTGCAATTTTTTTCACTAACAATGTGTTGTGAATATGAATTATCTCCCCTTTGATAATCCAAGCTATAAAACCTGTACATTTCCGCTTGTCAAGTAGACGAGTAGTAAGATTCTTAATTGAATAAAAGATTACTAGACAGAATCTCTTGTCCTGTTTTCATTACAATTTATTCAATTAAGAATCTTACTACTCGTCTACTTGACAAGCGGAAATGTACAGCTTTTATAGCTTGGATTATCAAAGGGGAGATAATCCATATTTACAGCACAATGTTTTATTGTATGCTCAGACAGGTAGACGAATTAAACATACAGTTTAATATAAATAATTAAACGGAACGTCTATTTAAATATGAGTATCTAGTAGAAATAACGTTAATTCATAAAAATACGACGGATTAATAAATAAAATTATTTCTTTAGAAACATATGTTCTTTTATCTGGTAACATATTTACTCAATTTGGATTTTTTTTTGTATAACTTTATATTCTCCATTGTAAAACCAAAAAATATTGAGTAGCATATCTTTTGAAATTCAAATTTATAAATTCCCTGTTGAAATATTAAGATAAATACAAGATTTACGATTTTTTTTTTTCAAAACTAGTCTTATTAGAATACGGATTTGCCAAGTAATAAATTCTTCCTATAGTTGTGTATTACAACGGGCTTTTGATTTATTTGTGTCCTGAAGAATTAGAATTAACACAACCAGTTCTACTTTATTATCAAATACAATGTTATTTATAGATTTATCACACACGATCGTAAACTGCTTTAAATTCAGATAATGAGACATTTATCTTTTATGGAAAGTGTTTACTCCATTCTGTGTTACCATAACAAAGATATCGCTAATAATTTAAATTTAGTTATTTATTTCTGACAGTTTTAACTCTAATTATTTTTCATGACTTCACCTTAAGCAAGTCGATAATATCATTTAGACGTAAATACATTAGAATGAATCGGAAACCAAAACCCAAAGAGGAAGCACAGGCTAAATCTCTGCTCCTATCGAAAATACCGAAAAGGCGTTTGAAGCGGACGAAAGGCGAACGTGTCTACTCTTTTGGAGGTAATAAATAAATAAGTAAATAAATAGTAAAAACAGAGTTTAGTCGGAGGCGTTAGAAGTAGAGGAATGAAATACACTTTAGAAAGAACTGGAAATTCATTTCTAAGCAGGAGACAATGGATACATTATTGATCCATTTCAAAATACCGGAGAGAAGTGTGAACGGGCCGAAGGTCGAACTTATCTACTCATATTTCAACATGAAAAGTTTATTTCGGATTGTAAAATAACATTAAATTAGCGCTTACTTTTCTTCAGCAATATTTGACTGGTGTGGCGCGTAAAGACCAAATTCATTAGTCAATAGCTTTCCAGTTTGCGGATATGCTTTCACGCAACAGAAAAATATGACGGGGAGAATATTCAAAGTTGAAACTTAATTTATCCGAGTCATTCCCTGTCATTATTACGAATGTTAGCAGAGCCATAGAAGAAAAATGTACATTTAGAATCATCGTGGCATTTTTAAAAAGGTGAACATTGTAAGATCAAATATATATATATATATCGTATATAAGTAGTATCATAAGCATATCTTGTAAGTAGCGTTGGTTTGTAACTTGATGAAAGTGACAAAGATTTTTGGAGAGAAAACGGAAATAAACAACCATATAATCAAACAGTCAGTTATGTGCCATGCATGATACACGCTTAGGCGATCATGTACCTTTCGATACATGACTTACGAGGCATATTTTTCCCCGCAATAGGTTGTCATTTCTTTCTGAGGTAGTGCAGTTGCCATCCAAGTCTATATAACTGCATTATCCTGTTATTTACCCATAGCTAGGGAATAAGAGGAGGAATCATACCTTTCCCAAGGATATTAACACGTAAATGAATGCAATGGATTTGATTGGAATTCGAACTCGGCTCTCTGATTCCTTAATCTGAGCCGCTATACATGACTCCTATACTCCTCTCCGTGCCAAATAATATTTGGTTTCTATGTCATAGGATTACACATTGTTCCGATTAATAAATTTATGTTTTGAAAATAAATATTTAACATTTGATCAACGAAAGGGTCTTTCGTTGATTGCATTCCAGCAAAATAAATAAAATGTTCTCCGCGATCCCTTTGAAAAGTATTTAAGCAAGTTTTCTAGACGGGCAAACCAGATGGAGAGACAACGGTAACAGGTCACTATACTCGATTTAAAAAGAAGTTCCTTGCACATTCACCGGTCTTCGTCAGAAAGCTACGAGACACTTACACTTTCATATTTTTTTTCTCACATATACATCAGAAGAAATAACATTTCTTTTCATCTTACATGGAAATGACTGTAAGAGCTTCCTCACTCATCTGGGCTAAAAAAGATTTAGTCATAATAAACACAAAAATAAAACTATTTTATTTTATTTTATAAGTAAACCCCTTTTCCATTGTTATGGTTTGGCTTTACGGCATATCAACCTCAATGTGTTACTTAATGCCGACATTTTTTTTCCTGGTAATATTTTGTATTAAAAAAAAAAACCTAACTGGTGCTACAACCCCGGGTCAGGATGGACCTTGGAACACAAGCATTTAAGGGGTGGTTCCACGCTCCTGAAAACCTCCTGATCAGAGGCCCTGCTGTTGGACATTATTTATCGTCTTACCCTGGACGCGGGTGCAGTTTATCGGCTTTTTTACTGGTTTATTCAAATACCGAACAGATTTAAAATTTTAAAAAAATGAATCATAATAATTCACATCACCTGAAAACGAACATATTTTTTTTTCCATTTTTAAATGCATTGTACAGTGCGCCATTGTATTTCACTAATTAAATTAATTTTAATGAAATATGCCAGGTCTGGAAGAGAATTTAAATACATGGAGTAGATTACAGATAATTTAGATTAAGATTTATTTTAGAATTTAATATTCCTATGTCTATGTTAAATCATAGATTTGTTAATACTTGCATGTATGACCAGCACAAAGGATAGAACCAATGAATATCCTGCTTAAAATGCAACGCCTGTATAAGTGTTCTACACTCACAGATGCCAAATAGAAAATCTATTCTTTCGTTTTGTGTCTGTGTGTCTGGTGCGCAGAATACGAACAATTCCCTCGTTTTCAAACAGTACGATTTTCAGCTGAAACTAAATTAGTCAGAATTAAAATATAATAGGCGTGATAGTTAAGTTAAAATACTGCCGAAACGATGAATAATTAACACTTCAAGCTAATATAAATGTTTTAATTTAAATCATGTGAAACACCGCAACAAGAAAAATTGTTATTAATTTTGAGGATGAGTACTGACAATTTCTTCAATTGACTAAGAAACTATTAAATACAAAGTAAATAAATACAACTTAAAACATGTTTTATTTGTTCAATTGGTCAGCATTTTGAAGTGGATTGAGCCGACATGTTTTCAGCAGCCACTTATAACAAAAGTAGATTTCTTTTTTATTTTTATAATTTTTTCAAAAATAATTCTTGTTGTTTTGTGTATGAGAGTTGGGCGGGATGTTACACACAATGAATAAAATCCGCACAACGTGGGCGTGAGTACGTGCTGTGTGTGTATGTCTCTATATCTCTGCCTGTCTTCTCTATCTGCATCTACGACTCTTTCTGTGCATGTATCTGTCAGCGTGCGTGTGTGTGTCGCTGTCTCTCTGCGTGTGTGTGTGTGTCGGTGTCTCTCTGCGTGTGTGTGTGTGTGTGTGTGTGTGTGTGTGTGCGTGTGTGTGTCGGTGTCTCTCTGCGTGTGTGTGTCGGTGTCTCTCTGCGTGTGTGTGTCGGTGTCTCTCTGCGTGTGTGTGTCGGTGCCTCTCTGCGTGTGTGTGTCGGTGCCTCTCTGCGTGTGTGTGTCGGTGCCTCTCTGCGTGTGTGTGTCGGTGCCTCTCTGCGTGTGTGTGTCGGTGCCTCTCTGCGTGTGTGTGTCGGTGCCTCTCTGCGTGTGTGTGTCGGTGCCTCTCTGCGTGTGTGTGTCGGTGCCTCTCTGCGTGTGTGTGTCGGTGTCTCTCTGCGTGTGTGTGTGTGTGTCGCTGTCTCTCTGCGCGTGTGTGTGTGTCGCTGTCTCTCTGCGCGTGTGTGTGTGTCGCTGTCTCTCTGCGCGCGTGTGTGTGTCGCTGTCTCTCTGCGCGTGTGTGTGTGTCGCTGTCTCTCTGCGCGTGTGTGTGTGTCGCTGTCTCTCTGCGCGTGTGTGTGTGTCGCTGTCTCTCTGCGCGTGTGTGTGTGTCGCTGTCTGTGTGTGTGTGTGTCGCTGTCTGTGTGTGTGTGTGTCGCTGTCTGTGTGTGTGTGTGTCGCTGTCTGTGTGTGTGTGTGTCGCTGTCTGTGTGTGTGTGTGTGTGTGTGTCGCTGTCTCTGTGTGTGTGTGTGTGTGTCGCTGTCTCTGTGTGTGTGTCGCTGTCTCTCCGGTTGTGTGTGTATCGCTGTCTCTCTGCGGTTGTGTGTGTGTGTGTCGCTGTCTCTCTGCGGTTGTGTGTGTGTGTCGCTGTCTCTCTGCGGTTGTGTGTGTGTGTCGCTGTCTCTCTGCGTTCGTGTGTGTGTGTCGCTGTCTCTCTGCGTTCGTGTGTGTGTGTCGCTGTCTCTCTGCGTTCGTGTGTGTGTGTCGCTGTCTCTCTGCGTTCGTGTGTGTGTGTCGCTGTCTCTCTGCGTTCGTGTGTGTGTGTCGCTGTCTCTCTGCGTTCGTGTGTGTGTGTCGCTGTCTCTCTGCGTTCGTGTGTGTGTGTCGCTGTCTCTCTGCGTTCGTGTGTGTGTGTCGCTGTCTCTCTGCGTTCGTGTGTGTGTGTCGCTGTCTCTCAGCGTTCGTGTGTGTGTGTCGCTGTCTCTCTGCGTTCGTGTGTGTGTGTGTGTCGCTGTCTCTCTGCGTTCGTGTGTGTGTGTGTGTCGCTGTCTCTCTGCGTTCGTGTGTGTGTGTGTGTCGCTGTCTCTCTGCGTTCGTGTGTGTGTGTCGCTGTCTCTCTGCGTTCGTGTGTGTGTGTCGCTGTCTCTCTGCGTTCGTGTGTGTGTGTCGCTGTCTCCCTGCGTGCGTGTGTGTGTGTCGCTGTCTGTCTTCCTGCGTGTGTGTGTGTATGTCGTTGTTTGTCTCTCTGCGTGTTTCTGTGTGTGTGTATGTCTCTCTGTGTGTGTGTGTGTGTCTCTCCCCGCGTGTCTGTGTGTGTGTGTGTGTGTGTGTGTGTGTGTGTCTCGCTCTCTCCCTGCGTGTGCCTGTGTCGCTCTCTCTCTGCGTGCCTCCGTGTCGCTCTCTCTCTCTCTCTCTCTGCGTGTGTCTGTGTCGCTCTCTCTCTCTCTCTCTCTCTCTCTCTGCGTGTCTCCGTGTCGCTCTCTCTCTCTGCGTTTGCCTCTCTCTTTGTGCGTGTGTGTCTTTTTGTGTGTGTCTCTTTTTGTACGTGTGCCATTCTGTGTGTCTCTTTCTGTCTCTCTCTCTCTGTGTGTCTCTCTCTTTCTGTATCTCTCTCTTCTGTATCTCTCTCTGTCTCTCTCTGTCTCTGTGTTTCTCTGTCTCTGTCTCTCTCTCTCTGTGTCTCTGTCTCTCTCTCTTTGTCTGTCTCTCTCTCTCTGTGTCTCCGTCTCTCTCTGCTTGACTTTGTGTCTGTTTGTCTGTGCGACTCTGTGAGTGTGTGCCTATTTGTCTCTCTCTGTGTTTGTGTGTGTTAGTCGAAAACAAAACTATTTCAGCGTTATCTTTCTTTCAATGACCTATAATCTGTGGCATATATCTGCGGTTAAAATAAATAAATCCAGCATTGAATTATTTGTCTCTCTCTATCTGTCCATCGCTAATTTTCTTCAAAGATGCAACGGTAGGATGATGCTCACTGCACAGTGCTATAGTCTGCTCGAATATCTCTCACTCTATCCAACAGCCAACGCGATGTACTTCATGCTCTCTTTTATATATATAGCGATTTACTAACTGAAGAACAGATGATGTACAAGACCGAGTGTATGGAACATTCAGCTTACATTGAAACTCACTGCATACACGTAACTGATCAAGAGAAAAAAACAGTTACTAACCATCGCACAATCAAGAAGTTTTCTTCTCAACTTCCCTTACCTCCCCGTCTCCCTTTTTTTCTCTCCTCCTCTCCCATATATATATATATATATATATATATATATATATATATATATATATATATATATATATATATATATATATATATTCAATAACCCTGTACAATAAAATATAATCAAAGAAGGTTTAACATTGAATCTGGTGTTGGTCATTTAATGTTATTTATTTTACGCTGTTTTTTAAGTAATATTCAACTTTTACTTTAAAAGTGTGGATATTTTTTACTCGCTGAGGAACTAATTTTATGAGATGTTTACATAGATACTGAATTTATTATCTGCTAAAAGTTATAGTTGGCCTAAAATAAATAGTTTGGAGCTGATATGCGGCTGATATATTTGGATAAGTTCCATTTGAAGAAGCTTTTCAGCAAAAATTAACAGCAATGATTACAATACATGTTTTGTAGCGCATGTAAGCTGCTTCACTTGGAAACTGGAAAAAGATCCAAGCTAACCTCGATTTCATCTATCTTTTTCTTATAGCAGAAACCAATGTAAATTTAATAAATATTAGCAGAAGAAATGTCTGGGTTACTGGGGTGGACGCGAGCTAAGAACACTCTACGAATTCGTGCCCGTGGATATGTATATAAACGGAACCAAATAATCAGGCTGACTGCCCTCGACAACGAAAGGAAGCCTACTCTCAGCAAGTTTCCACGAATCTCCAAACAGCACGCGACTCGCTGTTTGATTTAGGCTACCGACCGTAATCTCTGTTCTACCTTTCTAGATCCTCATCAGCTGTCGGCAAATTCGCAACAAGTTTGGCATAACTTTAGTACCACCCTCAGCTTCTATTAACTTTATTCACCCCGCCTTTTAGTTACCCTGAACACAAAGTTTTCTTGCTTTTATTTGCTGTCGAAAATCGGCTAATATGAAGGTTCCTTATTTACGCTGTTTATGTCGATTTTTTTTAAGACTTTTCTTTTTTCTTTGTAATCGTATTTGTAACCAGTCTCATGCTAAGCACGTTCAACTTATAGATAAGTAATTCTTTTTTTTACAACATACCTAGTTTTCTAAAAACATTTAAAAAAAAACTCTCCTCCCGGAATAAATTTCATTATTCACATCTGACATATTGTAAATCAGTTGCTGCAGCCTATCTCACTCCCTCAACATGTTTCTCTGCTCACAAATGTCTGTGCTAATTTTTTTTTCCAGGTGTGCGTGTTTCGAACAAATATATTCCACTGATGTTCTTTAACTTTTTCGCAATCCTCGCCAATTAATTATTTTAATATCTGATGCATGGAACTCGAAATCACTCTGTGACCGACAAGTATCTTTTCCGTTTTTGCTTTTTTTTGTTTTTTTTTTTTGGCCTTTTCGACTTTCGAGAAATAAACGGTGAAAAAAAATATGTCGAATTGTTGATTATCTCACTCACTCACTTTTTCACAAACTCTCTTCTCTCTCTCTCTTTCTCTAATTCTTTCTCTAACTCTCACACACTCACTCTGTCTCTCTCTGTGCAGTTCTTAACCCTCTCTTTCTCTCACACGTTAGATTGAGAGAGAGAGAGAGTTTTTCACTCACTCTCTCTTTTGGCTATCTCTCTCACTCCCTCTTTTTGTCTCTCACTCACTCTGTCTCTTTTGTCTCTCTCCAACTCACTCTGTCTCTTTTGTCTCTCTCCAACTCACTCTGTCTCTTTTGTCTCTCTCCAACTCACTCTGTCTCTTTTGTCTCTCTCCAACTCACTCTGTCTCTTTTGTCTCTCTCTCACTCACTCTGTCTCTTTTGTCTCTCACTCACTCTGTCACTTTTGTCTCTCACTCACTCTGTCACTTTTGTCTCTCACTCACTCACTCTGTCTCCTTTGTCTCTCTCTCACTCACTCTGTCTCCTTTGTCTCTCTCTCACTCACTCTGTCTCCTTTGTCTCTCTCTCACTCACTCTGTCTCCTTTGTCTCTCTCTCACTCACTCTGTCTCCTTTGTCTCTTTCTCACTCACTCTGTCTCCTTTGTCTCTCTCTCACTCACTCTGTCTCCTTTGTCTCTCTCTCACTCACTCTGTCTCCTTTGTCTCTCTCTCTCACACATTCTGTCTTTGTCTCTCTCTCACTCACACATTCTGTCTTTGTCTCTCTCTCACTCACACATTCTGTCTTTGTCTCTCTCTCACTCACACATTCTGTCTTTGTCTCTCTCTCACTCACACATTCTGTCTTTGTCTCTCTCTCACTCACACATTCTGTCTTTGTCTCTCTCTCACTCACACATTCTGTCTTTGTCTCTCTCTCACTCACACATTCTGTCTTTGTCTCTCTCTCACTCACACATTCTGTCTTTGTCTCTCTCTCACTCACACATTCTGTCTTTGTCTCTCTCTCACTCACACATTCTGTCTTTGTCTCTCTCTCACTCACACATTCTGTCTTTGTCTCTCTCTCACTCACACATTCTGTCTTTGTCTCTCTCTCACTCACACATTCTGTCTTTGTCTCTCTCTCACTCACACATTCTGTCTTTGTCTCTCTCTCACTCACACATTCTGTCTTTGTCTCTCTCTCACTCACACATTCTGTCTTTGTCTCTCTCTCACTCACACATTCTGTCTTTGTCTCTCTCTCACTCACACACACTCTCTCTCTCACTCACACACTCTCTCTCTCTCTCACTCACACACTCTCTCTCTTTCTCACTCACACACTCTCTCTCTTTCTCACTCACACACTCTCTCTCTTTCTCACTCACACACTCTCTCTCTTTCTCACTCACACACTCTCTCTCTTTCTCACTCACACACTCTCTCTCTTTCTCACTCACACACTCTCTCTCTTTCTCACTCACACACTCTCTCTCTTTCTCACTCACACACTCTCTCTCTTTCTCACTCACACACTCTCTCTCTTTCTCACTCACACACTCTCTCTCTTTCTCACTCACACACTCTCTCTCTTTCTCACTCACACACTCTCTCTCTTTCTCACTCACACACTCTCTCTCTTTCTCACTCACACACTCTCTCTCTTTCTCACTCACACACTCTCTCTCTTTCTCACTCACACACTCTCTCTCTTTCTCACTCACACACTCTCTCTCTTTC
>OZ038482.1:38352594-38427594 GCA_964036315.1 Acanthosepion esculentum | reverse complement strand
AAATATTGATGTGATATATATGTGCATGCATTAACACATACACAAATCCATCTCGTATAAATCTGCCTTCATTCAACTTCTTATTTTTCCAGTGCCTCTACGTGCCGACAGACACGATTAATCTTTTTTATTCGCTATGAACATAGGTTATTAAGATTCTTTTCTCGTTGAATAATCGTTAATCATTGTCTGCCATATTTGCTTGCACATATTAAAAAAAAACTGCGTACATTTTTTTTTACTTTATGCCCACAATAACTATTTAAAAGTTGTTTTTCATTTGTGTGTGTTCCATTCAACGAGAATCTATTTTCTAGTAACTGACTGAGTTGCTCCCCTTTGGCCGTAAATCGAGAGACATTCGAGTGCCAAACGAGGTTATTAGCATAACATGAATATTCAGTAGATGACAGTGACGTAATTAAATCCAGCCACAGTAGCAGTCGGCAGAGATATGTCTGTTTATCTCTCTTTGAATAAATGCTTTTACGTTTGTGGATATATATATATTTTTAATATTCACGATTCATTGTTTTTTATTAGCATACTTTTCTTTTTTTTTTAAAAGTATACACTGCAGTTTATTAAAAGACCAAAGAATATATAATATTGTTTTAAAAGATAGCGTTTTGAAATGCGCTACAAGTTTAGTGTTTATACCACGATCGCCTGGAAAATGCTATGATAATTTTCAAATTTAATTCAAACATAAAACAAAGTATAACTCTTAATTGAAATTAATATAAAGTATTGGAAACTGGGAAACACAAAGGTTTTTACTTGACATACGTTTATTATACGTTTTGTTACGTTTTCTTTGGGATTAACACATTTTAGCACAACTGGATAGTTATATAAGAGTGGTTTAATCGATAGCTCGGGCACTATTCACTCTGTCAAATAGTCTGGAAATCCATGATAAAAAACGGGTGATGGGAGAAAACACAAGGTTATGTGATTTTATGCCTTTGTGAGTTACCCCACTTGGCTTTGCCACAAACGCATTAGAGGGCGCTCTTGAAATCTATAAGAAAGCAATCATATCTTTCTTCCTTTTTCTTTTTAACTCTTACTTTCATATATAGTCTATCGTAGATAGAGAAAGCTGTCGACGCTGCGGGTTCGATTCCTTTATCCTCTGATGACTTTTGAACACTCTCACTCACGTGTTTATCACACACGTATATTTCACGTACATACAAGCTAACACGGTCTTCGAGATAGTTTCAATGTATTTTCCTTTCATTAAAATTGTGTAAACGTGCAAATACTTTTGTTAATATTGTGCGTTTTTATTTGTATTAAATGCCATGCTTTTTATGTTTGTGCAGGTTTTTACGGTACACAAACAAGTCCGGTAATATTGTTTATGACATGGTCATTTAAAAGCCGTAGATTTTCGAAAATCATTTTCGTTAAATCAACAGTGAATAAATATATCTTAGACACACTTGCATGAAGTTTACGCGTTATAGAAACATAAAATTAAATGTACACATATTGTTCGATACTCTGTTTTACATAGGCCTTATACCTTTGCTTTATGGCAAAATACAATTTATTATCAAGTCGGCTGACATGTGGAGAACTCACAACGAAACCCACAATTAGGATAGATGAACAAACGATTATTTTTATTTGATCAAATTGATATTATTTTAATATTAAACATTTGCATTACAAATACTGCCAGCAGTTTGAGATTTTTTGTGTTTCTTTTCCTTTATTTTTTTTCGAAAGACTGTGTGAGTATATATAATACACGCCGATAAAGCAAATAACATGCGTGCATCCCACAGCAAAAATCCAACGCCTTAATAGCAATAAATAAAATCACGGCCGCTAAGTACTGGCTATTTCAGGAAATTAGATACATATTTTTACTTTCATCAAAATTTTTATCATAATCTGTAGTATTACATATATATATATATATGTATATATATATATATTATTATTATTTGGGCAACAGCTTTAATTTTAAACACGTTTCTTAAACACGTTTCTTTGAATATGAGAGACAAAGGAATTTTGATGATTTTTAAAATTTTGTTTTCCAACATTCGTACATTTCACTCAATCTCTCCCTTTATATATATATATATATATATATATATATATATATATATATATATATATATATATATATATCGTGTGAGTGTTTGTAGGATGCATAAGAGTATTAAAAAGTGGAGATGAAGACAAAGTGCAAACGTTTATAAGCGACGCGTTTCACCAATATCTGTTGGACTCTGTTACTTCATTCCGACCTGAAGAAGCCAAGCTCAGCACACATCGAGGAAACACATTAACTTGTGTATGCGTGCGTCTGAATATATAGGGTAAACCAAATATATTACATTTTCGTCTTTCTGTAGCGTGTTAATGATATTTTCTTTTTCGAAAACAACACCCGCACACTCAAGCAAGATATATATATTGGAGGGAATTTGAGTAATCAACTGTCAGTTTAAGCACAGTATTTTTTTGAGATACCGCACATTTGTAAAAGGTACACTACCATGAATACCTGATGTCATTTCTGTCTTAAATTAACCAAAACTTGCAATTATATATCTCACAGTAAGATACATTATTCATGAGATAATTCGGCAGACAAAACAGATTTGATTATACCTTGGAAAATTGCAATTTTATTATAAAGAATGAACTAAGCTTAACATTGAAAACTGGATTAGGAATTCAATTGTATAAAATTCTAAAATAATATCACATTAGACTAATATGAGCGAATGATATCCGGTACCAACAACCATGCAGGCATATATTTAAATCTTATATATATATATATATATATTAAATTTAGTATATTTTCTCCTGTTGAATGAGTGTAACATATTTGTATCAATATATATTTGTATGTGTTTCTGTGTTATATAGGCTTCTTAAAAAGTAATATTGGACTGTCACTCACGTGTTTATATTTTATAACTATGTATTTGAAACTCATATGCCTAAGTTATGTTTGGGCATTGACTCTAAATGATATTAGAACTTCTCAAGAGAGTCAATGTCTTTTGTAAATTACACCTGCAGCCTGTGAATTGTTGAAAGTAATATAAATATAACGTAATATGTAAAAGTAAATAACTGGCAAACATCTGTTTCATCGGGAAGTTCGAGTCGTTTAATATTTATTTGGCATTAAGGATTCGAAAAAGTAAAAATAAAAATCAGAATATCAACCACGACGTTACGCTTTCGTTTATATGATAGTTTATCTTCGAAATAATTTTAAAAAATTCAAAATGGCGTTAATTCTCGCAAACGTGTATTTGTGTGCATAGATAACATAAACTAACATACATATCTCACCACCATAAGGTGGATAGTCAGCAAATTAATTTCGCAGAATAGTTGGCTGGTGGAGTGAATTCAATTCCCATGGATACCCAGCACTTCCGTTCTCGAGCAAGATTAAATTCGACCTTCATTATATATATATATATACAAACATACATACACACACACACACACACACACACACACACACACACACACACACACACATATATATATATATATATATATGTGTGTGTGTGTGTGTATGTGTATGTGTGTAATATTGGTACAGCTATGTCTATAGCTTACTGCCGAAAGAAAACATTAATTTTTAAAAAGAAATAATGGCTTTTGCACATTTCTATTCCTGTTTGAATACAGATGACAAGATAATTTCCTACAAAAAATAAATATTTCAAATTATGTAGCGAAACTTTCAGATCAAATATCTGCTTGAAATATTTCTGGCTAGAGACGAAATTGTTTCATAACTATTATGTATTTGGCGTCAACACCTAGATAAAGCTATATAATGTTATATGTATTTTAACACAAATAATATATTTACATCTCTACAAAAGGAAGCTACATTGTTGATCAAACCCTTTTGTCGCTCATTGTGTGTTCTCAAATGCAACTCCATGAAAATCATATCTGTAATTAATCATAGTTTAAGGTGAAACAGATTTTTACAAATTTGAAGTCTACACGATTCCTAATGCTGCTGGGAAAACGTCAGCAACATATAAAATATTTTATCTCGGAAAATAATTCGTTGACAAGGATACATTATATATCCAGAATTTGGTTTAGTATAGGTCGAATTAATTGCTCTGACATTTTTTAAACGGGTATTCTTATAGTAATGGTTGCACAATATGAGTATCCGAACTCGTGTTTAAAAATACTTTACAAATATTTTCATGACAACCGGGAATTAAGCTAAATGAAACATTCTGTCCGAACGCTTTTATTAATATCATATCTTTGGAAAATACTGTTAACTCATTTATAAACAATTTATCATACACAGACTGAATTTCCTAGTATCCTAGCAAATTGTTATTTTCGCAGAACTCGCCAATCATAAAATGGTGTTTCTACTGCTTTATTTTTTTAACGAAGGTGTTCATATATTCATTAAATTGTTTATTTTGGATTTCATAGTGATTTACTAATTTCTGTGAAGCGGCTTTTCGCTGGCAACGTTTGCCCGCATATAATACGTATAGATTGCAATAAAGGGCGCATGCAAGTAAAATCGGGAAATCGATCATTTGATTAAATGTAACAGTGTCTGACGTCACTAGAGGTGGTCTTCAATTTACTGATTCTTGTAAAATAGACGAGAAATAAAATATAGGTCATAATTAACTCTGGTTCGGCTTGAGGACACATTGCAAAGTAGATTGATTTCTCATTTAGAGAATGAGTGGTTGTTTCCGAGCAGGCCCCCCTGTCTGGGTCCATTGATGTTTCTTCAACACCAACAGAGACAACCGATTGTTTATACGGCAACAATGATGAGCGGATTTTAAGTAGAGTTAAAATATGTGCCTCCTAGAAACATATAAAGTAAAAGGTTTATTAGATATATTCTGTTAATTCACACCAAATAATGTAAAGTTAATTATCGCAAATATCATTTAACCCAAGAAATTATAAATTTTAAATCGCAATTTGTTTAGCTTGTCTCGTAATCCTCAGAATGAAAAATAGCCAAATATCAGAGCGTTCTTTTCATCCCACTTCGTATTTGAAGACGATATTCGAGATACTTATAAAGAATTCTTTACAAGTGAAAAAAAAGGAAATCTGTTTTTGCAGTATTTATCGGGGTGAGAGCCGAGTCACTCACATTTGGGGCGATCGTAAAGGTCAACCCAACCAGAGTCCAAAGAAAGGGCCTCGCTCTGGGAGAATTTGGTGTTAATTTAGTAAATACAAATTCTTTTTATTTTGGGGTGAACTAACATAAAATATCCTCGTTATTTTAAGCTGGCAGAGATCAACTCTTATATATACATAAAAATAAACGAACAAAATAGAGAAATATCAATAGAAAGGTTATAAAAACAGAGGAAAAGAAATAAAAAACAGTTTTTGGAAGGATATGAACTCAGTCCAAGTTAAAAAGTAACACTTATACACTTTTAATTCTGCACAAACAAATAATTCAATTTGAGCACATTGGTTTATATTGCACGAGGCCAAATAAAAAATAATTCTTAAGTAATTAGTAATTTAATAAAAATAAAGACAGAAACTGTGACTTTTTCCAAGAGCAAGTTAGATTAGTCTATTCCATCGTAGAATGGATAAGTAGAAAGATAAGAATAGACAGAATCAAGTTCATTTTAAAAGATTTTAAAAAAAGCCGAGAAGGAATATTAGTTCGGCTTAAGAACTTATTCAAGAAGAACCAAATGATTTACACATTGTGAGTAGCCTGAAATAATTTTTGGTTGATGAGCAAGTCGGGGGAGTGGAAAGCTCAATGAAAGATAAAATGTCTTACGAAAGTAATATTCACCGACCGATAGAAAGCTACTTCAATTTATCTGTAGACCACATGCTGTTTAGCTAAACGGTTAGAAACATTCGAATATATATATATATATATATATATATATATATATATATATATATATATATATATATATATCCAGTACAGTCCATAGACTGAGTGCAGTAACTCAATAGTATTTAATTTACTCTTCATCACCTTTTGGGCACATATTGGTAAATAAACAGTTTCTGCTGTAGGCATTAGAAAATATGGCGCCTGACTTTGATTACTAATTACAAGCCGACACTTCGTAGCATTTAGCCTTGTGTAATCAAGCATAGTTTATGGTTAAACAGATTTTTACACATGTGAAGAATATACGATTCCCTGTAATATTTGATGCTGCTGCACAAACGTAAAGAACATAAAATCTTTCTAGGATATTAAACGAATTGCGAAATTTCGTTGACAAGTATATGTTATATATCAAGAATTTAATTTACTATATTTCGAATTAATTTCTCTTTGATTTGAACAAGAAAAAAGTCCTTAGTATGTTTTATTCTTAGTAAAATAGAATAATAATAAACAGTATATAGTAC
The DNA here is from genome assembly GCA_964036315.1 of Acanthosepion esculentum. NCBI lineage: Eukaryota > Metazoa > Mollusca > Cephalopoda > Sepiida > Sepiidae > Acanthosepion > Acanthosepion esculentum. The sequence continues at coordinate 38,421,180 of OZ038482.1, read as the reverse complement.
TGTAATACAAACTCTAACAATGAGAGTATGTCTTTCATTGCCGGCAGAATGTGATTATCCGAAATCGTATTTAAAAAGAAAATATTTTCATTTCAAGCGGTATCAAAATAATACGCACTCGCAAAACAATCCTCCACTTTGTCTCCAAACTCGGTTTTGTAAATATTTTTCTAAGACGGAAATGGAATATTCCGAGTATAATTTAATGAGAACTACTGTCGCTAAATAATAAACGACACTTGCCAGTTAAACCGGTTGAAAACACTCCCGGAGAAACTTGCAATTGAATGGAGCCCTGGACAAGGAAACTCATAACCATTTCAATGCTTATACATCCAAAGACGACACAGACATCATAACTATGCTATAGATTCAAGACCGTCGAAGATGATGAGAATAGACCCAGTGGAATGTTATAACTGTTGCGTTAAATAATTATGAAAAAGCGCTCGAAATACTGCAACACGAAATTTAAAAACATATAATGGCAATCGTTCACAGAAAAAATCTCGCGACATTATAAGAAATGAAAAACAACACACGAAGATTTTAGAAATCGAATATAGCGCGCGGATCATACTGTATTGTCTTGTAAATGAGAACAAGTATCTATTACAAGACCCAGAGGAAGTAAACAACTGTCCATGAAGAAAATCTTGCAAACTGGTCACACAAGTCAATAAAAATATTTCTGATGTGGGTAGCGACTCTCATACCTTTTGAAAGGAAAATAAAGTTTTCGGATTTGGTTGTGGAGATATAGTTATGAATATAAAGAGAACATGTCTCATAAAATAACAAACATAAAATATTCCGAGATTTTGACATCCAGAATGATCAAGGCAGCGATTCAGAAAGCGCTGGTCTGATAATCGTAAATAATAAAGAAAAGGATCATTCAAATCTTGAAGGATTCCGTGCCAGCCAAACACGCATTGAAGAAGGAGGAAATGGAGAAATATCAGGACGTTTCATGAGACCGGAGAATGCTCAGAATCATTGCCGAAACAATAAATGAAGATAACCATCAAGAATTTGGGACAGAATAGATTACGCCTACATTATTGCTAACGATGTGACATTTCAGTATCTCTCCTGCTATATAGTCTTCAGCGGATATCTGCTTGTGGTTGTATTATTATTATCATTATTATTATTGGCAAATTTCCTATCGTCTTCGTGCTGGCAAAATGCTTCTTCCAAACACCAACTTTTCAAATATTCGAAGAGATAAGGCACAGCGGTTTTACTGATTATTTGTTCTATACTGAGTAAATTTATCACTGTGTACACTTTACTTGTATAGTTCCAGGCTAAACCCCTGTAACTAAATACAAAAACTCGAGAATAATACACATTTGGCATTACTGAAAGGATTTCAGTTCAAAATTTATGTGGGATAATGGCTGGCATATCTTCACTGGTTATCGTGCTGCAGTCGATAAATTTAAAACATCCTTTCAATTATGTACACAACTACAGGGTGATTGAAAAATAACTCTACTTATGTAGCGATTTTTCGATTTTTCAAGCGTAGCTTGGATGTGGCACAAGGCCGAAAGTAAGGGGCACCCATTAAGGATCGAACTCACTACTCATTCGTAATTGCTTTAGCGTGACAAGCTTACTAACCATTACACCATATCGAGGTGCCCAACTCTACTTAATGTATGATAGACTCCCAGGTTTGACTATAGATTTTAAAAGACGGGAGAGTCCATCATACATATAATAGGGAGTAACTTTTCAGTCACCCGTATATGAACTGCTAAGAAGAAAATCTCTAACGGAGGCCACATTTAATAAGTCTGAATAAAATTACATTTATAAAACTATGCTGTAATAAAATTTGAATTAAACAATATTAAAAGTTACTTTTGAAAAGTAAGGAAGCTGCAGATACAAAGAATTGTTTTAATACATTTACGATTTTCAAAAATATTTTTATAGAGTTTCATCGCTTGTTTTCTATGCAACATTGAAAATTAACCGAGGTATACGTTAAACTCCAAAGTCTGTTCAAACGAACAATCTTTATAAGTATACGAAAAGCGAAAATTAAAAAATACAAACTTATTTGAGTGAATGTTCCGAATTTGTTCAGAAGTTGAATATACACAGACACGTGTAACGCTACATATTTACAATTTAAGAAATTAGTTGTCAAATCGCCCAAACATTCTCGGTCGAAAGGCTAGAATTAATATACGTAAACAGATAAAACTGCGTATATATATATATATATATATATATATATATATATATATATATATATAGCTTAATAGACGTGGTGAAATTGGCCGAGGGAACAGTAGTATTAAAAGTGCTCAATAAACGCATGAAAAAAAAAAACATATACAGTTTTTACTTAAAAAATTTCATCAGATGATTTCACAAACTTGCCGATTTTTATCAAACATAAAAGGTTAATGTTTAGAGTAAACTTGAACCAGGGAATAGTATCATAAAAGGTTAATGGTCAGGATTTTTTTTTATAAAAATGGCCTGAGAATACCGTAAGGTTGAAACCATGGTAGCGAAATCAACTGATCTCCTAATTTTCAAAATATATATGTATGAAAGTGAGAATATCTACAAAGGTTAAATAATTATTTTGTTCTGTTTTCGCAGATAAGGCTATATTATTTCATAGCGGAAGAGGGTAACTAAATTTAAATTTTCGAGTGTACACAGTATAAAAAGGACTCTCCCTCCCACGTTTTCGTCATATGAGTGTCCCGTAAATGACTTCTCAGATACGAACGGCCAGACAGATAGCACATACTTGACTGCAGTGGCGAAAACCTGTTTAGAATCAGCAACACTTTTCGTAAAAAACGAATAGAGAAAATTGGTGCACATCGTCTGGCGCAAGTTCTCCTAACGACATTCATATGACTCTGTTTTCGCATTGATAAAATGGTCTGTACAGAGATCGATTAAATTTGGATGCTAATGTCACTTGCATTTATGAGAACAGAAAAAAAAATACTGAGATTGATATACTGCTGGAAATAGATTTTATTTCGCAAGACATTCACCTGAACAAAAATGTTTTGAAATATCGAAGCTAACGTTTGCATATTTTATCATATTTAGGAATTTTATTTAATAATTCATCAAATAATATCGATTGAATTTTTTTATGTCAAAATATTTTGTGTAATATATATATATATATATATATATATATATAAATTTAATACAGTGAATCTTTTTTGCGTATATGAAGCACTTTAGAAATACTTATTTCTTTTAATGTATTTCTATATGTATATAATTCTCTCTCTCCATATATATAAAACATCAACACTAGCTTTACTGCACTTTCATATATATACGAAATTTGATGAAAAATTGTGTACCTGAATTTTAATTTGCACAATCCCATGTAATTTGTTCACAGATGTAATGAAGATTTGGTATACGTGTGTTGATAACAGAACTTATCAAGTGAAAAAAAAGAAAAGAAAACTAATTATATAAAATAGTTAATGATATATATATATATATATATATATATATATATATATATATATATATATATATATATATAAACCCACGCGCGCATATATTTTTCCTTAATTCTCCATTTTACATCAAAACAAAAATTTCTAAAACAATATATTGCTACATAATTTTTTAAAAAAATTTCAGCTGTCAAGTTCGAAATTAAAATGATATACGGCGCAAAAAAGTGACCGAATATTGTCGTTGCAAATTTTTCGCTGCGCAGCTTTTAAGATATTAAACTCTGGGAAGCAAAATATTTTATTAAACTTTTTAATATTTTTTCCTTTACAATTTTGACATTATGTATGCAGCAAGCAACGTGAGTTAAAAGTGATTTGCTTAGTCAGAATTTGATTAAAAAATTCACGATTTTAATTACTAAAAATCACAGAGAAATAAAAAATATCATGTACTCAATTTTGCATTCACCTCATGCATCTTAATATGTAAGAACAATTGAAACTGAAGTCAGTGAGAGTTATCTCCCTTACAATCATTTGCTTGCATCATAAGGTAAACAAGTCTGAACATTTTTGAAAATAACATTGTAAAAACGTATTAATACTAACGTTTGATTTTCATTTTAAGATTTTTATTTTATTTATAAAAATTAAAATCTCCCATTTCAGTACATTCGTGCGGAAAAAGTTAATGTTACGGATATTGCCTCATTAAACAATACAATCTACAGTTTGAAATATTTTGCATATATTTGTAAATATTTAAAAAAAAAACACTGGAAATATTTCATCAGCCATTAAAATATGACGTTTTAAAAATATAGTATTTTTAATTTTAGAGATCTGATATAACTTTTTAACATTATTTTTCTAATTATAGCTAAGTGTATCATAAAGTAACAAGAATTATAGCAATAAATATTATCAATTTGGACAAACTTATCACTCGTATGAAATGATCTTAAAGTACGAATATATTTTGCCTTAAGAGGTTTCTGGATTGGTGAATGAAACCAAAATATCGAAACTATTATTTTGTAAGCAAACATAATATAAGAATAATTGCACAAAAATATAACGTGTAAAAATATTATATAATATGAAAGAGGAATAATCAATTGATTGTATAAAATAGTATGTAATTTCAATGACATAAACAAACATTTAATGTGATAGTTACAAAAATTCTATATTCTAATTGAATTAACGTAAATCATGGGTCGCAGTAGTTGTTGCAATTAGGTCCCCCAGAATATAAGTGTAAAGGCAAAAAATCAGATATTAAGCTTCAAATATTCCTGATGAAATACCTTTTATATCATACATTCATCAGACGAAGAGTTTATATTTATTTTTCAACTATAAATTATATATATATATATATATATATATATATATATATATATATATATATATATATATGGAGAGAGAGAGGCAGTGATATTTCTTTTAAACAACATTCGTTGAATATGAAAGACATGGAAATTTTGATTTGATTTTATTTTTACTTGTTTTTTCCAACATTCTTACATTTTTCCGTTTGTTGAGATTAAGGGATTGAAAAATTGTCCATTGTCCGAACGATTACGGCCACTATTTTAGCCATTTTCAGGAGGTGTGTTTTAGGTGATATTAAGTTATGTTTATGGTATAATTTGTAGTTTGAATAGAATAGCGTTTATTCTCGTATGAATCTGACTGGAATTCGAGTTGGCGCTTGTCAATTATTTTTTAAACTTTCAACACATTATTTTCGCTACGAAGTAAGGTGATATTTATACAGGATAACAGATGTTTTATGTAAAGTGTCTCGTTCACAGGAAGATGTTTCGGTAACGGGATCGATTAGAATGTCCCTTAATCGTTGTTGCAAAATGTGGGGCGATAAGTACCATTTCACACACACACACACACACACACATAACTTCTTTCAGTAATGGTTGTGAAAATATAAAGCTGAGTATCTTTAAGTCAACATCAATTTTATTTTACACTATTAGGACTATTGTCTTCATCCTTGTTGGCTTATTTATCACAACGTTTCGGCCGTTGTACGCTCCGGGTTTTTCAGGTGGTTGGAAAGTTGAACAGAACCCTTTATTTTTCTCGCTGGTGTAGACTGTTCGAGATCTACGTGCCATGTCTAGGGGATGTCAGTTATCTCCTGTTAATTCACCTATCCAAGTTCTCCACTGTCTTAACCAGGTATTGAATTCACAAATCTTCGGCTCCTGTCACTGGATCCAACCAACGCCTTTATCCACTGTGTCATCTGTCAGAAATATAGACAGATATCAAAGTTCTTGTATATATTAAATTTGTTCTAATTTTCTGTATATTCATTTTACATAACATTCAACACAATTTAGTCTGTACGAAATGTGATTTTCTCTCACGCACACACACACACACACACACACATATATATATATATATATATATATATATATATATATATATATATATATATATAGTTTCCATTTTGTATTTACAGTCTGCAATGAATCCTATATTTTTTCCGCATATAAGATTTTTATATATGATTTACAAATGTGTTTTCGGGAAAAGTAAGGGAATTGAGATTCCCGATTTATTTTTAAATTTCCTAGAAACAATGAATTTAGCCAAATGATGAATCTACCGAATCTGAAGTGTGTTGTTCTGTAAGTGTTATTGACTCGGAAATAGAAATCGGGGAGCAGAGTTCGAATTTAAGTGTGGTTCGTAACATTCGCTTAGGAGGAGATATACTTGCGAATGAATCCATCTCTACACGGCTTCCCCAGACAGGGGTTGAAACACAAGACAGACTGTATCATAAAATCCTCGTATGAAAACCAGTCTGCTGCAGAAAATACGGCAGCCTCCTACGGGATTATCTCCTGCCTAGTCTGTCACGAATCGGAAGAGATATTAACGTCTAAGCGTATATGCCATATGGCACTTAACTATAAACTGATGAACCTAACATCATTAGCAGTGTCATAGATTTGGTCCAAGATGATAATTTTTTTTCATCAGTTAAGTTCTCAGTTCCAGAGAGATGTTCGAGACACGACCTCCTGTTGTCTCCCTATAGCACTCTGAAAGTTATAGGACATTATATATATATATATATATATATATATATATATCTCCGAATGTTTATTTTATACCGTTGTTCCAATGCGAAACCGAAATACTTGCATTCATTTTCTCACACCATTTTCAGAAATGTTAAGTGTCCTGTTGTCTTCCTCCAGCTGTAAGTTAAATAGCATGATGTTTGGACTTGCTTGGTACGCCGTAGAGGTGAATGATAACTCTGAATTCCAATTTGATTATGCATGGGTCTAGCAGTTTTACAATTGATATCGAATAGTGAGTGAAGCCATATCAGTACCGCTTAGAATTTTGACCCAGTGGTCATATACTTCCCAAACTGAGTTTGTAAGTTCAGCTTGAATTATATTATCATATATCCATAAGCTTCCGGCTTGAAGAGTATTTTATAGAATGTGAATATGTTTTCTTCAGCAATAAGTTTTGAAATTTATATATCGAAAAGGTATTAACAGTTATTCTTTAAACTTAAGTAACACGTCAATACATACAATAAAGATATTTGTGAGTGTATATATCAGAAAAAAGATTGCAATATTAATATCTAAAATAGCCGGATATGTAATTCTTCCAATAAACATTTAAAAATGTCAATGTCAGTTAGTTGTATCCAAGAAAAAAATAAAATATTTTAAAACCAGCTTAACCTCGCAAAATTAGCGGTTAATTAGAAATAATATATAATGTCATATATATATATATATATATATATATATATATATATATATATATATATATATATGGCGTAACAGAAACATTGTACAATTGTTAGATTAAGCTCTGAACAGTTTAACTTACAGATAATAAAAGTTATTTTACTGGAATATTCCGTTGTTGTTGTAGCCCTAATAGACTATATTATAAGCAATAAGAATGTATAATTACGCTCCAAGCTTAACAGAAGAATCGTTATGAAATCGATCGTAAAAGAACATTATATGTTCATTATTAATTAATCATAGGTAAGAAACGGAAACTCATCAAGAATTGAAATAAATTTCATATATATATATATATATATATATATATATATATATATATATATATATATATATATATATATATATAAAAAATTCCAGCATTATTTACCACCTTATGCAAGATGTTCGTCCTCTTTTAGCTAACATTCTTTCTTGTGTAACAACTTGACCCACACCTTTTGGACTGTCATAGGAAAAACTCCTCTTTCCCGTGCTAAACATCTTATGTACTGAGTTAGTTCTTTTCTAATTGATCTTTTTAGCTCTAAGCTGTAAAGAGGACCCTTCTTCCTCTTGTGACCATCTGTTCCTTTTCATATCTACTGTTCACTCTTTTTTACAAATTTAGTCAGCGTTCTCATGTAGGTTCTTTGAATGTTTTTTTTTTTTAATTTGAAAGACAGATTATGAATTTTGGTACCATTACTGACTGCCGGAATGATCTTTTTTTTCCTATCCCCATGTCACAGTTGGGAAGACATTGGGTCTGACACAAAACGATTTTAGCCTTTTTCTTTTTAGCTTAATAACGTTTTTCACTGATTCTTACCACAAATAGTAACAAGATGGCTAAACGTCTTATCTGAAAAACTGGAAAAAAGAAACTGAATTATTTTTTTTAAGATATGAGATAATTTGTGGGATGGGCAATGATGCAGTGACAAGATTTGGAAAATTTTTGTTGTTGCACGCGTTCGATAAAAGGGATATTGAAGTAAACACGCAGAATCGCGAGAATGTTTCATGCTAAACGCAATCGTTATATATAGTCTATCCATGATATTGCGAACTTTATTCCATCAATATAGAATAGCTTAAAACTATATTTTATCATAGATACATATGTGCGATCAATATCTTTTACTGGATAATCTGATTATCGTTGCACTGAATGCAAAACATAGCGCATGTTACGAGGTTTATGTAGTGTGCTGCAATTAAGTAGTCCCTATTCATTATGGTCATAACCTGGACAATGGTGGACTTCAGTGAAGTTCTGGCACTATGATGATGTCGATTAATCTCCCTTGCAAAAACGCATCACACGTAATAGTCCATAGGATTTAAATCTGACAAGTTAGGCGGCCACATTTTAGGGGTCACATGATCATAAAACTTCTCTGATAACCAATCCTGGATTACAATGTCTTTGTTAGAAGGCGCAGAGTCTTGTTGAAAGACATATGGTGTTCCATTGCATACTTTATTTATCTAAGGATTAACAAACGTTTTAAGAATATTAATGTATCCAGCAGCATTGACCCTATGTCCTTGTGGGAAAATGTAAAGTGGCACGAGATGGCCTTCACTGCTCAGAACTCCTAAAACCATCACAGTAGTCGGATATTCGGTGTGCATCACCATGGGTAATTCAGAAGGAATTGCACATAGCCACCTGTCATTGAATCTGTTTGTTTTCTGATCTTGGTCAAAGTGTTTTTCGTCAGAGAGAAGCCAATGCATGCCATGATCCTTCACTTTGTTCAGCAGCCGTTTTGAAGGCATGAGTCGGTTTTCCTGTGTCTTCGCCGATTTGAATTAGCCTTTCCTCATTACATATGACTTAGATCGAATGTTCTGACGTACCACAATTCTGATAGTCCACTCTGATACTTGGAGTTCTTTGGCGATGGAACTCATTGATCTTCCGGGGTTTTCATCGATGATGATTTGAACATTCCGTATAAATTCTGGTGTTCTCACGGTATCAGAGCGGTGTGAATGCTTTTTCTTTTTGCTACATGGGAAACATTGCAATCACATCCCTCTAGCTCCAACCGAACCTTATGAACAAATGATCTTGCAACATGTAAAAAGTTACTGATGTATAAATCACTATGTTTTGCAGCTAAAGCAACAATAACTGCATGTCTTTTCATGGGTTAACATCTTCCACTGACTGGTTATCTGAAATAAAAATAAATAATATTATAAATTATTTGAGTGTGTAGTGAACTTAAAACAATATGTCCTCAAATAGCACTCGAATCTAATATATATATATATATATATATATATATATATATATATATATATATATATATATATATATATATATATATATATATATATGAGAGAGAGAGAGAGAGAGAGAGAGAGAGAAATAGTGCAGTTAAATAAAAAAAACATTCGTATTTTCCTTGATCACAAAAATAAATGCAATGCATTCATATAACACATTTAGTATAATGGCAAACAAATACAACTGATACAGCAAGGAATAGATCGGAAAAATATTTGTAACTTCAGATAAGTTGATTTGAAATCATTGGTATATTTCGATAGATAGTTACCCGTTATGCTAATGTATTTCTCGAATAAAATCTTTCCCCTGCTTCTAATACGTTTTCACATGCTCTCATTCCAACTGCACAGGCAGACAGCGATAATTGCATTTCATATATATCTTATGTATTCCGCGTACGATGTTTTTATTTGCATTCCATTATCGCTGCAAGAAAGAAACGATCACAACAATGCAGAAAGATAACAAACGAATTCTTAAGTTCAAAGTCAAAGAGATTAACAAAACCATTAATGGCCACTCGGTACAATGAGTGAAAAACAAAAATGATTAAATTCAGGGTAACAATGGAGCATAAAATATGTGGTACTAATGAAAGCTAAAAGTCATTCGATTATCTTTAAACATAACATTGTCATTAGAGATTAAAATTATTGTTTAAAATTGTAAAGTTTTGAAACAATTGCATTTGTTTAAATATCAGCTTTGAATGAGTTCTTCCTCTTATATCAAGTATTCCGACGTAGGATCTAATGTCTTTAACACAGCTAGTGTTATATTTGTATTCTAAGCAACGATTGCCAGTCAGTAATCGTAATCCTGGCTTTTACATTTGTTCAGACGGCTGAATCTGTCCACGATGAAAAATATACGAGACGCCCTGCTGAAAACATCACAGATCAACCAAGAAGCCTTTATAAGAAAGAAAAATACTGTGATTCTTACGATTTTGGGAATTGGGTCGCGTTGAGATATCTTCATCTCCTCCTCTTATTGATTTCTTACGATGCATAACAACGTCTCCCCTTCGGTGAAATTGTAGATCGTGAGAGAAATAAGGCCGAAACTGGGAATGGCGAGATGTAAAATATCAGCATTCCTGGAACTTCAACACCGATACGTAGCACTAGTAGTATATCTCCCTAGTTACTGTGTCTCTCTATCTCCCATGCATATATATATATATATATATATATATATATATATATATATATATATATATATATATATATATGAATAAAGAGAGAGATTGAAATAGAGCAGTTAAATAAGAAAAGATCGCATTTTCCTGGGTCACAAAAATGAATGCAATGCTTTCATATAACGCATTTTGTATAATTCCAAACAAATAAAACTGATACAGCAAGGAATGTGCTGAGGCCTCACACTTATACCCACACACACGAATATACACACATCATACTCACTCCCTCTCTAATGAGTCAAATGATAACAAACACCCACAGCAATATACATGCTTACACGTATCATACTCACTCACTCCCTAAGAACTAAATAACACACACACACACACTTAACACACACACATCCCCTCTCCAGGAATAAATATACTGTCAAACTGACCAAGGGAATTCAAAGCAGCATGAATCCATCCAGTTCTTATCTCAAATAACATCTTAAAAGAGACTGTTTGACCAACACAAGGAATGTTAAAAGATAAAAAAAAAACTATTAAAAAAAAACTATTAAAAAAAACAAATGAAAACTACAGACAAAAGTTCATTTTCTCCATCAAGACATTCATTTCTGTAGTTCACTGCTACCAGCAAGCAGAAATATTTTATTTCTCCTGATGATGGCCATGTTGGCCGAGACTAGTCGAGGAATCTAAATGAAATAATAATAAAAACGAAAGAATATTAAACCATAACCCAGTATCTTTGAAGATTTCAATTTTTTAAATAATTTTTATTGTTCAAAAAAAAAAAAAAAAAAAAATCTCTCTCTCTCTATATATATCTATATCTATATCTATATCTATATCTATATCTATATATATATATATATATATATATATATATATATATATATATATCGACAAACGTAATTTTGGAATATGCAGGGTGTTCAATAAACAGTGTTATAATTTTATTATTTCCCATCTTTGTCAATAATTTACAAAGCGGAAACAGAAATTAAATATCCATAAAATATTTGATACACTCTATTCAATATGGCATCATTCTGCGTCAATAAATTTCTGAAGGCGCATGCTGAATGACTCGCATGTGGCACGGATAGCACTTTGGAACTTGTTGTCACATTCAATGAAGAGTTTTACATTTAGTGGCTCTAACCTGTGGTGATGTGCAGCAGACATCTTGATTTCTAAGGTACCCCAGGTAATCTATTCAAGCGACTCCAGTTTTTTCGATGCTCCTCCAATTTAACAATATGTTCACTTTGAATTTGTCAAGATACTTCTGACAGCGGTTTGCCTAGTACATTTCTAATATGCCGTTTCTTTTAGTTACATTTTACCCATATCTACTTCTAATGCCTGAAATGATAAAATATATGTTAGTTCCAATAAACAAATTTTATAGCATTTCAAAAAAAAGAAGATTAAAATTATTCCCTCTTTAAGGATAAATATTGAACACCCATTTTGTGTCTGCATACACAGAGAAAATCTTAGGTATTTGGACTTTTTATTGTTATTGCAGATTTAATATTTTCACATTCTAGATTAATAAACTATGTAATTTATTTGTCTGTAACTAATATATGTTCTTTCTTTATTATTCATGAGAGTAAAATTATTTCGGGTAACATTTGATAGGTGCGTAGTATCTGTTCATGAGGAAAAAAAAGGTTGTAGTGTTGGTTGTGTTACTGTTTGTTTTTATCTTCGACACGAAGAAATGGAGCTACATACTTTATCTTCGTTTACAACATATTTTTTGTTTTGTTTTGTCGGTTTATTTAAAAGATACTCCTCCAGAAATTTGGTAATACGTTTAAAATCATTCGTTGTGCAGACTTCCAGCTTGTATTCAGTTATTTTCCTTTCAATATATTCTAATACATTCCTTCTGTTTTTCCTTTTGAATCCCTGAAATCACGATAAAAATAATTCAGTTTTAGATTCATGGAAACAATCAAAATAAAATTAACAAGAAAGGAAGCGTGTGAATAATTACTAAAACAGTAACATCTGTTACTCTTCATGTTCGCTAATCTAATTTCGCTGACCTACAGGCTTGTTTTATAAGAATAATATTTAATTTCTTTCAAAGCGATTTGCCAAAACTTACTCGTGTTGTACTTGGTTCACCTTGATTCGATGCAGTCTCGAAAACAAATGCAAAAGAAGATGCTTAATATTACATCGTACTATGAATAAATGTTTACGGCATTAATGCTGATTCTGTCATGTAAATTAAATATATATATATATATATATATATATAATATTGTGTGTGTGTTTGTATTGATATAATATAAAAGAACTGTCAGGTGAATAATCCGAAGTTCTTTAGGATTTTTATTTTTAATTTTAAAAACCGTGCTCGATACAAATGTAGAGCTTAGATTATAATTATTTAAAAAAAAAAAACACATGATTCCATCGCGACGCAGAAATTACTGTGTTTCGAAACGGGTCACCAATATTCAGGTTTAATTTCAATATCAAAACCTAACTACCGAGTGGGAGTCTTATCCTCATGATATGTTTGGAATAACTATGCTAAGGAATGTTTTACTCATTTATTGTTTTGAAATGGAGGTGTGATCTAGAGTTTGTATTTCATTATAGTGGCATATAACAAACACCCCTACTTCAATCAAAGCAGTGATACCTTGAAAATGAAAAACAAACTCTAGATCTGACCTGCATTTCAAAGCTATAAATGAGTAAAACATTCCTTAGCATAGTTATTACAAACATTGTCTGAGGATGAGACTACCACTCAGTAGTTAAGTTTTAATATTGAAATTAAACCTGAATACTGCTGACCAGTTTCCAAACATAGTGTCGCAATGAAATCATATTTTTTAATATATATATATATATATATATATATATAATGTAGCGTTGTTAATCCCCAAAGATGCTTGTATTATTGATATATATGTCAATATTTCCTAACAGCTTCTTTATAATAGTTTTCACCTAAAATAAGCCCCAAGATTTAGTCAACATAAAGGATTGCTGTGTAGTGTTGTATGGGCGTAAGAAAGATTACGAAGTGAAGTTAAGGTGAGGACTATGTTGTAAAGCTAACCCTATATTGGAAAAGGTGAAGATGCTTTTTCGACGAGAAAGGTAATGCATGTTCCTAGCTGCCTGTCAGTATGCTAATTTTATATAGCACCTGAAACCTATTATACTGATTGTCATGTACAATGAAACCGTCGAATACACTCAGAAAAAAGATTTAAATGTTTCTGTATAAGTTTACATCATTTAATCACAGACGCCGCATTCGGAGATCTCTATGAAGGCTGTTTTCTGTAGCGAGAATATTCGCTTATTAATTTGCTGAGTCGAAGTAAAGCACTCGTAGCCTCCAAGAGGAAAATCTCTAAGATCACCCAGTGAGGGTAAAGTTTACTTCAATAGCAACAGCTTGAAGAAGGTTTTTCACTAAACTTTGCTCCAGACTGGGAACGTAGCATATAAGGACTCATGAACATTGCGTCAGATGTCTTCTCCATACGCTCTTGTTTACAAAGAAAATATTCACAAATGGAAACATTAGTTCAATAAAATACCTCTTCTTTTTTTTCTGCCTTGCCAATTAATCCCGGCTGTGAAGAACGTCTGTCTGTGCCATCTGTTTTAAAATCCTGTTTGTATTCTCGGATCCCTTTAACAACACTCCCTCTAGGACTGCATTAGTTGAGAGGTTGTTAACTTGCCAAAAGTGAGGTGGGAGATCATCTAAACACATTCTAAGGCGATGTATTTTCGTCGTCTGGAAATGAATATTTAGGATATAGTCACTAGTACAAAAATAGTAAAAAAAATGAAGTGACGTGTAGTTGACATAAGCGAGATTAGTTGGAAATTGACGAGACGAGTTCAAATACTAATCTTTTAGCGTTCGTTTTGTAGCGATTACTACTATGTTTGACACGCCTACATTTTTCTCAACTGTGATTGGTCAAATAATAAATACTATCACAGGACAATTTACTGATGGCATTCACCACACTGAATTTTTCCTACTGTTAATTAACAAACATGCTTTTGTAACAAAATCACTGATTGGGTAATTTTTCATCCAATCAGATATTTTTTGTGTGCTCTCAAAATTTCTCTCGCCATTGTCCTGGGAGCCTACCCATGGTTATATAAACCGGAATTCGTTCCAAAAGTAGACAGTAGAAGCAGAACTCAGTAGAACTCAGCAACTCACACGTGTCTACACAAACTATTCATTCTACTCACTGCACGCACGCACACAGGACTTAAATATCATTCACCATCAGTTCTATGTAACAAGCCAAGTTGCATCAGCTCTGTTAGTTATATCTAATTCACAAATTGATTTATCACATGTTCTTCTGAAAACATAATTCTATCTAATACAGAAATTTGAACATTCTTTCAGAAAACTTGTTTATTTACATTTAATTTTTCAGCTAACAGATAAAGGGAAACAACTTCTCCTACCATATTGTTTCACACATTACAAAAAATGTTTTGTATTTGTTGATTTTAATATATATTTTATCGTTGAAACAAAAATCGGTTTTCCATTCTTTTTCCTTGATACAAAAATGTATAATTGTTAAATGCTATTCAACACGCAGCCACATCAACTTATTCAACACAACCAGCATTTACAGTTTTGTCACTAATAACCTTGCTAATGATATGAATTTAAAACTTTTCATACAAGCCCACTATGAGGTAAGTAGCAGAGATGACTGTGCTTTCCAGCCTTGTGTGGTAGGCAGACTACGAAAACTAAAAGAAAAAAAAAGAATTAGAAACCGCCGAGAACGCAATGAGAAATTAATCCACTATATTTCCAGAAAGCCAGATCTATTCAAACATTTTTAAAAAAAGCTTGCAATGAGCCTACATTTTCTATATTCGGAAGCGCAATAGCTTAAAAATATTATGAAGTAATATGTGACAGATATGATGAAACTGCATTGCATCAATATATAAAAATTGTACTTATTACACCAGCAATGAAATATTAATTCGGCAAATACATTTAAATGTACAGATACAACATCTTAGCGGTTGCGTGTACAGTGTCTAATATTTATCCTTACACTCAGATTAATTATAATTTAAGTTGAAAATTTATAATAATGTTATATAAAATATTTAATAAAAATAAGCTATATTTTATTACTTCAGGCATTACATTTAGAAAAGTCTATAAAATTTATTGCGAGAATCTTTATTTGAGAAAAGTTTTTAGGAACATCATAAATTATCATTAGCTCTATTAAAAACGTAAGCATCTGAGTGAATATTATTTTAACTTTTGTTAATCACCTACACTTATCTCCCTTAGACCTGTTTATGTAAAGAGAATATTCAGTTGCTAAAACCTTTGTTCACATGCCCATTGAAGTGAAATGGATGTCAGGCGTTATCTAATGTCTGTATCTTCAGACTTGATCAAATATATTTTGTCTTTTAGATTATTTCTGTTATTCTTCGTACAACCCACAGTGATTTCATCGAAAATAATAAATCCTTAGCTGATAAATGAATTTGTAATTGAATATTTAATAATTTTAGCGCAGTGCTACCACACTTTGAGAAAACGAAATGCATAGGTTTCCTCACTAAGTATTGATAACATTACCCAATTACCACTATTTACATCGTTCGGACTGTTGTTCTCATCTTTCCTACCAAATTCATGAAGTTACGGTCATTGTACACTCCGACCTTCCTTAGATGATAAACCTTGGAATTTTGAACCGAAGCCTTTATCTAGTTCACGACGGTAGTGTGTTCTAATTCCACGTGTAATTGTACTTTTCTGGATATCTCGGTATCAGCTATTTCTCTTTAGTAAGTCAACTCTCGAACTTTTTGTTCCCTCTGTTGTGGCCAGGTATTAAACTCACAAGACTTTGTGTCAAGCCACTATATTTTTTTTGATTACCCAGCAAACGTTTTTATCCACTCCGACGTAGGTCGGAGCGTACAATGGTCGAAACGTCGTGATTATGACAATAACGATGACAACAGTTCGAACGATCTACATAGTTGGGTAATAAAAAAATATTTGGACACAATCTAACTGAAACGAAATTCGAACTGTGTACGCATAACGTTTGCACTGTTATTTCATACAAGAAACATTCATGTTATCAATTAAGGTATTCACTAATTTGCTTCTATCGTAATTCATTATTTTTTTTACGTTAATTTAGTTTAGACTCGTTAAAGTGACATAGTTCGAGTGTTTTATCTTGATTACTCCTGATATGTGTGAAAACTAGAACAGGAATATGTAAACGAAACAAAATTATAGTAATATAAAATGATAAATATAAGAGTTGTTCATTTAAATGAAGTATTTTTAATTGTTTGGGAAACGCAGGTATAGAGTAAAAACGAAAAAAAAAGACAATTAAAACTTTTTAAAAGATAAACTAAAACAAATTAGTAACAGATTTGTTTTTTTCTTTGCATTCTTTTTACGTCTAACCTTGTAGGTATAAACGGAACTGAATGCATCTGGTTGTTTTTTTATGTCGACCCTTACTTACCATTAGATGTAGTGTTAAGTAATGGAATAAAAGGAGGTCACATCGACGAAGTTAGTAATTATTTTAGCCAGCGTCTATTGGCAGAGATTGAGACTATCGGTTAGCATCGTGAGATATTATGTTTGAAAAACTAGTAACATGTAAATTTAAGAAGGTATAGCTTCAAATCAATCAAAAATTATTTTCTAATTTTAACACCTTTTGTTTTTATCAAGATTAGATAAAAACAATTTGAATGACTTGTTCAAGCTAGAGTCTTCTTGGCTGTTATTGTTACATCGGTTTGGCAATTATTTATTTCAACTGTCGTAAAAATAACCATCTGCGAAACTGTCATTCACTCTAGTGTATTAGAATGCTTGCTTGTTCAGCCTCTATGTTGGGTAACCAACAAAGATTATGTGTTTTGTGCAGTGGAAGGAACGAAATAATTTACGGGATCAAAGTAAGTAAATGAATTTACCTTTGAATTTACATATGATTAAGGATAATGAATTAAATAAAAATTTTCATATAAATTTATATATGAAAAAGGATGATGAATTAAGTAAATGAAACAAAACTATACAAGTCTTTTTTCACATAAAACAGTGGTAAACGTCTGAAGGCGACAAGAGCTTCAGCTATAAGCAAAAGACAGGCACTCAAGTGAATAAATCAACATTTAGCTACGATCAATCAAATCTCAAAATTTCATGAAAAATTATTATATTTGCCTGAAATAATCATAAAATATGGGCATGACTCGTCTGAGAAATTCTGAAATAGTCGATCATTAGTGATGCGTATTGGCAGATCTCTCAATAAATGTCATATACTATAATCTATCGTAACATAAACTACCTATTGGACTATGGAGTAAAGAAGGAAGAACTGAGATTCCCCGAGCAAACATAAATGTTCACGTGAATAAAGTTTGAGAAGGGATTGTTTGCGAATTTACATCTACGGATGTAGCGAAATTGATGAAAAAGTTTTGATTATAATAAAACAATTATGTTTTATTTGATGCCAACATTTTATTTTCTCTTGATCATGTCTGACTTAGGCTTAAGACATCAGAAGTATTGAAACAAAATGGCTGATTTCGTAGTGATGTCATAACATGTTTATGTATTATTTTTTAATAAATAATATTTGCTCTACTCTGTATTGAGCACTCTCTTAAGAATAATATTTTTGGATATCGGAATTTATTCCGTTTACACCAATCGTATACTTGGGTGTGTGTATATATATATATATATATATATATATATATATATATATATAGTTACACAAAATGAAGCAAATATATATTTTCTGAAATAGTAATTAATTTTCCAAATGAAAATGTTGAAAAAATACAACGCCATCCATGAAGTAAGCAGTTATGTAAACGTTAACAATATCTGTAGAGAATATAAGTGCACTTAAACTTGAGTATGCTCAAATTTTGGGCGTACATATAAAAATTTGGGGAATAAATGTTTTCGGGAGAATCGTAAACAAACTATTAAGTAAAATATATTAATACAGTTAAAAATTAAATAATTGCTGTTGTTTTCTCTGTAAAATCTATCAGCAGTTTTGGTCTTTGTCTGTTTTCTCAAAGAATGGAACGCATATATTTCACTTATCAACAGAACCTCCAATCCATGAAAAATTCCCATTCAGCAAAACTAGTATGGTTAATTTCTGGGCGAGTAATAAATATATATATATACATACATATATATATATATATATATATATATATATATATATACTGTAAGTAAAATATTAACTAAAATAAAATCATTACAGTTTGAAAGTAAGTAATTGCTGTTATTTTCTCGGTAAACTTTATATATTGCTCGATTTTTCGTTTTAGTCAAAGAATGAAACGCATATATTTTGCAGAAAATGTATCAATAACTGGTCGTCTAATTAGAAATATACCGTCATATATTTTGATTTCTTTGTTCGAGGGCGTTACTTTCCATAACTGACGACGCATCAATTCAGCCAAGAAATTAAGAAAACAATTTCGTCTTTTTTACTAGGGCAACTTGTCTTTTCTCGGAGCTGTCCTAGCAGCCAACAATCTAAAAGCTGTGTGGTAGTGCAAAGAGGAATTCTATAATGTCTCGTTTCTTCGTCTAAAGTTTACTCATGGCTGTTTTCGTCTTTATTGTATTGTGTAAAATCATTGTTTCGAGACAGCATCCATTTAAATGCCAGCTGGAGAAACGGATGTACGAATGTAAGACATTTTACCACCGTCAAATTTTTGTTGTTGTAGTGCAAACCAAGCCTAAGCTAATGTGGTGTCACTGCGTTTCTTTTCGTTTGTGCAAACTTCCATTGACTGGGGTCCCTTTTTGCGTGCTTACCGCTTGGGTCGATGTGACTGGGTTGGTGCCAAAAAGCAGTGCACGAGGTTTTCTTTCAATGTTAGAGAATAGTATCTATTTGCGGCACCTCGAGACAATGTACGCACGAGTGATTTTTTTGAAGGAAACGGAAAGCTAACGTCGCACTGAAACGGCACGAGAGGCTGACGAAAATACAGAATGATATTTTTTTTGAATAAACTTTGTTTTTCACGTTTAAAAACGTACAAGATGTTAGAAAATTGTACGACACACGATTTACTCGTTATATGAAGTTCTACAGAAGGATGTTGAGAATAATATCTAAGCAACGGCGAAGTTTTAGACCGAATGGAAAGAAAAAGAATACATATACTTATCTTGGGAAATTTTCAATTGGCATTTCTACGTCATATGACGAGGAAGAAAGTCTTAGAAAATGTAACACTCAAATGACATTTTGAAGGCAAATGCACAGAAGGCGGCGGCACATAATCCTAACCCTAACGATCTTGTTTAAATGTTTGGAAAAAGAGGGTTTATGAAGTTAGCCGCGTGACAAATTTTACTAACAGTTACAAAGGGCAGAGAATTGTGCAAAGCCCATCATCGCCTACATCTTGGAAGATCACTGTATATATTGATTGAATTTTTTTTTAACGCTTATCAACCAGTTGCAGGGTATTTAAAGGCATAAATTGTTTTAATTGTCATTTTTGGGCGAAATAATAAGCGTTTAGTAATATTTATAAAACTATAGTTGGAGTTAGAAGAGGCGGGTACATAACTTTCTTATGTAAGTGATTATAACGAATACAACAGCAATTGTAACCCAGCTCTCCGATTAACAACCTCTAACCATTATCCATTACACAAGCCGCACATCCAAGCTTACAGGAGCTTATATTCCCAAGCGGGAAACCAGCTTGTTACTGACCAGACACGATGTTGCTTAACTTCGGTGATACTACTTTGAAACCGAACACGGTGTATAGAAAATGATGAGCAAATGCTTATAATTCTTTTCGTAATTTACGTAAATGTATATATCAGTGGATACACAAATTTGATTATAAAGATAATTACGTTTGTAACATAATCTATAGATAAATTTGCCTATCGTATGCCTAACACTGTTTAAACAGTTCCGTTCTACAAAATATGTCAGTGTTCTTTTTCAGACGATTTGTTTTAGGTCAGAAGAATCTATAGAATTAAGTAATTCATGAATGTTAGAACGATTTCAGAAAATACATCTATCAAAGAAACGAAACATTATTGGACCAACTTCAATTAATTTTCATACAAAAGTGAAGGCAATCTAAAAAAAAAAAAATTCTCAAAGAGTAACGACAATAAAAAATACACATCTAGCAAGCACACTGAAGATTTATTGCGTCGCCAATATCTAACTTTTCCCTGTCAACGTTTATTAAAAAAAAAAATCGGGTGTCTAGCGACGAAGCATTTAAATATGGATCTAGGATATATTTTCAATATTCTAACGCGTCATATCTAACGGGTGAGAATAAATGTGGCATCGAATGTACGTGTGTTTGCCAAACTTAATGTTTTGGCAATGCTTAGCGATCACATCTTGCAGTCTTTTGCTTGTTTAGTGACTTAACAATTCCCAAGTTCCTAGCAGTTATTCTGTTAAGGTACATTTTAATCGGCTGGTTGGTTTTCCAAAATGTTAACTAACTTTCTATAAATTAATGTCGATATTTCTTAAGGACCTAACTCGCTTTTATATAATAACTACTTTAAAAAACGCTATATCCGTTTCCAGCTCAATGTGTAACTCTGGCGATTTAAGATTTTCCACTGCTCTCTGGTGGTGAGTGGACATGACGATGAATGGCCCTGGTTGCAGGTGGATGGTTTTTTTTTTTCGAGTCATTAAATTGCAACAAAGCCTGAAGAACAGCTATTTCTATTTCTTTCGAATTCCGAGAAGACCTTCAGGATTGGCTGCAAATCAAGATAAGTGAGAAACTTTTCCCTTTCAATTTGATTGCTAACTGGGGGAAAGTGATAGATTCATGCCTTTTCCAAAGGTCTTTGTACAAAAGTGAATGTAACGAAGTCCGAATTTGAACTCTGTTCGACGATTTCTATTTCCGAAGTGCTAACAATTACACCACCCGCACATCCCTCGTAACTGAGCATGTTCTGTGTTATTTTATAACGTATGATTAAAACTTGTCTTACATAAATATTTTTTTTTAAATATCGCCTTCGATCCATCATCTAATTAAATGTCTACATGTGTGTCTGTTATTTTGTCTTTAAGTCGTATTCATTTATTTGGTGCTGAACAATTTCTGATGTATAGATAAGTTACCGTGAAAAAGTGAATAGCTTATTTAAATGTAGCGTTCTGGCGGTTCTTTCATATGCCATATCCTTCAAAGGGCGCCTCGAAGCGGTGTAATAGCAAGCTTGTCTCACTAAAACGATTACGACTGAGTAGTGAGTTCGATCCTCACTGGGTTCCACCTACTTTCGGCCTTGTGCCACATCAAAGCAATGCTTGGAAAATCACTATATCCCGGATAGTGTAAACATCATCCCCTTAAAAACAGCATACCTAAAAACTAATTATTATATATATATATATATATATATATATATATATATATATATAAAATGTGTGTGCGCTCGCGCGTGTGTAGTTTTACAAATACGCAAACATATATTCTTGCTTTCATCTCCGTGATAAAAGGAAAAAGTGTACCAATTTTTAGCGTACCAATCTTCAACATCTAAAAGGAATTTTTTCCTTTTCGCCAAGAAAATTGCCCGTGTTGTGGATGACCGAAAAAAGGGAAAAAAAATTAACGTTCTCAGCAAGAAATGGCTTCGTTAAATATTGATCCAACCAAAGCTTGGGACCAATCGCATTTGACCAATTAACTCCCTCAAAGAAAATATAGAATGAATGCGTTCGCGCATGCGCTTTTTTTGAAGAGTCACTGTCAAAGACATACTTGTCACATTATGTTTTTATCAGTAGAGACTAAGTGAATAGAGAATGTTTCGATAAAACAAGTTCATTCAGTGTAGATGCTGACGAGAGCTCAACTTCTGGGGCTACGTTTTCTATTTATCATTTCCGAACGCGTACTATGTTTTTATCATAAAACCTTAATAATGCTTTCTTCGCATTCATCAGGTGAGCTAATTCTATAAACTCGATCAAATACAAGATGCAAGATTATGAATAATACCTTTACAACGAAACCAAATGCAAAGATTAATTATATTTAAGGTAGACAACCTTACAAAATGATTTTGTTTACTCTAACATTAAATATTGAAGATTACATGCGTAAAAACATTAAGGGAATACGAAAGTGACAGTGTCTTGATAAATTGAAAGTGAGTAGGATGTTTTCATTTTGATATTTTAGTGATTTTTTTATAGGTTCGAAAATACCAATGGCTATTGGTAGATATACTTATGTCTCATTCTTATATATATATATATATATATATATATATATATATATATATATATATATATATATATATATATATATAAAATACAGGGAACAGATTCAGTGTAGATTGGGCATGCGCAGAGACGCTATATATTTATTTCAAAACGAAATTATCAGCCATTGCTCTGACTCTTCTTGATGAGCACTTATGCCCTTGGCGAACTAAATATGCACCAAAAATACAAATAACAATTCGGAATTTTAGTTTGTAGCCAAGATTTCATAAGCAGAATATTTGCTTTATTTTCTGTTTTGGCTGATGTCGTAGAATGATGCTGCGACTTACGAACACTTTTTCCTACGCCTGAGAGTATATGTTTGTCATGGGCAAACTTCAGGTCGCTGACCACATGCCGTTCGTCTAACATTCAGAATGGCAAAACTAGTCTAATTAGGAATATAACATTATGACCATTTTGTATTTTGCTTAATTCCCACTTGTGCACGCACGCACACACTCTCTCTCTCTCTCACGCAGAGAGATTCAGAGAAGCTATTGTCAAAAGGAAATAACTATTAATTGCAGGATTGTCATCGCTTATTTATTAGCCTTTTGCTTCGTGTTTACGTTAGACTAAAGTAAACAGTTAATAATGATTATGAATGATTTTTTCTTTAATTTTTTAGCCCTTCCGTGAAGGTAACGTTCTCAATATTTTAAGCTATTGGCGATTTTCATTAAAGAAAATCATACGTGTAAAATATATTTTTCTTTAGAAACGAGATTTTTTTCTCTGATGAATTAATAACTTTTTTTATTTTAAAAATATATATTTTTGTATTTTCAAACGAATCCTTTAGAACAGAATCACACGCAGCAGTAAGTATTAATCAGTATCAGTAGTGATACTTTTATAGAGAATCTTCAAATTTTAAAGTGTAGAAAATACATTTTCTCCAAATAATAAAAAAATATCAATCATTTCTTCATTTCAAGGGCGGGTACTTAAGCTTCTGTTTTGTAGAAATAATTAATTTGAATTGTTTTATTAGTGCAGACCGCCTAATGATTAACCATATCACGCGGCATCCACCGGTTGGTAAAAGGATTGGTCTTCCTTGTTGATATCTTCGCATTTTTCATTTTGTTTTTCAAATTCAATTTCATATGAATTGTTTTGTAGCGTAACTTTGGTATTTGCTTCTTCACTGTCCGTCCGTAGTCTTTGTTCTCTTCGTTTCTAATAACCTTGGCGATTGACTCCGCAGCTATCATTCGATTGAAATTTTATAGGCTTCATGGATACCTACACGTGCGATGTGTTGAGATGCAGGGATTATGAAAATACCGAACCGTCACATCGCTTCCACGGTGGTGAGTGTGTTTAGCATATCAAAGAACCCCAATTAACTCATTCGTACACTCATCGATCCACTTGTGGACGGCAATATCTGTACATCAGGCCTGTGTTCCCAGTTAACTATCAAAGACAATATTTGTCAATATAATAATAAAGTCACCTGCGCAAGAAAGATAACGTGGATCTAATCGACAATATCACAGCATTTATCCATGAATATATATCAAGTTAAACTAAAATTCTGAGTGGATAATTTCATAATTTTTTTTAATGGCTGATCGAGAATATTGACTCGAGTATTTCGGAACAAGAAAGAGTTTTTATCATAATACTGCGGAATTACTTCGCCATATGTTCTAATGGTCGTTCACTTTGTATAAAAAGATCGGTCATAGTACGCCTCCTGCTTTATTCTCCGTTCAACCAAAGGATGTCTTACTGATAAATCCGTTTCGTATTCTCACAGGGTAACTTCTTACTCTCTAGGTCTAGTGTGTGATGGATATTCAACGTGTCGCATACAGCACACTGCACTATCTCCTTTTGTGAAAAGGAAAATAAATTCATGCGACCACAATACTCTTCCTTAACATCTTCGCATATGCAGGGTGCGATAGATAATCTGTTACGCAAAATTGAATATAATACTCATTTTAACAGTTATATTTACCAAAATTAAATAAAAATATCGTGAAACAGTAAAGAGTAAATTTCCTGAACTTTACAATTGGTAATATCTTTGAACAGGGGATGGAATACGCGACAGCAATGTCCAAACACTCATGACAATGTCAAAATAACCATTGTAATAGATAAACAAAGGTGGTGAGAAACGAAAAACTAATTGTTATAAAAATTAGCGAGTGCAGGATTGTTATGTATTATCAAAACTCTTATATGGAAATGAATACTGGACATTCTCCTTTCGGATGAGAAGAGAAAAGGAAGCAGATGAAATGTGAGACTACAGGTTACTGGCAAGTCTATGGAAATGAATACTGGACTACAGGTTACTGACAAGTCTATGGACTGGGAACGTAAGCGATAACGATGTCTTATTGAATAAGGCGACGGAAAGAACAATTATAAATGGAATCAGAAAAAGACATCAAATTCCTTGGACGCATGAGTTGGAAGGTAGGCTTGGAAACATAACCCTCAAGAGGCATACTTAGGGCAATAGAGATAGGAAGGAAAAGAACCACTTACCTGATGAATTATGTGAATGATGGCGGATCTGATGCAGGAACTTATCAAAAGTAAAAACAGCAAAGAAAATGTCAATATTTTCATTGTATCGTTTATAGTGAAAAAGGCGGTTACCTGTTTTATTTCAAAACATAATAGTTATTTTTTAAAATTATGATTAATGGCGAATTTGTATTCATAATGGATACTGGATTTTATTATAAATATGTAATTGATAAGTCTTTACTTTTCATTATTCGAAAGCTATAAATAATTGTATATTTTTTGATATTTTTATCATTAGTGCTGCATTTTTTGGCGGGCTTCAATTGTTAACTTTTATCATTGAATATTTGTATGCTGTTACAACATATATGATAATTGCAGAGGTCAGAGACAGGAGCAGAGAATTTAAAGGATAAAGCTTGTGTCCACACAATGTGTGTTAATCGCAAATAAATGGTGTTTTTTTATTGTATATAAATGAAATTAATAATGTCGCACCAAGAAAGAATAAAATGTTCTTATCGGGAATAATGGAATTTGTTATTCTGCGTTTTATCTAGCAAAAGTTTATATGTTTTTTTTTTCTTATGCATTATTGTTTTGAATAGAAAATAAGCGATGTGTGAAGTGTCAGGAATGAAAGCAAGTATCGGAGAAAATGTAGGTGACTTACAGATATAATACTATGAAGTTTGTCGATTAGATGAGTTAATCATTGTTAGTGTGGGAATTGTTATTTCAGTGATATTTCGTGATGTTCTGTCAGTTGAAAGAGGTTAGTTTCTATAACCGCATCAGAAACAAGTACTGAGTGAAGAGTTCATTTGTAAATTGAGTTCATTTCGAAAATAAGTTGGATATTTGGATAATGTAAAAGTTAGCGGATTAGTGTGTTAAATCGGTGCGCCCAGTTCGAATCAGGATCGTATTCGTTAATTGCCCGTGTGAATGATCTTCCCTCGCCAGCTAAGAGTAAAACTGACTGGGATTTCTAGCCCTGGCATGGAAACCAGTCTATAAGGAAATCTTAACTTTCGGCCTATATTTCCCTAGAGAAATCGCTGCTGATATGGCTGCTCAACGACTTTGTGGGTTGACTTGTGGCGTAACACTTAGATGGATATCAAATAATTAACTAAAACTCTTTGAAAATGGACTTAAATGGTAATGGGAATATTAACCATTTCATTATAAGGAAATTTATATCTTTTTAATAAAATAATTTTTCAAGTAAATAGGTTTTTCTGTTATGGCTCTTTACAATATTGATAGAGAGCTTCTTTCTTAGAAGTCGTTTGGAATTTCAACTACTTGACGATGTAATTAGTTTCTATTCGAGTTACATGTGCTTTCCAATTTATTTATCTATTGTTAAATCGACAATGAAATTGCGCTTAGAATATTCGTATCATTGAACAAAATACCTACTGGTGATAAAGAAATTACCTATGGATTTCCAATTATTGGATTTACTGGTAAATATAAAGAGTGGACAATGTTTTTGTTCCATTTTAAATGCGTATTAATTTTTCTTTTATAAACCAAGAGATATTACAGAGGAGACCTCACACTAAGCTTAAATGCATAAAAAATACGCTTAGAAATCCTGTGATTTCGATCAAAGTCAACAAAAGTTTGTTACAAAAGACTTCTTGGTAAACAAAGCTCTATGTTCACCGAGGGTTCAGCCATCGTCATCATGTGCGTTCGACGTCGCCTACAGTTTTTCTATTCGTCGTTTGAATAGCACCATGTTTTGCGAGAAGCAGATAATCAGACAACAACCTTCTACAAGTCGGTTTTGAGCATTCCGTTTGTGTTTGAATTCAAAAGGATTTCAAATCAACAAGGATTTGAATGGAAGGCTGTGGGTTTTGCGAGCGTTCCTCAAATGTTTGATGTTTGCCATTATCTATCGACTTGCTTTGTGCTATCATTTTCTGTAGATCTGCACTAGAATAATTGTTCTGGTAGCAGTATTATTGATTATATGGTATCAAAAATGAAATAAACCTGACTACTCATCATAGACAAGTTGAAAATACGAGGGTTTAAATAACCGAACCAAATATATATTTTTAGATATAATATTAAAGTATGGTTTTCGATTGATTATAATTAACGAAGAAGATCTTTTTATACATTGTTTGAGTGCGGTATAATGTCCTCATGATTGTTATTATCACAACTTTTCGGACCTTCTGCCCTACGGTCTTCATCAGATAATTTTGAGTAATTTCGTACTGAACACAATATTTTCTGTCTGAATTTCTGGAATTAAACTATATATATTCGGACTATTGTTAATCACAAAGTTTCGGTCATTGTGTCCCCCGGGCTTCATCAGGTGTATATCAATTTGGGTAATCTGCAGATCATTCCGAACTGAACGCTTAATTTAATTAGACTGTTTGCGGTTCACTGCCCATGTGTTGGAATTTTTCGCTAATTTTTATTTCAGTTTTACACAGGTATTGCCAGCTTCGATTCTATTTAGTTCAAGTAAACAATGCCCGGCACAGGATAAGAACTCAGAATTACTTTATCAACAGATTCATGAATAAACACTTAAACCACATCCCGCAGGATGAGAAATATAAGTGAAATCAATAAAATAGAAAAAAATAAATAGGAAAGTTTTAACAACTAATCTGATTTGTTGGATACATGACAAGGCTTCGAGAATCCTGGAATAATAGCATCAAAATATCTATCGTCACTGAGTCACTTCCATCAGATCTTGTACCGTACTAAGTAAATCTAACGACTGCATAAAATACTATTCTTCTCTCTGTTGTATCTCTTCAGAATGTTGAGGAATGTGGTTCTGCAGAATGTTCTGTCTTTTATAACTCTTAATATATTTGGTCTTTTTTATTGTAACTACTCAATCTTTTTCCGTTTTGCATTTACTCAAACACGCCAAGTATGTTACATTTTGTTTCCTTCTGTCACTCTTACCTTCAATCCATCATCTACGAAGGGAGAAGAGATGGATTAATATCATTCCCAAGCGCATTTGCGCGTAAGTGAATATAACAAACCCAAATGCTATTCGAACTCGTCTCTCCGATTTCTCATTTCGATGCGATGTCCCTTATACAGCACCGCACATGATGAGTCGGGGAATCCAACAGAAGATATACCGTGACATTTAATAAATTGGAGGTTAAATTAAATCTAACATAAGAAAGAAGTAACGCTATCTTTTGGAGCATACACGAATGTAGGAGAGACAAATTGAAATAGGATCAAAACTAATCGCGACTAAATTTGTTACCTAAACGCCTTCATGAACTTAGCAGTATTCATTTCACCTCATAAAAACGGGACTTCGGAATATTCAATTCTGTTTCGAACATTATTCCATTCGAGAATCTTCAAGCCGGCAGTCTACGTAAAGTGGAAACGCAATACTTGTCCAAAATTGAAAAAAAAAATGCATGTGGTCTCAGCCTGTTTGTTAATCTCTCAACTTCAGTGATATCACAACCTACAATTTCTTTATTTGCGGCAAGCTTTATTATGGAAGCTACTATAATGATAGATATGATAATTGCTGCACTCGAAACTATTTTAAATCTCAAGTGGCGATGTTTAAAGACATGAAATACTGCAAAACTTTCAAGTGATCCATCATTTGGTAATGTTAAAATCGCCAAGAATTCTCTGTAGAATTCTATTCAGTTGAAGCGACTTGATATAACTCGATTACCAGCAACAACCACACTAAATACATATAAACTATTTTAATTTGCGGATACAAACGTAACTGATAATGTCAGAGCTCTGTAGAAATAAGACTGAAAAGTTGTAAAAATAGCTGAAATTCTTGAAATGGTAACATTTTCGTACTAATACTAATCATTAACACACTATTTACATTGTTCGGACTGTTGTCCTCATCTTTGTTGACATATTTACTGCCCTCTTCAGGTGATTGCGAACAGAATTTTTATTTCATCCAATGGAGTAGATTGTTGTAGTTCTGTGTGCCATGTCACTTCCGGATAGATCTACTTCTTAACTCTCCAAATATTTGTTCGTCTTTACTGAGGATAGGCACGTGGGGCTATAACAATCTAACCCGGTGGACAAAACACGGGGTTTAGTTAGAAATTACAGTCAACTGAAGAAGGCCAAAGCTTAAAACTGTCGGAACGTCGTGAATATGACAACAGAGATGAGGACAACAGTCCAAAAATGTGCATAGTGTAAATAATCAGAAATATAGACAGATATTAATCACTGATACCGTTAATAAAATTCTTGAAGGAACTTAGATGAAATTTACAAAACGTGAATATCTTCTGATAATTACATTAATAAAACTTGTTGAATACTTCGTAGATTTGCTGTCATCTGATCTACATTGAGAGTACTCTAAGACTAATGACGTGAATTGAATTATTACTAGTACTGCTAATAATAATAATACTTAGTTGCCGACGCTGTATTTGTAAATTTCCATCAGTAAGAGTTGCAGAGTATCTCAAATGAAAATGTTGCGAGAACTAGAACATGTGTTTTATACTGCTGATTCTATTTCTGTTCCGTCCTGCATCCGCATCCTGAATAAGACGATAAACAATGTCCAACAGCGCGGTCTCGGATCGGGATGATTTGAGGAGCGTGGAACAGCATTGTAATTGTTGGTGTTCTCTGTTCCACCCTGACCCGGGTGAGTGGCACCTGTTGGTGTCAAAGGGATGGGTAATTGGTTGGCCCCCGAACTGGTGTCAAAGCGCTGTGAAAGTGTAAAAATAGGTTTTAGGACAAGAAATACATTGTAAATCTTAAATCTTATTATTAGCAATAAATCTTTGAAGAATGGTTTTTACCAGCAATAGTTTATTACTAGCAATACAGATGTGAAAAAAATATATTACCAGCAATAAAAATCTTGTGGGCATTAAATAACCCGTTGAGATTGATATGCCGTAAAACAAACCAAACCATCTATTTCTGTTTTCCTTTGATCGTCTCTTCAAATGAAGAGTATTTCAGATATGGGGGGAGGCTAAATATTTATTTCGATTCTAATTACATCTTGTTCGCTTTTCGCTTGTCGTCTTTTCTTGATGAGAAATAAGACGTACGTATTTTTCCCGCATATGAAGCTTATATATAAAAGTATAATTTAATATTTCGAAGGAAAAGGGGAAATGAAATAGTTCTATTTAAATAAAATATAATGGCTGTAAACATTCGAACATATGATAGCGCTCAAACAAGATCGAAGTCATAGACGAAGGTCGAGAAGAAAAAGTTTAGATTTCGAATCCAGTAATGGGTGAGCGGGCTGAAGCAAATCCTACCGATTTATACAACGCCTAGAACACAATGCCTAACTTTTGACGTAGCAGGTGTATTGAAGCTCACTATAATATTATTCAGTTCATTTGGAATATCATTGAAAATGTCTTCGTGAAAAGACTTGCATTGAAATCTTGAAAATATCAACAGAAAAACTTAAAAATATGGCTGGATCATAAATGTTTTTGGATTAAAAAATGCGAAGTTAATTTGTGCTGGAGCAGACACACACACACACACACACACACACACATTGCGTGAGACACAACTGTTTGCTGCTTTGGCGTATATCATCAGTGATGATTTTAGCCGAGGCCCAGTACGGGTTTCCAGTCTTTCAGCATAAGACCCACTGTCTACCGTGATTCAGCCACTATTGATCGGGTACAGACTGGTTTACCATCCGTCAGGTAGAACTTTCTTCAATTTTAATCATAAATGCAACTCCCCTTGAAAATGTATAGTCCTCTCACGGATAACTTCCGATTCACCAGCAATCTATAAATTCCATAAAAAAGGAAGGACACTCAGAAAACGTTTCGAGCTGGTAATGAAATATATAGCGGGTGTAACAGCAAAATTGTCCAAAAGTTTGTAACGGTAGCATTTTCCATCCCACAACACTAAACTGATTCTGTTCCTTTTTTTTTACATGTTCTCGGATATGACTTTTGGCTTTCTTGACACCATTAGTCGTAAAAATCACTGGAAAACCCTTTGAGTTATTCAGCTAAAAAGAGGGCAGTTTAATATTGTTTTGTGTCAGACACACTGTCTTCCCAAATAAGCAATGATGAGAGGGAAAAGATCATTCAGACTTTCAGTAATGTTACCTACATTCAAACTCTGGCTTCAATCTTAAAAATCCATTCAAGAACCATCACGAGAACGTTGAATAAGTTTTAAAAAGATGAACAGCAGAGAGGAAAAGTAGATCAGGAGGTCACAACAGAAAGAGGGACAATTATTTTAACCTACAACTAAACTGAGCAATTAAAAATGATCCAACACAATCCATAAGACGTGTGAGATTAGTTTCAGCCATGAATCTCCAAAGTGCAGTGAAAAAAAGACTTTAATATGTAATCGTACTTGAAACGTGTGAGGCAACTTTTTACTGCAGGACAGAAAGTTAGAAGGTTAGTGAGGGCGAAGATCATGTAAAATATGTTGGAAAATGATCGTGGAATATATATATATATATATATATATATATATATATATATTTGTGTGTGTTTAAACTTAATTTCAATCATTCATGGGCTTCCGATCCCTAGCTACGATTAATTAATTATAAACATGTCATTTTCGTTTATGAAAAATTTCATTACGTTTCTTTTATTAAGCTTGGAGGGTAATTATAAATTCTTATTACTTACAGTAGATTCCAATATTGTTATAAAAACCTCTGAGAATTCCAATAAGACGTTGTTAATCATTTCTAAGGTAAAGCGGTTCAGAGCTTAATCTAACAACTGGACAATTCGGCAGTTCCAACCGGGCAAATATATATATATATATAAAGAAATATAGTCTTAAAGTGTGCTATATTTATGGGATAAAGTGCTCAATATCAGAGATAGAGCGTGTGTAAATATAAGTGAACATAGAAGTCAACACTTAGAGGCGACAGTCTGTTTTCATGCTAGTGCAATCGCTAGTGCCTGACGATTGCACTAGCATGAAACAGACTGTTGCCTCTAAGTATTGACTTCTATGTTCACTTATATATATATATATATATATATATATATATATATACAATATGGCGGGTTAAAATTTATGAGTTTTAACTACTTCCAAATATATAGGAAAATGCCGAAGAATATTAAAATTTCGAATTCCTTCTCAGTGAGACACAGAACATTTATTTATTTGCCTCTCTTTATATATATATATATATATATATATATATATATATATATATATATATATATATATATATGGGGCGAGATTTATAGATAATTTTCTTTTTGATATGCACAACGGTTGCTTGACCGCTTTTGTCTCTCACCACTTGACTAATCCAGTGAATCTTCTCCCCTACACACACCACTCTAAGAGGACCTCACATCACACGTCCTGCGTCGGTCATCGTTTCATCTCAGTTATGATCTGAAATACGTATATCCCTTTTTCTTCCAGTCAAACAATTCGTATCTGTATTAACCTTCCTGGTCATCCCAATAGACTCACCAAACGCTTCAGTATTTATTCTTAAACATGAAAGGATAGAAGAGTGGGAGAGACGGGCCGATCCTCAAGTGAAGACAAATTTGTCGGTTACGTTGAACGTTCTACATAATCAGATTAACATTTTTTCCGATCATTTTATTGCATATTCTGGGTAATGAATAAACAGTGGGATATGTCATCGAGACCCCAAGCAAATAAAATTCTGTAAGTTTTTTTTCTTCTACGAAAAAGGAAGCTTATCATTAGAAGTATCGAAAATAAAACATGCACATGTAAATATATGCGTGCATTTTCTCACCATAACGTATTATCCCACTACTGTTTTTATAAGACAACTCACTTTGAGAGTTGAAGAGAGGATATCAGTTAAGAAATACAAATTTAGTTGCACATCGAATTCTAAGGCAGATGTTCTTTTTCGAAATAGACGTATGCAATTAAAAGGAACACTATTTAACGCTGGATTATGATTATAATTACTTAATTTGATTTTAGTTTTGTATTCCTTTCCTTTCGGGTCCCAACCTGAGACCTAAAGTCAAACATGGCAAGATTAAATATTCACTGAAAATATTTTTAAAACAATCAACATAAGAGCACGCACATTTTACATTGATAAAGGCATTCGTAAGTGGTGAGCCGTATTTGTTTAATGGATGGGATACCAGGGATCATTTCAGTGATTATATTAGAACCTATTCCAATAAACATGAGGTGTACAAGCAAAAGTGGAATTACTTATACCTGCATGTGCTATACATTTTAGATGTCCACTTCACGATTTTGTATTATTAGCATTATTATTATTATTATTATTTCTGTTATATAAACACTTCCTTCTGAGTCCCAACAAGTGACCGAAGGTCAGAAATGGCTTCATTTTTCTACTGATCATATTGGTAAAAAAATAAAACTGTAACATCACACAGAATTTAGATAGTATTCTTAAAAATATTATGAGCTTGGCTTGAGAGTACAATTTTGTATTTCGTTACGGGATCATTATTACTATGATTACTACTAATATTACTAATAATATTGATGTATAGGAGCCACGGTGGTGTAAGGAATGGTGGCTTGGATTGAGGAATCCGAGTTCGAATTCAAGTCGAATCCATTGCATTCTCTTACGTGCTAATACACCTGGGAATGTTATGAATCCTCTTTTCTCCCCCACCCCCAGCTATATGTAAATAGCAGAACAAATCGGGTTATTTAGCTTTGGATGGCAACTGGTCTATCGCAGAAAGAAATGGCAACATACAGCGGGAAAAAATCTGCCTCTTCAGTCATGTATTGAAAGATACATGATCGCCTATGCGTGTATCACGCATGGCACATAACTGAACTGAACGGTGGATTACTGGTTAGCGGCTCGCTTTGAAGAAATGAAGTGCCGAATTTGAATTTCAGTTGAGTTCATTACATCCACTTACGTGCTAATAAACTTGGTAAAATAAGAATCCACCATTCTCCTCTCTCCAGCTTTTACTGGATCCTAAAACCATTCTACGAATTCAAACTGTATATATACTGCTTTGAACTAGTTGTGAAATCAAATTCCAACCGAAATTGCAACTATTAGCACGTCCTCGGATGCGTCGTTAAAAGATGCCCAATATGCAACGAGAGGAAATATTATTAATATACGCCGAAATTTTATAGTTACATAAATCCTCATTCAGACGATTTGTTTAGTCATTGTATGCAGCTATATTTCAGATGATATTGCAACATTCTCAAGCCAATTTTTTTTTCGGTATAGAACATATTAATACAGGTGATTTTCTTTGAATAATTCTATATGTATGGTACTTGATTTTTGACGTTTAATTTGCAAACGGTAGATGTGCGGGAAGGAATTATGGCATGTATATATATTTTAAAACTAACAACGTTCAGAACATTTTTCAGATGTAAACGAATAAGTGGCTAATTACCATTCGCGTATTGAGGTGAAAAATTATAAGATATGATTAGTAAATTCTTCTTTTGAATTATACTCTTAAAAATGTAGAAAGGATCCGACATTTAACTGGCAACATTCCCCAGGAGGAAAAAGCGTGTTGCAATTAATCTATGAATTTGTATAACGCGTTTGCGCACGAACACATAAACATAAAATTCTCTATCTGTAATTGATGTATCTTTAAATATCTGTCTGTATTTATGAGATGAGGTATTATATACACAATTTAAATTATTCGGACTATTGTCTTCATCTTTGTCGACATATTTATTACAACGTTTCGGCCGTTGTACACACCAGCCTTCTTCAGGTGGTTGGAATGTCGAACTGAACCTTTCATTTCTTCAATGGATCTAACCAACGCCTTTATCCACTGTGTCCACGTGACAGGACCTAAAGAGTGTGAGATCAATACACGGTTAAGGGAGTGGAGAACTTTCAGAGGGAAAAATTAACAGGAGATAACTGATAACTGACATCCATTAAGCATGACACGTGGAACTAGAACAGTCTACCCCAGTGAGCGAAATAAAGGGTTCAGTTCGACATTCCAATCACGTGAAGAAGGCCGGAGCGTACAAAGACGGAAACTTTGTAATAAATATGGCGACAAAGATGAGGATAGTTGTCCGAATAATGTAAATAATGTAGATGTATCTTGTATTCATTTTTTCATCTACATCTCTTTCTCTCTCCAAATATATATATATACACACACGCACACACACACACACACACACACATATATATATATATATATATATATATATATACATATATGCACATATATATATATATATATATATGCACATATATATATATATATATATATATGCACATACATACATATATATATATATATATATATATATATATATATATATATATATATGCACATATATATATATACACATATATATATATACACACACACACACACACACATATATATATATAAAATATAATTTAGAAGCTATTAGGGCACGTTTCTGACACCAGTACAAGGACAACATTCCACATATATAAATATGTCCGCAAGTCCTTCGTTGTTCGTTAAGTTTACGTTAGACGCTGTTAGATGTAGACTCTAAGATACAATCCCAAAATAATTTTACAAAAGTAGCAAACGTAAGTGGATGTAACGAACTCAACTGGAATTCGAATTCGGCACTTCATTTCTTCAAAGCGAGCCGCTAACCAGTAATCCACCATTCAGTTCAGTTATGACCCATGCGTGATACACGCGTAGGCGATCACATATCTTTCGATACATGACTGAAGAGGCAGATTTTTTTTCCCGCTGAAGATTGCCATTTCTTTCTGCGGTAGACCAGTTGCCATCCAAAACTAAATAACACGATTTGTTATGCTATTTACCTATAGATGGGGGTGGGGGAGAAAAGAGGATTCATAACATTCCCAGGTGTATTAGCACGTAAGAGAATGCAATTGATTCGACTTGAATTCGAACTCGGATTCCTCAATCCAAGCCACCATTCCTTACACCACCGTGGCTCCTATACATCATTATTATTAGTAATATTAGTAGTAATCATAGTAATAATGATCCCGTAACGAAATACAAAATTGAACTCTCAACCCAAACTCATAAATGTTTAAAGAATACTATCTAAATTCTGTGTGATGTTACAGTTTTATTTTTTTACCAATATGATCAGTAGAAAAATGAAGCCATTTCTGACCTTCGGTCACTTGTTGGGACCCAGCAGGAAGTGTTTGTATAACAGAAATAATAATAATAATAATGCTAATAATACAAAATCGTGAAGTGGACATCTAAAATGTATAGCACATGCAGGTATAAGTAATTCCACTTTTTCTTGTACACCTCGGTTTTATTGGAATAGGTTATAATATAATCATTGAAATGATCCCTGGTAGCCCATTCCTTAAACAAATACGGCTCACCACTGATGAAGGCCTTTATCAATTTGTATTTCACCTGAAACAAATTGAAATCATTTGCACTTTCTTTTACTATGATTTTGTTTCATCTCCAAACAAGCCTGGAATAGCCAAACCGCAACAGGGAATGGGAGACTGGATAATTATTTTGAGAAAGTGGAACCTTCTAGTCACGAAACTGCGAATTTAGCCATCAACCCGATCATCAAAAAAGAGATAAAATTCTTGGGTACTCGATAAAGACATCGACAGACACATGAAGTGTATAGTTTATTGTACATACGTAGCGGTTTTGCTATTCAGATATTTTCAAAAAAATAATCCTTATCGTGAAGGTAAAAGACCAGGTTTATATCAGGAATGAAAAACAAAACAGTATTAAGATGAGAAAACACTTCTACAAGAAGAGGGCATGTAACATTTGACACTCATGTGACATATTGGTGACAAGAGGGACACAGGATATTAGCGCATAACCTACCTAATGATTTCGCATTGATGTAAAAGGGACTTAGGAAGATAAAATATCAGACATTACTCAGAGATTCAAGGCAAAAGTAATTATGGAGAGCCGTGATCGCACACGCCCTGAACGGAGAAGAAAAAATACCAATAATATTACCCAAACATGATACGTGATATTGATATTATTAGGCTCTTATAGAAAGCAAATGCTTGAGTTGGGAGCAGTAATATTAATCATATAATTATCTTTGATATTACGCATATCGCAGAATAGAAAATGTAGGCGTATCTCGGTATTTATTCATAAACATACAAAAGAGGTCGGTAAAATACCACTTCATGAGATGTTTCCCAAAATACTACGAATAACAGAACAGATGCTTTAATTTACTATTTACAAATTAAGGGTCGATTCTTTTACTTTTTACTATCTCTATTTCGATGCGCGACGTGGCATATGTTTGTTTTTGTTAATATTTGTGTGTGTCAGATTAATTATATGTCAAGCTTCTTTCATATGTTTCTTTTTGAAATCGTGCGTATTAAAGTATTTTCACATTCGGAAGGAATATTAAAAAAGGTTCTATATCGTTTGTTCTTATATCAGATGTTTTTCGGTATCATATTAATTTAACAAATTCTGTATTTGAACCAGTGAGAAGAAAGACAACAGGGCGCCAGTGAAGCATGATGAGATAAATGCTATGCCGCAGGTTTAATTATATGTTTTGGAACTTGGACGTGACTTCTACAGTTACGTTCGTGCAGAGGAAAAGTGCGTTTAGTGTCGCGGTTCCTTCGATGTGTTTAATTTTATTCATCAGATATTTATGTAAATATATTTATCAAGTCTTGTGAACAGATATAATTTCAAACAAACAACACGCACACACACATATACACAAGGTGTGCTATATTTATGGAAGAAGTTGCTCAATATCAGGGATAGAGCGTATAAAAGCGGACGCTGAAATCAACACTGGGAGGCGACAGCTTGTTTCAAGCTAGACGCATGACGATTGCGTGAATCATCTAGCATGAAAAAGTCTGTCGCCACTGAGTGCTGATTTCAATGTCCACTTTATAGGCAGAAATTTTAATCTTAACAAGTTTGATGAAAAAATATAACTGGCAAGATGTCTGTTTAATTTTTACCATATTTTTGAAAGCTCCGAATAACGTGTTGAGTATTGTGCTCAACGTTGTGCATAAACTGTTCCAAATCCATATATTCTTATTATTTTGTTCAATTACATTCGACCATCGCATTCCTTATCAAGAAGTGAGTAAGGAACATATTTTCGCTGATTTTAAGCTTCTCTCTTCTTACTTGAATTTGCATAAACCGACATCAACGGAAATAGAACTTCTCTGTGCAAAACAAGATTATTTGAATTATCTAGTGAATATTCGTCAATTTCTACTGATCAAGATTTTCATTCATGGCGAAGTGTCCACTACCAGACAATAATGTCTTTAAAGACTAAATGTGATATTTATATCATTATGCCTGAAAAAAAAATGCTCTGGTTTGCTTATCTTTAAACAGACAGGAGGACTACGTTAACAAAATAGGGATCATGACAGTTGTCCTGTAAATTGACGTAACACTACCATCAAACGAGAGACAAGAGCGTAGAGAACTTTATTCTCTTTTTATAATAAAAAAAATGCTTTCCACAATGGTGTATGATCGCATTAGTTCTACAGGATCCCAACCTCCTCGCATGTATAGTTTGCCTAAAGTTCACAAGGAGGGTATCCCCTTCAGACTCATTTTGTCCATGGTGGGCTCTGTTTAACATGATTTGAACAAACGATTGGCTGAATTATTTCAAACGTTCTCTGATCTGTTTTCCACTTGTGTTCCTGACTCATTTCGGTTTACCACATTTATTTGAAATTGCGATGTGTGTTCTTAGAACAAACTCATTGGGTCCTTTGATATTGTTAGTCGGTACACTAATGTGACCCTCCAGAACATATTACAGATCTGTGCGGATGCTCTCTCTAGGCCTCAGCTGGGCTGCCCCATAATTACTAAAAAGCTATTCTTGGAATTTAAGCGATTAGCAAGAGAGGGGTTAGAATCCAGTTTAATTAATATATTTTATGTCCAAATCGTTGGGGTTTTAGATGGGCAGTCCCTGAAGACCTGAGGTAAGTAGCCAATGGTTTTGGTGGTTTCATGAAAACCTGTTTGAAAGACAACATAAACCTCATGTTTACTTACGTTAAGTGAACGACACGTTTTTTCCTTACTTGATTCCATTGAGGATGCAGAGGCCTTCCATTCCTGACATATTCCCTTCATCCTTACAGACTTTTCACTGTGGAGAAAAACAAACTACGAAATAAACGATCAAAACTAACCTCAAAATGCAGACACGAAAATAATTTATCACGTTACTTAAAAATCGAAAAGTGAAAAGAATAAACAAAAATAAATATAATAAAATAAATAAGTTAACAAGTAATCTAAATTAATGTAAATAAATAAACTAAATAATAAAAAAATTAAGAAACACCGTGCCAAAATAAAGGTTAGAATACCCAAAATGCAATACTTAACCGTATATAAATAGTCGAGAAGAAAAAGAATGCATATGCCCTGACTATTGCGTTTAGTATAAAACAGTCTACAGTATCTAAGTGTTGACTTCATTGTTTATATATATATATATATATATATATATATATATATATATATATATATATATAAACCTACAAAAGATTTTGAATATGTATGATTTGATTTTTCTTCCACCCTGTCTTAATACCAATTTCGCAGAAGCCGGTCAATCCAAAGAAATTCCAAACACATTTTTGAAAAATATGACAGCACAGAATTCATGTTAAGATTGTCTGAGATTCAGATGACATTACACCTTGGATGTATTGGTTAAAACTACACGATTTTCATTTCCTGTCTGTAGCTGAAATTTCTTCTTGAAGTTCTTTCCTCCTTTCAACTGTCGAAAAAAGAAAGATATAATTTATTTAGTGTTCATTTTTTCTTTCCAGTCTAAGAACAGCTGTGTTCAGAAATGTTTTCCGCCATTAATGTTTCCAAAATGTTAATGAAACACTAAATTAGTCGATACTTTTTCATATTTTTCATTTTATTTTTTTTTTATCTGTTATTTTTTTATTCCGTTTAATTTCTCTTAATCTTTATCACAACTCATATCCTTATTCCAAGTTTGGCTTTGAAACGCGTATATTGGAATTTTTCTCAATGAATATTTTTTTCCTATTTTAGATCCAAGGTTTATGGTAAGAGTTCTATAATGCGGACTTGTTCTTTATAGCAGTTTTGGCGAGGTTGCTACACCAGACAAGAATACATTGACAATAGGAATTGCTTTGTATTATAATCTCGGCGGAGGCTATATTTCCTATCATTTTATCAACAATCGTAAAATGTCAGTCGTAGATTTGACCGAAAAATCTACCGACAGAATTATTTTTAAAAAATGTTCATTATAAAAAATAATTACAATAATTGATAATGTTGTATATGGAGCATTCTACGAAATATGACATATCAGATTCGGGTATAAAGAGAACAATTTCCTGGTCATAATAAAAGCAAAAATGACAATTTTAATCATAGATGAAGTTGATGCAAATGGATGGCAAAACAGGGAAGGTTAAAAATATATGACAAAATCTTAGAGCTACAAAGCATAGGAAGTTGTGTTGCGTAAAGACACACTTGACATAGAAGAAAATTGATGTTAGTAAATTTAACTATAACCTATCAGCAATGGAGAATAGAGATCTGAGTAAGAGATGAGATTTGGATTTTGGAGGCTATTTTGTATTGTTGATTCACTATACTTACTAAAGTTTGTGAAATGGGTAGCTGTAAATTCTAATAAAGAAGTTGAAATTAAAACGAAATAAATACTGATTAAAACAATAGCAGCAAAATAACCAACTATTAACCAAAACATGAAATTCAATACTTAAAATATTTCACACTCTGTTTTCAAAATTGTCCATCTTCATTGACAATGAAGTATCTACTAATTAATCAAAAGGGGTGGATTTGTCCAAATATTAAAATATAAAATCATCTGTTTTTTCTGAGTCCACGAATAAAAAATACACCCGAAACAAGTAGTTCACCGTTCTAATTAGCAACTTTTATAAGATATATTGATTATAATATATTATATGTATGACGGAAGTGTTCCTAGAAATTAAACCAGATAAGACGATAATATTATGAACAGTGAAATCATCACATGATGGTGACTGAGAATTTATGACTAAAAACTTCTCTGCTGATGGTCAAACTAACTAACTAACTATCTATCTATCTATCTATCTATCTATCTATATATATATATATATATATATATATTATATAATATACATACATATCTCTCTCTCTCTATATATATATATATTTTGAACGATAAAAATTATTAAAAGATCAATTAAAATCTTCAGACATACTGGGTTGTAGATTAATATTCTTATGCTTTTATTATTATTATTTCATTTATATTCCGCGACTAGTTTCGGCCAACATGGCCATCATCGGGAGGAAAAATGTTTCTGCTTGCTGTAGCAGTAAACTACAGAAATGAATGTCTTGATGAAGAAAATGAACTTTTGTCTGTAGTTTTCATTTGTTTTTATATTATTTAATTATTTATTTGTTTTTTTATCTTTTTAACATGAGTTTATTAACATTCCTTGTGTTGGTCAAACAGTCTCTTTTAAGTTGTCACTTGAGATAAGAGCTATGTTCCGCCCCTTTTTTTTCCTCCGGTCAGTTCATATATATATATATATATATATATATATATAGCATAATGAGAATTTAAAAATTTTAAATCTGTATAAATATTTCAATAGTTAAAAAATTTCTTTAGATGTAGTTAAAAAAAAAACCTTTTCAAACAACATCTAAAATATTATCGTTAGATTTACGTTAGAAATATTCAAACACAGTTGCATTCCACATCACGTGACGTCCGCGTCATATATATATATATATATATATATATATAAAAATCTCAAATGTGTTGGGCAACACTCAAAGACTACTCTTAGCAAAAATGAACCTTCTTAAGGAAAATACAACGTGAAAAAGACTTTATATGTGTGTGGAGAATGATAAGAATGTTAAGTTAGCCAAATCCTCATAATCGAATGGGAATATTTGAACTGATGTTAAACATACTTCGATTTTCGACACATAAGCTTCAAAAGAAATTCCTCTCCGGCGTATATGATATTTATTTGCTAAACGATGATAAAAGACACAATATTCTTTATTTTGAATTTAATTTTGCATTTAAAATTTAATTATTATTCTTGCCATTTCGGTAATTTAAAATATAAATCATAATACAGTTCTAGTAATGGCACAATAAATGTTTTTGTATATTTTATTCGTAGATTTGAACCAATATGTCAGTAGCTTATCACATTTATTAGCAGAATTTCGATTTGAAAAATCTTTCTGCATGAAGTATTTTTTTTTATCTGATTAATTGTGATGCGATAAGGTTTCTGGAAAACAATTCAATTTTCTTTCAAATAATTGCGCAAGATACACGCCTTTATGCCTGGGGCATTTTGGTGCAGTTATATAAGTACGAATAAATTAATACGAATGAAAACATGAATCGCCTTGTGTTCGATTCTCATAATTAAAAGTGGTAATAAATAAATGAATGATATCTTTTATCTGTATTTCTTTAAAACATTTCGACAACATATGTGAGAAGTGATTGATAACATCTTTTCTTCTTTTTCTAGGTAAGTGTTCTTCAAGATTCGATGATTCTCAGTGTGTGTTTAGTGAGACAAGAAGTATGGAAGCATTGATTGCAGGTTCGTGATTATGCATGGTTTTAATTAAAATATTTTAATAAAAAATAGTTTTCATTTTTTATTGTAAATGGCACATCTCTGAATGTAGCTACTAACATTTAAAAAGAGTCGACGTCATAAAACGATATATTTTCTGTATTTTTATCCTGTTTATCTGCGAATGTGTTGTTTGTATTTGCATATATCCGGTTGTTTTCCAGCCAAAAATTTGGATGTAAAAAAATTATGCCCTTTATATATAATTATTGGCGTAGATAGGTTAATTATTCACTGTTTTCGCATTGAACAGGAGTAGAGGTTTATCATTTCTTTCTTGCTTAGGAGTGGATTTCAGGTTCCTTCAAAAGTTTACTTAAACTCCATATATCTGGCATCTCTACCGGAACTATGACATTTTATTTATTAATTATTCTTTCCTCTCCCGAATACAAGTTAACAGATTCACTTATCGCCCACTTAACTCCCCACCAATCTTTTGAACAGCAGAAGTGCTTTATCCCTTGTTTCTTGTAATATGTGAAAACCTATATTCAAATAATAATTCTGAGACACTCGCGTCCCTCTCTCTCTCTTATAATATATATATATATATCGGATGTAAAATATTTGGAAAGCCAACCTTTCTGCTACACTGATTTATACCAATCTGGTATCGTTACGCTGATACACAGTTATGACCTTATTAAATTTAAGAGATAAAAAGAAAAGAGGCGATAATATGTAAATACACCTTCCAATGTGCATAGTTTGTTAGTACC
This sequence comes from Acanthosepion esculentum, assembly GCA_964036315.1. NCBI lineage: Eukaryota > Metazoa > Mollusca > Cephalopoda > Sepiida > Sepiidae > Acanthosepion > Acanthosepion esculentum. The sequence continues at coordinate 38,377,060 of OZ038482.1, read as the reverse complement.
CATTTCCTTCCATGCTGTCATGATCTCCGATCTTACATTAAGCAGCTTATGCTGTTCAGTGTACAATTTATTCTCTTGGCATAATTTAAAAAAAATATTCTCGATATTAAATGGCAAGTCTCTTCTCAACGCATCCCATTTCACAAGGTGACTTTTAATATATTTTCCTTTGTTTTTCATACATAATTGGCAAGATATGTGCCGTTTCTGTACCTTGCTGGCTTAAACAAAGATTTGTGATATTATTATCTGGATTTAAACGTTCCTTCTTTGGAACGGATGTCCACTTTTTCTTAGCACTTCATAAGCTCTAGATTAGCTCTGTCAATAAAATCGCCTACCAGACAGTTGCCATTCAAAGGACAGTTTGCTGCATCCCAGCCATTGTATTTTCCACGAATTCTTTCGCAGCTTCTCTGCCAATATCCAATTACTTATCTGTATTCCCTTTTGTTATCTTTCCTATATTTGTTATACAACACATACAGTTTTTTTAAATTATTGTTTTAATTAGATTATATATTTCTTTAGATCGTCATATATCACAAGCTGTGATATTTTTGTCTCTGTAAAAAACATACATACGTTTTTCTTATTCTTTTATCATTTTTTATCATTGAGGGTTTTTTCAATTTATCTTTTCATTCCAGGTACTGCTTTTGTTAGCAGATATTTCTGTTTATCTTAACCTGTAGCTGTTATCTCAGATAATGTTTTTGCATGTTGTCCGAGTTATTGAACATGGCTAATCTTTCCTCCAAACGCAACCTGCAAACTTTAGAAGAATTTCTATATCTTAGAGACGATTGTAATTATATTTTTCTTTCTGCTTCCCACGTTTGCCTTGATTATGCGTTACTTTTGTGTGTGTGTGTCGTACAGTTGATTTAAACGCACCAATGAAATCAACTGACAACGTCCCTTTTAGTTTGATTATATTTTTCCATGTAAGCATTGCCATTTCGAACAGAGGAGCGTCAATAATTTCATCTGGATGCGTGATCACTTATGTACAAACAGAAAATGTCATGAAAGTTATATAGTAAATCATATTCTTTTCTCTCTATTTTTCTCAAATGTTAAGTTCCGTAAGTATTTATTTAATATATAACATCAATGTAACATCTTTGTTGTAAGAATCGCATGCACACTGCAAGCAACAAATGCATCAATTATTGTGGTAAAATGGCAGTATAACATGATAATAAATATAAATGTATTACCATTTTCAGAGAGAAGAATGTGTCCGCTGTCGTTTGATACATTTCACTGTTATAGCCTTGTTTCAGACACGTTTACAAGGTTAGATGTATGTACCCAGCAACAGAAAATATTTGCGCAAGTTAAATCCACAGTTATAAAGCCACAAATGTCGGATATACAGATATTTGTGCCCATAAATCTTAATATATTTCCGAATGTGCGTACACACATATAATGTCATGTCCAGAAACCAGTATGACTCACTTAACGCAAATCCCTTTCTTTATATACAACCTCATATATTCATTAATGGAACTAAGGGATATAGATATGAGGCTATATTAAATGCCGCGGGACGCAATTCAAATATTCTTCTATTCCTGTACACAGAGAGAGCCATACATCACGGTAGCATGCGCACAAAAACATACTCACACTTGTCCGTGTACTTGTCTGCTATCGCAAATTATTTTTTCGGAAGTTTTTCCCTTTCTCCTTTAATGTTCTCACCATGACAACTTTTTTTCTTAGCTTTGTTTCTTCTGGCTTTCATTTTTACCTTTCTTTGGCATCGTTTTTATACTCTATTCTTGGGTACTAGTGAATTACTCCACCTTTTGCTGACCAACAACTTCCCACATCACCTAAGACCGAAACCCCATTTTATGCTTTTGTCCATTATGAATAGTCCCCTTCGTTCCATCGCCTGCTTTCACCTTTTCACCGGTTCTTTACTACCAACTCCTTCCTTAACCACAACCTCACCTAGTCACATGCCACTACAAGAACTGGTCAGTTAGATTGGTGTGTGTGGTCTGGAGTGGCCAGTGTACAGATCGAAGTGAACACATTATGGCAAAGAGAAAAAAAAAGACGAAAATGAATTGCCTTAGGCTGGCTTTCACCGCATCTTTGAAAAGATTTGTCGAAATCGATTGCATGAAATTGAATTACGACCGACAGGCAATCGGCCAAGCAGAAAAGTGAACGGCATGGACTGGATTACATTTTGAACTTTGGGTTTATTTCTTATCCTTCTGATATTCTGTGTTTTCTCTAAAACGAGCTCATGTAATACCATTAGCAATGCTAGCTTCGGTAATAAATTTCGCTACTTTAAATGGATCATCTTTAGGTTCATGTTTCTAGCGGTCATTAGCCATAATATATCAATGCATTTGAATACAGTTTAATTTGCCATATGAATCCAAGAAACATTTGTTTGCTTATCAATATTTTATCAGCATGTAAATACTTATTTTATGTACCCTGTCTAGTCAAGATGTAGAAGGTCATGACTTTCCAGATCTTCCTATCTTTCCTTTTTTAATTGATGTCTCTTATACTCGTCCCTGTGGAGACATGCGTTTTCACAAGCCTGTTACACTTCTTGCTCTCCCTCCTTCTCCCTCGATTATTTCTCTGGGTATTAATTTCTCCAAGACGTCTTTCCTCATTATGTATAACAGGGATTTCAACAATTTCTTTCTAATTATAATCATAAATTTCTTTTTATTTGTATACATCTGGCTCGTTATTCCCTACTCTATACCAAATCTGGTATAGAGGGCGTAATTTTGTTGGCATTCCACAAAACTAAATTTAGTTATCTTAAAAATATGTTATATATGGAAATACGTTCAGTTTGGAAATGCTAGAGCTAACACATTTCTTCAGAAGTTTATAAATGGTATGTAGATGCCAGGTTTGTAAGTTAAGGCTCCATTTGTAGGACACAAAAACAAATATACATAAAGGAGATAATCGTGAGCATTCCAATGAAAACATTTGACCAAACATTTGTCGAGAGAAAATATTCTGTGCTTTCAATCATAGACAAGAATGTTGAATCTTACAAGAAATAAATTTTGGCGAACGCGCTTCAATACAGGCGCAACATAGGCGCCGGATCGCGTGTGGACAGGTCTGTTAAAACCGAGTTTTCCTCGTTAGCAGCAGAACAGCTTGGCATGTTCAGATGAGACTCTCTGCAAGTTGTCGAGATCCGGGTTTTTGTCAACTCACTCTTGTCATTAAAAGCTACGCCAGGAACAAAAGTCAGCAGTAGGCAGTTGGTAAGATTTGGTGACTTGTGAAATCGTTCCCGTTGGAATGTTCCTAAAGTTACTGTGCCGTCTGCAATGCTATTTTGTTACCTCCCGTCTATTTTCTCTTACCCCACCCGTAGGTTTTGAATAAGTATTCGCTTATTTGTTTCCTTTTATACTTGTATTTTACGACAGAAAGTGAACACCATCCAAGAAAAGGAATGCAAGGCCTATTCAAGATTTCTTTATGTCTATGAATAGTGCGTTCTCAACAAAAATTCTGATACTATTGACACGAGTAATAAATCGACTAAATGAATATATAACTTTTCTAAAATTTAAAACAATATAAAATATATTACATAATAATTGCATATGGTGTACTATCATCTAATTCGAATTATAGCGTAATTTTAGATGTACGGATGATGCAATGGATAAGGGCGCGATTCGAGTTCGAACCACTACCGATACGTTACATTCAATTTCGCGGTAATAGCATTGTGAAAAACATGAATTTATATCTTCTTCCCATCCAGCTATGGTTTAAATAGTAAACTGGAATATTCAACTTAGTTGGCAGCATATCTCGGAAAATAATAACTCTGAATTCCAAACAATATATAGAGCAGAGGAAGTATATACTATACAGCCAGCGAAATGTTCTTAATATTTACAAAGAGTTTATCATCATCGTGACTATGGTCGATTTGATGGCTAAATAAATTTCCCGGCATCAATGACTCTAATTATATCTTGAATTAATACTCGACGATTTACGTTGTTTCGTACAGGTAGAATTTCATGTTTGAACACGTGTAACTGTAATTATGGTAATTGATTCTTTTTCCTCAGTAAGTTTACAAGTCAATATCGTGGTGATTCATTGTGAGCAGATGCCCTAATTTTGATTTATTCATTTGTTTTTATGTCGATTGCAGCATTCAAAGAAAGGAAATTGACGATTATTAGTTTTCTGAATTCTTACCATCACGGCTAAGGCCACTAATGCTACGCACATTCTTGTAAACCACACACATTCCATTTGTATTCTTTAGATGTTATGTTGATTCCACAAGAACAACTTCGTCCCACGAACGGCTTCTCTGTGAAACCGACTACCAAGAAGATGCGTCCCCGATTACTGCAATGTTAGCATATGCACGTCTAAATTTAATCGTTTCCCCCCACATATCCGTGTAGGGATAGATAGCGGCTTGGATTGTGGAATCGGAGAGTCGAGTTCGAATTCCAGTCGAATCCATTACATTCACTTACTCTTCACTTTACCCTTGGGAAACGTATGAATCCTCTTCTTCTCCTTCCAGTAAGTAAAATAGCAGGACAGACCGGATTCTAGAGATTTGGGTGGCAACCGGTCTACCGCAGACAGAAATGGCTACCTACTGCGGGTAAAAGCCGTCTCGTCCGTCATACATCGAAAGATACATGATTGTCTACGCGTGTATCACGCATGGCACATAAATGACTGATCCGCATAAAGTTTGCCACTTACTCTGTAACTTTTGACACGAGTGACTTACGGGCCTTTTACAGGGTGGAAAGCATTGTAAAAATCAAACACTAGCTAAATACACACACACGCACATATACAGTGTAACCCGGATATAAGAGAGTTGTCGGGACTGGAGAAGAAGTCTCTTATATCCGAGTTTCTCTTATATCCGTGTTTGGTCTATTACATATACATTAACACAGGCTCTAATTTGGGACCCGAGAAAATCTCTCTTATATCCGGGTTTCTCTTATATCCGGGTCTCTTATATCCGGGGTAAACTGTATATATATCTATACTTACTGGTATCTGTTATATTTTTGCATATGCGTGGACATAAGACATAGGATCTGTCAATCGAAAGATGTCATAGGAATAAGATGTATTTTAGGATATATGTATGGAAAGAGGTCTTAGGAAAAGGCGCATATGCTTGTTGCAGTTTGTAAGAAACGCAAATGTTATCGGCAAATAAAGTGAAATCAGTGAAACAGGTTTAAAATCTCGCCTATTCTGTCACTTTCTTTATTGCGCAAATGATAAAGTACGTAAGAAATTCAACAATCTATTCTCATGCACTATGGGCTAAATATCTTTAATAACTCGAATAGCGCCGAATCCAGGTGAAGAAATCGTTTGGATTGAAAACCTCTGAGAAAGCAAAGGATGACAACTGTCACGGTAATATCCGCATAATAAAGGTGTACGTGGGGATTAAAATGATCCACAGAAAGGGGGTCGGATGAAATAAATGTATGGATTTCTTTTTCATTTCGGGTGATCATTTTTAGCTGGATGCTGTAGATACCTACTCAGATAAATATTTTCAGATGAAAGCTATTTTTGTTTTTTGCTTGTTGATTTATATAAATGATTGGCTGAAAGTGACAATTATACTTACTTTTTGTTTGAGCTTTCTTCATAACTAATTAAGAATTTGTAATGTGTATACTTGTGGTCCTATCGATACACAACTGCCCCTTCGCTTCAACATACATGGAGAGAGAGATTTGGTTTTGCGCTCGGAGCTGATTATCAAACAGTCCAAAATTGCTATCGACGCCAAATATGGTTAAACGTATACTCCATCGGGGTTGCCAAAAGAAAAAGATTGTTGAAATTAACGACTTTCAAAGGCAACAGGAGAAAAAAGTGTATACCGCCTCATATGAGAGAGAGAGAGAGAAAAAATTGTTTCACCGACACGCATAGACGTTATAACTTATTAGCTAAAAAGGGCGAACCGGAACGAATATCCTTCCGTCTCCGTGGAGGTTTGGTGGTGCAAGACGTTTTAAAATGGCGCTGGTAAATGTGATGGCTGTTAGGTAGTGTTGTGTGTTGGGGACGCTGCTGCCAGACAGGGGTAGCGATGGCGTTAGGTGTAGAGTGATGATCTATAGACGAATTCTTACTTGATGACAGAACTTTGAAGCTTTTGTTGTTGCGGTGGGGTTTGTAATAGGTTTATGGTAACTGAAGGAGGATTTACGGGAGGATGAAGAGTGTTCTTTCTTTCCTGTTGACGTTTGAGAATGTTTGACAAGCGTTGGGGTGAGTTAAGCAGAACGGGTGTGCTTGGTGCAGAGAAGATTATAAATACAATAAAAATAATTAGTATGAAGTGGATTTTTTTTTAAAGAAATATGCATTGAATGAAGTAGGAAGAGGAGAGGGAGTTGCAGTAATTCATGAAGAATAAAGAGGTATTGAAGATGATTTTGAATGATGAAGTGAATGAAAGAAAAAGGGTAATAAAAACAATGATTGAACGAAGAAATGAAAGAAATCTAAGAAATAAAAGAGGATGAAACGAACACATATAAATAAGCCATAGCGTTGTAATAACTTGAAAGAAAATAACTGCACAAAAATAAAAAGAACCACATGAAGAAAGCACGAAATATCTCTATTTTTTTGTTTTTCCAGAAGTCGAAAATTATTAAAGAAATTCATGAAATGTGATCACGAAAAATATAAAACTGAGCAGGATTATAGAGTTGAGATATTAATCGCAAATACAAGGTAACCAAAAAATTCTGTCCGTTTTTAAAGGAAAAAAAGGAAACCCTTCACAGTATGTGTAACTTATATTTAGTCTTCGAAGTAATCGCCATCGGCACCCAGCACCTTCTGCCAACGTGTCTCCAGCTGTTCAATGCCCTTGCTGTAGAACGCGGGTTTTTTGGACGCAAAGAAGTCAGTGAGGGCTTTGCGCAAGTCTGCTTCGTTGATGAAGGATTTGCCACGAAGATGATTATCCAGGGAGTGGAAGAGTTGGTAATCGGATGGCGCAAGGTCAGGTGAATAAGGTGGATGGCACAAAGTCTCCCACCCAAGTTGCTCTATGGTATCCCTGACCACTCGCGCGATTCACCAGTGCTGGCTCCTACTGGCGCAATGCCTGTTGCACCCGTTTCAATTGCTACGAGTATAGGTCTCCTGTGACTGTTTGACCCGTTGGTAGCAGTTCATAATGAACCACCTGACGACCTGTCCACCAGACACAAACATAATCTTGCGTGGGTGCATAGGCGGTCTTACGGTGTGAGAGACAGCATCCTGAGGAGACTACCAATGTCTGGAACGCTTGGCAGTTCCGTACAGAACCCAGTTTTCATCACTGGTAAGCACTCGATTGAATCAGGATGCAGTACCGTGGCGAGAAAGCAGCGATACGCATGTTGCCACTCGTTGTCCCTTGTGGACCGACAACAGCGTTTGCGGAACCCACTTGCTCAGTTTTTACGTCTTACCTAGGCGGTACAGGTGAAATCTAACTGTTTCATCGGAAACGTTGAACTGTCTTGCAAGTTCCCCACACGTTAGACTACTGTCCTTTTCAATGCCCGCCTTCAGGATTCTGTCATTCAAGACCTGTGGTCGTCCACTGCGAGGCTAATCATGGAGAGACAAATCTCCCGACTTGAATTTTCGAAACCAACGCCTTGCAATAAGTTCATCCACTGCACTATCCCCAAACGCTTGACATATGCGGCGACTTGATGCAGCTGCTGATAATCCCACTTTGAAGTCGTAAAGCAAACAGCCCCGAACGAGATCTCTAGACATTTCCATCCTTCTCACAGCTGTCCGGCTTATAACTGATGTTCGGGCACGGTGCGCATGTTTTTTATAATGTCTGATGTTCCTAATTCCGGCTGTCCAAATTTGAAAACAATTGCTCCACGCATTTCGTATATATTTCAACTTCATTCAATGACTAATCAAAAAACGGACAGAACTTTTTTGGTTACCTTGTATAATAATTAAATAGCAAATAAAGATTTCTTTAATTAACTGACAATATCGTAGAGCATCAAAACGCCATGGAAGAAGATGAAGGAAATGATTATTAAAATGGAAAATATATTTTCAAACTTGTAAAATCCACGTGGCCGAATAATTAGAATATCCGCGTTCCGATGACGAGATTTGGTGATCAAATTCAACATCGTCGACTTGTCAAAGTGGTGGCTTTTTTTATAATATAAGGTGGGTGAACGATTTTAGCTTTCGAAAACGTTTGGAAAATGATTTAAAAACAACACTGTTGATCCATTATTTGTGAATTGTATTTTGGTGAGTTCATTGGAAAGAGGTCGCTGCTTGCGTGAGCACAAAATAAAATGTTAGATAATATTGGCTTATTCAATTACTGATCCCTCCTGGATATGACATCTTTCTCAGAAAATTTCATCATAGTTGAGATAAAAACACATGGAACTAAATTAATGTACTAGAGCAAGGATATGCAACTGGGATTATTTCCTAATCAACTCCATTATCTGCCGAGTGTGATGGTTGCCGACATAATACAAGACGCGACAGAAATACTTCTCGCATAATTGTAAGACATTAGTTGCATTAGTGTATTTATCTAGCTAATGTCTTACCATTAATCAACAGGTATTTCTGAGAGGTATGTGAGGAAGATAATTCTACCGCACCATATATAATAAATAAACAGTCAAAATATCGAAGAAAGGAATGACTCTCGGATCTGAAGGCGAACTTGCCGGAAAAACAAAAGATTATGATTGAGTTAGAATACTAGGAAATAAGACATTAGTTAAAATAATTATAGTGCCAATTATAATGGTGATATCAAGAAGAATTATCATAACAGTAGTCGGAATACTATTACTAATATTATTAATACTTTTATTACTATTATTATTGTCAAATAAAAACATAATTGAAAACAACATTTCAAAGGAAAATAAAATAACCCATTCAGAATCAATTGACCAATCAAATTGCGACAACTTTTTCAAAAGCAAAACCTTACTGAACGGTTGACTGTTGCTGAAGCAGGGAGGTCAGACAAGAATTACTTCGGTTGGACTTAAAATGAAGACTGAACAATTCATCCCTTCGGCAATAACAAAAGCACAGACAATTGGAATAAAGAAATGTAGTGAAGCTTAACGAAATTTTGTATACGCAGAGTATCACACTCTTAGAGAATTATGCACTTGTATGAGAAAAGCGGATTTTAATTCTGTCTATCCATCAACATTGTTATCACTAAGATGTTTTTTGTTATAGTTCAAGCACTTTGTCTCTTCTTCTCGCATCACTACACACTTCCTCTTATCTGTATGTCGGCATCGCCCTCCCCCTGCCAATGTATCTGTTTTTTTATTTCTTTTATAATACTTGTATTTATTCTTGTATTTATTTCGTTGCCTAAATTTTATTATCTTTAATTCTTTTTCAAATATCCTTCCTTTGTATTTATATTCCTGGAATATTTCTTTCATGTGTTTAACATTTATTCTTTCTTTTAAAGTCCACAATATTTATTTAATGTTTATTGTTGTCTTTTTTTAAATTCTGTTTATTTATCATTTCTATTTACCTTCCTGTCTTTACAATTTCCTTTCTGTCTTTCCTTCAATTTTTATGGGTTTTTCTATTTATTGTATTTCTCATCCTTTTGTTTTTCCAGTTTCTATTTCTATTACTTCAGTGAATCTTAGAAAATGTACTATTTTCATTTACTGGACGCTCCTCTGAATTTAAAACTTTGTCTAACTTTACTAGGATAAATGAGATTAGTGCTAGATAAGTCATAAATGATTAACTTTGTTTATATTCACGAAAAGTAATATGAAAATTTCGTCATCCATTTTGCTTTTTAAAATCTTTAGAATAATTCCTTTTAACAAATTAAACATTAGTGTGCATGAGTGTTTTGATAAACTTCTTTAATAAATCTTGCCTGGGTTATTTTGCGTTGAATATAAAACATATTATTTTTTATTTTTCAGTCGAAACCAATCTTTGACAGATTTAATATTTTCAATTCTTTTCCTTTTCTTTCATTGCTATTTCTTTGGATTCAAGATTACTTTTTATTTTTCTTATCTTTATATTTTTCATCATTTTAATTTTATTTCTCATGGACATTCACTTTTCTTTTAACGTTTCTCTTTATGGATTTCATCGCAAATTGTTTGCGTATTTTTCTTTCCTATTTCTTCCATTTATTGAGATGATTTACTCTTTCGTAATACTTCACTTTTAAAACCCTTATTTCTTGTTCGTTCTCCCAATTTATTTACTTGTTTTATATTCTCATCATTCGTTCGATTTCAAATCTTTTTTTCCTGTGCAGTTTTATATTTCTGGCTTTCATTTGCTATTTTCCTTTCTTAGTATTTTAAAGTTATTTTCATAAATTTCTCCGCATTTGTTTCTAGTATGTATTTTTTTTTATTTTGCCAATTATTCCATTTTCCCCCTTTTCATTCCTTGAATTATGCGTTAGTCTTGTAACGCTCTTTCAGTACAATGATATTTTATGAACAGTCATTAATCTTGTAAGCTCGAATGGATCTTTCTTTAAGAAGTAAAAGAAAAATGAGTTGAAATAAAGGAAAACGGTGATAACTGTTGAGTGAGACACATAATATCGATTATTTTGGAGATGGTTTTCTATATCATTGAAAAACTTTTAAAGACGAACAGTGCATATTTTGCAAGTATATTTGAGGAAATGAATAAATACGAGTATAGCATTTCCGTCTTCATATATATCACAAATTTATTTGTCACTGAAATTCTGCGATGATAAGATACCATTTTCTAAATGGTGTTTTTTGTCCTCATATTTTTTTTAATTATCACAACATTTCCGTCCTTTTAATCACCAGTCTTCATCAGGCTAGTGTCGAATTGAGCATTTAATTTCATCTACCCCAGAGATTAAATAAACGTTTCAGTTCGAAATGCTCTGAAGGGTAATCAGATAGACAAGCACCGAATGAAGGCGAGAGAGTTCAGTGGCCTAAACCTTGTGATATTAAGAAAAATAGGAGTACAATATTCTGCATGCAAATAAGATGAATAAATATTTCTTCCAGGTGTTTTCGGAGTTATATTTTTCATATTGATTAATATTGATGACTTATCTACAAATTGGCTCTCCAAATTACATTTAAGATTCAGATGAAGATTGATTGCATACATGCACAACCGACATGGACTGTAAAATAAGAAAAAAGTGTGTTTAATGAAATGGTTTAATTTATAGCACAAATGTCAGGGTAGATATTTGAGTTTATTCGCGCTTCTACATTTTTGTAATAGAAAGAAATTTCGGACAAATTGAATTAAAAACCTCAAGGAATATATATACATATATGTATATAAATAATTTCTAATGGGTGTCAGTTATCTCAGTGTTCTCCACCAGGTATTGAACTCACATACTTTTGGAACCGTCCACTGAATCTAACTAATGCCTTTATCAACTGTGCCACGTGTACTTGAGGACATCTGTGTATGAATTTCTGGGACTTATAAACATAATGTCCTCAGCAACAATATTTAACAGTGCTCATATTGCAAGTTTTGCTGTTATCAACGCATGTTTTTACCAGAGCTCAAGGAAACATGGAACAGTGGATTAAGATGTTAGTTAGATCTATTGACAGTACCGAAAGTGCGTGAGTTCAATACCTGGTTAAGGCGGCGGAGAACTTGGAGAGGGGAATTAACAGGAGATAACTGACATCCATTAGACATGGCATGTGAAACTAGAACAGTCTACCCCAGCGAGCGAAATAAAGGGTTCGGTTCGACATTCCAAAAACCTGAAGAAGGCCGTAGCGTACAACGGCCAAAGCGTTGTGATGAATATGGCGACAAAGGTGAGGCCGATAATCCGAACAATATAAATAATATATATAGTAAAACGAAATGCACAAAAATAGATAAGTGTGTAAACAGATATGATATAAGGAAGAAACAACTATCTTGCTTTGCTATTAGAAATATTAATGACTGTGTGTTAGAAAAAGAGAGATAAACCTAGTCAGAAGTCCTCCGACGAAAAAAAAAATTCCCTACCAGGAAAAGACACGGTGATGCTACTACTTTTCGGAGAATAAAAGAAGAGAAAGCGTTATGTCGATTCGTTTATAGATGTGAGACAGCGCCACCTTGGCAGACTGGATGGTAGGAATATCGATGTAGATAAATCTTTTAAGTTCTTGGATATGTTGATTATTTTCATTGGTACATTTCACAAACGAGACGCTTTATCTAAATATGATATACATAGAATGCAAATCTCGGTCAAATACTTAAAAATTAACTCTTACCCTTGTTGTAATGAAAATCATTACAGAGACACAAACATACTAGAGAAAGTCAGCAACATATGCAAATATTCATCCAATAGAAAAGTTGCGGATTATCATATATATATATATATATAATATATATATATATGTGTGTGTGTGTGCTACAAACAATGTTAATTCGAAACATTAGCTAAGTTAAAATCATTAACTGAAAAAGACAAACGAAAAAGACTGAACGATATATAATGTAATGAAATAATAGATTCCGTTACATTCTATATCGTTCATAAAATATTTTATTTACGTACATGATACATTGCCTTATATATATGTTTATTTTGAGCATGATTTTGTATTCATTCATAACATTACATTTATTTTATTCTTGGTATAATAAAATATGCCAGATAAAGACCAAGTTAATACAATTATCTTAACAGCATTTCATATTTGAATCTGAACTATGGACGATATATTTTCAGTCTGCATCATGCACATCCGAATTAATTTTATTACCAACATCGTTTATTTAGAAGCATTTTTCATTGTTAAGAACTTCATTACTCATTCTTTTTAAGGTCAACTTTCAAACTATATGACTCTGGTTTGAATCTCACCATATTCAATTTATCAGGTGGCTGACTTGTAGATTACATCGGCCCGTGGAAGCCATTCTATTATAGGTTCTCATTAGCAAGTGCCTGAAAACCATAACAGGTTTTGACTTACGCCTTTTGTGTAAAACTGGGGAGGTTAATCTCTTCAAATGCCGTCGATTCACAAGTCATTTTAACCAATATTTTTAGTGTTTTAGGACTTTTCAGCTCATGATCTCATCAGATTAAGGTCTATGTCCCAGAAACTGTAAATAAGATAAGCTTAGTATAGTGGGTTAACTCTTTTTTTCCGAAAAGGCAAAATGGCTCTGAATCCGCACGTCCACGATGCAGAGAGCTAACTCGAAACGAGTGCGTTGCCGTTCGTATTCGATTGTGAGCATATCTTGTGAGATATTTTCTCTTCAGTTCAACTCAGGTTTAACGCGCTCTCGGATAAATACGCCATTCCAGTATGTGTATCCATTTATGGAGAATGTTTTAGAAATTACTAATTTAATATTCAATGAATTACGAACTGAAATCTCAAGTTTATTGTTCTAATTCGTCCATTCTTCTTGCCTCTTTCTCATAATTTTTAAGAATATTTTCGTTTAGGTTATCCTATAATTTCTTAGATTTTCAAAATGGTAAGTGCTGCGCCTCTATATTAAAAATAACCAGCATGAGAAGTTAGTGACAAGTCACAACACCTTTTGCCTGAAAGTAGCTATCTTCGAACATATGGTAATCATGAGAAAAATAGAGGAAGAGAAACTTTTTGGAATATATCTCTGTCGGCCAATGGTATGCAACATAAAATGAGAGTTCTGTGTTTCCTATTTTTCTTTTTCTTCAAAATCTTATTTTGAATTCTTTGCCAAAACATTGGTTAATGAGAAAAGCATATGACTTTATAGCGCCTCTCTTTAGTTTGGGCTTCCATTTTTTTAAAATTCTGATTCTCTTGTTGAGTTTTGGCAAATAGAAAAAGAATCTTATTATAAGAGAAATATTTGTACTATTCCGTATTTCAAAGCTTGAAATCGTACAAATTTAAAAATAAATCGTGATGGTATTATTAGCCTTTTGCTTATGAGGAAACATTCGGCATCCACTGACCGACGAGCTTGTACTGCTCTTGGTTGAAATTTATAAAATCTAAATATACAAATAATTATCAGAAGAATAGGTTTATCAATTTAGTAGCTGTCATAGCCCTTTGCAGTAGTGATGTGTCTTTCCTTTTTAACAAGTTACTTGAAACACTGTGGAATGTCAACATCTTCATTATGTCTTTATTATTCTGTTCGAGTTGCATCTGACCAACATTTTAGAATGTTAATGCGGTTTAAAATCCTAAAGTGATGGGAATTCTGTTATTTGGTACTGTTTTTGATTCTGTAGCGTAATGCTCAAAGAAGATTGGACTTCACCGGACAAAGCCATTTGTAACTATTGTTCTGTGAAAGCGGTTGTATACAGCTGACATTTTGTATAATTGTGAACGGTTTTGGTGCCATACATGATATCCATATGAAAATATCGATCTGACGAGACTATTTAAGAGCATGACTCAAGATTTCAGTGTTAATGTTTTTTCTTTTTTTTTTTCTAGCAATTTGCGGTGTCGGGTGTAACTATATCACGCGCAGACTATTCTATGTACATTTTCCTTATCACCTATAACAAATAATGTTGATGATTCCCACCTCATTAAATGAATAGCTTTGCATAATTATGTCGCCTCGTACTGGTGCAAATATTTCAAAAAAGCAGATACAGGCGAAGAAACTCATCAGTGTCTTCTTCTTAAACCTATTAAGTTTCTACCAGCTTACTACGGTAAGGAACGAAAATATTTCAACTCTTAATCTGAAAATGAATCTCGAGAAATACGGCAGAAGATAAACTATTTCAAGTTATGAGCATCGGAACTGAATGTAAAGATTACGTTATTTTTATTTTTGTTTTTTTGCTGAAGTCACACAAAGCAAAGACAACAAAGCCACTAAGACACAAAGAGTTACTGGGTATGAAAGAATCAGAAAAAAGAAACATTTTTATAGTGCAAGAACAACAGAAGAGTGAAAAGGAAGTCCGTAGATAACGATTAAAAGTGCATTTAAATATTTGAAGTTCGAAGTTGTCTGGAAAGCATTTAGCCGGAAGAGTGCACCATATGCGAGAGGTGCGAGTAAAGGAACTCTTAGCATAAAACTTACGGTTACATTTAGCCAATTCATCTGTAAATTGATGAGACTTCGTTGCTTATCTCGTGCTACTTTTAAATTCATAAAGTCTAAGTACCATAGCGAAGAGCTCATCCGAACAATTACTATGAAATTATTAATGAAAAGCCAAATGAAATATAGGTTACGGTGGTAGAAAAGTGACTGGAACCGAGACGCCAGGACAAGTCGATAATATTGCTGCTGCTTCCTTGCATTTTATCAAGAATATCTAAATATATAGCAGGAGCACCGTCTATATGTGGCAGCAATATTCAAAGAATAGGCAAATGGTAGACTTATATATATGTAAAAATAAAATGTCTCGCACGACATAGTTAAGCAATTTTCTTAGCAGCAGACTGAGCAGTGGATTCAATATTGTCTTTCTATTTCATGTCAGCCTAGAATTTTAGTCCGAAAAGGCTCAACAATTGATTCTTCTGGAGGCTAACATCAGCCATCCTGTTCGAAAGCAGAAACGAGTGTTTCAGAACGGAAACTAATGTATATAAGGGTGCAGGATCTCTTATTGGGAAATTAAAATATATGGAACATTCTTTTACTGTTGTCAAATAGTATTATTCTTAGACTGGTTCATCCATATATTTAGTTTAGTGTTTGATTTTATATACACGTAGTTGTCATTTTTCTGAGATAAGTAATCGTTTCTCCGAAACGTTAAACACTAGTGAAGATTTAAGTTGAGCAGGTTCTTTGACCTTCCTTGAAAAGCTTGTTGGCAGATGAATCTTTTTTCCTAAGAACTGCCAAATTGTGGAGCAGAATCCGGTATTGCTGCTTTTCTGAAACCTGTGGTCTTAACCTCTTCCAGTCAATGGTTTATATCCTCCTCAACCCCGTAGATTTCCCCAATACGAATATTACTTAAGTCGCACACGAGGTTGGTATTTTGAATCTCCGTGTCAAAATGTTATTTACTTTAGAACGCTTTCCTAATAACATTCATATGTAGAACTCAGAACGGAATACTGAAATTTTTATATAGCATCCTCGATTAAACTTCAGGCAACATAGTCTTCCAGCTGAAGAGAAACATCTAATGTTACGTTATTGTTAGTATTTCTTTTGATACATAAGTAAAAATGACGGAATAAACTGCTGAAAGGTATTTCGGTCAATGACGAAGTTGCTGGCGTATTTCGTGTGCATTCTAATACATCATACACACCAGGACTAGTGAAAAGTTTGATAAACATGAAACTAATAGACGAATCATCGCCAGCTGATAAGACATCGTAATCTAAGAATTAATCTGATTTGAACATCTATGTTGACGTATCAGCGAGTTTCTGAACCTTGGTTCTTATAAATGCCTCTACAAAAGATAACTTTTTGAATGTCTGTTTTATTCTGTGGAACGTCAGCAAATAATTAGCCTCTATTTAGAATACGTGTAAATGGAGAACCAAAAAACAAGCTGCGTTTTCTTATCTCTCGTCAATGATTTGCAAGGAGGCGTAATGGATGTAATATTGCATAGCTGCGAGAAAAGATATCTCAGATAGATGTGACAGATCACAAAATCGCGAGACAGGTGTACAATTAATGTTTTTATTTTCTAACTGAAAAAGAAAAGATATTTCAGTTACTTATTGTTAATAACCGGAAATGTAAGAGAATAATTTTCCACCAAAGCGTAAACAGGAAAATATTTTACGTACACCAAATGTAAATTTGTGGGAAGAAATATATTTATTTTTTTAAATAACAGATATTTATAAATACAGGGTGCCTAGTAAAAAAAAGCAGTAAATTCACAAAGACGTGAGACAACCGTTGAAAACTGGTGACGACTGATGTAGGTAAAAAATTCAGGGAAAATTTCTGCACATTTCATCACTTCCCGCATCGAATGTTCTTCATTGACAAGGACAGTAACTTGACGGTCAAATCAGTGAGTTGTTTAGCAATACGAGAAGAGTGGAAGAAATGACGAATGTTGTCTTCAAATAACCTTTAAATAACAAGTCACAAGACCGAGCATCAATTAATCAATCATAATAGTGTTCACCAATCCTAATTAGAGTGAAGTAATCACGCGAAAGGATTATTCAAGGTCATTTATATTCAATAAATTTATTCAAGGTCAATATTCTTGAAAGATAAAACAGTGATAATAAAATTGCTGTTTTTTTTTTTTACTGGACGCCCTGTAGATTCTAGGACAGAATCACGTAAGATTTTAATGAATTCATTCCAAGTAAGGCGATGAAACAACAACAGGATTACTGATGAAAAAGGGGAGAAGAAAAAAAGAATATGAGCAAAAGTTACGAAGTTGCAAGGTAAATAAAATCATATAATTCAAGGAGAGAAAAGATAAGGATTGATGGTGAATTTAAACTTTTGTAGATTGTAGTTGATAGGAAAGTAAGAAAAAAATAGAGGGTATATATGGGAGAAGAAAAAACGTATGTTACTGTTTACGCCGAAAATTTTATAGATAAAACATAAAATTGGATTTAGACTTAAAATCAGTGTATCTAGATGTTTAACTTAAACGAAATCGGCCAGATTTTTATCGCTTATGTATATATAATTTATCGCTACTGTCTAAACTATCCCACTTTATCAGAGAAGTAGTTTTTTAAGGAAACGACATATGTTGCATGAATCTGAATAGAACTTTAAATAAAATACGAGATTATCTTTCTATCCGCTTGTCGTGATCGTCTTTGGCGGCAAATCCATGTGTGTGGATATATATATACATATATATATATATATATATATATATATATATATATATATGATCGCAAATGATAATTAATATTCACCACACGCACACACACTATCCTTCTCTTTCTAATATACATAATCTCTCTCTTACACACATACACCTGCAAGTGTGTTCTATGTTACTGATCAAACGATATTCAGGGATAATTAGACATACAACTACATTCCTATCATGAAAACTCATGTTACATCTATCTGACTAGCTAAATTACGACTTATTTCAACTCACATGTAAATCTATCAAACTACTTATGCAACATTATAATTGTATTCTCTGCTTACAGAGAATACATCTATAATAACCTCGTCCACATTTTTAAGACAATTCACCCCAGGCAAGGCGGGAGTGCAACTAGCACACAAGTTGTTACAGAGGATAAAGAACAAGAGTAAAGAGGCGTGTTTGAGGAAAGTATACAGAGAAGGACGGGGAACAAGCACAGGGTGTCAGATGTCGATTGACATTACACGTGAATATTTAAAGATTATAGTCATCGAGAAGCAAGTAAGGGGAAGGGAGTTCCACAGACGAGAAGTGTGGGAGAAGATATTTGAGAAGAGACGGTTACATTTAACCGTTTTGACAGTGAAAGGGTAGGACCAAGATGACATCTTCGTAGCTCATTTAAATTCATGTAGTCCGGGAACCAACAAAAGTAGCTCGTCGGAATAGTTGTCGTTAAAATATTTGTAGAAGAGACAGGGGGGGGGTATGGCACGTCTGTGGAATAGCGATTGTAGAATAGATGCTCGATCAGGACCTATCATTTTGCATGTTATCTCTGGATTTTATCAAGGATCACCAGACGTACAGCGGGAGCACCAGACCATATATGACGGCAATAATCCTTGCAAGGACAGATAGTTGATTTATAGATTTGAAGTGTTGATTTAGCCAAGAAGTGGCTAAAATTAATGGATGTATAAATAATAATACAAGAACAAAATGAAATCTCATTAACATCAACTATGAACAGTGCTACCATGAACTGACCGTGTTTGGAAAATAAAAATAACATCCCCATCACTATAGTACACATATATAAAAACCCTCATATTCAGTTAAAAAATCCTAGATACTGGCTAATAGTATTGCTGAGGGCGTTTGGATGCATTGAACATTCGAACAGCTTTTACACAAATTATGTCTTGAAAAGAAAACGCAAGTGCAAACACAAAAACTGAACAAAAAAGCATAATCGCAGTAACTTGTCAGTCGTTTTACTTGAAATTATATATATATGGCCATTATTAGTCTCAAGCAATAAACCTCGGAAAAAAGAAACATCTAATTTCTGTCTGAATTTCAGGTACGATGAGCTATCATTATTAACAATTTACATTCGAACTGTTGTCTTCACTTTTGTTCTGATAAGAACGTAATGTAAAAACTCCTCATTCCAGGATGTGACCAAAACAAAAGACAGTAGAATTTAAATAGTGTACATTTTAAAAAAAAATCATATTACTAAGTATATTTTCCTTTTTGTCTTAAGTTTAGACCAAAACTGTTTTATTAGATCTATGTAGACAAATACTTAAAATTTCATACACACGTAAGAGGAAAAGAGATAAATAGAAAAATAATATTAATTCATATATGTCTGGATATTTATCTACGAAATTCGTTCGACAGTAGAACGAAAACAAGACATAGAAAGATATCTATTTAGTGTTAAACATAATAAATAACACGTATGCCTTCAACAGCATACAAATGCATTGGTTTCCTTTTTTCCTATATAAAAGTATATTACTGATATTTTTACTATAAAAATGTATTTTTATACTTTCATAGTGCTATGTTATTGTTTAGCGTGTTCCCAATTTACTTACAGTGGGGACCCTAACAGGTGCTAACATCATTGGTCAGTATAGACTTCGGCAAAACAACAGCAGTTAAATGTTAGCTCCTCAAAATCTAAAGTCTCCCATTGAGAGGCCTTGCTGTCGGATGGAGTTTCTCGTCTTACCCAGGACTTATATAAAAAATATTTAAGAATAACTAAAATATTTGACATTGACAAGGTTTTCCATTTTACTGAAACAGATTTTAAACGCATAAGTCTGTTAGTATCTCCTCTATCTTCTTTTTTATGCTGTTACTCATTGAAACCAAACAGTGTCTCCAGGAAACATGCACCGGAAACAAAGAAAAAAAAAACTCTAAATTGTTACGCGATATTGATACACCTATATGGCAGTGAGTGCTTGTATATGTCATCGCAATTGGATAACGGAGTATAGACAACAGAAGGATGCTGGTAATAGTGACAGAACATGTCAGCGACCATAGAAAATTTTGTAGAGGATGGAACCGAAAATATCACTTAGATGGAGTATCAGAGGGATGCAGTTGAATTTTCTAGGACATTATGGGTAACGAGAACTCTGAACATTTGACACTGACATGGCATTTTGAAGGCAACACGTAAAATAACTAATGAGCTTCTATAAATCGTTGATAGAACAGGGAAGTGAAGATACAGCAAATAAAACAAATTAATAAGGGCTACAAAAGACAGGAACTTGTGGAGAGTCTGGACTGACCAAGTATCATAGAATAAGATATGTTTTTCCATCTTTCCTCGCAAGCAAAACGGAACTGTTCTGTATAGACGAGGTATTGCCTGGGGGTGACTTACATGATAACAAAGAAGCAAGGAGAATTATGGGTATAGCTTCTTCATTTCAAATGTTCTGTGTTTGTATAGGAAAAATTTTAACTTGTTTTACATCCATTCCTTCAGGCGTATTGTACATGATTTCAAATATGGCATAAATACAAATGATCAATCAGAAAGAAGACGCTAGGAATACGAAGGGCACACACTAAAATTACCAATAAAACACGATATATGTGTATAAATTGATGACTCTCATTGATATGACTTTAAATATTTTTGGCCCATTTTGGTTAATGCATTCCTTCCTCGTTCATCATACTCAGTAAATACTTTCAGTGTAGAATTTGCATTTAGACCGTTAACATGGCTCCTAGAAATTGAGCCAAATATTGAACATCTTTTGGCAAACGCTTATTTCTTGTCCCTAATATATCTGCGCGATAAAAGAAATCACTTAATGTCCTCGTTGTACTGTCACATCGTACATAATATTTATATTTTTATATGTTTTTATGTTTCACATCTTTGAAATTATTCCTAAGAAGAAGTAATGAATTCAAAAAACCGTACGGAATATTTTGTACTTTTTTTTTTACTGAATACAGTGTACAGTGTTAGGAAAAATATCATTCTACTTAACTTAAAATAAATACTTAAATATAGAACATATTTTAAAGTACATTGGTTATTTCGTTGTCTACGGCTTATTAACCAATTGCAGGTTATTTCGAGCTATACGATATATTTATATTACAATAAACGTTTTTCTAGAAAACAATGGTTTAGTAATACAATTATTTTTAATAAATCTAGAGATGGAGGGAAAAGGATTGGATTTTCTTACCAAGGTTATTTACGTGCAATGAACATAATAAACCTAAAGTGAATTGGGACTCCCATTACCGATTAACAATTATTAGCCTTCAACCAGTGCGCCATTTGCCCACCAATTTTACAGTAACGAGTATTCCCAATCGAGCACCCATCTACGCTCGATGTTGTTGAGTGTCGGGGAACCGGTTTTTCGACGTGATATGGCCGTAAAATTCATTTCAAGTACAAGAATAAATGTGCCAAGATATATTAATTACATGGTTTACATAAATATTGCTTTTTGTATCCAGCTAATTATGTGTGTTTAGCTTAAAGTTTTATCGTCGTGCGAAATGGAATTGGCGGGCAAAGTTTAAATTCTCGCCTAGTATGACCTACTCAATTTTGCATTGATGACTTTGATCCATTTTTTGGCCACACACACGTTCTTCATTCAACACAATGACTGGATAAGACAGCAGAAGTGTTGAAACAAAATGATTATTTTTGTAGTGACTTTGTAACATATTTATGTTATCATTTTTGAATAAATAATTATATTTGCTATACTCTGTTTGAACATTATTTTAAGAATAGTATTTTCTAGTTATTGGAATTTTTTTCCGTATACACCAATCGTATACTTGGAGATATATATATATATACATATATATATATATATATATATATGTGTGTGTGTGTGTGAAAACTGAAGTAGTGCACCAGCCTTGTCCTACTACGAAGCAATTCTGTGGTATTGAAAAAAAAGCACCAGTCTCCAGATTTCCAGAGAGACCATCGAAAGTAGAAGACAAATCCCTGAACTCTGTAAAATCTTTCACCTATCATGATAGTAAAGTCAACTACATTGGATCTTTAGTTGATGACATCATCTATCGGATTGCTAAGGCTACCAGTGCTTTCGGCCGACTTCGACATCGCTTGTGGGATGAGCGGGGTATCCGGCTGGATAGGAAAATTCGGTTTTACAGATCTGTTGTCCTTTCCATCCTTTTGTAGGTCTCAGATTCATGGACTCCATACAGCTACCATATGCGCCAGCTGGATGTTTTCTATAAGAGCTGTCTGCGTGCCATCTGTGGATTTAAGTTTCAAGGCAGGGCATCCAATGTAGACCTGTTTAACTGCTGTAATGTTGGAGGAATCGACTTTCCTCATACAATCTCAGTTGCGGTGGACTGGTCATATCTTTAGAATGTTTGATGACAGAATAACCAATCTTAATGTTTAGCCAGTTAGATCAGTGCTATAGGAATATAGGACGCCCATGTCTTAGATACAACGACAAGCTGAAGATCAACTTGTCAGTTGTCGAAATACCACATAACACCCTCGAGCGCTTGGCTTTGGAGCGCGTAGAAAAATCAACGGTTTTATATCTGCTAGTCTTAATCGTCTTCAAGAAGCGCGAGCAAGATCTAAAAGGTCAACCAATCTTACAGTGACCTCTTCCCATAATACTCACTCTTGCTCCATATGAGGCCTCCTTTGCAAAAAACTTGCGGGTCTTATGTTCCACTTAATATTATCACACAAAATTCATAACGGAACCATTTGTTTAAATTGTCAGATTCGCTTACATCGAAACCGAAGGGAGCGTCCATTATATGAGATGTATCATTAGTATCTTAGTAATCTTAGTAGATCATTACATTTGATGAGCATATAAGGTTTAGTGGTCTTTTGATGTGTAGTTACAGTTAGGTGTCTTGTAATTCGCATGCTTGATTTTTGATTTTCCGTTGTCTAAAAACGGACGCAATTGATACATAAAATCTTCTTGCATTGAGTAGTGGTCATTTATTGTGCGGCTGGTGTCGTGTACGATAATTTTATGTTAATTGTGTTGGTATAGGAAATATAAGTAAGATAGGATGTCCTTTGGTTTATTGTATGCTTGATAAAAAATTGTGGAGATTTAAAGTTACATCGAGTTATATCCTTCATCCGAAGAAAAATGATTTAATTGAAAATAAATATTTCATAAACATATAGAGAGATAACAATTGTATTTCGTAAAAAAAATGTTGCGAATAAGTTATGAAAAATATATTAGTGTGAGAAAGTTATATTCAGGTAAAAGAAATCACCTTTCTCCTGCGTCATTTGTTTATATCCAAATAAAAATATATATATATATATAATATATATATATATGTATAATATAATATATTATAATATATTTGCATATGCTGATTTGTCATTTCTATATATTTATCTGAAGTTGTACCCCATTTCTATATACGACATTTCAGGTGGTATTTTAGAAAAAAGTAATCTTTGTTAAGCTGAACTTTAAGAAACAAAACAATATAAATTGTTAATATTTATTAAATCCGCGCCATGAAAAAAATGCTGATAACGACGATGATATTATTCGCAATAGGGTACATTATCAAAATTAGTTGAATGTTGCTATCATAATTTGACGGTACGATCACATACACACACACATATATATATATATATAGTCATGGAAATAGTTAAGTATGTTTCATTTTCAAAGTTTATGATCAAATAGATTTTTAAATTTTCTTTCTTATTAATTTTGTTAATACGGTTATTAAATCCAAGCCATTTTACATATGAACTTTCGCGTTGTGTTTAACTGCAAACACTGTAAACAGGTGAAGTGCATTTATATTGGCACTGCACCAAAATGAACCTGTACAAATTGAGAAGATCTAAGTGGAATTTGCTTGAATATTAGGCAATCCTCTATTTTTGCCGTCACTAGCGAGGTAAAGTTGATAGGTTTAGTCTGAGAGTGTGGCACGAATTGCGAGTCAGCGGTGAATAAATTAGATATGATTAAAGGATTCATCTCTGCTGGCATGTAATGCTGTTATGGAAATGTAAAAACTTCAGTGTCTGCTGATGTAAAGATGTGTGCCGCCCATTTTAGGTGTAAAGAAAAGGAGGTCAATGAGATATGAGCTTTGCAGCGAAGCTATTAGAGTCGGCAGAAAGTGGAAATAGCTAAATGTAAAGAAATCTCAGTGAGATAAGGCTGACGATATAGAGATATGAAGAAACAGACTGAAAGTAAGACT
>OZ038482.1:38327594-38347594 GCA_964036315.1 Acanthosepion esculentum | reverse complement strand
ATGTAAAATTATATACTTGGTTATTTTCGAACGTTGTTTGTGGTCATTAATAAATATATCATCATGGTTGTGTGTACACTTCCTACGTTTAGGATGTTTTTCCAAAAACTCTAAAGATGATATTTGAAAGTTTGGTAATGATCTAGGAATAGATGAATGCCTGGCGAAAGCGATGGTTAGTAAGTATATATATATATATATATATATATATATATATATATATATATATATAATAATTTCTTACACCGCTTCATGTGCAAATTATTTACTCCTGCTACAGTAATGATATATTTATTTTCGGATCACGTGCATAACTAATAATCAACCTTTGAAATTAAATCTGTTATTAATGCCATAAATTTTAATGTGGAAAAATGCGGAAAGTGTCAATGAATTAAAAATCAATAACAAAAAAACCTTGTATTGAATATAAGTTAGCTCGCCACTGATTGAAAGAAATTCCATTAAAAAATATGTAAGCCTATACATCATCGCAAACACCAATGTATTGGTCAGCACTGTGACGATACGAGTTGAGTTGTGTTTTTTAACCACATATGTGGAGGGTTCTAGCAGTAATGTTTTATCATTTTCATATTTTAATAGAAGACCAAAATAAAATTTAAAAAAATACGCGGGAAGACTGCACGGTTTCAAGATGATCACAGCGAAGAGGTTTCGCCGCTTCTAGATTCCTTATGACAACAAACTGGCACGTGTAGACAGGTAGTTACCAAACCTGTTGAAATCTATCCTCTCTAATTCCATCTCTCGCGTTTTATTTTCAAGAAAAATCCTATGAATACAGTGTCTTTCAGCTGAAAGAAAGAAAGCGAAGAAGAAGGCTATTGACTATAATGTAGTCTTTAATGTGGCACTGGTGTCTGAAGAAGCCAGGGACAACCCGAAAGGCAAAAAATTCATATCTCCCAGCTGTCTTCGGCCTATCATGATATAAAGTATTTTATGTATAGAGAACGGCTCAAAACACACACACACACACTTGTTAATCATTTTTATCTCGTATTTATTGTCGACACACACACACACATATACATATATATATATATATATATATATATATATATATATATATATATATATACTCCGTTACTTATGTGTTTTTCTACGTTGCTACCAGTGAAGTAATTTGGTTTATCCCCACAGTAATAGTTCAATAGGATCAATTACCGCATCTTTTTGATCACCAAATCTTTTGATCGCGACATTTTCGATATTGTACCTTCTGTCCTTAGATGTCTGATATATCTCCTGTCTGCAATACATACTTACATACATAGTTTCTGTACGTATATATATAGAGATTTATGGGTAATAAGTTTAGATTAAGTTGAAAGAATTTCAACGTAATATGACTCAAAGAAATATGTGATACGCATCAGTCTACGGCAAGCGATCGCAGTATGTGTGTGTGGTGAGAGGGGAGAATTAAAATTTCTTCATGCTGAATAATGATGACGATTTAATCCTGGGAATCTGTGCATGGTTGACTGAAACACATTTTCTAATAATATTTTAAAAAATTGTGACTTATTAACATTCGTGCCACTGCACATTTTGCGTCTAATATTTAGAGTGTGATATCAGCTCCGCTGTATTTCAGTACAATAATGTGTCATGTGACGAAGATGCAAAATTGGTCCTTCTGTTCAGTTGAAGCAACGTGATGGGCGTTGACATTATAGACCATTGCGAGATGAATGTTCGTTTGGGAGAATTGACGCATATATAGAAACGTCAAATGCAAGTGATTCTGCGATATTAGAAATTGTTGTTAAATAGACAATACCAACCCGTCGACACGTTTCGTTCAGACAATATAAGTAGTACTTCTTTTAGAAATGTGCATGATTTTTCTTATTCTTAGAAAATTTATTAGTCATATATGACCCCGGAATACGTGTGTTTCATTGATCGTTCTAGGCTTCCTTTGTTTTTTTTGGCATTTCTGATTGCTACAACATTATCTTTTCCTGCAAAGCATTGCTAACAGACTAAATGCAGAGGTAAGCAGTGCATAAGAATTATCGCGACATATATTAAATGCCAAAAGTAACAATGAAAATCGAGTCGGTAACGATTACGGTAGATCACATATTAGATGTCAGAACATTCTGATAAATATGTCTTTCCGGACCCGGTTGTAATAGCTTTTCGACAAGAAAGATCAGAATTGTTTGCAACAGGAAAAGGTAGAAAAGGGTAAAATTAATAGATAAAAGAAAAATCGTGAACTTCCACGTATAAAACAGTTGATCAAATTTAATAAAACAATGGACGTCCTGTTAAAGACAAGATTAATATGCTATACACAACAAAAAAATCAAGAATTTGAAGTATAATCTCTAATTCTTATTTAGCCTCGCTAGCAAGACGTTATTGAGAAACTACCAGACATATACCAGGAAACAAAATAAGGCAATACACAACCAGTGGAGCGAGAATCAAAATGTAAATCAAAGGTAAAAAAGGGTATGGAAATTAAGATAGTTACTGAGTTGTGCGTTAGTGTAGAGTTATTACAATGGAAACAGAAAGCATATTTATCATTTTAAATTGTAACTGATGCTAAACTAATTTTATTGTAGCAAAACTATCTATAGCGTTTTTCAGAATTATCCTGAAATACATGCGACTTAAAATCCGAAAAACAGGAACCAACAAAATTCGTGGAAATTTAGACGATGTTATTTAGCAGAAATACCCAGTAACAATATCTCCCTTTTACTGATCCTTGATTGGATTAGCAGCTTAATCTTTCAGTGGGTGAAACAATATATATTGCTTCTTTCATTGATAGTTTAAACTGTATATCCCTTGTAAACTAATCAATTATGAAGTAAATATCTTATGGAAAGCTGATGCTGAAAATGTCGGCTTTTGAAAAAAAATGATATAAAATATTTTAACGATATGTGCAGCAAAAAATTATCCAAGGGCACAAATTGGCCAACATCGGTCTCTCTGGCAAATTAAGTATATAATTAATTTGATTTTGACTGTTTCTCAAACATTTGCAGTTTATTTAGAGCTCGAAAATATGTTTAGATTGTAAGGTTTTATTTTGAGACCATACGGCTTTTTTACGGATACAGGTTCTACGAATTAACCCATAACTTAGGCGGAGAGCAGTGGTGGATTCATTCTTTTTTCAGGGGTATTTGTACGTAAGTGATTATAAAGATCCCATTCGGAATTGCTCGCCGATATACAATAATGAGCCGTTATATTTTACACTACTCGCATATACAACATTACATCACGTGGGTATTCTCAAGCGATCACCCTTCTAGGTACCGCCAAAAATCGACGTTGCTTAACTTTGATAAATCTACAAGAACCTGTGTTTCAATTTGATTTGATCATAATCTTTGAAGTAAATGAAAGAAAATATTACTGTAGAGGATACCATTAATTAGGTAGCTCTGGATATCATTTTTCGTTCTTACCTTTTTTGTTTACGGCGATATCACGTCGAAACACCGGTTCTCTTAAGGTCACCGATGTTATGTAATTAGAAAAGGAATTAATAAACCAATTATGATACATTCTTTTCCAATATGATTTTTTACATAAAATATATATTCAATATTATCGTTTATTACACTGGCTATTGTTAACATATCTGTCAAATGTTATATAGAGCAGCTAGGATAAATAAAATGCCATTAAAATTGATTCAAATATAAAGTATGTATAAGTGGGGCTGTTAAGGTGTTTCGCTAGAGGAAAGGACTAAATATTATTCGAAAATTAGTGTCTACTAAAATAATTATGCATTTTTCTTAAGGCTTATACCAAGTAAATTTCGATTCGGACGGGTACGGTTGCAAATAAACAATTTTTGCATGAGTATCTAGACATATATTCATAGTGAGTACACAATTTTATTTCTGCTTGAAAAACGGACATATTGAAATAAATTTAATATTTTGTGAAACGACTCACAAATAATCTGGCACACCTCATCACGGATATTTTTATCTGTGGATTGTTAGGGGAGCTTAGCGTTTTACAATATCATATCCCTTCGCCACAGCGACCCAATCGATATTGATCTGACATTGACTTGTGTCTCAGCCGTCAGCTAAAAGTCTTCTCATAATAGCAGGTTCCTAAACGACTACGATGACAGAACACGCACGCGCACACCGAGAGAAAAAAAACTATCCATGTCTCTCTTGTGTTGGGGGAAAGACAAACAAAAACCCCGTAAGCCTAATTGAGGGGGCAAACACGTGCTAGATTAGATTTAGTGAACAATGATTCAGGATACCCTAATTATATCCCTGAGTCAAGCATCCATTGTCTTGTGTAGTTCTAGGTCACGCCGAACCCATACATAATATGGGAAACAAAGAGGCAGTGCGAATTATGAATATTTATTACAAAAAGATAAAACAAATGTTTCTTTTACAATGATGTTCAGCCTGTAAAATGCTGGAAAGCCACGTGAAGTAGAGGATACCAATATAAGACACAGAGTTTGTGCGGATATTTAGGTGAACTAACTGTAAATCCTAGACTTGAAAAGGCAAAGATTGTAAGGCTCGGGGTAACCACTTCTTGTAAGTAGCTTCCACAAAATGGCGGTTAGTGGGAAGAAATTGCTTGAGTGAAAGTTGGATATCAAAAATGGAATACGATTTTTATATAGGAAAAGGTAGAAACAAACAAGAGAAATGAAATCTATCATGCTATCTTTCCTCACACGTCTGAACCCTGCCGAGGACAAAAAATATAAGTACATGCGTAACTTCTAAAATAGGATATATGCAAAGGATTACTAGAAATAAAAATACGAATCAAACACCGACAAGACTGTGTCCTAACAGAAACTCCTGATTGACACACGTGTAGTGCTGTAAATGATTGATGTATAATTAAAGGGAAGAATAACCTGATACCTTTGATATCAAGTCGGTTATTTCTTCTCATGTCTTCACTACGTCCAGTGAGCGTTAAAATTGTCAAGGAACCTATCGGGTTATCTCCTCCTCATTTCTTAACCATTCAACAGGGGTCTCTCTCCCACGTGTATAAATACGTGCTGACCCTTCTCTCTTCCTCTTTTTCCGGCTTACGCCTCGGGCGGCCATCTCGCGGGGACATGAGATAAAAAAATCTCTTTTTCAACTCAGGCCTCGAGTCGCAACCTCGCACAGAGGTGAGGTATAAAACTTTCTCTTTTCCACTTACACCAATACGTGACCTCTCACACAACCAGCGTTTCCCATATTCTAGGAACACGCTAAAAACAAAATACACATCCGTACGGACACTCAACACCCACACACAATAACATCTCCATACAAATACTCAGCAACTTTCCAAGTCTTCAATGGATTTGTAATTCGTGTATTAATCTATTTGTTATTAATATATATTTGTTTTGTACATATATATCGGTCTTGTTTGTTTATTTATCTTCTTTAGACTCCGTTATAGTCCAACATTCCTATGTAGCGGGACCGGCCAGCAGGAAGTCTTAGTCCAGAGATTTCATCCTCATATTCACCCCCCCGGTCCTCTACAAACCTTTCCTCATTATTCGTTTTCAACGTTCCACTTGCCTTTCTTTCTGAATGTAAGTAATACTTTCTTTGTAAAACATCTGCGAACTATTATAACAGGCACTGTTAATACTATATGCTCAGCTATTATTAACATAGAAAACGATCATTAATATTTGATCAGATTAGAATGGATCAGGTGATTCTAATTTAACGTTTCTACATTTATTCTGAGCTGACGTATTTCGGAAATCAATCATTTGCTATCATTGTACACTTGTGCGTTCTTGTTTGAATTTGGGCTTGTTTTATCTCTGTGCAGCACATGTAAACATTTGTAATGATGACTGAGAATAATGATATGAGACGTTTCCTCGTAAGGAAACATGCAGCATTCAGTGGCCGAGCAGACATTACTACCGTAAGTTGAAATTTATATATAGTTCTCTTAAAACATTTTTTCAGGTAAATAGTTTTCAGAAGTCCAGTGCCTGTTATAGCTCTTTCCACTGTTGATGGTGGTTTTCTTTCCGAAACTTTTTTTTATCAACTTAATGAACGTATTAAAAACTCAGGATATTGACTCACCTCCACATACAAGATAAGTTAAAGGAACATGTTGATTAAAGAAATAATTTTTTTTTATCACGATAAAACCATAACGATACTCATTCAATGACAATTCGAAGCAATGATAATAAAATATAAATATTCACACATTGTAAATCGATAAAAAATAGTTTTAAACATCTGGAAGAGAGAACCGAAGATAAGCGTAAACCGTGATGTTTCTAAATTCGCTACGTACGTAATTTGATGAACAAAACATGGATGGGTTTTCTCGACATTTACTCCTGGGTATGAGGATTAACTATATCCGACAGGAAGGCATCTGATCGAGGGATTGGATGTTTTGAGAAGCGCAAAACCACCTCTTAATTGCTGTTATTCCCAGATCCACCCTGAACCAAGGTGGTAACACCTGTCATGGTCCCAATTATTGGCAAATAGCAAAACACCAAACAAAATCAAATCACTATGAAAGCATAAAATTATATTTTTATAGTAAAATTACTAGCAGTACATTTTATCTTTCTATATATAAAATTCTATGACTTTCATTAGTTTGTCCGTCAGTCGCATTCTCTGAAATGGCCACACATTAACCAATCAAAACCATTTTCTTTGAGAAGTGCAAACACGTAAGTGGTTAAAAGTACAGTTGATTTTACTAGAAAAGACCGAAATAGGGATTTTCTCAAATATTTTTTCTTAAGAAATCAGCAATTTTCTTCGATAGGTTTACGAAATTGAACTAAACATAAAGTTCGTACATTTCGACAAAAAAATATTAGTGATGATTGCCACAATTTGAGATACTGTGATTATTTTAGCATGCGCCAGCGTCTTGCGAAAAATCAACTTTATATAATGACGAAAAATACCTATTTATATTAAAATCATCAGCAATATTTATTTGTAGTTGTAGGCATACAATTACGTTTAAAATGTATTTGAAGCCATAAAACTACGTTCAAAATATTTAGATTTCGACATTAAATAACATATAGAGGTTAATATGCATCTAATTAACATCGACTACTCAAAGTTCTCGTCATTTCTTCCCATCAGCTAATGCATGTGACGAATGTAATCAGTGACAAGTGATTGTTTTTGTTTTTTGCTAAATCGTAAACAAAGAATGGGTATCTGCTTAGAAAAACGACATCAGATGATGTCCGTGCACTTTATAACAGATCATTGATCTCAGTCGAAGGTACACCAAGTACTTGAATTATGCCTAGGGAAATGTGCACTCCATGCTTCGAAATGCCAGCTGACTATCTCTGAAAAATCTCTGGTCACCTCTCTCTGAACGCAGTAATTTGTACATTTCGTTTTCGGAGAAAAAATAAAATTTATGCTTCATCGTTTCCCCCTGGAGTCGTATCAAACAGTGGTGCAAACTTTTAAATCGTCACTGAGCTATATTTCTTCATCTTTTCTACTCGAATTATGCTAATACTGTTTTTTTAGATGATTTCAGTTCAACTTCTGATTAAGGTTTCTATAATCTTTTGCTTCAATCTCTGCTATATGCATAAAAATAAACATTCATTTAAAGTGAAATATAACTTGACACTGATTTTTTCCACATTTGCAGGAGCACAGATTAAAATAGAAAACGTTATAACGAATAGCTTGATTTTTAACTGTAAGGTTAATCAGAATGCAGTTAACATTGCAACGTGATTTTCGTTCTAAAAATGTTTTTCTCCCTTCATATTTAATTTGAAAACATGCAGGAAGTCTCACAACTGATACTTTGTGAAATGTAAACTCTTCCCTTGCGTGAAAAATAGCGCAAAGGTTCAATAAGTTGAAAAAATGCTGGCAGTGATTTACCTTATTTATTTTAATAAAAATTATAGACTATCTTTTGAATATGCTATAACTATAGGTACCTCTACTAATTCGGTATACGTAAGGTTTAAAATTAGATTTTTAATGAAAAAAAGCTTTCTTGAAGCTTTCATTTTAGCTTTGATTCACAGCTAAAGCATTTAAAATTTAATATTTCGATTCATCAAAATACTCTGTGATCTACTTCAAAAGAATTTGTATTGATCGGAATTAAATTATTTTTCAGATTTATAAAAAAATGTTGGTTCTTGGTTTAAAAATCTTGCAAAAATAAAATATATATTTCTGAAAAGTTATTTGAGGAAAATTAATACATTTAAAGTTAAATTAATTGGAGTTGAAACGAATATTATTTACTTGTGGCATAAAATATTGTATCCAAGTATTTTTTTAACAACGGAGTCTTGTTATTCTGACGTGTTCAAAGATTTAATGGCAGCAGAACGTGTTTATAGTTAAGTATGGTGAAGCAGACGATAAAGTTAATAATGGAAGACAGCCCTTAAAACACGTGAACTTTTAATGACAGATTTATCGGCTTGTGCATACATGCATTATCATGCACGTATATAGACATAGAAAAACAAATCCGACTTCTTAAAATATTTGTGGGTCATCAGATTGTAATAAGCTTTAACATATATGATTAGCATATATATTACTTAATAATAATACCTCCTAAAATTTATCAGATTGAAACTGAATTTTAAAAGATTAAAACTTTAAAAAATACACAATTTAATATGGTATAAAATGAAAAAATACATTGTGAAAATTCATTTTTCATTAGAAAATATTTTCTTTAATATACATCATTCATTAGAAAATATTTTCTTTAATATACATCATTCATTAGAGCAACATAAAGCATATCTAATTAAATAATGTCTTTGTTTTATTTCGTTTTTGTTTTTTCGATTTAGAACAGATTATCGTTAAGACGAGGTCTATTTTTCAAAGAAGATTTGGTGATTTCAGCCCTTAAAACAGTCTATTTTTAACTAATACAGTAACTAAAAATTATCAAGTTTAATTTCTCAAGTTTTCATCTAATTAAGTAAGTGAATAAAACATATGTAAAAATATTTGTAACAAGATTTTCTAATAAAATAAATTATAAAATACTTATATTAATTTGTGAAAAAGACCTGTTAACTTAATTAAAATACGACAATTATTTGTCTTTTGCAAAAATTTCAAATTTAATGTGAATGTCACCGAAAAAAAAAAGTTAACATTTTCTGTGCTAAATGTTAGTACAAGGGCTGACACAAGAAAACAAGTTTTTAATAAAAATTTGGAATCTTCTAAAAAGGAGTAAAAAATTTAATTAAATATTAAAAAATCATTTGATCCTTCCTATAAAAATTGATTAAGATATTGAAGATAAAACACTTTTCATTAGGTTTGGAGTATGTTTTTTTTTATCAAGGTTTGCTGGTTTTTTTTACTATTTCGTGGAGATACATAAATCAGTATGAAAATAATAACAAAACATTTTTTTAAAAAAATGACCAACGGTAAAATGTTTATAATAAAAGTATATTTTTCCGCCTATTAAATGGCAGCCATTTTTCTGCTCTTCGTTCTTGAATGCTTAATTCTAAAACCAAAAGGTTCAATGAGTCTTCATGTAAAGTGTTTTTCGTTACACCGATCAATGTTTGTCAGAAGATGTAAGCATATAAGTAAACTTAGTTTTAGAGTAGAAATTTTGAAGAAAAAACTAAATATTTTTCTGCTCTAAAAAAAAATATTTTAAATCTATATGATGTGCAAATTCGGATATATATAATTTCTACTAATTTCTGCTTTCAAATGATTATTATGTATATATTAAAATTAGTAGCAACGCTTACGTTGAATTCAGACGTTCCCATATAATGTATGATTTATTTTTTAAATAATTTACGCCAAGCAAGGCGATAATGCCCCAAAGATGCAAGAGGCTACTGGAAGTAAAAGAGAATAAAAGACTTTACGTAAATGAACTAGAGACCTAATCCTAAACAGGGAACCCGTGCTGGGTAAGACGATAAACTACGTCCGATATCAAGGCCTCTGATCAGGAGGTTTTGAGAAGCATGGAACCACCTCTTAATTGCTAGGGTTTCCAGATCCACCCTGACCCTAGGTGGTAGCACCAGTTAGGGTCCCAACTATGAGCAAGTAGTTAAACCTTAACTAAGGTCAAATCATCATGCAAGTGTAAAAATAAGTTTTAATACCAGAAATACTCTTTTGTAAAATATTCTTACCAGAAATACATAATTTCCAGCAATATATTTATGAGAAATTTTATCAGTTCTACATTTTTTCTGAAGAAAATATTAGCAACAATAGGTTTTTTGACGAAAAAATATTACCAGCAAAACATTTTTCGAAAAAAAAACAAAAACATTACCAGCAATAAAAACTGTCGGCATTATATAACACATTGAGGCTGACATGCTGTAAAACAAAACAAATCATAGTAAACGGGGAAAAAGAAAGAAATTATACTTCTATTCGAAAGACTGGAGAGGAGTGCTGAACTGACTCTAGGCGAATGTATGCCCTCCTATTGAGAAGAAAAGAGATAAATAGGAAATAAACAATTAGTAAATAATATTTCTAATTTCTGACGGAAACGCCCGAACTCCAGATTTGAAATAGACTTTAGAACGAAACGGAAACCTAATCCTAAACACGTAAATAAAAAGGTAAATCGCTGCTATTTTTCAAGCGATATGTGTGAGCCTCGCAAAACTGTCTAACGCACACACAAACTAGATTTAAATGAAGACCAATTGTTAAGAATAGAAATGTTCGTATTTATTAACAGCGTCATTGTTTTGTGCAAGAATCCAGATGTAATCGTCTCTCAAGAAAGATGACTTTCAGGATAAAGAGGAAAGTTATTTCCAATTTCAATATACGCCATATTTTTTGACTCGTCTTTTTAGCAAATTAAATATAGGCTAAACATTTTTAGGTATTGATTACGAAAAGTGTAATTTGTTTTCCTTGAAAGAATAAGATCATACAAGAACCGAGGGTAATTTTTTCTCGAGACTGGCTAACGAGTTCGAATTAATGTTGCAGCTTTATATGTAAATTGTCGAACAGATAAGAGTACCATTTGTGGAAACTAAGGAATTTAAAATTCACCTAAAAAATATGGAGTTAAACATGAATAAAATTAAGGCGGATTTTTTTTCAGTGAATAAGAAACATACAATTTCTCGCAATGAAAAGTTTCAAGAATTTCTAAATGCTAAATTTCAGAGGTCGATTGGAAGCAAAAGGAGCACATTCTTAACTGGTTGCATATTAAAATATGAATAAATAGAAAATTAAATTAAATGTCCACGGAAATGTCCACGGCATTATTATGTGCGATTAGTGTAATGTTTATTTTCCTGGTCGTTTTAATCATTGTGGCCAGTGCAAGTTCTTGTCAAATCTATTTCAATCACTTTCATATTAACACACTGGGAATGGCAGGAATCAATTTCATTCCCAGACACCTTTTGTTTTAATTATGTCACCCAAAGTAATGCAATATAATCCACTAGTATACTAGGGTCTCTGAGAGTGATAGAAACAGAGGAGATAGTAAAAGAACAGGGTTGAAGGAGTGAGAAAACAATGATGATGATTGACGTTGAATATTATTTTTGAATATCGTAGATGATAGGAAAGTAGGAATCTGGATGAGAGTTCCATAAGCAAAAATGGCGATAGAAGGATCTTTCAACGTAAAAATTATTATTATACGTAGCAATTTCAATGGTGAAATTATTATGCTTGTTAATCTATTACTGCGTTTAAATTTTTGAAATCAAGGTAGCAATAAATTAAGCTCCTCTGAAGACTTACCGTGAAAATATTTATAGTTTAAGAGTCAATCAAAGCTACGTTGTGCCGATATTAAATTGGCAGAAGCTGATATACCAGGTCAGTTCCGATAACGTTGCCTATTCTTTTTTGATTTTTTTAAAAGAATTCGACATATAGAAGCGTCAGACCAGCAATAAATTTTCTAGCAGCAAACTTGGCAATTTATTATATACAATCATTCCTGTTGATGTCATTGAAAAATGTGAGACAAAGAAGGCTCTCTTGAGTTTCTCTCCTAGAGGTTAACATCAGTGAAGGAAATGAACGGCAAAAAGATGATTAATAGAGAGTAATTTCGTTTAGAAACCCTAAGATTACCAAGTTATTTCTTTAATTAGTTAACAATAAAATGTAGGTTGAAGGCTAAAATTGGTATCAAGGCAGAAGTGAATAATTGTTTCATTAGAATAGTGGCTGAGTCATTATCTAAGACATCAGAAAGGTCGTTGATGAAAATAATGAATAGAGTCGACAGAAGAATATAACTCTTGGAAACTCCCATTTATTGCAAAAGGATCGACAGTACTAGCCGATGAATACGTGTTCCCTAATAGGATTTGATAGGACAGATAGAATCAAATAAAAAAAAACTGCCAGAATCACCATATCTCTTAAACTTGTGAAGAGGTCCAGCATAAGAAACCGTGTCAAACGCCTTCGTAATATCTATACAATCAGCTCGAGTTTCGCTGTTCTTATCTTAAACATAACAGAATCTTTAAAGGATCTTTCATTTCGGGGATTGATTTAAAACAGCCAGAGCTATATTGCTTCTATGAAAGTAAACTCTACGAGGTGAAATGCTTAACTAATTCAGTTTTCCCACCTTCTTAATTTATATTTATAATTTCACTTCAAGCAACGCGATGAAGTCAATACAAAACAGGCGATGGCTTAGTGATCGAAAATATGAGGAAAAACTACTAAGAAGGTGAGAGGACAATAAAAGCGTAATAACAGGACAGATGATAACGATTGACATTGCACTTAAAATTTTGAAGATCAAATTTGTCTCGGAAACAAGTAACTGAAGAAAAAAGGTGTTCCATAAGAGAAGAGTAATAGAAGAAATTTTTCGTATAGAGCTTACGGTTACATAAAGCCATTTCAATTGTAAAAGAATGTGAACATGCCGCCGGACTGGTACTGCGTTTAAATTCAGAATGTTTAGGTACTATATACATTGTACAAAGAAAATATTTCTAACAATCTGAAAGCAGGAAAGAGCAAGACTTATATTGTATTGGGTTGAGAGGAGAAGAACCATTTCAAGTGTAGAATTCTTAATGATATTTGGACGGATGACGTTATGTCCCTATGCGATTCAATACATGAAATGGTGATGGAAACCATGGACGGATTTAAATGCTTGCGTCACATTAGCGGCGCTCTTTTAAGGGGAAAACCGAGAAAAAATACTATGGCGAGACGACCGCAGAATTGGAAGAAAATTGGATTGTAATGCATTCTGCTTTATGACTAGAAGATGATACCACTTCAAATTAACTGTAAAGAGGATGGATTGAGGAGATATACTTATTTAATACACGCGTACAGTGCCGACCGTAGACATGATAACCGAAATTGGAAGAGGCCATACGTTGCCTTAGTCTATCTTCAAACCATGATTTAACCTCTTTGATGACGTGTAGCATCGTAGTCTTTGTATTCAAAACTTATTTTGGCAAACGCCTCTGTAGGAAGAAAAGTAATGAATAGAAAAACCTGTAGGAAATAAGGTGTGCCGTTGTATAATATATAGAAAGTTGTCATAGTAATTCACTTATATTAAAGACAATTGATTTGTGTTTCAGGATACGAGGATAGTGTCATGGAAGTCGGAGCGATGAGTGGAATCGGCTAACTGTGTTAAAATTCTGGTCTAATCTGTTGCATCCACTTCAGGAAAAAATATGTATCGGTACATACTTCAGCGTTCACTTTCATGTACAGTGCCATCTCTTCTTCAGACTAACTATGGTTTGCATAGTAGGATCAATTGTGCTATTTAGCTTTCGTTGATAAGTGAAGGAAACTTTGAATTGCAAACCCCAGAGATGTCAACGGGAAAATGCTTCGCTGACCTAAGAATGTCATTTAAAAAAAAATATGATAAACGAAAAGAAAACTATGTTAGAATACCTCCTGAATAAACATGGCAGTAAATTTATAAATCTCTAGAGAGGCATATGCACATACGTCCTGAAGGGACACGGCATTGAACTATTTTTGACATATACTTTATTCGCCTGGTAATTTGTTGTGTAATTATTATATATATCTTGCCCGAAAAGTGAAAAATGATTTTTTTTCTTCAATTTGGTACATTTAATCAATTGAATTTTTTCACTATTTTAAAAGGAAGATGATCAGTCAAATGCGTAGGAGCAAATGGGAATTATTTTTCTATTTAACAAAATCTCTATTCATTCACATTCCGCATTTAAAACGAAATTTTTCGTTAATTGCTTAGTTCCTAAAGGCAAGTGATTTTTTCTTTCTTTCTCGTTTCGTAGTAATTTTCATTTACCACGGATTAATATTGGAAATTATTTCTCATTTGATGAAATAAATTAGAACTGCCTCAGTCCAAATGTATGGCTTAGCAATGCTTTTAAATTATCAAAGTAATTTCTGGCATAATATAATGACTTTAGGGCTTCGAAGGTAATAAGTTGATTGATGCATTTTTGGTGGTCTGAAATTTAGAGAAAAGTGCATATAATTGCTTAATTCAACTGTCTGGCACAAGAATTGATAAAGAATGCGAAAACAGATTTGGCAATTTCTGTATCAGTGTAGGCTTAAAATTATGCCGTGAATAACCACATTTAAAATCACGAATTGATTTCTCACTCATATACCCCTTATATATATATATATATATATATATATATATATATATATATATGACAAAATATAGTAATTCGTATGGAATTTTCAGGGGGATATAGATTCGGGGAGAGCTTTGTCAAAAGACAAAGCAAAATTAGTATTAAACAACTTAAAACACTTACATACCACAGGTAATACATTTTATTTTATGAGAGATCGAAAAAGCAGGTCTCAATCTTCAAGACCTACAAACAAATCACAAATGAAATGGAAAAATATATTTCTGATTAAAATCAAGAGATATTGGTATTTTATTTAAAGAGTGGGGAAAGGCAGAGAGTGTTAACCGATTTTAATATACTCACCTGACCTCTCTAAATAAAATAGCAATGTCCCTTGATTTTAACTCGGAATAATGTTTTCCATTTACAAATTTTTTGTAGGTTTATTTTTAAAAATTTTAGACCACTCATGAATTAAAATATTTTACTTATGTGATTTTAAATATTTGATATTCTTTAATTATTAATTACAAATTTATATATATATATATATATATATATATATATATATATATATATATATATATATATATGGTGACTGTGTGCTAGTTAACGTTCCTTTAACTACATCCTGGTATTCTTTAGAAAGCTGGACGTTTGGAATGTTCTAACATTGCCAACACGTGTATCGGCTATTGAGAATGTGGCCGCACATAAAGAATGCGCTTTATATATATATATATAT
This sequence comes from Acanthosepion esculentum, assembly GCA_964036315.1. Classification (NCBI taxonomy): domain Eukaryota; kingdom Metazoa; phylum Mollusca; class Cephalopoda; order Sepiida; family Sepiidae; genus Acanthosepion; species Acanthosepion esculentum. The sequence continues at coordinate 38,332,172 of OZ038482.1, read as the reverse complement.
ATATATATATATATATATCTATATATATATATATAATATATATATATTATGCTAGTATAATTTTGGTAAATTATGTGCGCACATTAATTATATCATATGCACTTCAAGATACCTTCACATGTGCTGAATGATATTTTATTTAAATCAGGTTGTTTATTTTGTATAAAGTTGTGTCCGTATAACTTATTTCTTATTCCGATGCTAACCTAATGTGATTCTCGAAATGTTGAGTGTTTCTGTAAATATGTTAATGTCGAATGATGTACGTGAGAGGAACGAATTACGAGATGGCAGGAACTAAATATTAGGAAATGAAGAAAGATTGATCATTATCACATGGGGTTACGTTTTCAGTGTGCAAGGAATCATCAAATTGGGCGTATGTTCCCCGAAACCCAAGTTCTTGGAACAAACTCTCTGAGTGGAACGGTTGGATGTGGGTCTTCTGGATAGATCTAATACCAACCAACCACTTTTCCTATTCATGCTTGTGAAAACAGAAAGATTTAATAATACTAATATATGCATATAATTACTTAAATATAAACGTATGCGGATTAAGACATATGACATATAGGTACGAGTAGTGTAAATAAAAATATAACCAATAATTTGAAACGTAACTCGAAATGATTGCGCTAAGTGGATATGATAAAACTAAAGTTATCAGTTTTAATAGCATCCGAGAGAAAATATAAATATTGTATCATAACTACTATCTCAAATGCAATATATAGCACAATAAGAAATATCGTCTGTCATAAAACTGTATGATTATTAATATTATCAGAACATAAGAATAAATATTTCATATGTATAATAATTATTTATTCATGTCTGGATTTTGTCAGATTAAATTCCCCTTTGAAATGTATTTGTTTCGGAAACATTTTTTGGACGTTCGGTGTTTTTAAGAGGATGTGAAGGACACTGCCTACATCCTCGGGAATCGGGCATTTAAATAAATTCCTTATCATCCTGTTATCTTGTGCTTATATCTCCTAAGTTCACTTTGTTTGAGTTTCTTTAACCTCAGCGAACCTACCGCCTTTCATAAAGGTCCGATTTTGCACTTGATATCTGTAAGGTCACTTTCTAGGTCAATTATGTGGAACCACCAGCTCTTTTGATGTTCTGATGTCAAGCCGAGAACAAAGCATATTTTGATATGCCTTAAGGTTAATCCAGTACATACTGTTTTTCAGCATAGCTCAGTTCGTTTCAACTCTAAGTTTTCTGATACACAGTTAATTCGTTTCAGACGTTTGGTAATTCATAGTTTGAAAGACATGATACAATTGTAACTGAGGTAAATGGAGTAATTTAAAGAATTCAATGAAAATGTTTTGAGGGTAGGAAAAATGATTGGCTGATAATTTTTACTTCGTTCTAATGACTTAGGTAAATTGAAAAATGGTATTTGGTAATTCAAATGGATCAGATTATTTAAACAAGACACGAAAGTATTCTTCTAAAAATTTAAAGAAACGATATATGCCATGCAATTTATCTCGGAAAGAATATAAACGGAAACTCAAAAAGTTACTTATACGTTAACACTGTAGGTAAAATTTGTGATGAGTATGTACAGTTTTACCTTATCATTTGTGGAAGGTTTGGTAACGTGCAATGATATTTGTGAAAAGAATTACTGAAATTAGCAAGTTGTCTGATAAGAATTCTGGAAGATTGTGCATTGTTACCCTCACTTGGTAGCAGCATGCGCGATTTTATACACGTGCAAGATTTCATCAGAGAAAAAATGACATAAAAATTATTATTGCAGTGGAAATCAGTCATACTCGAATATGGAAAAATGCAAAAATATAGCAAATTTATTCTTGAACATATTGGCACAGCTTTATAGAAGGAACAAGTATTCTTAATAATTCTAAGAGTGGAAAATTAATTGATATTCATGATTGAAGTGAAACTAATTAGAATAAGAATTGGAAATAATAACGTGTAAAAAAAATGAGAAAAGTAATTGACAGGTTGTCATATATCATATAGGAAAATCTGGAGATATGCGTATTCCATTGCTCTTATCAGTAAGTGGCATTATACTAATCGAACTATGTCTATTCCTGATATATATATATATATATTCGAATGATTCTATATATATATATATATATATATATATTCGAATGATTCTATATATATATATATATATATATATATATATATATATATATATATATATTCGAATGATTCTATATATATATATATATATATATATATATATATATATATATTCGAATGATTCTATATATATATATATATATATATATATATATTCGAATGATTCTATATATATATATATATATATATATATATATATATATTGGAATGATTCTATATATATATATATATATTGGAATGATTCTATATATATATATATATATATTGGAATGATTCTATATATATATATATATATATTGGAATGATTCTATATATATAGGAATGATTCTATATATATATATATATATTGGAATGATTATATATATATATATATATATATAGGAATGATTCTATATATATATATATATATTGGAATGATTATATATATATATATATATATATATAATATTGGAATGATTCTATATATATATATATATATATATTCGAATGATTCTCTCTCTCTCTCTCTATACTTATATATATATATATATATATATATATATATATATATATATATATATATATATAGTGAATCATACGTAGGTGTAAAGAAAATTACAACACTTATTTCGGGATTACATGCTAATAAAACTAACTTTTGCTTAAGTTATAAAATTTAATATAAACCTAACACAAATCCTATTCAACCTATTGTCCACCTACTTTTGGTTCACTCTATCTCTCTCTCTCTCTCATATATATATATATATATATATATATATATATATATATATATATATATATATATATATATATATATATATATGAGATGGAAGCTTTCTATTACCTGTAAGCAAATATTGAGAAAACAAGAACTTATATATTGATTTAAAAAATGTTATTGTTTTATGTGTATTTTTTAAACTGTCCTTTTCATTTCAATTCTTTTTTTCAGTATATTCTCTGACTATCTGAGTTCGCTCCAATATAATATTACTCCTACGCCACCACACGTCTTTCCCCCAAGGCACAGTTTTGTGCTCTCTGTCGTTTTTATTTCTTTTTATCGAAATAAATAATTTTTGTGCCGACGTCAACTATATTTTAAATAAGGGTATCAATCGTTGAAAGTATTTCTTCCTTCTATTAAGGGTAGAAGTTAGAAGGACTTTGATAATGTTTAATAATATTATCGTTCGCTGTGCGCTGTGATCTTGATGTGTCTGTCGATCCGGTTAAACATCAGGGAATTTCGAACAGAAAACTTTTTTTTATTATTTATCAGTGTAAATGTAAATGGTGATCGAAAAGAATAAAGTACCTTGTGACCTGAAACGTACACACATTCCACATCGTATGCACATTTCCTCAAGGTTATTATCTCTGAAAAATATTCTTGTTTTGTCATTGAAACACTGTTGTGCATCCAATATCAACATTGAATCATTCAAGAATGTAATCCCTTTCAAAAATATTTTCATATAGAGAGAGATAAAAATAGTTAGGTAAGACTAACTCTGGTGAGTAGTGTGGATTTTTTGTGTTGTTTGCTTACGAATTAGATGTCTCTCTCCATGTCAAACTTGAAAATCGTTTAGAAATATGTAAATTTTCACGTGTATACAACTTCTTTATCAATGCAGTACTTGGAGCGTACAAAACCCGTATGCCTTCGTGAATATAATTATTCTTTGAATCTCGTAGACTGACGCTATATAATCACAATTAAATGACTGTAACAAATAATAGAAACCACGATATTTTCACGAGCAGCCAGAAATAAAATGGCTATTACATGTAACTTGTAATGAAAATAATGGTATTATGAAATGTTTAACTTCCACAATGCTTCGAACAAAAACTTGTAAGGAACTCTCCATTAATACTGGAAAGAATGATAAATGTATTTGAGAAAGCTGCTTTCCTGAAAAATTGTTTTTAGAGAAATATTTTATAAATTTCAGTCGACAGTAGCATTGTACAATGAATGCTGAATGTTTCCTTATTCAAGTTTCTGATTAGCAGCTATACAAATTTTGGCAGTGATCGAAAATTAAATGGTGACTACATATTCCTATCTCACTATAACTCGAGAATGTCAAGCTTCAATGAATTTAAAACAATAATAATTATAATGATAATAATTAGCCATTTATCTAAGTTAAAACGTGGCCTCTATCGCTAAATAACCTGGCACACTTCTCCAAACCTATGTGTCAACAGCAAGTTAACTAGAGGCGGGAAGAACGTAAATATATATATATATATATATATATATATATATATATATATATATATATATATATATATATATATATATATGGCTTCTTCTTCTTCTTCTTCTTCTAATTCCTCAATGCTCGCACAAGCTCATCAAATCATCATAGCACCATATTTTCCCTCCTCATGCCCATGAATTCTTGAAAAGTTCAATACAAGAATTAGAAGAAGAAG
>OZ038482.1:38315094-38322594 GCA_964036315.1 Acanthosepion esculentum | reverse complement strand
TATATTAGTATAAGAAATATTAACAATAACCCAGAAACAAAGCAATGTAAAGAAAAATCCATATACGACTGAGATACTTAGCGTGCCCAAGTGCCTCATATAGACATACATCTAAATTTTTCCAGCTGATATTTAGATTGAAGGGAATATTGCATGATGTTGATAGTAATAATAATAATAAACGCGCGCCAGTGATTTTTAAATGTTCTTTCGTATATGACTTTGATTAAAAACGATAACTTTTGGGGGGCCGGACAGTACAATTTTTATTCTTTCTTTGATTTAGATCGTAAAAATCTTTTTTCCTTGATGTAAGCAATAAATTCTATATCTAAAAGTCCCTATTGATCAAACATTGCCTGCATAATGGGATATATCCCAAATCACTACAAACAGATAAAATCAAGGCATTCTCCTTATTGAAATATATATATATATATATATATATATATATATAATGTGTGTATGTGTGTGTGTATATGAACGTAGTTTCAGCTGATTCTTTTCAGAAAGATTCAATCGTATAATTCATATGTAATTATGAAGGGATATTTTTGCTTAACATTTTTAAAAGTGTATTAATATATTTACTGAATGTATGTAGAAGCAAATATCGACAAACGTTTAACAGTTTTCAACATTGTTTTTCTCAAATCCAAACATATGTGTGTTCCATTAAAAGTTATTTCTTGTTACCTATTTGAATGTAGCAATTATGTGTTCGTAATCTCCATAATATTGCTCATATTCTGCGGCTTCTAAGTATAATTCAGCCTAGAATAATTTTCAAGATGAAATATCAGAGAAATATGAATACGTTATGCGACCAAAAACGATATCATTATAGGTAAGTTTCATAGTCGTTAAAAAAAAATATTTCTTCTCGGAAAGATATCAAAATAATTTCGGTATTTATTGCGGTAACACAGTGGACCCAGTTGACTATGAATATAGTATTATCAGCCCACATAAAACCTACACAGACACACACACACACACACACACACACACACACACACACACACACACACACACACGTATATGTGTGTATATATGTATGTTTGTGATATTGTTAGATTAATTTATAAATTGGGTGACCTGCCAACTACTTACGTGTCATTTAATGCCAAAATATACTTTCATGGGAGGTTTAGTAATTTTCATTAGCATTAAAATATATTACTGCAAATTGTTACAATACAAATTTATTGTTATACTTGTTTAGTTTTTTGATCCCACTTTCGGTGTTCATTATTTGTCCATAGCTGGAACCCTAGCAGTTGTTACCACTCAGGGTCATGTTGGATGTGGAAACGACTTCAATTAAGAGATGGTTATAGGCTCCACAAATCATCTCAATCAGAACTCTTGTCGCTGGATGTTGTTTATCGTCATGACCAGGATGTGGTACCTGTATATATGTATAATGTAATGGATAAATTTTCGTCTCAATTTAGCAAAAACGAAAAGAACACTGACGTCTCATTTTGACAGACGTATTTACCGAAATGACACAAAAATATCTTGAAATACCAAAGAGTAAATTTCTCCAATATAATCGCCATTAGCTACAAACACCACCACTAAAAGACTTTGGAAGCTTCTGCAAATTTTACGGTCTACAATTTCGTTAATGCTGTCATTTTCTTTGCCTTAAGTTCATTTTTTGTGTTACATAGAGTTATGGTAGTCTCTGGATCAACAGCGCCCCACACATAATAATCAATGGGGTTGTAGTCGAGGGAGTTCACTGGTCAGATATAAGGGTTGATGTCGTAGGAGAAAATGACTGACCACAATAAATGTGTTCTACTTGTGTGGCGTGTTGCGGATTCTTGTTTCCGAACATAGAATCATCCAGAAGCCAACCACTTTACCAAGAGCAAGCACTACCCACCTCAAGGAACTTGATGTAGGACATCGCGTGTTGTCTGAGGCTCGCGCCAACAAATTCTGGACTTCTATTCTTATCAGAAGGATCAGAGTGAGTGAACTTCCTAATCATCATTAGACTCATCCAACTCTGAAATGTCCTAAGATTGACAACTTAACACTCTGAATTGAAACTCCCGTCGTGGATGCCAAGCAGTACAGCGGGCCGTTTCCATATTTCTGGCAGAGTGAATTGCGTCATGAAGCTCGTTTTCTCACAGAGGGTGCCCAGCTATCTATACTATAATATATATCACAATTTCCATTCAGCAAAATTTCGATCACATTATATACACCTATTAAATTCTGCATTAATTTTCATGAAGAACTTACTGTTCCTTAATTGTTAGATCAATCTTTTTTTGGTTTAAGCATTTCACCCCAAGCAAGACGGGAAGCCCCTAGCACGCAAGGGGTTACAGAAGATTTGGAGCGAGAGCAAGTACGAGTGACAGAGGAAAGGATGTGGAGAAGTATAGTAAATAGATCAAGGCAACTGTAGATGTCAATTGACATTAGATTTGAATAGTTGGAGATTATAGTTGTCAGGGAAACAGGAATATAAAAGGGAGATCCACAGGTGAGAGGTGCGAGCTAAGAAGCTATTGGAGTAAAAGAGACGGCTACATTTAACGGTTTCAACAGGGAAAGGGTGAGAGCGGGATGCCAGCCTCGTAGGACGCTTGAATTTCTGAAGTCTGGGAACCAGCGAAAGCATCTCATCGGAACAATTAACGTGAAAGTATTTGTAAAGAAAAGACAGAGAGAGAGGCGACGGCGCATCTGTGAGAGAGCGACTGCAGACGAGATGCCAGATCAGGACCAATATCCGTCTCTGGATCTTATCAAGAACCCCGAGGCAAACAGAAGTGGTTCCAGGCCATATATGGCAGCAATACTCCATGCAAGGTCGAATGGTTGATTTGCAGATTTACGTGTTTTACTTTTCCATGTATTCAATGTATTTTTCTCTTCGTATATTTAAAAAAAAAAAGTTTTATACATATATCTAATACAGAAAAACACATCATTATATGTGTGGGCGCACACACACACTCGCACACACACACACACACACACACACACACACACAAAAACACACTTATATATATATATATATATATATATATAATCTGTGTGTGTGTATTCCCTATTTATTGTTTAGTGTTTATAGTTCTTTCTTTCTTTTTTATAAATGTGGCCAAGATAACGAGTGGAGCTGAGACGCTTTGCTTGCCCAGACAAATGCAATTATTAGGATAATTCTGATTTCGTAAGACAGACAATGTGATTGCGACAACCTAATTTGAAATGCTGGATAATTTTAACCAGAAACAGGAATTTCTTTGTCGGGCGTCCGCAATTAGAGTGCTAGAAAACGAAGGGCCTTTGGAATTCTTTGAACTCTTGGCGCCAAATAGGATGAAGCTGGTTGTACTTGGCCATTAACACACCTAACAGCACTGAAAACGATCAACCGAATTTTCAATGTTTACCTGATCAGACTTTGTCTAAATTGATAGGACAAGAAGTAAACCTTAGCACAATTTTGTATTATTTGCTGAAAGAAAAGAAGAAATGTAATAGCAATGTATTATTTTATTTAACAAAAAAATAGTAAAGTGTGTCGTTTTAAGGCGTTGTTTTAGTGTTTAATGAAGCTTTACAAATGTTGGTTTCTTACTTTAGATGTAAATTATTGGACAGAAAGCCATAAAAGTATACTTTATTTCTGCGAGTGAAGACTTTTTTGTTTTGTCATAAAATAGATGCTAAGAATGAACAAGTTTAAAATATTCACATAAGACCATATTTCTTCCACTATAAAGTATAAGTAATATAGGGTTTTTAATGAGTGGGGTGCGTAACTGTTATCATCTTCAAAAGAGAAATCGGAGAACCGAGTTCGATTGTAGCCTTGTCTCTTTTTACTTTTGCTGTTGGAAGTTAGAAATTTCTCTCTTTTTCTAGTCAGTAATGAGTTAAATATAAATCTAGAATAGTCTATTTAGATATGCATAAAAGTCAAAAAAGAAGAGAGAAATTGCTGATATCAAATCTGTGGAGGCTACTGGAACTCTCTCTTTCATATTCTTTAGGAAATTTAGACAATAGGCTTCTTATAACGTAACACAATATGGGGAAATATGATTTTTAGGTCATGAAAAGTATATAACATTAAAATACTTACGCTCTCAACAATTCTTAAAAATGTTCTCGAAATAATCGCTTTATATTGAAAATCGTGTTTACTATGCATTCACTGAAAATTATATAAGCTTTCTTTATATAAGTTTTTACTATATGCATTTCATATATGCTAATAATAATCGAATATGAACAGCTTTTTATCTTATTTTCTCATTCTTCATATAGTAAGCATTTATTACTTTCTAATCAGTTCAATTTTGAGTTATACTCATTGTGCTTTTAATGTTTCTTGTATTTTCTTCAGGCGAAAATAAAAAGAAAAAAATCTATTATTAAAATGCTTACGCACACACACACACACACACACACCCATATAATTAAAATGCTTATATATATGATAGACTATACTGATGAGGAAATTTTGGATTTCTCTGTTGTGTAATATATATATATATATATATATATATATATATATATATATTGTACTTTTTAAATTTCACCTCTGGAAGAAAAATATATTCCTTCTGTTAAAATGTTAGCAAATCGTTGGTATTCATTTCATATTTTATTTTGTTTTCCTCCTCTCTGGATTGTAAACCTATGGATACAAGTTCAGAAAATCTTGAGAATTGAATTCAAATTAACGGCTCTAGAAAGATACCATTATAATGATTAGCCATTCGAATTATAATTACGCTGTGCCGTGTTGATTTGTCTCTAACATGCATTACTACGTGTAAATTATCAAGTTTACGCTTTGGATTAATTATTATTTCAAAAAAATGAAAAGGAAAGAAAAATATTGTGCAGGTTATAGAAGAATTAATTTTATAGCAATTAAGAGGTGGTTGTACGCTCCTCAAAACCTCCTGACCAGAGGTCTTGCTGTTGAACGTCGTTTATCGTCTTACCCATGACGTGTATGTAGTTTATCGTCATACGAATAAACTTGCCTGATTGAAACTTTTCTATGGATAATATACATAGCACAAAACCCATTCAAAAAATCTGAAGTTTCAGCCTGATATTACTGCTCTCTCACATCAAGGGTCAAAAATAGCTTCAAGAAAATGAAACTGGTATGACTTAGCGAGAGTCATCCTTCTTCGAAACTTGTGGATGGATGCTACAGAATCACAAATACGAAACTGTACAAAGTAAAATAACCTATGTTACTTTAGGTCTTACAATAGCAATGATAACAAAAATGGTTGGCAATGGTAACTCGAAAAAATAATGTCATATGGCTCAAACAAATGTTCAGGAAAGAAGCCTCTATCTATTCCGGAAAAAATGCAATAATAGTGGACTTCAGAAACTTCCTTTCGTGAAGTATCAACACGAATTTGAAACATGTCCAAAGATATTTTGAATTAGTTCCTGTTCCATGTTATAATAATAATTTATTAAAAAAACTTTATCAAGCATAGAAAAATTTGACACACATAAAGATAATCGGTAAGGAGCTCCGTCGCACTTTCGTTACTACTATACGAAACTGAACATAACTTCCATGAACCCCCAGACATATCAGACGTTTAAGAGATATGAGCAAAGGTTTGTTTAAAAGCAATTAACTTTAACGAAGGTTCCCGGTTGGAAATAACTTCAGGTAAATTATTCATTCTCTGACTGCGAGTGTTAACTTGTATGTAGATGTGACCGCAACGTTCGTTACCTACCTTGTCTTTCAGACTTAAGAGATATATTATTCTAGAGACGCGGCCATGACGCTCGCTTAGAAATCACCCTCATGAACAGAAATATATTTTGGGTCATTTCCAGTGTGACACACCGAACATGATTTGGTCATGAAAGCAAATGTCTAGTACCGAACATGGCATCTACTGTACTCAACTTGCATTTGCAAATCATCAAGCTCGACTCTCCGTGTAAATTAACATTAGAAATCAAGAGTTTTTTTTTATTGTTATTACTTTATTTCCTTTGACTTTTGGTTTATACTTATTACTTCCAGTGTCTCAACTGGATACCTAATGTAAGAAATGGGATCATGATATTTTTTCAGTGAGCATTTTTTTAAAAGAAAGATGCAAAAGAAACAAACAAAGATAAGACACATTTTACATATCTAAATCCCTTCCTGTTGTGTGAGCTTTACTTCTGAGTACAATTTATCGTATTTCTTTAAGTCTTGGACTACCAGGTTTCCCTTCAATGATTCTATCGAAACCTTTCCCAATCAAACCGACGGGTCCAACAAAAACTGTCCTCATGTGCCACATTTTTGAGTTTTCGATTTCAACGTGCTTGTATTTTGATAGTTCTTTAAGGGTTTTAAAGGTACATTATAGTCTGCAGGGACTTCCATATTAATACGAATGCATATTCAATTTCTTTTGTCTCTGATCACGATTTCTGTGCGATTAGATTTGATGTTATGTCTGTGTGTATTGTAAAGTCCCATAAAATCGTTACAAGCCTTATGTCTTTAAACGTTTCTGTGTGGTGTTCATAGAAATTTCTTTCAGTTTTCTTTCCGTAAATGCTGCATATTTTCCAACGCAGACATTCACCCACTGTTTCATGTCGGTTTTTCTATTCAGTGGGTGCCAATACCGTGCAACTTGATACAAGATGGTCAATAGTTTCTGGCTATTTATTTGCATTTCGGGCTAGCACAATTTTTCAGTATGTGAACTGTGCAATTCCCAGTTGGCAAGCGTTGTAGGTGTACAACAAAAATAAATGCTTCGGTTTCAGTTTTTAACCCTGCATTCCGTAACCACAGAGGGGTATAGAGTTTGTTTACATCAAATTGTTTGGTACGGATAGAGTATTGACCATGAAGAAGTTTATCTTGCCATTGTTTCTGCATCCAGTAGATTGCATTTGCTTTCATTTTTAGTGTCTTGCCGTTGCAGTAGATATATCTTCCACTTGCACTTCTTAAACCACTTGAAATTCCCTTTGGAATTTGTTGGGTTCTTTTATTACTGAATATATTTCGTATATCTTTTTCTAATTTTTATGTAGTATTATCTGTAAATTCAAACGAGAGAGCTCGCGCGCGCACACACACACTTGTGCGTATTAATGGCACAACATTTTCACTGATATTGCACTACTAAATAGCGTTAATATTTATAAAATGTCGTTCACTGAAAAAAGACAGCCACAAAAGTGATGTGATTATAACTTTTATTTTTGATGATATTTTTCTTGAAATAAGTCACAGAATGTGGGCTTCAGTTGGCACTAATTTAAATAATTAGTCTCACCTCCGGCGCCACGAACCATCAAATATGTGTCCATTTTTTTTATTTTCCTAACATAGTTAATTCAAGAAAAATAAAATAAAATATTTCTTTAAATATCTATTTCAGTTGTGGAGTTGTATTTTTTTTTTAATTCGAATTGGTTTCTTGGCAAGAATCTTGCATTAATTTTGAAATA
>OZ038482.1:38302594-38312594 GCA_964036315.1 Acanthosepion esculentum | reverse complement strand
TCTAAATAGACAAAGTTAATTAGCTTTTGACCACGAGTGAATTAAGCACTACAATTATTTTCAGCATATAAATCGCATATAGAAAATGCCGCTTTAAGCAAACTGTTTGTAATTTCATTGTTCTTAAGGGAAAATATGAGCTTTTATCTATAAGCAATTTTACTCACAACGATCTATTTTGATTTCATGATAGTTTTTATATCGGTAGGTATTTTAAATCTAACGAAGAGTTTAACCAAACTTTAATTTTGAACCTAACACTGAAGATAAAACAACAAACATAATTATCGATAAGATTTATTTTTATGTTGAAGCAAAGTAAAAATTACAACGAAAAATGTCAGTATTGATTATGTGACAATTGATTGGATAAAGTTGTGATTTTATCTTGATCTCAACTGATTCTGTTTATGGCCAGCAGATGGGTTCATTGAATGTATGTCTTCTAAGTTGCACCCATTGATCGTACAAAAGAGGAAAAATACAAACAAAATTAGAATCGGATCGCCGATTCAACTGTGCGCGTCGTTAAACTACAAGTACATTTTTTTAATACTTCCTCACAAAGCAGACACTCATCTCTCCCTACAATTATTTTCTTCATTATTTGGTTATTGCTTTGAAAAATTAGGAAATATACTTTAATGTTTTTTCGGTTTTTTCACGGCTTCGATGTTAGCATTTTTATAAAATATGAATGCGTTTGCTTTAAATCTATTTACGCTAAGCAAGACAATAAAGCCACGAAGGCGCACGATGGTTACTGGGTGTGAGAGAAAATCAAGGGAAAAACTGTTAATGCGAGAAAACTTAATGACTGGATATTGGGAAGACAGAAGTTAATGAGTGATATTACATTTATATTTTTGAAGATTAAAGTTGACAAGTAGCTTAGTAGCCGAGATATATATATATATATATATATATATATATATATATATATATATATATATGTATGTTTATAATCAGCATTAGTTTTAATCAATTCTCGTGTTACTTTTATAATTATTATTGGAATGATGGTTATTTTATATGTCATTTAATGTATTAAACTTGAACATACAAAAGAATCTGTACATTCTCATAATAGTATTGATGTCTAAATATGATATATGGGAATAAATGTGAGAATATTTTTGTTATTACATAAAAAGGCTAATAGTGATATTTGAATCGTTGACTTTTGTTATATCTTCTAGCTAGTTAGATTTTCTGCCTTTGCTTTCTAGGATTTTGCTGTATTTACCTTACTGAGACATTTAAGAACGAATCGTTCTTTTGAATAATAGCATGCAAACTAAGCTAACACGAAAAGTAACATTCTAAAAGAGTTATCTTCCTTAGTTGCTAATAAATTATATCTGATGAGACAAAATATCGAGGATCTTAACTAAGTGGCATCGGTTAATATCTGTTAACATATCAATTGATTGTCTCATTATTAAGAAGGGGGTTAAAATTTCCTGCCTATGAATATCCAAATTAGCCTTCTATATTATCTTATAGATTTTGACTTAATTTGCGTTTATGTAATTGTTATCTCAAGGCTGTGTTTGATACTACCAGTTAGTGTTACAAAGATAAATAAGCATGTGAATATAATAATGTGTTTTACACTGTTACACAATGCATGGAGACAAAGGAAAATAAGTCATTATAAATGGGTTTTTCTAATTAAGAAAAATTGATATATCTGACAGTAACCGATATCTTTATTCATGTGATGCCAGGTTAAAGAGAAGCTAAAATAAAATAAGCACAAGCTGCTAATCGAAAAGTAAATGAATATAAAAACTGTCAAGAAATAAAATCAACAAGATGTAAAAGTGGAACTACTTCCTTGCGTAGACATTTTCTATCGCTTTCATAAAAAATAAAATGAAATCTAATTTTAGTTAAGAAAACTAGAGGAAAATTAAAACAAGGAAGCCACCAAAATTAATTCGTGAGGACAGTCTCTTTCTTACTTCCATAATTTAGTGTTTCTTATTTATTTTCACATAGAACATCAAAAATTTTGTGCCAGTATCAAGTGACCGACGGAAACATCAAGTAAATAGAAAAGCTCTTTATGAAAACGATGAGGTAATTTCGGTTTAACCACTGGAAATCACGTACAATATGTCAAATCATCCGATTATTAAAGGTCCCCTCACATGTGAGTAAAGATTTAACCGTCATTATGTTCCCAAAAATAATTGGGCAAACACAGTCTCGATCTCACATGCATATCTGTATTTGTACACGAGGGAATCTGTAGCCTCATAATAAATGTGTATTTACTCTCGAAAATATTTACTTCCTAGTAAGTCCGAAGTGTTATATTAATCTGAGCATTCGGAAAGTGTTGTACGAGTCTAATGTCGATTACGAAGGTACCGCGGCATGGAAAATTCGGACTGATAAGGAATGAAATCTGGAATTCATTGGTGAGGCCCGCATACCCAGTACGGATGGCTACATCAAGTGCCTTGAGGCGATAGTGCTGCCTTGGGACAAGAGGGTGTCTACTGGAAGACCTTATCTCTGGCAACAAAACGCTGTACCATGCCACACAAGAAGGAACAAATTCGGTGACCACATTACACTTACATGGGACCACCTAACTTTCCAGACTGCACCCACGTGATTATTATGTGTGGGGCGCAATTGAGCAAAAGACCATTAAATCTTCTTGTAACACGAAAGATGAACTGAAGACAAGAATTATGACAATATTCCTCAACTTAAACATGAAAACCATCCAGAAGAGATGCAGCAGATTCTGAAGATGTCTGGAGGTCATGGTTGAAGCTAATGGCGAATTTCTTGAATAAATTTACTCTTTACTGTTTTAAGATACTTTTGTGCAATTTTGGTAAAATATCCGTTAAAATGAGATGTCAGTGTTACTTTCATTTTTGCTGAATTTAGACGATAAATTATTCATCGTTTATATAAGAATGACGAGAGTGTGATAACAATTTTTGTTAGCTGGAGCGTATTTGAAATCAGGATTGAAGTTATCTTTATCCTTTTATCAGTTCACCCCAAGCAAGACGATAATACCACTATGATGCAAGGGGCTACTGGGTGTGATAGTGAATAAAAACAACAACATTTGAATGAATTGGAAACCAAATCCTGAATAAGAAACACGGGATAATCGAATACCCGTTTTCAAAAGAGCAGGGACGAGTGGGTAGCGGACGATAAGCGAACACCTATTGAAGAACAAATAAATAGTAAAAACGTTTTAGAGTTCAGGCGGAGTTTTTGAGGTTTTGCGTTGTAGTAGTAAAGAAGAAAACGGATAATTTATTAATCTCGATTTTGAATGAGAAATAAAATGAAAAATATTTGAATAGTTATTTGATGAAAAAATATACTGAAATGATTCGATTAGTTTATTTTTCTTACGGTAACTATTATGTGAACCTTCATTCGTGAACTCCAAATAGCCTAATACGAATCTGAAATATTATTCATTTGTTGTAGTGAATGATGTTTCTTTTGAATTGAGATGTAATATAATTTCATATGTTTCCTTTGTTTGAAGCGATCATTTTGATCGTATCTTAAGAAACATCGGCGTGGAAATTATCGAGCTATCTATATTAAAGTGGTACTGGATTATATAGACAAATAAGAAGAATATTTGAAGCTGAACGAAGTCCTCTACAAATAATCAAATAGGAAGCACACACATCTTTCTGAGGGTCTCTTCAAGTATACAAATGTTTCAACAATATCACATGCTACTGTGTCCGCCACAATGTGAAATATCTGCTCTCAAATAGGATTTTAGCTGGAAGTCTGAAGCGGCAAAATCTTGCTCACGGCGGAGGCTGATAGACATGAGTGAAGCAGTTTCGTCTAAAATCTTTTCCCCCGATCCGTGTTGATTTTGCCGTTAGCATATTTAAAATGACTGAATCATTTCCGAGCATTCCGCGCAATACTCACAGTTCCTCTAATTATTGAAGATTTAAATGCATCCTACAATTATTAGACACATTCTTAAAGTGGATAGTTTGAGATCTATTTTCGGCAATGCTTGAATGATTTGTACTAAATATTGTATTTGAATTTAGCACTGTAAATTGACTAGAAAAGCGGCCTTAATTATTCGACTGTTACCCTTGAAGGAATGAAGTAATGTTGACAAAATTGGATGCAGAATCATTGTGAATCAAATGTTGATGCACAAAGGTTTTTTTTTTAACTGTGGATCGTAACTTCTGTGAAGGTGTTGCTATGCACTCGCTCTGAAACCGATTGTCTAGATATTCAAATATTTTTTTCCATGCGGACTAGCTAAGTATTTATCATTGCTTTTCCAGGCGAGATCGTGTAGTGTGAGGTTGGTCCAACTAAACTGTCTACATTTGTGCATTTATATGGATAAAATATATGTTAAAATACAATATAATTATTAAAATATTCTATGACATTCCACATTCGTTCAGAATTGTTCACGTTAGTAAAATACTCAAAAACCCTCTAGGATTACCTTTTTCTGATGATCGGCACTGTGCATACAAAGTTTGTCTTTTGAAAACAAACATGTATAGTATTCATTTTTCTGCATTTATTCCTTCAAACATTATGTAATGCTTCGATTCTAATATTATATAAAATAAAATGAAAAGCTCTTAGTAAAAAAATTGCGCTGTCATTTATAAAATATTACTTGAATGTAGTTTCCCGACAAAATAATATATTAATAGAACGTAATATTAAGTATTTACATTTCTGTTTTATGAACCAGTTTGTATTCGTTTTAGTGGACGTGTTTCCTTGTATATTGTCTGTAAAGATGAGAATAGTTTTGTTCACACAAACACACACACACAGACACACACACACACACACATATATATATATATATATATATATATATATATATATATATATATATATATATACCATTTCACCCGAAGTAAGGCAACAATGGCTCTAGAACGGAAGGAGTTAAAGGGATCAAGTGTGATCGAGAGGACTGATGGTAGGGTACAAAATGAACATATTTCAAGATAACAGGAAATCGCAAATGACGTTATAATTACATCTTCGAAGATTGTAATTAGCAAAGAAGTAAGAAAGGAATGAATTTCCACAGCTGGGAAGTTAAAGAAAAATATTAGTGTAGGAATGACGGTTGCATCTAGTTAGTTCAGCAGTAAAATGGGGATAACTAGTTGTCAATCTAATAGCCCACTTAAATCCATTCAGTCGGGGGACCAGGAAAAAATTCACCCTAGTAGTTAGCACGGAAATATTTATATTCGTAGAACAGCTATAGGTAAACCACTTGATTGGAGACGAGATGCCTGGTAAGGAACGTTTGAATTGCAGACCAATGTCAGGATTTTGTCAAGAAACTTCAGATGCAAACAGAAAAAGCAGACTTTCTCTCGTATATATATATATATATATATATATATATATATATATATATATATATATATATATATATATGATTTTTTTCAAACGAGTCACATAACAGAAAATAATATATAAAACGTAGATTTGCCTCCAAATCTGGAGAAAAATAAGTTAATAAATAACTATAAAACTTTCAGAAAAGTGGTAGCTTAAAACTGAGTCATACAAAAAATGAGAAGATTTGGTATGAATAATGATGTTTCGTTGCAAAACATCTGCATTGACTTTTCATTTTATTCCGCTTTGTATCTTTCTTTCAGATTCTTCTTTTCACTCACGTTCGCTTTTTGTCTTTGTGTCGTATTCGGATCAACAACGCTGTCCACAAAAAGGAAATTAAATCAGAAATGTGCTTCTCTCTTTTGCGTTTTATTTTCTGCCTTTTCATATTCGCTTCGTAGCAGTTTATTATTTTGTTTTTGCTGTATTTCGCCCGAATTTCCTTCCACAAATTTCGGTGTTGGAAATGATACAATTTGTCCGAGAATAAAAGAGATAAAAATATTTCAGTTGTGGATAAATTAGGTTTGCTGGTCAGAACCGTGTGGAACAAAAATTCGCGAAATCCTGCGAAAGAAATAGATAAAGAAATATCAAAATATCTGAGAAATCACACGTCATTTTTTTAGATTGTGAAATAAGAAATAGTAAATGGTTTTGGTTATAATCTGTGAAAAACATGGACGTAAATACAGAGAGAAAAGATTGAAATTATTCAGAAGAAACCATAAAACATGGAATGGAACAAAACTAACTCAACAAAAGACGCATAGAATATCACAGATCTTATTTTCTTTTAAATTCATATGAAACTTCTTTTTCAAAGTTGAACTATTAGGTAATATAAACGCTACTATATGGTAGTGAATGTTGGACAATATCCGCACAGATGAAGAAGTTACATGAAGCAGCAGAAATGTAGTTGTACAGGAGGTAAGAATGAGAAAAATATGACAATGAAATTCATGTCGGAATAAAAATTAAAATGTGGCAGCCATTTTTCTAAAATGAATATCGTTCTAGGTGTAATTACAAAACAAATATATATTTTTATACTAAATCAGACGTTGAGTATCACATTCTAAACATTTATTCTCCTAAGAAGAAAATATGTAATTTTATAAAGAAAATGGATCGATGCTGTTTGCCTAGATTAAGAAAGATGGTTCAAGGACATTAATTTTCTAGTGACGCACAGTTGTACAAAACACTGCTTATAAAAAAAATAATTATGGAAACGTACAGATTGATATTATTCAATTAATCTAATGCTAACTGTTAAAACATTAAGGGAATTTCAAATTAGAGGTATTAACCTGAAAAAAAATGGCCAGGAAACTGAGCTCCATGGAACATCGGTAATGATTCGCGAGTGGTATGATTCTCAGAATCTTATTCATTTACAGTTCTAAAATCTCTGAGCACTGACCACAGTTTTACCGGTGGTAGAGAAAAATGTCGTATTGCCCAGGCACCGATTGAACAGTGGTAGAAAAATGACTTAATACCCAGCCACCGGTTGAACGGTGGGTAAAATCTTGTAACTATTTTTTTTATTTACAGTGAAAACGTACATACCAATTATTTGCGAATTTTGATTCGGGAGCTCAAACAGAATGGTCAAAATTGCTCAGGAATGCATGAGTGAAAGGGTTTAAATGCAAGTAAATAATAAGTATATATGTATAGGCAATTTAACCATGTCTTTAAAAAAAAAAGGTATAAATAAAAAAAAAATTAAATAAAAAGTTGGAACTCGTTTTTATCCTTTGGTAACCGCGCGGCATATTCACCTAATCATGCATTAATACTGTAACAAAATATTACATATCACGATTGCTGCAAAGAAATTTCAGGGGACAACACTCTCCTTATGAAAACCAAATTTAAATATTTTGAAAAAAATTCCTATTCGTATTATCAACGCTTACATAAACTATTTCGAATTGCTTCCTGATAAATGTCAGTACAGTATTGTAAATAATGCTGAATATATAACTAAATAAAATGTAATTGCATTTTATTTTTTAAAGAATTCATTTGAAGATGAAAAACGTAACATTTTATCAGTCAAATTAATAAATTCTTTGTCAAAGTTATATTTATATTACACCAGATGTAAAGTCATATTTAACTATGACCGTTTGTATCTATTATAATTTTACAAAGAATAAAATTATTTATTGAATTATTCGTATTGCTTGTAGTAAACAACAATGTATATTCGGGTGGTGTAATGGATAGCAACTCGGAATAAGAAATCAAAGGACCGAGTTCAAATACATGTCGTGGTCGTTATAGTCACTTAAGCGCAAATACCCGTGTAAAAATATGATGTCTCTTCTCCTAGCAGCTGTGTTAAATAGTAGGATTTGTTTCCGAAAAAATATCGTAGTTAGTTGTGAAAGAAAAAGTATTAACAAGACATTAATGGAAAATTATCTGGTCTCATAATACTTGAACCAGTTATGGGTTAAATAGTAATATTTATGTCCGGATTAAGCATTATGACTATAAATATTTACTCACTAGTAAAAAAAAAAATATTATTCTTACATATCCAAATTAAGATTTGACTTTGAATAACTCACAAAGTGTTGGTAATCCGTAAAGAAAAAGTAGATAAAAACTATCAAATACCATTCGGAATAACATGAATAAGAATCCTAGCAGATGTATTTAATATTCTACGAAATGTAGCTAAGTGTCATGTCGCATGAAAATAAAACAATATAAGTTCCTGATCATTTTGTGAAATTCTTAAATGCATATTACTAAATAACTGGTTCGACTATGATTTTTAGTTTTAAGATGAAAATATCAGTATGTTTTTATTATTTTGAATATTTCATGATTATTACTGGTATAATTAAAAATGTGGCCAGGCCAAATACTGTTTGAACTCTCAGGTAAAAATTTCGCTTGGCTTCAATTAAAACACTGAACAATTAGTAAAGGAAATTGCGAAAGTGGAAAATGTAATAACATAAAAATAGAAATCATTTGCCCATTAACAACCAAGCCTAGTACAAGTGCAGGTAATTTGCGTAATCTATATTTCATAAAACTTCCATAATTAGATATCAATTTTCAATGAATGAAAACATTACTTTTATAACTTTGAATTAAATCTTGTTTAGATAGAAACAAACATGGTAGACACACAATACCAGATTATATTATGGAAATTAATATTTCAATAATGAAAATGGATTTAGTCAAATACTGGAGGTAAGAAATTTCAAGAGACGGACACGCACACACAAAAACTTGGTCTATCAAACTGAAGAGAACTCACGGTTGAAACCCGGTATGTACAGAAGGGCAAAACATTATCATCTTTTCATAGTGTGTGTGTTTATATATATATATATATATATATATATATATATTTATATCTGCAGTATTTACATTATTCGGACTATTGTCCTCATCTTTGTCGCCATATTGTCACAACGTTTCGGCCGTTGTACGCTCCGGCCTTCCTCAGGTGGTTGGAATTTCGAACCGAACCCTTTATTTCGATCGCTAGGGTAGACTGTTCTAGTTCCACGAGCCATGTTTGATGGGTGTCAGTTATCAGTTATCTCCTGGTAATTTTCCCTCTGAAAGTTCTCCACTGCCTGAACCAGGTATTGAACTCACACTCTTTGGGTCTGTTACTGGATCTAACCAACGCCTTTATCCACCGTACCATGTGTCCTTGAGGACATTATATATATATGTGTGTGTATTTATTTATATATATATATGTGTATTTATTTATATATATATAATGTATTTATTTATATATATATGTATTTATAAGGTATTTATATATATAAGTTATTTATATATATAATGTTTTTATATATAAATAAATTGTATTATTGACTTTGATTTTTTGTTGTTATTAATTCTTCCATCATTTTAATCCTTTTTCATAATGCATCCATTATAACTTAGACATTATTGTCATATACTCTACGTGGATTTTGCGAAGTACAATTCTCTCATTAACAGTTTCATATGGTGTATATTATGCCTGTCTCATATCTTTTGTAGCAATAATGCTGGGCAAATATTTTTGAGACAATTATTACTCGTATATCGATATTTGTAGTCCGGGAAATATATTAAAATATATTTCTAAATTTTCAAAAAGCTGTTTGTTTTGTGAATTTCGTCGGGAAGACACAAATGCACGCGAATACACATATATACCTTGTTGCTATTTTTATTAGTCTTGCACATAGCAATGATCATGCAAACTTTTTTTCGCTTCTCCGCCTAGAGTTAAATTTTCACACATCCCTGAGCATATGCAGGTCTTTTTGTATGACGTGAAATGGTAAACAATTTCTTTTAGACTCTATGTTGTATCGTATGATAAATGTACACCAGATGCATTATGCTTTATTCGTTTCTGTCGTATTCTATCTGAACAATTATTTTTTTCTAAAATATCAATGCATCAGGTGTAAGCTATTTCTAAAATACTTAATGAAACTCTATTTTTGTTTCCAAACAATATGTAACATTGCCATATGGGATTTTTTTTAGGTACATCCCGAATCACAAAGAATCGGAGACA
>OZ038482.1:38287594-38297594 GCA_964036315.1 Acanthosepion esculentum | reverse complement strand
GCGCATTCTTCAATATTCCCTATACTCAGGTTCACACCCTGTAACACCCTGCGTACTAGCGGCATTTCCGCCTGGTTTGGGATGAAATTATTTAAAAAGATACTAATTCACAGGTCACGGAATGCGCAGCATCAGAGACGTTTGTCAAACCTCTTGTGAACGCCATTTAAATTTTCCCAGGTGCATTTTTTAAGGAAAATGAGCAACATCTTGAGAGTGTATGCTATGTTTACTCAACATTTTTTACTTGTCAAAGTTGTTATCTCTACTTATTCTTTTAGAAGACAAAGCAACGGAAGTCAGAGACTACAAGATATATTTCACGATATCTTAGGAGAGCTTAATTAAATTGGCCCTTTAAAGAATAGTTGTGTTCTTTTCCACCTCAAAACACAATCGTTTGACAAGACAGGAAGACAAGGCACGCTCGTTTGCAATAGAGGCACTTGTGAGTGGGAGCTACAAATTGCACACGTGTATGACAAGCAAATACGAAAATTCAACTCTCATTTTAGTTTAGCTAAGCACGATAAAACTCAGTCATGGAAATCCAGATGAGCATGTTAACAACGAAGAATGCTTTTCACAGAGTAAACAGATAATTTATACAAAAAATACTAACAATGTGTTAGAATCAAAGAACCCTGAAATATTATGTGATAGAAATCTTATATGGCGACGAATGCTGGGCACTTACGGATAAAGAAGAGGCAAGAAAAGAAAGATAGGATATGGAAAATACAGCGAAATGATTATTTCACCGACGAGGGTGTTTTAAAGAAAATGGAAATTAAAAGAACGCTTGTCCTTAAAATCAGAAAGAGGCAGTTGAAATTTCTGGAATACATCACGATAATAGAAGACTTGGAATGCTTATCATTCGCAGAATTGTGAGTGCAACATGAGACAGAAAAATGAAGGTTTAACATTCTTACGGAATGGGTACGAATAGTTGTCAGTTACGGGGACGTAGATATAAATGTGTTATAGTGGAAAACACCTTGTCTAGATGATAGACTCTCTCACCTATTATAAGTAGGAGTCAGTAGGTAGTCGAGGGAAGAGCAGTTATCAGCGACCACAACTCGATTACTCTGCGTAACACTTATTTACAAGTTCCTAACGTTTCTGTACGTTTACCCCAATTAGGACGCATTTAGTCCGACTACAAGTTCTATTGTGGAAATAACTCCACAACAACTTTTGGCGACGAAGATTCGAACTCATACTAGAGAAAAAAAATCGTTCGCCAATACAACTTTTGGCAGCGAAGATTTGCGCTCATAAGGAGGAATAAAAAGTTCGTCCGCCACAGTGGTTTTGACGACGAAATTCGTACTCATAGGGAGGAAGAAAAATTTTGTTCGCCACAAATAACGTGGGCGACAAAGTCTCGGATTTACACTTTGAAAAAAAAATGGAGGAATGCAAAAGTCTACTCCAGGATTTTTTAAAGTTTCAATTGGAACAACAAACAAAAATATTGGAACAACAAAAAGCATTCCAGAAGCAGTTACAGGAGGAAACTTTCAATAGACATATGCAATTCCAACAGAAAATGGAACAAATGCATGAGGAGTTTCAAAGACAAATTCTGGAAATAACCTTGAACAGGAAAGAGAAAAGTCTACAAAATGATTTCTTCCCAGAGAATACAATATGGAATTCTACTGAAATATTCACGTACAGTCCAGATGAAGAGGTAACTTTTCAAGAATATATACGGACGTATATAACAAGGACTGCTATTTGTGGTCTGAAGGAAAGAAGGTTAGGCTTCTCTTAAGTAAATTAGGAACTGCTGAGCATAACAAATTGGTAAACTACATTTTACCGAAAAAAACTAATGACTTAACATTTACCGAGGCGGTAAATATATTAAGCGAGTTATTTAGTAAAAAGACATTTTTGTTCCACAAGAGGTGGAAATGTTTGAATTTGATAAAAGATGACGAACATTACTATATAACGTACACAGCCAATGTGAATAAGCATTGTGAAGAATTCAAGCTAGCAGAGCTAAGCGCAGACAATTTTAAGTGCTTAGTGTTTATTCAAGATCTGGTAGCGGAAAAAGACGCAGAGTTGAGAAAATTAGTAATGGCAAAATTGTAAAGCAATCCAAGTATTACGGTACAGAATTTCGCAGAAGACTGCACAAGATATGTTAGCGTAAAAAAGACGCTAAAAAGATAGAAGAGTCTGGCGTTTCGCATGTAAAGAAAATGCGGTACAAAAAAGAAAGTCAGTCTGACAAAAAGAATTGTAAAATTGCAGAAAGTAAAATACCATGAAAAAACAAAAGCGCCCGAATCCATGTTTTGCTTGCGGTGAACTACACTGGTATAGATATTGCAATTTTAAAAATAAAAAATGTTTCAACTGTGGAAGAGTTGAGCACAGACACTCGCATTGCCATTCAAAAAATAAGGGCAATAAAATAATAAAACTAAAGTCCAACGAGATAAACGATAGAATAACTAGAAAATTTGTTACTGGACACTGGTTCGGATCTCTCTATTATAAATTTGCATACGTGGAAGAAGTTGGGGAAACCAACTTTAATGAAGACAAAGAAAATCGCGAAGTCAGTGACGGGAGAAAAAATACAATTTATTGGAGAAATTGTTACAAACGTCACGTTAAATAAAAAAAACGCGAAAAGTTAAACTATTTGTCATGGAAAATACCACGAATTTACTAGGTACGAACTGGATAACCGAGTTTGAGTTGTGGGATCTACCGATAAATTCTTTCTGTTACAAGGTAGAAAATTTTAACTCCGAAGCCGAAAAATTAATAGAGAAACTAAAGGATACATTTCCTACTGTTTTTTCTCCGGGCTTGGGAACGTGTACCAAGATGGAGGCAAAATTATTTTAAAAAGTAAACGCTCAGGCGGTATTCAAAAGGAAAAGGAATGTTCCGTTTGCCTCAATAGAACAGATTGATAAAGAATTGGACAGATTAGAGAAATCCGGTGTACTCAAAAAAGTTGACTACAGTGATTGGGCAGCTCCGACGGTATACGTGATGAAAAAGTCTAAAGACATTCGTGTTTGTGCAGATTTTTCAACGGGGTTAAACGCGGCACTCAAAGACTATAACTATCCTCTACCAACAGTAGAAGAAATATTTGCAAAGCTTAATGGAGGTACTGTATTTTCGAAAATAGACCTCAGCGATGCATATCTGCAAATACCGGTAGAGGAAGAAACGTCTAAACTTTTGTGTATTAACACACATCGGGGTCTGTATAAATTTAACAGACTACCTTTTGGGATTAAGGTCGCCCCCGCCATTTTCCAACAAGTAATGGATTCGATATTTGGTGGTTTGGATTTCGCAGTAGCGTATCTAGACGACATCCTCATGAGAAGTACAAGTATTGCAGAACACCTGAAACATGTCAATGCAGTAGTTTCCAGAATACAGGAGTTTGGATTTAAACTCAAGGAAACTAAATGCGAGTTTTTCATGGACAAAGTAAAATATCTGGGGCAGATCATCGATAAGAATGGTAGAAGGCCAGACTCAGGGCAAGCAGTGGCTATAAAAGACATGCCGGCTCCGAATGACATTACAACATTACAAAGTTTTTTGGGACTAGCTAATTATTACCAAATATACATCCCTAAATTGTATGATCTGCGGCAACCATTAAATGAACTACTAAAGAAAGGAAAACCCTGGAAGTGGACTAATGAATGCCAGAAAGCATTTGAAAAGATAAAGGAATTATTAACCTCGGAATTATTTTTAACCCATTAAAATCCGCATTTAGAAATCATAGTAGCTTGCTATGCTAGTGCGTATGGTATAGGAGCGTGCATTTTACACAAAATGACAGATGGTCAAGTAAAACCAATTGCTCATGCTTCTAGAGCACTACTTCCGGCTGAGAAGAATTACTCTCAGATAGAGAAAGGGGCGTTAGGAATAATATTTGCCGTAGCGAAATTTCACCGTTTTCTCCACGGTCGACATCTTAAGCTACAAACCGATCATAAGCCTCTAATTTCGATTTTTGGATCGAAAAAAGTTTTGCTGAAGCACACAGCAAGCCGACTACAAAGATGTGCTACAATATTGCTAAATTATAACTTCAGCATGGATTACATACCATCCAATAAATTTGGCTATGCTGATGGGCTCTCCAGGTTAATTCCTAAAAGGAGCGAACCATTAGAAGACACAGTAATTGCTTCATTAAAATCAGAAGACCTGAAATTTACTGTGTGTAATGCATTTCGTGAACTTCCGGTAACTCTAGAAAAAATAAAAAAAGAAGCCACCAGGGACGAATATATCTTAAACGTAAAAGAGAAAATAGCCAAGAGGGACCAGTACATAACAAATGTGTTTTCGCTTTGCGATTCAGTATTGTTATATAGAGAACGTGTGGTGATTCCATACACACTTCAAAAACAAATATTAAAAGATTTCCATGCTGGTCATCCAGGCAGCACTAGGATGAAGAGCCTAATGCGAAGTTTTGTATATTGGCCGAATATAGACAGGGATATTGAGAACGCAGTAGCGAAATGTAAAGGCTGTGCTTTGGCTGCAAAGGCACCACCTGTAAAATTTAATCCCTGGCCACAAACAGACCTACTATGGTCTAGGTTGCATGTGGATTTTGCAGGTCCACTAAATGGATACCATTACATCATAGTAGTGGATAGTTTCTCAAAATGGCCTGAAATACAAAGGATAAGAAAACAGACTACGCAAAGTACGAAAGACTACCTGCTGGAATTGTTCGCAAGGTTTGGTGTAGTCGACACATTTGTGACGGACAACGGAAGTCAATTTACGTCGAAACAATTTAAAGATTTCTGTAAGGAATAAAATGTCGAACATATTACCACAGCTCCATATCACCCAAGATCAAACGGGTTAGCGGAAAACTTTGTGGAGACCCTTAAAAGAGCTTTAAAGAAAGCTAGGGAAATACCTGCAGATGAAGCCCTACAGAAGTTTCTACAGGTATACAGACTTACCCCAAATAACGCAACACCAGCGTCACAATCGCCAGCCGAGGTGATGTTTGCACGTCGGGTAAGATCTGTCTTCGACAAATTATTACCGAAAAAGACAAAGCCAGGTACAGGAAAATTTATTCACGTTAAGAATTACAATCCTGG
The DNA here is from genome assembly GCA_964036315.1 of Acanthosepion esculentum. Lineage (NCBI taxonomy): Eukaryota > Metazoa > Mollusca > Cephalopoda > Sepiida > Sepiidae > Acanthosepion > Acanthosepion esculentum. The sequence continues at coordinate 38,292,447 of OZ038482.1, read as the reverse complement.
TGAAAAAGTATACTTTAAGGTATATAAACAGAATAAATCATTCTGGGAGTGTGGAAAAATAGAAAAGCGGATTGGCAACATGATGTACTTCGTGAAAGGTGAAAAATGTACGTGCAGACGGCACATTAACCAGATCAGACGACGCTCTTCAGACGTGGTTGACAGCGCTCCAGCTGAAGAAACACCTATGGAGGTGATTTTTGATCTTCCAACGCCAGCAACGATGTTACCTGAGATACGCCGATCCAAGAGAAAAAGAAAGGCAACTGACCATTTACAAATGGATACAAAACATAGGAGATACGCTACGATGTTGCTAAAAAAACGAAGTTTTTTTGCTTTGTTTTTTTTCTTCTCTTTTTTTCTGTAAAAAAAAAAAATTAAAAACTTTTTACTCCTACGGAGTAAAGTTTTAGGAATGTTATAGTGTTATAGTGGAAGACACCTTGTCTAGATAATAGACTCTCCCACCTATTATAAGTAGGAGTCAGTAGGTAGTCGAGGGAAGAGTAGTTATCAGCGACCACAACTCGATTACTCTGCGTAACACTTATTTACAAGTTCCTAACGTTTCTGGACGTTTACCCCATTTAGGACGCATTTAGTCTGACTACAAGTTATATTGTGGAAATAACTCCACATCAAAATGATAAAAAGATAATAAACTTGGTTAGAGATGTTATATTGTCGAGTGCCAGAATTGCATTTGTTGGATCTGGTACAAAAATAATATGATGTCACTGGTGATTAGAAACACTTCTTTTATAAAAATCTAAACGAAGAAAATGATATTTTGATCAGGATTGCTTTCAACATTGCGATTGAATTCGAAATTATTCCGTTCATTTTGTTGGCATTAAAGATGGTGCTTTCTTTAAAAAAAATAAATGGAACCTAGAAAATCTCATCGGGATATTTGTGGTGTAACAACTCCTAATTAATACACCATGTTCAAATTTTCTCAAAAAATGACATCTTATTCTTGCTAAACGCCTGCACACGTTTAGGAAATTCCTCCAGTAAATATACAAAAATGAAAAGGGCTGTAACACAAGTATGCTACTTCTCACCAGGCCTTTACATCCTTTTGAGGGAAGCCATTCTAAGAGTATTAGAAGTCCTACTGGGGTTAATTATTGGTTGCCGCCCTATTAACAGCGTAAGATAGATATATGAGACTGTCTTGAGAGCAAAGAGAGAAATTTCAATAAATCAACCAAACGGTAGAGAAGAAAACTGAGGAAATGACAGAACTTCAATTGCAAGAAGGATCAATGCATCGTAGTTTGCAAAAGAAAAAGCCCTATATGCAAATTACGGATAAGAGATTACGAAATCACACAGGTGCATCAGATGAGATAAATGGGAATCATATTAACAGAGGACTGATAGCGTGACAATTAAGCGTATTTGGATAGTGAAAAATGACTTCCAGAAGCTGAGCAAAGTATGAAGAAATATAAAATTATATTTAGAAAGAAAAATGTAATCACATTCACTTCGTAGTCAATTAGTAATAAGCAAGTTTGCCTCGGAAAAGCGTATTGCCAGGAATTGCAGCATTGTGGAACATAGGCTAAAAATCATGTTTTCTTGATCGCAACAAATTTGACCTCTACAAATCTAGGGTTTTCCCCTTTTCTTCTTGTTTTCCCCTAAACTGACCCAGCACTACGCAGTAAGTCGCTAACTTGAGTAGCCTTTGAGCTTCGTGTTGATCGAACATTAGTATTAAATGAACATTCGGAAATTGTCGGCTTTCTTGTATATGAATATATATATGTAAATTTTATGAATATGAAAACAATGTAAATAAGGCGGGTGAATGTTATTGTAAGTAAAGTCGCATCTCTGGCAGGAGTTTTATATACGTGTACACGTGCTCGATACTTACAAATATAATTTGATTTTGTGAGGTTAGGGGCTGAGCATATCTTTGCAAACACAATAGATATTTCACTTTCTGCGAACGCCTTCTGGCGGATGCATGGCGAGTTGGACAAATCCAGGGAATATATATTTGCAATGGAAATTGCAACGTGGCGTATCTTTGAACAAATGAACTTTTTGGAATCAAGTGGTAGCGGAGGGAAACATGTAAATCTGCTCTCATCTTTACATATCTATTTTTCACGATTTTTGTGCTCTCTCTCTCTCACACACACACAATTTCTCTCTGCACACTTCTCCACGTTTCTGTAGCATCTCCTCGAGTTCTCTCTCGCCACAATCTCCTCCTCCTCCTCCTTAGCATTCTCTAGACGCACTTCCTCCTGAGCATAGTCTGGCATCTCCTCTTTCGTTCTGATAAATATTCTCAGTTAATTTTTTTCCATCTGAGTTATACGAATAATGTTATTCGTTTCCTCTCTCTCTCACTCTCTCACGCGCGCGCTGATATATATATATATATCATATATATATATATATATATCATATATTAAAATGAGATATATATATATATATCATATATTAAAATGAGATATATATATATATATATCATATATTAAAATGAGATATATATATATATCATATATTAAAATGAGATATATATATATATATCATATATTAAAATGAGATATATATATATATATCATATATTAAAATGAGATATATATATATCATATATTAAAATGAGATATATATATATATATATATCATATATTAAAATGATATATATATATATATATATATATATCATATATTAAAATGAGATATATATATATATATATATCATATATTAAAATGAGATATATATATATATATATATCATATATTAAAATGATATATATATATATATATATATATATCATATATTAAAATGAGATATATATATATATATATATATCATATATTAAAATGAGATATATATATATATATATATCATATATTAAAATGAGATATATATATATATATATATCATATATTAAAATGAGATATATATATATATATATCATATATTAAAATGAGATATATATATATATATATATATATATATATCATATATTAAAATGAGATATATATATATATATATATATATATCATATATTAAAATGAGATATATATATATATATATATATATCATATATTAAAATGAGATATATATATATATATATATATATATATATATATCATATATTAAAATGAGATATATATATATATATATATATATCATATATTAAAATGAGTTAGATATATATATCATATATTAAAATGAGTTAGATATATATATATATATATCATATATTAAAATGAGTTAGATATATATATATATATATATATATATATATCATATATTAAATTGATATGATATGTGATAAAATATCACGGGCGTACATTGAAGGACCTTAAAAAAATCATATTTTTTAAATTTTTTCTTAGAATCTGTAAAGTCGATCTGGCTGAGAAATTACCCGAATGCCTCCTATTTGTAATAAGTTATTTCTTTCATAACATTTCTGTTAACACCGTAGATTTATTACTGTTGTAATAATGCCTCAAATGCGAAACTGTCCTCATTAAATTGGATGTCAGAGGTTATATTTTTTGCCTTCCATCACAGAAATTCATTACACCTTCTCTGTCTAACGTTTTACACTGACATAAAGAGGAACGATTATTTTGAATCAATTACTACGTCTGTTGCTTCATAAAACTTACGGTCCTATTATTTGGTTTGGTCACACACACACACACAAACACACACACAACAACAACAAAAATAAAGAAACAGGTGAATTCATTTTGTGTGAAATCATTTTGTCAATTAACATCTGTTAGTGCAATTTCTCCCGATGGCATTTATCAGAATGGGAATATATATATTTAATAATTTTTGAAGTTGGGGTCCTGATCTGTTTAAAATACGGCAAGGGGTTACTGAGGTTGGGGGAAACGCATAACGGATTGCTCTTCCAACCGCTAAGAGGACAATAGGCAGATAAAGAAAGGAGGTAACATAATCACACTGCTTCAGATGGCATAGCAATTTTAGGAACAAAATGCCCATGAGACCGACTTCACAAAACACTGAATCTTGCCAACATCCTACCGCTGGTTTCACCGTCGCTTTTATTGACAATAGGCAGCTGACAAAAATCTGCATCTAGAAAAGTTGCGGAGAGGCCGGTATCTGAACATGTCAATCTGCTCTGCTTCTAACTGGGAAAACCCGGATATAACTGGTTTTGACAGACATGTCCTCATGCGGTCGGGGCCGCTTTTGCGTCTGTACTGACGTGCGTTCGCCATATAATCATAATAGAAATAGTCATATATATATTGTGATTTTTAAAAAAATAGTTATGTTTTATTAATTTATAAGTGTCAAGTTCAAGATTGTACTTTAATGATTAATAAATGTGTACTATTATGAATTGGATGAAGAGGGACAATCTAAGTGGTACGCTGTTATCAATGACGTAGGCGCAGTCTCAACGTTGGCATTTGTAAATTAAAGCAAAATTACGGTAACTATTTAAACAAACGTTGCTCGATTTGACCCGGTATTTGTTTTCTGAGCAGGGACCCACTTCAAACAATTTTTCGATACTAAGAAATGCCGTGGATTATTGAAGCTATAGAGAATGCTATTCTATAAGATACGTTCGAAAAAAAGTGTTTCCTTACTTTTACGAACATGACTTTAATATTTCCGATACTTTTGCCTTCAGTTTAGAAAACTGAAATGAATTTTAAAATTGGTATTCTGACAATGCAAACAATTTAAAAATATATATATATATATAATAGAGAAAACAAAATACTTTTTCAAGAATTAATGGAACTTTGTTTACGTTTTGAATAGAAAACTGTGCAGGTAAATTTTAGATTTGAAATATTTCCTACGTAAC
>OZ038482.1:38262594-38282594 GCA_964036315.1 Acanthosepion esculentum | reverse complement strand
AACTATATGTACATTTCCTCTAGTAAAAAATCACAGCTGTATTTAGGATAAACATGATTTTCATAAATCTGATTTTTAACTCTAATGTATCCAATAATAATGCCTGTAATATACACATATTAGTATTGTATGATAAAATATAAGCATAACGAATATTTATCGTTTATGCTGTTTACTTGCATAAGGTGTTTAGCTGTTTCTCGTTCGCTTGTTTGTTTACGCGTTTACCCAACGAGTATAGCGTTACTAACGAAACTTTTTTTCATTTTCCTTTACTTATTTTTTATAACATATTTAACTAGAAGTTGAGATAAAGGGATAAACGAAAAAAGGAGTTAGTCGATTCTTATTTTTCTTGTATAAAAGAAAATCTCATGATACACAAAATACATGATAAATTCATTTTTATAAGTCAAAATTTGAGGGTTGCTAGATCGCACGTTACAATATTGTCTACAATATATTTTGATAATTCTCAACACATTCATATTAAAACAGTGTCTATGAACAATCAATTATTTGATAGGTATTTACCTGTTTATGTACTTTAAAAGACTGATTGAGAATTTTAAACGCCTCGTATTTGATATGCCACTAAGTTATATCAAGTCATTTTGTCATTATATGCAACATGAAAAAAATTGTTGCTGATCATTTTGTAATATTTTCAAAAGAACTAAGCAACAATATATAACAGTTAGGTTAAAATAGCTGACGGCTACACGAAGCTGGTTTTAAGCCAATTGAAAAAGCGAACTGGAAACTTAAAAAGGAGCATCATTTCCTTTCTTTCCATTCGTCATGCTTACCGTATCCGCCACGTTGGAAATGAACTTTTCGACATCGGAAGCAGCGTGACGCCATAAAAACAAATCTTCGACTTAGTCTATATAAAATAAATAAATAAATAAAAAAAGGAAGAGAGAGAATTGACAGCTATCTTTGAGAATATGTGCATGAGAATCATAGCAACCATCTTGATATATTGAATATGGAATATGCTGAACTGTTGCCAAGTCTTATAGCAATGGCAGTAAAAGACAAAAATATCAAATCAAATCATGTATGGTATAAGGAATGCGATATTTAACCAAGATGCCACTAGGGGAAATACAAAGACGGCTATTGAAATATTTCCAATAGGATCCACTTCTCATACACTGAGCAGATGACCAAATAATCCCAGCCAACACGTTCCTATTACATTGTAAGTTTAAACGCATTATTGTTGGGAGGTATATGACGTTGGGGCGACGTTATTCTAACGTTGCCATCAACCAGTTTCCTGTCTTCAAACAACTGAACGCTTATCCAAAACCTTGTCCTCAAATTATGCTAACATTGCAAACTCTTCCAGCTGAAAAAAATCCTCACTGTTGAATTAATATCGAAATTATTTTCTTCAATTAAAATTTGTGTACAAGGTATTAACTTTCTTTTGTATATTTATTTCAATGGAAATTCCCTAATTTCGATCATGAATACCGTTTCAATGTAACCCTCGTATGTATTAAACATTGTATTCTCATGTAAATTTAAAAGACAACGTATTTGAAACTTTAATAAATGTTGCAGGTTTTATGTGTTTCTAAAAAGAATAAATAATTACAAATAAACAATTTTTTAAATTATTTGTAACGTTGCAAAAATAGTGAATCAACGTCATCACAATTATTTTTAACAAATTCTTGGAGGGGGACGAAAAACTTTCAGCGACATCTTTCTAAAGCATCTATAAAAAATAAATGGCATAAGATTTGTATAACGTCCATGTGTGTGTCATGGAATATAATTTCCTTATTTCATGATTTGTTTTTCATAAATTCCGTTTTTTTAATAAAAGAAAAAAATTGCTTTTTAAGAAGTTTTTCTTGTGAAAAAGCTTTTTTCACGTTCTCAATTCGCACGATACATGTGGATATTTTATTTGAAATATTTTATCAATAATTGTGAACTGCAAAACTAAACAGTGACCTGTCTTGCCTTAAGGAAACATTGGTTCTCGCAATTTGAAAAGTCTCATATAATATGTGATAAAGACCTGTTGATTTATTTAATCCGTACTGAGGATATTTTTTTTTGTTTTACATATATATTGGAATATTTTTGTGATAGTTATTGTATTATCTATCCTCATATTTGTTTGAGAGATTTTATGAATTAATATAGAGTTCGTAACACGAACACACACACACACACACATGTATCAGTCTGTGTTTGTTATTTTTTAATAAAACTTCGACAAAAGGACAAAACATTAGTCTTCTTACTCAAGCACAATGTTTCAATATTCCTGTTTACCATGTTATTCAATATTATTATATAACACTGTACATGGAATTTTAGTTCTACCAAGGGAAAACAAAACCCTAGTAAAGGTTGCTATTTTCTTAGTGGAACATTAAAAACCCAATGTAGAAAAAAATTCAAATAAAATCGTTCATTCTAAATTACTTCTTCGATAAAACGTCGGTAATACAAAGAACCTGGTCAATTTACAGACACTTTATCCAAAACTTGTTGAGAGAAATTTGAAGTAAGTTATACATTACACGTTCAAAGTAAAACAAAATATAATTTTAGCAGCATAATAGATCGGTTCATTTCAACACATCATTTGTGTAGTTACAAAAATGCGCATTAGCATATCAGTTAAGTGCAATACGGGATACACACTTGGGCGATTATGTCCCTTTCTATTCATGACTAAGCAGAAGATTTTCTCGCAGTAAGTTGTCGTTGGTAGACTGGGTGCCAACCAAGGCTATAGAACCCAGCCTCTACTGCTTTTCAACCCATAGCTGGATGACAGAGAGATGGATTCATGATTTTGCGAATGACATTTACTTATAAGTAAATATAACGAACCTATCTGGGTTTCGAACTTGAAACTACAGGTTTGTCATTCCGAGGCGATATCATTTACGCCGCAAAGCACATCTCATATAGTTACTCCGTTAATTAACAAATGCACTAACATGCATCAGTGATTATTTGTCAGGCCATCTTGAAGCTTACATGGTTTTTAATGTGGGAGATTAAATGAAATGTAATGTAATTTCACAATGACACTATAAATGCGATACGTGTTAATCTTGGTATAGATAATTACATTTTAATATTGATTATTCGAACTAAAAATAACTGTGCACATTGAACAATTTGAATTAACTTACTATCTTCAAACTGAATACGGGAAATAGTACTAAACACCGTAGATAATTTTCTGATACCGACTTAACTTGAACACGTTGTAGCATTAGGGCATATATATATATATATATATATATATATATATATATATATATATATATATATATATATATATATATATATATATATATATATTTACACACACACACACACACACACACACACACACACACACACACACACGGAATGTGTCAGGAAACCATATCTGAGATTGATCTCCATTTTCGAAGTGAAATTGGGTAGATCTGTTCGGGTGCCGTCGATGGTTGCGTTAGAACGATTTCTCTAGTCAACCTGACCGACGTATTGAGCGTACTGTCCTTATTCAAACTGCTTATCGTGACAGATTTTGCGTTCTTTCCCAGAAACTGTCTACCCGAATAGTATGCGCGGAAAACTATAGCATCCAACCATTATATATATATATATATATATATATATATATATATATATATATATATATATTACATGAAGAATTGTTTAGACTGAAGAGGATAGCAAAATATTTTATAGAACAAATATTCATTTCTCACCATTGCGAATGAATGATAATATACTTTAATGAATATTTATATTTTTAACATTATATAGATATTTCTCTTTATCACTTTTGTTGACATACTTCTGATATACCTATATGTACACACATATATTGATGCTATTCAATGTGTGGCCGTGCAGTGGTACACGGATTTGCAGGAGAAATAAAAGTCAGTCCTTGCTTTGCTACACGACGCTGTCTTCTCTTTGAGAATTTGATTAATTTGTACTTTGAATTAGCCATATATCTCTATTTGAGCACTCTCGTTGGATTTCAATATACTTATGGTTTTTTTCTTCCTAGTGTCATATTTGTTAATCATGTTGTTTGTCATATTTACAATAAAACATTATACAGTTATCTGTCTTTACTTCAAGATTTTGATCTAAATGCAAAGGTGTTCTCACATTCAGAAAAGATAACTCTTTTATTCGAAAAGAAACAAATTTAAATAAAAGAATCAACAATATTTGTCCCAAAAGAAAACAGCACAAGATGCGTGTGCGAATTTGGAGATGTCAAATTCAAACAAGAAGAGAAAAGTTGATGTCACCGTAGTGTTTTAAGAGATGACGGAAATTTCCACCCTGAAAGCGTACTGAAATAGCGAAATTGTCGTTTGTAAACTAAAAATATTAATAAAGAAGAAACAATGAAAAAATACTGAACATCCACCTCATAACATTCTTTTTCTATTATAAGGTTTCCTAGAGAGTTTCCCCATGGATGGAGAGATATTTTCAGATAACACAGATATGTAAATCGCAGTCATAAACCAGTAACTTTGACAAATATATTTACCCGGATTCCGACATATTAATCGTTAAAAAAAGCATCTTTAAAGTTTACGATTTGTTGAAAGATTTAAAAGCTTCTATATATTTTTGGTAAAATTATTAATACATTTACTTATTCTAAACGCGTTTCATAATTATTTATGTGTATATAAATCTGAAAAGTTTTTCTTCTGAAAGAAGCCGCCAACAAAATACTATTTTTCTTTTTCAAAGGGAATCTCGTTAATATCTAAGTTTAGTGAACTAAGCAGAGAGAATGATACAAAATCAAAGCAAAAGAGAGATTAGAATAAAAAAAGAATATTTGACACAAATAGATTTTCGGAATACGATAAACTAGCTTATTTAAAAAAAAAACAACTATGAGCGTGCGTATGTAATATACATCGAGTTAAATTTACGAAAATATCCGAAAACAAAAGTGTGTGTTTCGTAGGTTATATAATATGATATAGATACATATATATGTTTGTGTTAATGTTTTGATACGTATTTTTATAGATAGATAAATATATGAATATAAGATTCAAGATAGAAAAAACTTAGCGTATAATGGCTACGAATACTTCAGAAAGAATAATTGGGAAAGTTGCCTAATGAGTAAGAAGAAAGTAATAAAATTGCCCCGACAAAAAGACGCTCTTTTTTTTTTTTAGCTCTGCCCATTAGTGTTTCATATAAGCAAATTAACTGCCGTCCATCTTTTTATGGCTGAACCGAGCATTTCTTGCTGTTTCCGTATTTCTGAATTCACAGTCTTACAAGTTGAAGTACATTTTCATCACTATAAAAGTACAAGTACTATTACGAATACTAGAAACTTTATCTTTTTTATCCTTAACGTGCTGTTTTCCTTCAGGACGTAGGCGTTCATGACCCTACACAATACCTTATCATTTCTAGGTCTAGGGCTTATACTCTAAGCAATGCTCGTCCATTGACTACACTCTCAGTCACTATTATGTATCCCATTTACACAATCCCGTTAAACTTGTTTACTCATTATTTTTCCTCTACCTCACTTGCGTTTAAATGTGGTGCGTTCCGTGTCGTCACTGGCTTCAGCCAATCAGACCCCAACGTCATACCATAGATTGTAACAACGGAAGACAGTTTCTTTTTCTTATTACATGTATTGTACGATAAGCACAGACGTGGTAGCATTGATTCAAAGAAGTAGGGCGCGAAGAACTTCTGCGGAACTCCTGTCCATTCGTTGCTTCGGCATTCCGCCACGTGCCACCTTAATATGTCTATGGAATCAGGGAGCGAAAAAAGTATCGTCTCTTCAAAAATTCTTGCGGTTCCCCTTTCGCCTTCACGATGTTTGGCTTTATATCCAAAACGTACGCAAAGCTACTCCGTCACTGTCAGTATTTCCCGCTCACGATGTATCCTGAACAATTGCTCGCTATCTTGCCCAGGCCCGGTATTCTTGCAACACATGTGCTGTGATTGCCAAATTTTTCAAGCCCTCTTTCTTCATATGTCCTGAAGATACCAACTACATGTTTCAAGTCTTCAGAATTAGTTCTCTTTTTTTGTTTCTTTTATATTAAAACGTCCTCGTTACACCAGTCTCCGTCTTTATAGTTATGCTCACCCTTCTGTAGTATGATATTCCCGCTGCTTAATATCCTCATTTTAAGTGTGAGTAAATTTCCCAGCATGCAGTTGAACGTGGATATTATATAAAAGTTCAGCCCTCATTTAACTTTCTTTTTTAATTTAGGTTAAAATAAATACTATTGTGTCTTTATATGATGAGCCTTTAACCGTACCCTGATTTTGAGTTTTCTTCAGATATTTGCTCTAGGGCAGAGGGTTTAGTGGTATTAATATTGTTGTGCAACGGATTTTTCTTTTTCACTTTAATATTGAAATCAATAAATAGATTGCTCGAGAGGATGAGTTTTAAAAAAAAAAAAAAGGATACGCTGAACTGAAATTAAAACCCATTAACTCTGATGAATACCGGGCTTCGATTTAAAAATGATTCACAGATGTCTTCGTAAAATGCAGGGAGACGTCATTTGGAATGTTACGTGAAGTGGCAGTTTTAATAATAAAAACAACAGTTCGCTGATTAAAAGAAATCAAAGTAAAAACAAATTAAAAAAAAAACAGAACAGAACAGCCTTCGATTATCGTCTTTTCATAGTGCATCAATTAGCATCTGTGTAAATCAAATCCAGAGCTTAATCAAATTTTCCCGACATTCATCTGCTGCATAATCAAAGGATTTTAGTCGAAACCGATAATGACAAATTGAATAAGAGCAGCCATTTTCAATATAAGAAATAATTAAATTGAATAAAAACCGTATTTTTCCATCTGTGGCTAAAATTTATTTTCATTACGATTATGGGTACACATATATTATTTATTTCTGTTTTATATTTTCGCAACATAAAAAAGAGTATTAGGGATAGTTTCGCTTAACATCGCTGTAACAAAAACAAAACTGTAAACTGAAAAGACGTGTCATTTTTTTTAAAATAACGCCAATCAAATCGAAACAACCATATGGATGGCATGCATGATTCCAATATCGTTCAGAAATAACTAAATTGTCAGTTGTAGATCAATGGTTAAAAATGAGAAAATAAATGCTGTAGTTCTCAGCCATGATGATATTTTTTGGACATTGTAGACTGGTACAATTGAGTAACAAATTAAACATTACAACAAATAACAGAATGGACATCTCTCGAGGAGCTTTTCAACATCATCAGCTAAAATGTATAACAGATGTTAGTCCATGAGATAATGACACAGTCAAATTGTTGAAATAGCACACTAGAAAGAAGATGTGAGGAACGAAGCCTCCATCCATACTGGAAAGTGTGATACACACATACAGGCGAGAAGTACAATAAAAGAAACTGTCAAAATATAAATTCACTTAAAAAAAATTACTTTCAGAAATTCTAAAATACAATTAGGAGACCTTTCTGTTAATTTATATGTTACGCATAAAACCACTAATTCGAGATAAAAAAGGAAAGCTCATCAGAAATTTTTCTACGAAAATATGTATAGAAAAGTCGTTATGACGATTGGAATATGATTGATGTCGAGATAACAGGTCAGGCATGATAACATTGCAGATACCTCTTTGGATTTTGTCAATGATCTCCAGATGCATATCAGAAAAAGCCGGGCCGTTGTGTCAATAATATAAAATAGATGGAATAATGAGACTTTAAGATACGATAGACTCTAGCGAGAAAAAATGGTCTAGCGTGATACCGTGAAACCAAAATGAGTGCACAGGGAATGTCTAAACTGAGGACGTTTTCTTTAGAATTTTTAAGAAACTTGCATTTTCATCTCACCACTTTATTTGGCGATGTTTATCTGACATTCTCCCAGATAAAAGTAAATGTATATCTTAAATAATTGTTGATATTAAATGATATATGAGGAAGATTGGCGTCGAACTGAAAGAGTACGAGCAGTTTTTGACTTAGCGGAAGAAACTCATGATATTCTATATTTTAACGAAATGCGACCTTATGTTTATTGACGATAAATATCATGGATACACAAACAATCAGTAATAGAAATAAAATTAAACATATGTATGTTTCGTTTGTTTATCCCCTCGTTGATTCAACAGTAACCTTGTGGTTGCTTTATTAACAGATTTTTTTCCGTTACAACATTGCCGACCACACTTATCCACAAAAATAGTAAATAAAATAGTAGTCAACAATAGTTCAGTTCTGATTAGTCTTTGGTATGTTTTTTACGCCATATATTTGTTCATACGTATCAATTATATTACTAGCTTCATTCTCCACGTTCGTTTGCTTTCGATATGTCGTAGTGTTGAATTGTCTAAACCATCTTTTATAAAGTATCCAGGGAATTTTAGCTCTATCTTCCGGATTTCTGACAGTAGGTCTTTCATATTTTGCATCCTTTAATGCGTTCTCCTTTCTCAGATATTGCATTCATTTTCTTATTATGTGCAGTAGAACAACTGTATCTAAAGCCCCTGGGTGTTTGTTAAAATTAGGCATGTTTCTCGTTTATTTTGACCTTAAATATAAAAATGTGCAATTTCGTTTCTAAATGCTATTAAATATAAGTAAAATTAATTGCTTCATCTATAAATTCGTATCAAACGATAGTCGTGGCTAGTGCAGTTATCCACGCAATCCAAAGATTTATAAAAAAAATAAATTTTATATACGATTTATTAAAAAAAAAGAAACACTTACAGAATGACTCATTTATGCTTAATGCCCTTACTCTTGACAAAGTAAAATATTTTCTTCAGCAATACATCTCATCCGTTATCTCATCTACCTACATATTGCAGTATACGTAGAGATTCGCATTATCATTCAGATAATATTCATTTTATCATCCTACACTGAAATACCTTTCAACCCAAATGTAATAATCTTTAAATGAAGCTCTAATCAAATGAGTGAAATGAGGCGTGTAGACCAGAAACAGATCGGCTGTTTGAAAATACGGTGCAATGAATTAAATATTAAATGCAAAGCAATTTTTCCATGCTAACATAAAATGTTTCGTCTTGTTTAGTATTTGTAATATTTGCATATTTTCCTTTGGCGCCAGTGCCATTTATTAGAATACAGGGACCAGTCGGAAATTGATTGCTCATTTTGTAAGAGAACCACGCGAAATCCTTATATGGATGACGATCCCAAAGGAATGGCCAAAAATAGAATCTAGCATTGGATTAATCTAATTATCATAAATACAGTTAACATCAAATTCTTTTGTGTTAGAAAATAGTCACTTCATGCGGATCACATATTTTTCATTATTTTCCGCTTGAATGATTCGCGATACTTCCAACCCGCCCATAGAAACTTACTATTTATTTCAGTTCCCCTTCGTCCTGATTATCCCTGCCGTTTTCAAAAGTTTTCCTAGTAGAATAAACAAAGAGATCAGAATTCGTGTATAAAGAATATCTTGACTTAGAAATACATAGAAACTTTCAGAAGATGTTATCGATATGCGTATCGCGTAAGAAATGCAATATAAATATGAAAAATCACTTGTATGTCTAACATAATATTACTCAGTTGAAATTAAACAATGAGATGGACATTTCCAGAGTGCCACTAGCACGCAAGGGGGTTACAGGGAGTGGGAGCAAATGTAAAGAGGCGTGGAAGAGTAAAGTATGAAGAGAAGAACGGGGAATTAGTTCAAGATAGCTGCAGATGTCGATTGATATTTTGCATTTGAAGAGTTGGAGATTATAGCTATCGGGGAAGCAAGCAAGTAAGTGGATAGGAGTTTCACAGACGGGAAGTGCGAGACATGGAAATATTGGAGTAGATATGACGGCTATATTTAACCGTTTCGGCATCGAAAGGGTGGGACTGAGATGCCGATCTAGTTGCACATTTGAATTTATGCAGTTTGAGAACTAGCGAAAATAGCTCATCGGAGCAGTTACCGTGAAAGAATTTTTGAAAAAACAAAAAACAGGGAGGCGACAGCACGTTTGTGAAAGAGCAACTGAAACGAGATGCCAGATCAGGATCAAACACATTGCATATCCGTCTCTGGATTGTGTCGAGGACACTAAAACAAACAGCAGGGACACCGGACCATCTATAACAGCAATATTGCATGCAAGGGCGAATGGATGATTTAGAGATTTGAGGGATGGACTCGGGCGAGTCAAAGGTTTTGGCGCGACACACAGAAACCAAATTTCTTTGCGGTAGATGAAGCTGTTGATTCAATGTAATTATTCCATTTCAGGTCAGCGCATAGTGTGAGACCATTGAGCATCAGACATTCCATTGGGAGGCAGGGAGAGTTCGCTGTTGTGGGTAATAGAGAGCAGTTTTATTTTTGAGGCATTGCAGGTAACCAGCCATTTTCGATTGGTGGTTATTTTCGAGTCCAGCGGCTAGTTTAGTTTCGTCAGCGATAACAAATTTGCTATGGAGGCAGGAGTAAATCGTAGTGTCGAACATTTCAGAATCGCCAAATTTTGCCATGACAAAACTTTACGTTATGATTTTCTCAAGTAAGAAGCAATATGTGTTTAACTTCCTTGATACGTTATTTCCGTAGAATGGTGTTAGCAAAGTAAATACTGAATCCCTAATGGCAGTAACCCTGCAAAAGAAAAACAGGTTACCCTGAATGACAAGCTCAAGAAGGAGATTCTGTTATGTTGTCCCTGCTGTCAATGCCCCAAATGAAGTTAAATGACCGAATGTCGGAAATTACTTTTAATCCTTGATCGTGTCGTGAAATTTTCACTAGACTTCCGTGAGAGTTTGTCCGTTAACTCATACGTATATACCTCTATCTACAACCTATTAATAACAAATCATGCATTGACTTCAAACATGAATTTCATTTTAAACTTGATCTTATTCCTTGTCAAAACAGTTCAGTCAATTGTGTTATAGTTTACACACAAAAAGATGCAGAGCGACACTAATTTAATATATTCGTCTCAACCTGCAGATTGATTGCATTCTTGCATCCATTGTCGCATCTTCGTACGACAGATTTCAGAGGGAAAACGTTAACGAGCCATTACTTGAAAATGATCTGACTTAATGTTACTTAACCAAGATTTGGCTTAAATAGTAATACTCGTATCGGGAAATAACATTATGAGTAAAAATATTAATGAAATATCCACTAGAAAAACATGAAATATTCTTAATATCCAAATTATGTTTCATCTTTAAATAACACACCAAGGGTTGATAGGCTGTTAAAAAATATTAAAAACAATATTAAATCTTCCAATATCACATTTGGGTTTATCGAGTCATAAATAAATGAAAAAACATGTGAATCGAAATGACGACTTCAAAAAGCTCTGGCCAGTGGCCAGGTCATTCCTGTTGAACGCCAACAACAATATGGAGATTTGTGCTGGAGAGGCGCCATACGACTCCAAGAGAATAAAATATTCGTAATGATCAAAGTTAACACTACTAGGTTTTACATCAATGTCAGAAAATCATCACCCACGACAGAAACTACTCGCTGATAGCCATCATCTTGTTGCTCACTTTCATGGAATCCAATATTAGATATGCGCGACAAGAGTACTTTAACTGCAATAGCCCAGGGAATCGCGTAATCCTATCAAAGATAGTGCTGAACAAACTTAATGACCCAGATTAGGTGCAGAAGATGAACATGAGCTACGATACCTAAAATCACTCACAGTACTGCACCAGAAGTTCATATATTCTGTGAAAATCCTCCGAAACTTGAGCGACAAGCGCCACTTCATGTCATCTAACGTATTTCCGTATGGCTTCATGGATCATGTTTCAGTTGATATCTCTGTGTTATGGGTGGGGTTAAGCTCTGAATCCGTATGGTTAATCCGGTAATTTTATACGTATTCGAGATTCCCGATTAACTCACCCTGCATTTTGATTGTATAGATTTGTATTTAAATAACGTGACATTTTAAAGTATATATGAGGCTTTGTTGAGAAAGTGGAACTCCAGAATATCAACAATTATATGAACGCGATTAAAGTCATTATCGTGTAGAATTCTTGGATGGTGTTCTATTAATCTGTACCATGATTTGATTTAATTTTAATTAGTTTCCTAATCGCCGAGTTACATTTATTTTTTTCTTTAAAGACTATTAAAGGTAAACATCTCCCTATCAAAAAAATAAAATAAAATATCGCCGTCTCCTCATATATATATATATATATATATATATATATATATATATATATATATATATATATAGAGAGAGAGAGAGAGAGGGGTATAGGATTGGTGTATGCGGAATAAATTCCAATAACCAACAAATACTATTCTTAAAATAGTGATCAATAAAGAGTAGAACAAATATAATTATTTATTCGAAAATTATAACATAAATAAGTTATAAAATCACTAGGAAAATAGGGATTTTTCCAACACTTCTGGTGTCTTGACAAATGATGGTGTTGAATTCAAATCCATCACTTGATAAGACACCAGAAGTGTTGAAACAAAATGTCTATGTTTGTAGTTATTTTATAACATATTTATGTTATAATTTTCGAATGAATAATTATATATATATATATATATATATATATATAGTTTGTGTTATGAACATTTATTCTCGATATTGAATTTTTAAATTGTTTTTCTACGATTCTGAATATTTTCCCGATTTGCATATAAGTTCCGCAATATTTCATGAGCACCTTCGTTAGACTTCAATGATTATAAATGATGGAACATGCACTAAGTTTAAGGACACGCTTCTTGAAATCCCCGACAGAATACAAGGAATAATTCTTCACCCAAAAATTATGTGTAGACCAAAATATATGGCCCGAATAATGGTAACTTTTAATTAAAAAAAAAGATTTCAGACAAATATTGTCTTCATCTGAACACTTATAAATACTGAGTTGCTGCCCCACTCTAATATATACATATATATAATATGAGGGAGAGAGACAGGTACAAAGTCAAGAGCGTTGTTATCTTTCGCTCTGGAAGAAGTATATTTTCTCTACTGAGATAGATCATCGAATAATCGGGATCTTTCTCTAATAAATGATGAGAAGGAATTAACATGTGACGTATATTCACAAGTGTATAGCAAGCGATAGCAATATAACAAACGTTATTACTTAGACACTCCCTTTTAAAATCTTGGATAAAGGGTATAATCTATGAGATAGCATGAAGGGGAATTAGCGGAAATGTGGTAAAGAATGTAGAATAAATAAATAAAAAGGGCGTTGCGTTGGATATTAAAAAATACATATTACACATAAAGCTTTATTGCAATTTTGAGATTGATAGATCATGAATGAATACTTAAATGGCATACAAAAGAAAGAACCAAACTGAAGGGCAATATATAGAGGCAAGTTTAATTCATCAAAGAGGAAAAGAGAATACAAAGGAAAATTTTATTTACGAAGACAGAGATGAAAGAATATAGAAAATCTTTATGATGGAGACTTAATAAAATGAAGAATAATAAAAGCAGGAAAGATAATAGAAAAAAATAATATTAGATGAATTCATAAAAATTCGAATTAATTAATAGATTAACAATATATAAGCAAAGAAACAAGAAAATTGGAAGACGAAATAAAGAAAGAAGTACAAAATCATATATTTTACATTAAGACATCTTAGTAACTGAGTATGTAATACAGAGCAACGTTTATCTCATCTCCTCCGCATATAATTCGTATGCTCTCTTTCTGTTGCTATATATGTCCCTCTACTTAGACAAAAAACAGATTACTTTCCGTGACAGACAATAAATTCACTCACTTTAATATTTTTTAACATTGTAGTATCATGCCACTGAAAAACGGATTTTATATATTTTTCTTTTCTTTCCTTTATGTATGACTAATTTTTACTAGGTGAACTTATGGAAATTTCAAATGTATTGACGAAAAGCCACAAAATACATGATAGCAGCTAACAATTTGAAGAAAAAAAGCAGAAGAGATAAACTAGTCTGACAAAACAAAAAACAATGCGAGTTGGATTTATCCCCGTTCTTATTATAATCTGAACTATGTGTAGTCCCGCCGAATACTGCTATAAAAACAAACATTAACATCAACTCTCGTGGCATATCTCGTCAGATCGAGACCTTCAGGTACATAGAACAAAACACATTCAGAAATGTCTAAACTGTCGGCTATATAAAATCACATGAATTCTCCAAATAGGGGAGCAGGAACTGCCTTTTGAAGAGGGAAGTTTCCAGCTGAATCTCTGAAAATCGGATTGGACATTCTTGCTGTAATACACTCGTATATGTCTGTATTACAGTTTCTGTTAATATATTTAACTCAATTCCTCTCTTTGTGTCCTTACTGCTGGCCCTTACAAGGCCACAAGACATGGTTAAAAAAAGCAAACATGGATCGGGAATTCACACACATTTCTACTGAATTATCTTTAGTTTTCCATTTTTCTTCCACTTTCTGATCAAATAATCTATAGCAGTCGTACGCCTTTCCAACTCGACATGCCTTCCAGAATTTCGGTCATTGTCTCTTGTTGCAGGTATCACCTCATTCGTTGTGATGTTTATAGATATTTTATATTAAATATTTATAGACCACTAGAACATTTATCCCGCAAATAATATTGGTGGAAACACATTAGTCCAGGTAACAATAACACAAAAAACAATTAACATATATCAAAAGACAATGCATTTTATTAGCAAAAGTAATTACATGTGTACCCATTTCAAATGAAAGGAAAAATTGAAACTAGCTATGAGAATGTTCTTGTGTATAATAGACACATACACACGTGTGTGAGAGAGAGAGAGAGTGAATTCAGATAAGAGCGGGCCATGGAAATGAACGTATCCAAATGGGGGGGGGGCACTTTATCCATGTGCGACTACATCTGAGATCCAGGGTTAAAATGAGGAAAAGAGAGAATACGATTGCCATTTTATAAATATAAAAAGCGGTGTCTAACGGGATTTT
The DNA here is from genome assembly GCA_964036315.1 of Acanthosepion esculentum. Classification (NCBI taxonomy): domain Eukaryota; kingdom Metazoa; phylum Mollusca; class Cephalopoda; order Sepiida; family Sepiidae; genus Acanthosepion; species Acanthosepion esculentum. The sequence goes on along the minus strand of OZ038482.1, from coordinate 38,267,565 downwards.
GGCAAAGCCAAGTGCAGTAAACATCACTCTAAAATTTCAGCGTGCATTACTCTCTCTCTCTCTCTCTCTCTCTCTCTCTCTCTGGTGTATAATCGCTTTCGCCCTCTGTATGACGATAAACTACATCGAGCAGCAAGACCTCTGACTGGAGGTTTTGAGGAGTGTGGAACTAAATCTCAATAGCTGTTGTTCACAAGTCCACCGTGACCCGGGATTGTATCAACTCTTAGGGTCCCATTTATGGGTAAAAAATTTTCCCCTATCCCAAACTGGTGGTCTAAGCACTAAGAAAGTACTAAAGATGTTTTTTTATAATAAAATTTCCAGCAATACAAATTACAATATATAAAATGCACATTCCCCAAAACTACAAATTCAACTGAAAGCGTAATTTGAGATGGAACTACGAGGTGGGTGGGGAACACAGACGATGGATACAAAAATCAAAATTATTTGAATATCTCTTATAAACGAACCAAGAGACAACGTGACTTCTGAAACAGAAAGTGAATACGAAATATCAGAAATAAGTATTTCCAACTTTCATAGGTATAGAATCACTAGATGGGGAAATATCAAAAGTGTACTTTTTTTGTGTTGCAAAGATTGCGGCCATGATTGAACCAAAATCTGTAAAAAAATAAAGAAGAATAATAACATTTTAATTCAAGCAAAACCCAAACAAGACGTAGAAAAAATATTAAAAATCAAGCAAATGGACAACAATAAATTAAGCGCTTTCCGCTACCTATTTCTTAATTCATATAAGGGAGTAATAAAATGCCCGTAGCTGTCAGTCTGCTCAACGGAAGAAATTAAAAATGACGACACCCTACAAAGGCCTCCTTTATGTGCAAAATGTAAAATAAGTCTGCAGACTCTAAAGAGTGTAACATATGGAAAAAAAGAAATAAGAATAAAATACACGCAAAACATCTCGTTCGAAGAAGCCAGAAAACAGTTGGAATATTTTTAACTTTCAGCATCATATGCAAATATCGCTAAAATATCAAATCATCAAAATGGCATCAAAGCGTACAATGCTATAAGATGCCGAGATCTTACAATTCTAATAAACGAATTAAAAAGAATCATAGAACAAATAAAAAAATAGTATATAACACATGATTCAAACTCCCATAGACAAAACAACACTATCCCATCAACCTCAAACAAAAATAAACTATATGTACAAAATAGTTAACTTGGAAATTTACAGTCCCAAAGTACAAATATCCTTCAAGAAATAGAACCCTCTAAACATACCTAAGTTAATCAAAGGTGTCAAAAAACATAACACAACACAGTATTGACTACTTCTGAGTATGGAATATCCAAGCGAAATGGAGATTGATGAACAAAATTCTATCCCATCTCAAAGAAGGGAACGGTCAAAGATCCAAACAAATATCGTCAAAAGAACCTAATGGAAAAACCTAAGGAAACAAGATCAAACAAATAAGCAGAAACAAAAACCTTCAAAATACAAAACATGACTCGAAACAAAGCGCTAATAGACCGGAGAGCATAGGAATTATGGACACTTCATTCACTAAGCATAAATCAGGTAAGCAAAAACCCTTAACACCCGGTATCAAAACATTATGAAGGTTTCAAAGTGGGTTTTAATACCAGAAATAATTTGAAAAAAATTGTTACCACCAGTAAATTTTTGAAGGGAAAATTATTACCAGCAAGACATTTAAAAAATATCTCCAGCAGTATATTTTTGTAAAAAAATATATTAACAACTGTACTTTTTGAAAAAAATATTACCAGAAATAGATTTTTGAAGAAAAAAAAACAAACAAAAATATAATCACTGCGCCTCATCTGCTTTATTTTTATGAAATTATTTTTCTGTGTTTTCGTTGTTTGTTTTTTTATATTTTCTGCCATCTGGTGTTCATGAGTTATATAACTAAATTCTCGGTGAAATCCAAATACGGGTCTGTAATGATATTGTTCCTGATCTGGCATCTTGATTTTAGTCACCTACCACCATTTTGACCTGTCTTCACTGTGTCTTTTCTTCAAATACTTCGATCTCAATTCTTCAAATGAAATTTCATCCCTGCTAACACGACCACATGGAATTAAGTGTGCTACTAGTTTTCCAAATACACCTCCACGATTATTAGCTCTCATTATCTTCTCAAATGGTTCAAATTCAGATTGTTTCATTTCAAGAGATACATAGAAATTTCTATGATGAAGAAGGGTGTGAAAAACCTGATACTCAAAAGACAGATGGAAGAGAAAGTAAGACAGAGAAAAACAGCGAGTAGTATATTTGATAAGCTTGGATAAAAGAATGGTAGAAAAGGATTTGGGAGAAAAACATAAGACAAAACCTATTCAGAGCAACAAGAGGTAGGAAAATGCGGAGGACAATGCACGCCTACGTTCTGAAGATTCGCAACACATGAAGAACCTGGCGATGATTTGGATTCGCATCATTTTCGCATCTTTGTGAACTCAGATGGTCGATTACAGTTTTCCTGTCAACAACTGTTATGCTATTCACTACACACACACACACACACACACATATATATATATATATATATATATATATATATATATATATATAGACAAACATATATACAGACAGAAATATATGCACTCACACACACACATACATACATACATATATATATATATATATATATATATATATATATATATATATATATGTTTTATCATTTTTTCTTCAGTGAAACATTTTACGCGGAGTAATTAGGCCGATAAAAATGTTTGTTTTGATTGCTGATGCTTCCATTGTAACCAAGGAAAGAAAAATCGGAAAATAACAACGCTACAAGATGGACGAATATATAGGAGGATGCAATCGGTAAAATAAGTTGAAAATGAATAAATAAAAAGAAATTTTGATATTTAAATAGGAAAACGAAAAGAGAATCACATTTTAAAAATAAGAATACATCCTTAGAAAACTAAAAATAATATCGAAGAACAGAAAAGTAATGATGGGAGAGATTGAACTATGAAACTGTTAACTATAAAAATGTAGGGAAAAATAACATCGAAATGTGTAATGAGGCAACAATGATATACTACAACGAAATAGGAATCTAAATCCGATGCAGTTTGGCAATAATTTAAAGATAAGGAGCACGAGTATAAAAAAATGTTAATAATAAAAAAAAAAATAGAAATGAGATCGAAAATATGAAAATAGAGAACGAACCAGTAAAACTAAAATTGATTTAAACGAACATTAATATATCTCAGGCAAAAGAAGATGTTTTAAAAGGAAAACTGTTTTTGTATAATTAAGGTAGAAAAAACTCTTCCTGTTTTTAAAATATATTTCAAAATCAAAATAATACATGCATAATGAAAATATTGAGCAAAATAAAATATTCATCAATTATCACTCCTTAGATATTCCTACATGTTAAAGGTATTTATACAAGCAACAATCAATGATCTCGAAATGATAAATCAATAGCTTGCATTATGCTTTCAAAGATCTTACCAAAGTGAAGTCAGATAAATTGATCTATTAAATGTTGAATCAATGTCTTTCTTAGTTATTCGTTAAGTGCGTAGAACAAAAAAAAACTTTCTTTAGCTATTAAAAATCTTGAATTATAGTAGATCGGTTTAATTTAAATCGAAAGAAGTTGATAGTCTCTGATCGATTGGAATATGATTATCACGAGAAAAACCTTAAAAAGACATGCCAGTAGCACGAGTTCCATTCTGGTCGTTTCTATTTTTTCTTAGCCCTACCTCGCCTGGAAGAAACATGGATTCATACCCATATATCTATTGCTTTCATGGCAGTGGAGAACGAGCTAAATTGTCTTGAGATGCATCCAGTTTAGGGAAGGAAACACTGTGAATTTTTCCCTAGTCTTTCTGACAAAGATTATGGTAATTTTAATATTCTAACAATATGCGTAGAGAATAAAATTGACAGGATAACTTGTTTTAAAATAAAAAAAAAATATAAGTGATTTTTTGGAGATTTTTAATAAAAAGTACATTTCCAAAAGGTATGGGTGCTTTTCCACAAAACATCACCAATCTAGACAAGTAAAAAGCGTGTATAGTCTCGCAGCTCCCTATTTAAGTTTGGAACACACACACACACACATATATATATGTATATATATATATATGAATGAATGAACCGTTTAATTAATCAAATCGTTTATTCCTACATTTCTAAGATGGCAGTATTATTTATACAAGCTTTTCATGTGAGTCAACCAGATATCTTTATCTATTAAGGGAGCATCTCTCTTAAATTTGTTTTGGAAATATTTCTTGTTGTCCTAATATTTTTCTTCCGATAGTTACTACTTTTTCCACTGCCTCATTAAATACAGAAGTTTTAAAATAAACAAAATGGTTTTAATAAAAGCGCTTTATACAATAGCAGTAATAATCGATGAATCATAGATGCCACTGAACCTCTAAAATGTTGTAAAGAGAACATATTTATTAAACAATTCATTGATCTCTAATTTAGCTGTCTATAGGCTATATCTACTTTTTTGAATTTCAATATATTGACGACACGGATACACTCGCAAGCATGTAAAAAGTTTGACATATGTTGAGTCATTTTGTTACATAGTCTTGTCAGGTCGGAACTTTCATATGGATGTGATGTATGTTTCCAAACCATTGAAAAATCTAAACTGTCAGTTTTAAAAATCTTTCTTATATGACTGTTTAAAATTGCTTTGAGTAATTGAGGCTTGTAATTATAATTCTTTTAACTCCGTAGACTGTTACCACAGACTAATAAAGTAGAGCACTACATAACAGAAATGACATAATCTGAGAAGGTTAAAAAGTATCAACTAAAATCAAAACATTTAATTCGAAGTGGAAATAATTTAATATTCTTGATGTTGACATATCGGCAATTCAAATAAATGTTTAGTAAAAAAAAACCTCCATTACTACTCAGATGCATTAACAGCTACTCAA
>OZ038482.1:38247594-38255094 GCA_964036315.1 Acanthosepion esculentum | reverse complement strand
TTGTCCTTTCCTCAATCCTCCCTACTCTCACTTTTCCCTTGCAGTTTTATTCACTATAAACCATTGTGTACTAGTGGTATTACCGCCTTGCTCGAGGGGAAATTATGAAAAAAAAATGGAGATTAATTTAGAAACTTGAATACCGAGTGGTTATTTTAAGTTTATAAATAATGACTTATTACGCTGGATATGAATATCTAAAAACTGATATTTCTCGAAAATAATCATTTAACTTGGAGAATATTGAAAAACACAATAAATGATGGTTAATTTTATCGTAAAACGCATAGTCGTATATTAATTTTCCTTCACTTTCCTCATAAGAAAGAGGAACAATGTAAATTCTTCTCAACACTCATTATTTTATTCCGCCATATTAAATTGCCTTAGAGTCACTATGCTTTTTCTTTTTTTTCCTAGTTTCCTACCGCCTATTTTTCTCGGGGAGCTTTGGAGTTTGCATTAATTTTAAACGTAGAATTTCAAGACACCATGAATTAAATTGAATTGGATATCTTATAACTCTGAAAATATCTCTTTCCTGAGGGGAACAGGAAATAATCAAATGAATTTTCTCCAATGAATATGTTTTAATGCGTGAGAATAACAAAGAATATGCTATATATTACGAATGTATATGTTGAAGAATTTAATTTAACAAGAGATACAATTATTCCGGGCTTCAGAATAAATGGAAAATTTGACATTGTTAGTTATACATTAAGCATTTATGGAGATCAAAATTAAAAGTATATATTTAATGTGTGTTATATATTAGTGAATACATGTTCAACTCTGCCTATATGGCGACACTGTTTCATGCATGAATACCATTTTCAGCCCAGGCAGACTTCCATCGATTTTTATTTTTATCTATCTCAAGTATCGAAAATCAGTGATGGTGGTACGAATATAGTAACGATGCATCATCATGAAACTAAGCATTATACTACTAATAATTATGCATTTTGTCTCTCACCGGTATTAGCGTGTGCGCGCGGATATACACGCACATACACACACACACACACACACACACACACACACACACACACATATGAATATATATATATATATAATTTTATCATATAGACAAAAACAGTTTATTCATGACAAAGATTAACAAGATGAATGAACAAGTGTGTACCAAAATATTACTTCTTGGAACTGTTTTTCCTACATATAAAATCTGAGTCAATATGAAGAACTTAATCACAATTAAGCGAGACATCACCGGTGATATCATCAGAGTTTGTTGTAGATTATCCATTTCTAGTGTCCGTTTGGTAACTCAATTACGCAGTTCATCTTTCATATTCTGTAAAGCAGAAAAATCCAGCGCTGTTTATAAATGTCTGTTCGAAACGTGTCTTAATCTTTAGGCCAATGACTCATTTCATATGTCTGCAAGTTAAAATTTATCTACATGGACATTTTCTGCTTTCTCAAGATGCGCGAGATTAAGAAGAAAGCCACAAGCTTGCTGATGGTAAGCCCGAAAAAGGAAATTCCAAATTATCACAAAAATATATGAAATGAAAATTTGAATAATCTGATTTGGTCAACTGATCTTTGGTTTAGGTAGGCTTCTTTTAATTTCATGTAGTTATCGACGCAACCTATTGGTATAACTACATATCACAAGCCTGAAAAAGAATTAAAAAGTGGAAAAAAAGCTAAAGAAACATGAAAAATTGAATAAATCAAGCAAACATACAAAAGAAGGGAAAGCGAAGAGAAAAATAAAAAAATGAAAAAAAAACTCAAATACATACACATGTAAAACAAATCGCAAGTGCTCAATGCTTTTATTCTGACAGCGAATGAAGGGTTCTTCTCGCCTGACGGTGAAAGAGTGATTTTCAAAACAATGATTTTGATCCGAGACACTGAGGCTCGTTTGGCTTGTTTACACATACACATAAGATAAAGATAAATAGTCTGAAGGTTTTACTCGGAAATTCTCATTCAATTAAACTCTCGACTCATCTGGTGAACCGGCACCTGATTTCCCCCCTAGAAAAGAGGCTCTATTGAGTGAAATGCACATAACCCCATCGATAATATTAGATATCGTCTCTAAATTAGACTCACATAAGGCTAGTGGTCAGGACGGGATACCAGGCCATTGTCTTGAAGAAATGTCTTCCTGAACTGGCTTCTGTCCTCTCCAAACTATATAACTACTGTTTCATCCACTCTTGATTCCAACCAGTTTGGAAGTTCTTATCAGTGGTCCCTCTATTTAAGAAATCTGGAGACCATTCTGATGCAACTAACTACCGCCCTATCTGTCTCCTATCACACTTCGGTAGTCTTCGAGGCTTTAATCAATGTCGAAATTGTTAAGCAACTTACATCCCATGATCTGCTCTCCGACTAGCAATATGGTTTCCGCTTTACCCGATCTACCACTTACGTGCTAACCGGCATAACGTAATTTGTATACCATGCACTTCCCAATAAGAGAGAGGCTCGAGCCGTGGCTGTAGATATCTCAAAAACATTTGATAGGGTTTGGTACGCCGTGATTCTTCATAAGATCCAGTTATACGGCATAACAGGACAGTTGTTTTAATTAATGCAATCATAATTTCAAACTGTGAAATGACGGTCGTCCTAAACGGGTTCGCCAACTAATTTTCTCACGAAAGCTATTGCTCTCCAAGGCCCTGTCCTGGGACCTACAATGTTTCTGATCTTCGTTAACGATCTTCCTGGCGTCATAAGTTCTGAGGTAGGCATCTACTCAGACGAAACTACTATTGACTCATGCCTCAATAGTAAAAATGGTATCGCTGATAAAACTAACCTGACCATTGGTCACGAAAATACCTACAGTCTGTGTTTGACTGGGCCAAGAAATGCCTTGTAATTTTTAATGCCTCCCAAACTAAACTGCTCTCATTTTGCCACCGCAGAGAACAATACCTGCCTCCTATCAGAATGGCTGATGCCCAACTACAAGAGAGCGCCTATCTGCGCTTGCTAGGGCCCACGATGTCCGCTGGCATGATGCGGAAAAATACATTAAATCAATAGCTTCATCTACCGCAAGACAAGTAGGTACTCTGTGTCGTGCCAGACAGTTTTTTTTCACTCGAGTCCATCCTGCAAATCTATAAATCAACCATCTGTCCTTGCATGGAATACTGCTGCCGCATAAGGTCAGGTGTCCTCGCTGTACGTCTCGAGGTCCTCGAAAAAATCCAGAGACGGATGTGCAATGTTATGTGTCCTGATCTGGCATCTCGTCTCAGTCAAATGTGCCGTGGCTGTCCTTCTCTTCTACAAGTATTTTCGCGGCAACTGCTCCGAAGAACTACTTTCGCTGGTTCCCAGCCTGCATGAAATTGAGTGTGCTACTATGTTGTCACCTCGGTCCCTTTCTTTCACTGTCGAAACGGAGAAAAATACTCGTCTCTTCGACTCCAACAGCTTCTTCTTTTGTACTTTCCGTCTGTGGAATTCCTATCATTTTACTTGATTATCTGATAACTGTCATCTTCAAATATTCAAGGGTACTGTCAATCAATATCTTCTGATGCCTTGATTTTGTTACCCGTCATTGTCTTTACCCTTTCCTCAAACACGCTTCTTTAAACTTTCTCTCTGTAAACCTTTGCGTGCGATTGTCACACCCACCTTGTTGGGGTAAAATGGTGTATATATATATATATATATATATATATATAGTGTAACCCGGATATAAAAGAGATTTTCTCTGGTCCCAAATTAGAGCCTGTGTCAATAAAAAAATAGAGCAAACCCAGATATAAGAGAAACCCGGATATAAGATACTTCTCCGGTCCCGACAACTCTCTTATAACCGGGTTACACTGTATATATATATATATATATATATATATATATATATATATATGCATGCATAGACGCACACACATATATATGCACACAAACGTCCGCATACACACAAATATATATATATATTTATATATATATATTTGTGTGTATGTCGAGGTGCAATTGATTGTTCTGAGTGTAATAAGTGATTTTGGCCCTGAAATGTGGGCAAATATGACTTGAAATGAGATACTTGTTTTTTGCTCGTTATCATTCACAGATCTTTATTTCCGGTGATATTCGAGTGCCGACACTATTTTTTTTTAATTAGCTTCGTGTTCAAACAGTTTCATCTTTGTTTGATCCGTGCATATCTTAACCTTTCGAATGGCAGACGCATTTAAAAACTGAAATCGACTTGCTTTAACCATTTAACTCCACACCTGAAATAATTAAACTGAAGGTAATTACATGTCCGCAACATTGTTGTTATATAATATGTTCTCTTCATGTTTTAGTCGCTACTCGATTTGGTCTATTAGTTGCACCTCTTCACTCTTACATTTCTTCTGATGTTACACATAAAAAAATTCTTTGCCATGCTAATTTAAGCGAAGTCATTATAAATTAATTTGAGTGTTTTTCCGAAAGAATAATAAGCTTAATAAATATTTATCTTTTATTCAGTAAATTTTAGTGATCTGTTAATGAGAAAGTAAAAATATCGTCTATTATTTCCTTTATATAATCATTATACATTTCACTATTGTAATAATTTAAATTTTCCAGAGATAGAAAATTTCGTATTGATGAACAGAGCAAGTAATAATGAGACATTTCTTTGAGAAGTACAAGCCGTTGTGTACAGTAATTGTTTTAGCTAGGTCGTTAAGTGCAGCAAATAAAAGCCAAACAATTTCGCGGTTGAAACAAACCGAACTAATTGCAACCAACTTGATAAAATGAAGTAACTTTCTTTTTCTTTGTGAATTCTCTAATATGAATGAAGACAAATAAAGAAAAAAGTTTTCTTAATAAACAATTGAATAGAAAAGAAAACAGACGGAAGGAAAAAAATTATATCTAGAAAATAGAAGTAAATATTTTCTCAACTTTAACGTTACACCCCAGGATGATAATAGGGGCGTCTGGTTTTTTGATCCGCAACCATTAACATTTATGGCATGTTTTCTTTTATTAAATCAGCCACTGAATTTATTCTCTTGAGGTTGAAGAATTATCTCAAGATGAATCATTCGATTTAAGATATATGGTAAGTTACTGATATTGCTACTTCGTTCCGTTTAATCCAATTAATCGTCTTTTTGAAATGTCTGAAATATCATGGGAACAATTGGAATTATTTTATTCTTCTATGTGCCATGTCTCTCAAGGATCTCTGTGAACATGGCGCACCTTAGCTATTTTTCCTTTGGAGCTCTTCGTGAATTTTGTTTATTCCCCATCTCTCCCAATCACTTTTATGTCATCCATTAGTTAGCTTACTCGCTACATTCTGTTGTTGCTCCCGACTTCAATAAGACATGTGTGTGTCAATTTAGAAAATACTATTTGATTATTATTCGTCTTAGCAATTTCAACAGCTAGTTTCCGATTCTATGTCAAAGATTCTTTCTTTGCTTCTTCGTTACACGCACGTGCAGTACATTTTCTTCTCGGAATCCTTCAGTGTGACTACGTTCCAGTTAACTGAAATTTCTTCTTCATCTGTCAGCAGATTGTTCAACATTCGGTTCTATATAGGCGCACTTATATTAGATAAAAAAAGTGACACGGTTTCATTTGTTTATAATGACCTTATACTATTAATAATTTGCTTAACTGTGGAAGCGAACTTCCCTCATTCCAGAGCGCCGTAGGATTTCAGTGACACATTTTCTATTCTCTATTAAAGTATTTCCAAGTTTTAAACACTTCGTAATTTAGTCGCATTATTCATTTTTTTCTAATGAGTTTCCGTTATTATAATTACAACAGTTTGATTAAAAAAGTTTAACATCCAAAATGCTAAAAAAAGACAAGATATAATAAGAAAAATATAATTTTAAATTAAATGTTTGACTTTTTTATACATGACAATATCAATGCAACTTACGTACGCGTAGCCTATCATATTGGTCGATAAATCTCTTCGATTAAAACATGTATTATTGAATCAAATTGGTAGGGAAAATCTGTTAATCCATTTGTTTTTTATCACAGTATCGAATAATTCCTTGGATGTCAGATGGAAAGTTGTAAAAGAACTTGCTGAAATTGTGTAATTTACCGATGTCCATCGATCAATTGTTGAATGTTTTCAAGTCAGAAATGGAAATACAATATCGGTAGGAATAGGAATTATCACTTTTACATTTAACATTGCTTATGCAGAGACGCTTAATATTAGGAATATATTTCAAACTCACCGGAATGAAATAACTATGTATTTAGATTTCAAAGCATTGTAAGATATAAGTGCCTAGATTTAAAGATCATTAATCATGTGTGTTCCTCTGGTATAAATGGCTTCCTTAATTTTTAATCCTTTTTCATCTTACAGTGGAAATGACAAAATAGTTGGATGTACTCTGTACATAACATATACTTCAGCCCTTTCCTTTTCATTATCCATTTGATATTGAACGGCCGACTCTTCTGCAAGAGAAATAAAAGAAATTGCTTAACAGTCATTCTCTCTTTACTATATCTGATAGAATATATAAAGAACCAGGTCGAGATATGACGTCAGGGGAGGCATCTCAATTTTCCTGCTATTACAAACAATCCATATATTAATACTTCTTCGAAAAATACTCTGTCGCCAGTTTAATAATGACAGATCATCGTTTTCAACTAGCTTTGTAGTAGTTTTGAGGGAAAGGAATGGTGCATGTCGTCCAAGCAATTTTTCACAAAAATGTCTCTATAAATAATGGAAAATCCATGAATTCTTGTTAATGACAATCCCATTGAGATATTTAACTTTGGGCCTGAGGGATATTTATAAAATATTCCCGTGGGCGTGTAACAAGCATCAGAAATATACACTATTCCTTGTTTTGTTACATTTCTCTTCCTTTAATCTGCTTATACTTTTATTCTTCTATATATGAGTTCGTATGTGGTAGATATAATTTCTTCGTAACATTTTACACATGTATATATGCAATTAGGCACAAAAGTTATTTAATGCAAATATTATTAAAATACACAGACATTTTGCCTCGATTATTTTCAATAATCACTTGTCGAAAATTTTTAAAAATCCCTCTCAGTCAAGGAGGAAATTCCGTCAGAAATTTCCAAAGCTCATTTCGGAAGATATATATATATATGTGTGTATTTGGGCAGTAATATATCTTTTATACAAGTTTCATTAGAATGAACTGACAGTTTAATTCAACACACACAGACCTGTGTCTGTGTGTCTGTGTGTCTCGAATTCTAGGTGAAAAAATATTTTCACCGAATTGTCATTGCGAATGCATGAGACAACAGTTTCGTCTATTCTGTCCCATGTTTGATTTATAGTAAGTTTAGGTTTATTTACGATATAGTACATGGTTAAGAACCGGAAACTGATAATCGATTTTTGTCATCAAATTACCAACGATTACTAAGTTAAATCTGTTACCGCAACATACCACATTCAAAAGGCATGAATATACACACACACACACACACACACACACA
>OZ038482.1:38145094-38237594 GCA_964036315.1 Acanthosepion esculentum | reverse complement strand
TAAATTCATCGGTTGAATGAATAAAACAAGACATTAGGTTTTTTATTCTTCGCATTGCTTTTTTTTTCATAAAAACGTTCACGTGCACTAGGCATATTAAAAAATGACGAGCAGAAATTTAATTATAAAAAGTGATTAATCAAAATTTCTCATGAAGAAAAATAAAAAATACTGAATTATCGAAAAATCAAAGATGAATAAGAAATGATTTTCATGAAATTTTTGTATTCATAATATTAGAAAGATTTTAATCAAGGACGACTTCTCTTGGTGTTATGTATTTTCGACTTTGTTTCTTTGGGAAAAATAATCTAATGCCTCATATCAATTATTATTATTTGTTATTAATTATTTATTAGTAAGATTAATGGAAATACAGTGATGTGTATTTGTCAGTAAGAGACGGAAGAAGAATGGGAAATTAATAATAATAATCGTTTCTTGGAGGTTTTGAATTGTCCTTACTAGAACGTTTGAAAAATTATACATTAGTGTACAAAATTTCAGAACAATGACATTCCTTCTATACCTCCTTCAGTATTTACAATTATTATTATTATATTTCGATTTCTTCTATAGTCATTATTGCTGCTATTCTGCTATTAGTGAAAAGGCCTCATAATTTGAGCTGAAATGGCTAGGGCTGACCGTAAGTTCTATGCAAACAGTTATTTCTGTCGTACTTCTTGCTCGTTTTCTTCAGACATAATTTCTGTTGTTTTATTGCCCTCTCCTTAACATTTAATTTTCACATCTTCTTACGCACCCAGTAACTCCTTGCGTTTAATGGGTTAAAAAGAATATTTTATTTTTGTGAGGTGCACGGACCTTTATCACCTCAAGTCGATTCTCGTAAATGCAATACAAGATGATCAGTTATATCACGGAGAAAATCTTTCGCATTCAGCAAATTCTTGTGTCGTGGTTTTGCATTTAGAATTATCCGTAAAAGTTAGTGTCTATTGTCTGTTGATTAACTGTTTTTTGTTAGGGGTTAACTGATCATTTGCGTCTTCTTTAAAGCTGAATCATATTTTTAGGTGTGATGGGGATTGTGAGATTAATTCCTTTTTTCTTTTTGAATGACAATGATTTTTCAACTTATAAATCCTATTATTTAACTGAGCGAAGATGAATGAATACCTTGCCCAAGAGTATTAGCTCGTAAGTGAATATAACAAACTCGACTGGAATTCGAACTCGGTTCTCACATTTCTCATTCTGAGCTATTCTCCATTACAGCCCTCTCTTGTGTAAGGGGATTAGAAATCTGCCTCAATGTAATATGATACAATGCTGCAAAGGTATCAGCTCCGTTGGTTTCGATTACATATGGACTATGCAAGCTCAATAAAATGTAAGTGGATTATTATGATTGCTCCCAACGTATACAAATTGGCGGATGTTGTGGAATACCGATCGTCTTCTGGACAAAAGCGAATGGTAATTGTAATATTAACCTTTTCAATATAATGAAACATCCGGCATTCATCGATCGAGAAGATTGTACTATTGTCGGTTGAAATTTATAACATCTTTCAGGAATTTTTTTTTTCAAATCTAATAGTTGTTATCGCTCTTTCCGATATTTCTTTGGCTTTATTTTCTAACATTTTATTTGAAGCCGTGTGGAATAACAACATCTTATATCATGATTTTCTCTTAGAGTTAGATGTGCTATCCATTTTATATCCTGATGCTGCTGATCACCCTCCGATGATATGGTTTCAGTTATTCGTTATATTTCTCTGTGATTCTGTAGTTCCAGTCTACACGTGTAAGCTTCACCAAGATCCACACACTTAACTCATTTGCAGCCATTTTTAAACAATTATCTCTTAAAGCGTTTAATATACAGCTGTCAATTTAGATATTTCTGAACGGGTTTGGCGCCATGCCTGGCATACATATAGACGTGTATATGTGACATGGATATTTAAAAGAACAGGGTCGAGTTTTGTGGTTAATATTTATTTTTTTATTTTTATAAATTTGTGTTTTTTTTATGTTCAATTTCCTTATTCCCTGTACTTAACTTATTATAATCAATCCATACGAAGAGTTATTTGAAGTATTTGATTTTTACTAATTCCATATTCTGAATATTTTACGATAGACTCATGCTATATGCCATCAGTATTTTCATTCCAATTCTACATCTTAGAAAATCACATAGCATTGTCTTATCTGTTTAGTATATTAAACATGGATTAAACTACGATGTATCATTCTTCAGCGGACGTGAAGTTCAACTGTCAGAAAGTATTTAAAAGTTTCATGTGATTTGAAACACATTTAGTGCTTACTTTACGTCGATATTGATAGATTTATACAATCGACTTGGTTTCCATAAATTTTATAGATGTAGTTAGAGATGCCATTATGTCACATAGTACGTTGATTAAAATAGATAGAGTGAGAAAGTCACATCCAGTCAGATTCAAGGTAATCAATATGGGGACATCCGCAAAGTAGACAACGACAATATTGCATGAATAGCTCAGCGCTGACATCAAATATAATCACAAGAATTTTATCTTTTATGTCAGGAACTTTAAATACGTGGAATATATTTGCCCTCCGCATCTTTTTCCCCTTTGCCTGCCAATTATTTTTTAATTGCTTATCATTTTCTTCGTTCAGAGAAATTGTGCAAATGAATGACAGAAAAAAAAGTTTACACGTCCTTTCAACTTCTTTACTTGCTTTCACTTTTTCATATGTAGGATAAATTCTCTACACCATTTTTTCATTATATATTCCATAAATTTCAACATTATTTTCCTGGTGTTACACATCAGTCGCCTATATTCCCTATTTTCTTTAAAAGGTCTTCGCCATTCGCATTTTATTTCGATAACATTTTCTGAAATTTTATGCGGAAGATTATTGTCAATAGTAGTAGTTAGGCATCTATGAGAGATTCGACAGAATTCACATGCCTATTGTAATTAGTACCTACATATTAATATAGCAATATTTTCTTTGCTCGTGAATGCATTTTTCTCTCTATTCCTACGTTGTATAATATCCGCGAGGATATCATTCTCTGTTCCTCCACTCCTTTGGGTCCAACAGCTGATTCCTACTAAGTATAAAACACTGGCAATCTTTCAAGGATGTCGTTATACACATTTCACTCACTTCGCCTAAATCTGTCATCATTTTCATGCTTCTATTCTATGTGAAATCTCTGTTTAACCGCCTTTTACTCGATATATTTTGAGTAATCTTTGCTAGAACTATATGTATTATTATTATTATTATTATTAGTCCACATAATCTGAATATTTTTACAGAAATTTAATTGCTCATCGGGCTGAGAGGTATATAACCTTTTTCTTGTTTGTACGCCATTGTACATCTTTCAAAGTAAAATTATTATAACTTCGCATTATTGAACTTACATAGAAAACACGTTATTTTAAAAAAAATACCATAAACTTCAATCTATATTGTAAATAGTCCTTTCTTAGAACAAAAGTATCACAAATTTTTGAAGCTAGAACAAAAATGTGGAATAAATAGGTGTCGTGAAGCAAAAAACACCATAAACCAATGTACACTTGTTGTAGATGGAATTTATTTTACTTGTTAGGGCCTAAGGCGACATCAGGTAGAAATACTCGTTCCGGTAAGCTCACGGAATTTAAGCAACGTCAAGGCTAGTCAGCATTTAGATGGGTGTCAGCTTGGGAATAGAAGGTGCTGTAAGCTTGGATGTGCAGGTGATGTTCAGGATAATAGCTCAGAATTTTTATTCCGAGAGCCGATTTCCAATTCCCATTGATTTCGTTATAATCCCTACGCGCAAATCGTCTTGGGAAAGGTATGAATGCATTTCCACAATTTGTGTGTCATATGTAATTTAAACGGCAACTTTGGAAAGCTTCCGATGAAATCCTGGGATTTATGACCGAAAAACGGACGTTTTGAACAGTTTTTCGTCGTTTTCCTTAAAGACATAAAATCTAGCATTATCAAAACCACTTATGTTTTGAATGATGGCAATTTTTTGCGGCATGTATGAATAAAATCGGATAAAAAATGAGGAAGTTATAGAAGTTTTTATTTTAAGCAATTTGTGTGTCATATGTAATTTAAACGGCAACTTTGGAAAGCTTCCGATGAAATCCTGGGATTTATGACCGAAAAACGGACGTTTTGAACAGTTTTTCGTCGTTTTCCTTAAAGGCATGAAATCTAGCATGATCAAAACCACTTATGTTTTGAATGATGGCAATTTTTTGCGGCATGTATGAATAAAATCGGATAAAAAATGAGGAAGTTATACAAGTTTTTATTTTAAGCAGTAAGAAAAACACGATTTTTCAAAGTTTTTTGCACTTATCGTGTGAGGCCAATATCGCAGTAAAATTGTCTAGCACTCTTCTTAAACCTCGTAACAAGAGCTATGTATGCATTAAATGCAATGACAATCAGGTCATCCAGTAAAAAATTTGTTCGCATGAAATTTTGCCGTGGTTTATGCAAAACTTCGTACCAATCTTCAGTTTTATCGATTTACCGGGGTGTGTGCTGGAGATTAAAAAGTTTGTCGAGACTTTTGTTAGAAAAATTGTAATAATTGTGTACAATTTCTTCGAAATTGGTGGAGAAATTTAGATGTGGTTAAATAGACATTTTCTGTTTTATAGATATAGATAAGTCGGCGGTGTTATCCTTGATTTTTCATTATTAAAGGAATTATATAAGATTCTCCACAAGAACAAGCATATGTCATGATCAATAATGTAATAAAAAGAAAATAAAAACAGTTGCATCATTCTTTCAATTGAAGAGGAAAGCGATGCCTCGAAATTGTGTTACGAGATATGGTCTGGTGTCCCCGCGTTTCATCTCGAGGTTCTCGACAAGATCCAACGACGGAAATGCAATGTAATATTTCCTAGCATGAGGTCTCGACCCAGTCACTTTCTCACCGACCGAACGTGACCTGACGAGCTATTTTCACTGGTGCTCCAATTGCATGATTTAAGCGTGCTACTAGGTTGGCATCTCGATCTCGCTCTTTTACTGTCGAAACAGTAAAATGTAATCGCCGCTTCTACTCCAACAGCATTTTCTCTCGCAAATTTCGACAGTGAAGATCCCTTCCTCGTACTTGCTTCCATTTTAACTATAATCTTCAAAAATTTAAATGTAATGTCGATCGACATCTTCTGTTTTTTTTTTTATCTCCGTTCTTTTTCTCCTCATCTTTTCCTCAAGCCCCCACTCTATAACATGGTCATCCAGTAAAATCCCTTAACTACATTCTCTGTAGCCCCGTGCGTTCTAGTGACACTCTCGCCTTACTTAGGGCGAAATGCTTAAAAAAAAATAAATAACATTTTTTTTAAATTAAAATCGAACGCCAGACGTATGGCACCCCTTGTAAATAGACGGTTCTCCAGCAATGAAACAATATATATTATTATTC
The DNA here is from genome assembly GCA_964036315.1 of Acanthosepion esculentum. NCBI lineage: Eukaryota > Metazoa > Mollusca > Cephalopoda > Sepiida > Sepiidae > Acanthosepion > Acanthosepion esculentum. Next base: position 38,232,151 of record OZ038482.1, on the reverse strand, counting down.
TCTCTCTCTCTCTCTCTCTCTCTATATATATATATATATATATATATATATATAATCTTCCTGACAGAGGGCTGCAATATTTGAACCCACAATGAGATTAGACTCAACCAAATTCCGCGGTCAGATTTGCCACGCTGAAGATTCCATATATTTATTAATCCTCGGAAACGGTGTAATTCTATCTACTACTCCAGATATAGGTTAAAAAGTGCAGCGTTATAATACAGAGATAGATCGGATGATTGAAAGCCAAATACTAGACATCAGTCGAGTCGACAACTTTCAAATCCTTATACTGTTTCATTCGCCGGAAATATATATTTTCTATCTCATTTGCTTTAATTGTACTACTGTCAGTATCAACATCATTATATATTCTGTGATGAGGCAAAATTCCCGAGACCACCCACTTCTTACTATTTTTCCAGAATTCAGAAGTTTTTTTTTCATGGAATACATTCTTGGACGTGAAAATAACAGCAACAGACATAGAAGAACATTTCTATATCCAAACAGTAATAAAGAAACATCGATAAATAGTAACCTCATTCCCGAATATGATTTGCGTTAGTATTTTCTGCACAGGTTTTATACATTTCACGTGTGCTGAAAATTACTAGGTTTTCATAGATTCCTCAGATTCGAACCAGAGATGTTCTTGGCTGAGTACATTCCAAGAGATTTAAAATAGTGAACTCGGTGATGAAGGTATGGCTTAATTTAAAAGCTTAAAATAACTGTAACTGCACTGACAATATCAATTTATTTTTCAGTAAGTTTTAATATTATTCTCTAATTTATTAATCCTGAAATCAGGTAACACCTTATGAAATGCGCGTATTTCTTTTGTCCTTTTTTATCACACGTTTTTCATTATCATGGCTTGTTATGAAACGTTCAGGAATTAAGAGAGAAAATAAAAGCAAGGATCAGAATAAAAATGTACTATATATATATATATATATATATATATATATATATATATATATATATAAAGAGAAACTCTGCAAAACGATACATTCTCTCTTTCTCTCCTAATTTCATTATATATATATATATAAGGAAGGGAGAAAGAGAAATGGATAGAGAGTATTGTTTCACGGATTTCCTCTTTACGCATAAAATAATTGTTTCCTCAATTTATTATAATTAAATTTCCAAGCGAATATCTGTTTAGTTTCCAATCGATTCCCGCGTAAAAACTTTGCTCGTTTTTTTTTTGTTGTTTATTTTTTTGTTTTGTTTTTGTGCGTTGAAAAATAGTGGAATTTTTTTTCCGAAGATCGCAGCTTGATTTTATATTTCAGCGTTCAAATTAATTAACTGAAAAAAATGCAAATATCCCTTCTATTTTTTTGAAAGGTAGTGCTGTTGAATTACCTTAATATGTCCTAGTGTTAACATTCAACGAATACGCACCACTAAGAGAGACAGAGCGCATGCGCAATCGTTGCAGAAGCCAGCAGCAATAAAACGGTTAGATTATTTTCAATTTCCAGAGACATTTTCCCTTTTTGGTTCGCTTCCAATTCTGTTTTCATTTAATAAATTCGCTCTTTACTCGTGAAGTAAAAGTTGCAAATTAAATCATCCTATTCTCGGCAAATACGAAAAAAAGTAAGAAAAAGTAAGTAAACTTACATAAATATATTTATATGTAGATCGGCTAAAACCTGCTCTTTCAGACAGATATGTGTTTTAGCAAATATATAGTGTTATGATGGGTTTCAAAATCTGAATAAAGATTCACATTTCCACTCCATTTAATATTTCATATTTCAAGTATTATCGCTGTCTCAGATTTTAAGTTTGTAAGACTGTCTGTTTATATGTAATTCTACATCCAATATTAGCATAGCAAATACTTACTTTGTAAAAGAATGCTGCAAATTCTATTCTTTGTGTTTTCTGTTTGACGGAAAACTCAACTTAGGAATATTTACATAGTTGAATAATATTTCAAAACACACTCATTCAAACATACATAATATGTGACTGGTATTAAGGAACACTTTCAGTAGTCTATAAATGGAAGACGACATAATGCAATATTGCATGCCATTATTAGGAATACATATATCATACTTTTAATTTTGGGCACCTCGAGGTGGTGTAATGGTTAGCAAGTTTGTCTCGCTAGAACAATTACGACTGAGTAGTGAGTTCGATTCTCACTGGGTGCCCCCCTAATTTCGGCCTTGTGCCACATCTAAGCTGTGCTTAGAAAATCACTATCATACTTTTAATTTATTCATTTTACTACAATCAAGACTGTAAAGCAACTAAAACGCAAAAGGGTTAATAAATGTTAGAGCATATGAGGGGTAAAAAAAAAAAACACTTAACAGAAGGGAAAGATAAGACAGAAGGTGACGATTGGCATAGTATTGAATTTTTGAAGATTAAAGTTGACTGGGAAGTAAGATACCGGAAGAAGGTTCCACAAGCGAGGGTAGAATCTGTTAGCATGGTAATTACGATTACATATAAATATATCAACGGTAAAATGATGAGATACTGATGTTAATATATTACTACGCTTAAATTAATATAATCTAGGCACCACAGATGAAAGCTCATCAAAACAGTTAATATGAACTATTTATAGAAAATAAAAGTGTAAAGCTACGTTTTGCCGATATAAAAGTAACTGAAACCGGGATAAAAGGCCAGGAACAATAATTACAAGTTCTTTTTATCTTTTATCAGGAATCTGTAAATTTTTAACACGAGCAACAGACCATATGTGGTAGCTGTATCCAAAGCAAAGTCGAAGGGTATACTTGTAACTATGTTAGAGAGGTTATGTTGAGAAAATATTATCTCGTATGACACATACAATCAGAATCCGTAGCAGCAGACCTAGCAATTGATTCAATATGGTCTTTCCACGTTATCTCAGCAGAAAACGTTAATTCGAGAAAGCGCAAAGGGTCACTCACCGGTAGGTTAGCATTAGCCTTGATGATGGAAAATAGTAAGTGTTCTGTGAGACTTAATCTTTCACTTTTTACTTTCCCGAATTAGGTCATTTTTAGATTAGCTTAAAATCTGAGCTTAACGAAACGATCAGACCTACTATTAAGACAGGCGCAAATAGTTGTCAACCACATAAATACAGAATTCAAAACTGATGAAATTGCACACACACACACATATATATATATATATATATATATATATATATATACACTTTAAATTTACTTCATATATGTCACCTGTTAACTATGCGTAATCATCGGACGCTTACACGAGAGTTCATCCTATATATTTCAGCTGATTTGATACATAAGGGTGTAGTATGACATATATTATATGTCATTTATTCATTTCAACATAAGAAAATAATAATTCTGTTTACACTCAACGCTTACGAAGTAATATTTTCAGATCATTTCAAAAATACCGATACAGGAGATTTAATGTTTTATAATTGTATCCACACAAAACCTAAACGATCAGGCTGAGAACCGATTTCTATTCGGATGTACCTCTAACCTTTCTATGTGAGAATAACATAGACTATGCCAAAAGAAAGTAACTACTTTCCAGTCATTCACATACGACACTGGTTAGTCTCCACTCATTATGAACTCAATTAGATTCTTTGAATGGAACATCTATTTAAACTCCGGTTTACACAAGGTTTCTTACTGCCACTTGTAATATTTTCTGTGAGGATATGCCCTGCCATCTACACTGGCTCTACTGATCCACATATCTATCTGTCTATATTTCTGTTATGATGTATTATGCACATTATTTACATTATTCGAAATAAAATTTTCAGTTCGACATTCCAACCACCTGAAGAAGGCCGGAGCGTACAACGGTTGAAACGTTGTAATAAATATGGCGCAAAGATGAGGACAATATTCCGAAAAATGTAAATAATGATCTACATCCCTTTTCTATTCTATTTGTAAGAAGGAAATTTTACTTTGATAACTACCTTTTGAGATCCGCTACTTTGTAAATCAGACTCCCTATTGGATGCTTTAATTATCAATATTAACCAATCCAAGTCAAGGGTCATCTGAAATCTATCCTACATAGACTCATAACATAAACTAACTTATTCCTGTGACGCCCATACAGCAATCTTATGTATTAACTGTCTACCTTAAGTGGGTCTTAGACCTTATATTAATTGAACAGTTAGGAGATTTGTAACAAAAAGAATGTGATATCCAGAAAGATAATAAATTTCCCATTTTTTGTAGCAGGCGTGTTAGACGAAAAAATATTATAATTAAGAAAGAAGAAGAATTATTGAAATATGATTTTCTTTAACAGAAGGAAGCAGAACTAAATATAAACTAACATTTCCAAGATACAAAGAAATAATCTATGTCTATTTATTAAACTGATATATTCTTTTGTAAAAGATTATTTATTGAACAATCGACATTATTCTACAGGTGTGAAGGATACACATTTTACAAGTTCAGGAATGTGTTTCAGTCATATTTTAGAATTGTTTCCGAAGAGGTGTAAAAGAGAGTGTTATTTATTTGCTGAAGTCTTTTCACAAAATTGTATACGAAAGATAAAAACTTTTTTTTGGTAAATTAAAGATATCCAGTCTGAAATAAAACGCGCCATTTATTTTCCCGCATTTCTTCGAAATCGCGCATAATTTGAATGCTGATAAATCATTGACAGAAGTTCTTTGTGAACGTTTGCGCATGCATTAGATGTAGTGCTGATTTTTTTTTCAGAATGACTGATGTCTTTGAATCATCTGAGCAGGTATAATGTCTTCTTTGTCCACTTGATTTCCATAAGGCCATTTAGAAGGTCGTCATCACTCAAACGCCATTAAAGCCAACGTTAAGCAATATTAACCATTACATCCGTCTTCATGAACTTTCTTGATAGCCAATTATTCTAAATATTATTTTTCTTTATTTTCTGATGTTTCAGAGGCTTTTTGATCGGTATGCTTAAATTAAAGAAACTAAACGAGGAAAAAAACTTTATGTAATTTTTTTCGATGGAATTTGAAGATAATATTCTGCGGAGACTGCTTGAAATGGCGCTTTTAAATAATCAAGTTGAAATGGGAAAAACTGTCCTTTTCATTTCGCTCTTTCAAAAGATAAATATATTTGGGATTTTACGACAAAAGAAATTTTTAACTGCTTCTGCAAAATGTTATTATGAACCATATATATATATATATATATATATATATATATATATATAAACTTTTCAGATAGTGTATCTTTATTGGAACAAAATGAGACGAGAGGAAAATTATTTGTTCGACGCGTTTATCAAGGCAATGTAGGACTTATATAGTTGCACATGCTTAGATACAAAAGTGAGGATGTCATAGCTTTATCAAGGCTTTTAAATTTATGAATATTCATCAGCTAGTTGAAAGTTGAGTCAAAATATGCAGAGAACACAATAGGTCTTAATTCAAAGTCTGTCAAAAATTATATATTATATATATATATATATATATATATATATATATATATATATATATATATAATATCCTTTACTCCACAAAATATTAAAAGGAATAGTAAATTAGTCACATACTGGCATTTGGATAATGGGTAGAATTATATTCTATACACTCTCTGAAATTATTATGAAAATTATATCAACTTCAATCATCCAAATTTGTTTTAAAACAACTGTCAAATTTAAACACAACATTTAGATATCAAAATAATATCCGACTTTAAATTTGAGGTAGTATCAATATTTTTTATTGAAGTTTTTGATGTATTCTTAAAAAAGACTTCTATTTGAATTTAATAGGAAAAACAAATGATCACATTTTACTTCGATTATAATTTACGAAAATAATCAAAATTGATCCACACATCTAACATAACAAATAACAAACCTATATGATAACTCTTTGATATAGTGACTTCTCAATAAAAGCCAGTAATTTTTATCGATTGATTTTATGTATTTTTTTTTACTTAGGAGGGTCAGTCACCGACAGGGTAGATTTAATTCTTTCTCATAGGTCTTCATTGCTGTTATATTGTTTGTCACCTTGATATAATTTCACCTTCACAACTGAGCATAGATTTTTCATCAGATTCCAGTAAGGACTTGATGGTAGCCCTTCCATTTTCTTCCCCCCTGTAAATATTATATGCCCAAAGCGTTCTCGGGTAAGCTTAGATACAGAAAATGTGCATTGTCGTGCATAAATACATAACTTCAAATTGATATAAACGTTTTTCATAATCTCGCAATAGTTAGTACTGTTTATCTCCTTCATCGATTTTGAATGGTCCTATAATGGTTTGGCCGACAATCCCAGCCCATATCATAACACTACCGCTTCTTCTGGTCTTCTTTTAGCCACATGTACATCTGAATTTGATAAAATCTATCCTTTGGCCTATCCATCCTGTCCATTAAATGTCACTCGAGATTTGTCCGTGAAAATTACTTTAGAAACATCATTTTTCAGGTACTTTCTGGCCCAATTTTGAAGCTTTAAAATATTTGCTTTAGTGACAGAAGTTGCCTAGAAGATATTTTTAAAGATCCCGATACACAAAGTATTCTAAATCTTTTGTCCGTCTTAACTCCCTCAATTCCAGCATTTTCAAAGGTCTGAGTGTTGTTCAAAAGTGGTTGTTTCGATATAACTTGCTTTAATTTACGTTCATCTCAAGGAAGCAAGTCAGTAAAGCCTTTTTTGCTTCGAGTTCTCAACTTACGTTTTCAATAGATTTTCATAAAACTCATTTGATATCTCAAATGTAGACATTCCCTCACTCAATAACTTTATTTTCTTTGTTTTCTTTTCCCATGTTTCAACTTTTAGCTTGTATTAAATATCAGATGTCTTAAGCTAATATTTGTTGAATCTGCACAATAACTTCAGTCAGTCCATTTCTGTACATTCCAATTGCCTCATGAACTAACCAATACAAATGACAGAAAATTATTTAAATAATTTAATTAGGGTGGAAATAGACGCGATTAAATTTGACAAAATTTGGTTCAGTAATTTTGAGTTATTGACGTTTATTTAATTTGCATAATAACTTCAGACAGGCTGTATATTAATCTAATATTGATTGAATTCTTATTACCATAAGTGGTCTATATTAGAGCGACAATGAATTCATGCTAAAAGCTGTACGTATCATTTTTTATGTGTGACTTTCATTTACGTGATCACAAACAATACAATCTTTAATTATATCTCTAGTAGCATACGATGTCTTTTTGCATTCTCATAATGAAATAAATGTTTGCCAAAAGGACTGAAATTTAAAAGTAGACTATAAATGAGTTAAACGCTAATTGGCTATTTCTGAACCGAGGTAAAATACCTGATGAAAAAATCCAATTTTATTCATTATCTGTTTCTTTTCCTGTTTATCTAGCGAAAAATACTGACTTAACTTTGTAAACGGTCAAGAACGAAACAACTTATATAATTCAGTAGCCCTGCATTTATGCCTTCAATCAAACCAATGCAATCGATTTGAATATACTTTTTAACTTTTTAATGTCCTTTATGATATAACATATAAACGTATATATGGTGTGACAAGTATATTCTTGAAATTTCTCGATCTTCATTTTTTGTAGAAATTTAACACACTCACATATATTAATACATTAGTTTTCATAACTCCCGGCATAATAGTTAACAAGTGACTGCTGAGTTGTGAGGTACTGATTATGAAGCGCTTTCTGCGACATGAATTGATCATAATCCGGTTCAATTAGAATAGAAAGAACCAAACGTTCTTTATCTTTCTCTCCAAGACAAATATAAATTCAGTAATACAGAAGCATGATTATTCATTTATTGTAATCATCAATTACAACATGGTATTCAACTATTCAATAATTCGAGACGTATTGCTTCAGACATCTTATTTCTCTGTTTTTTAGAATTGTTTTTTTTTTTTTTTTTGAAAGAGTGATTACTTCAGACTTTTCGAAATTGAACATCTGGAGCACAATCTAAGGTTCAGTGTAAATTTAGCTGCATCATCCTTTTCTTACAACTAGAGACTGACATTAAAATGAATCGGTGAACATCTGGCAAATATTAATGTGTGCGCAACAATGCAATAGTAATCTCAAGCACAGCTTGATTCAAGTGTAAAGAATCCCGAGAGAAATTTTTATATGTGGATATAATGAATGTTTCGGATCATTTGTGTACGTTTATCGTTGCGTTTCAGAGCACACTAAGTTATTTCCCGGAAAAAAAATGAAAGCTGGAGTAAATTGCTTGAAACAATATGTCGCGTATATATTTAAAGTTTAGATAGAGAATGTTTGTATTTTGTTATAGTGTCGTTTTGTTTACTACCTAGAGTGTTTCATTTAAACTCAGCTCTATGTAGAATAACACTTGTAAGAACTGCATGTACATTGACATATATTTGAAAATAAATATGTGGGTATCAGATATATTTCGTTATATATATATATATATATATATATATATATATATATATATATATATATATGTATGTGTGTGTGTGTGTGTTGCAAATTTGGTCAATGTGTTATTGCCATAAGATATACTCTAATCATTAACATATTAAAAATAGTATACATGTCTAAACGTAATAATTAATAACTTCAACAATGCACTCTATAAAAACCATGCTTATGAATTCTTATGTCCTCCAATACTAACAAAGGCCAACAATAATGTCATACAATTATTAATATTTTATTAAACATATAAATGTATTTAATGATGGTTCAATGATAGTTTACATATACTCATGGTAATTGCTATTTTTGATTAAGAATACATTATGGTTATTAATCTTTGTTACAGTAAATATATAACCTGTCATGAAAACATGTATTCCTTTCTTTTCCAGGTAAGTGGTAAAATTGCCAGCTTGGAAATCAGATTTGCAAACGAGGCGTAAACGCAACAGTTAATTATAAGTATTTGCATTTTTGTCTTACTTGCATGTACAATTACCTTTATATGCATGCGTCTTTTCTTTGATGTCTATTTGGTTTGTTGTTATATCGGATGTATTCCTTATATGCCTTACACAGATATATTACTGATTTTTGGTAGCCTGCAATACAGAACGATAACCGAGGAACATCTTACCCGGCTAGAAAGTTTCACGTGAAAATTATTCCTTAATAAATTAGTTTCGTGTGAACAATATACATATAATTATTATTAAAGGATTACGTTTATCAGATATTTCAATTAAAATCATTGGTCATACCAAATTACTTGAAATATATCCAGTTTGCCAAAATTGAGTCATGTATCATACCCTTACTAGGTATAATTAGATACATAGATTTGAGAGCCTATTCCAGATTGCATAAATGATAACTATGCCTGTTGTACATCCGATACACAGAGATTCGATTCTATGATTAGATGAAGAAATATCCACATTAAGACCAAATGAGTTTGTTAATAAGCTTTCCTAATACTGTCTTGTTTGAAATGTTTCTGTTTCTTACGGGAACATTGGTGTAGTAGTTGTACTCAAAAAATGTATTAAAGATAATGAGCGAACGTTCATTTCTTTGCAACCGATAATGTTTGCTCACCCGAAATGAGATTTTATACAAACTCTACTCATATATAACAATTTCCAGTTATACTCTCCCCCCTTGCCGTAAACATTCCTTCATTAACATGCCTGGCCTTGTATCCGCGATAAACTTCAAATGTCCAAGAAATTGGTCTCTCGAGGCCCCAGAATACTCTTTCATGTGCATCCGTCTTTCGTTACTAAACTCTCTGGGCTATCTCTTTTTTATCGCCACCCACTTCATCCAAGGATAGCAGTATAGTAATCATGGTTGCTGACAGTATAGAAAAGGCGCATTCCCTCCACACATCTGCAAATATGTTTGTCTTTGGTGAGTTTAATGCTCACTAAAACACGTGACTTTCTAAACGGATTGATGTTTTCGGTGTTCAGATATGTTTTTTTTTCCATTTCCAAATCCTTAAGTCAATACGTGGGCTTACCTACTCGTTTCCCTAAGAAAACCGAGCAAGATGATTCTCTGCTAGATATATTTCTTAACTTATCGCCTCGCCCTTGGTAATTCTGATTATACTAGGGTAGCTATTGATATTTGGTTCCAATCATCTATTAAATCGGAACCCTATATCCACAAAACATATTTCCTTTGCCAGCATGCTGAGTGGGACTCGCACAATGATTTTCTCCGTGGCGTCTCTGGAACTGATATCTTTAATATCCCAATTGAAAATTCCTCCACTGAGGTTTCCTCGAGATCAAATCCTGCATGGACACTTTAATCACTTTTCAGAAATACCAGCTCCAACCTCAATATTCTCCATGGTTCACACCAGCATGTTCGGCCGCAGGAAACTTTATTTTCAGCTATACCAGCGTGACGGCTATCGTTACAACAGGCGCTTGTACTTTGCTGCTCGCAATGAATGTAAGCGAGTCCTCGAAGAAGCAAGATCCCTATTTGATGATAGACTCTTTTCCAGTCTATTTGTGATATAAATGTTATCTAGATCCTTTCGTACTAACGCAGGTGTCACCCAGGGCTTCATCCATGGTCCACCTCTATTTTTAATTTTCATTCATGACCTCCTTGATGGCATCAACTCTCAAGTTAGTATCCACACTGAAGACCGAAGAATTTACTTCTACCTCGATAGTAAGGCATATCATTTTCACAAGGTCAAAACGGTAGTAAATGTCTAAAACTACCCCAAGTCCGTCGTTAATGGGGGCAGAAGATGGCTCGTTAATTTTAACGCCTCCAAAACTAAAATACATCATCTGGGAGACTCCTTGCTGACTTCCATTGACATGGCTGATGCTATCATCCAGGAGATTGGGACGTTACGCTTTTCTGAGCTCACATAATCTGCTTATATGAAGTGGAAAATCTATATTGACACCCTTGCTTGGTCAGCTGCTAATAAATTAAGGTTCACTCTATCGACAAGTTTTCTCTCCAGATTCTTTTTTTACATATCTATGAGTCTACCATTCGTCCATGCCTAGAATATTGCAACCACATATGGTCCGGTGTCTCTGATATTTACCTGGAGCTCCTTCATAATATCTAAATAAGAATTTTCAATATAATTGCTTTCAATCTAGTGTTTCGGCTCCATTCACTTTCCAACTGCCGTAAGTGTGCCTCTCTGTCTTTTCTGTAAATACTTTAATGGTAATCGTTCGAATGGCTTCTTCACCATGGTACATAGACTTTAACATTTTAAGCTCAGTAGTAGACTGGCGTCGATTTCTAATCAATTTCCAGTTTAGCTTGCCAGATGTAACCGTAAATCCTATGGTAACAGTTTCTTCTCTCGCCTTACTCCACTGAGGAATTCAAATCCGACTCCATGATTTCAAGCCAACTGCAATTCTCAAAAAATTATATATAATGTCAATCGTTATCTACTGTCCACCTGACATCACTGCGAAATTAGCTGCTTGAAAATATTTATATTCCCAGCGAATTACTTTTCAATTACAGACGATAAATATATATTTCGATGAAAATATCAAGGGTCTAGACGTAATCTAATTAACTTCCTATCGTTGAATTCGTTCTGGTCAAGGTGATAAATAGCCAGGTTGAAAAATGTGAGGCTTTAGTCTGATACTTAAATATTTAATTCTCGCCAAAATATATCTTATGCAAGAAATTACAGTAATTATCTTCATTTATCTCGACAGAATCACGACATGGTAAATGGTATGTAATTTCACACGCCATATTTATAATTGAAAAAATGGTAAACTTCTTGGAGGATGATTTCCATGAAGGAACGAAACATAAGTAAAAAGTTGGAAATTACTTGCATCGGTGTATATTATATTCAATAATAACATTATTGTTAATTAAAATGTGAGTAATTCTATTTATTCGTCAAACTTAGATAATTTTTTTTCATCACTCAGAATAAGACAGAGGAAAATACTTGAAACGTAATGAGGAAGGAGGGTTGGAAAACGTAAGCCTCTCAGTGTATATCGCTTGCAATAGAGATAGGGAAATCAGCAAGCCAGTTACCTGATGATCTTGCGTTAATGAATGGCGAAACGGAGGGTGCGATAAGCATAGCGAACTGAGAAACACAGGTAAGGGCTACATGGGGCAGGGAATTTTGAGGGTCCATTATCGCCAGTGTCTTGAATAGACGCAGCATATAGATAAATATCAACCTTGTTTAAATGTTTGGCAGACAGAAAATAGAAGATTTATGAGAAAGACAAAACTTATTAACAGCTACAAATAACATTAAGTTGTGGCGAGCTATGGTCGCCTATGTTCTGAAGTGACATGGAAATAGAACAACAACATTTATACATTTGTATGACTGTTTTGAAAGTTTTCATAAATTTTGATATTGTTTATATAACTAATCTGCATCTTTCCCGTTTTTACAATGACAAAACTAGATTCTTTGAATAATTGCTTGCTGATCAATTGGTTTTAGCATGCGTAATATATATATATTTTCTCTTTTTGAAAACTTATCTAACCTAGTATTATTGAACTTTCCCAAAGCGATCAATTCTTGCCAGTATTCGTATTTGTTTTTCATCACTCAATCCCATAGGGTCGTATCTTTCAAAGAGCCTATGCGCACTTATAGTTATGAGAAATGAGTCAACAGAAATAATTTTCAAAAGAAGGATGCCGGGAAAAAGGTAAACAACGTACTAAGAAATATGAAAATAACATTAGAAGCAATGAAAAGCATGGTGAACTGATACTTCGTAAAGGTATTGCTATATATTTAGCAGCGAGTGCTGGACAAACTCAGAGAAAATGAAGACCTGAATCAACAGAAATGTGTCTGTATATGTGTTTGCTTGTGTTGTATAGGCTCTTACCTGTTGGGATGTTAGAGGTGAAACTTGTCATGTGACATCCTTTGGTCACTGGGAAGGCTTTAGTCCACCCAGCAAAAGGCTAGCTGGGACCAGACCCCGGTTCAAGGATAATGTTTGGTAGAAAATCACCCCAAAAGATAAAATTTATAATGGTTCACATGTTTGCGTGCGGCTCACGACACGCTCCCGAGTCAAGAGTGATTTTTTTTTTTCTAATGGCTGAACTTGGGTTTGAGGCCACCGGGAAGCATGTGGCCAATGGCGTTTTTATTTCCTTTCAGAGACATTAAAAGAGATCATATTTAGTTTTAAAAATATTTAGTTTTAAAAATTGCAAAACATCAGAGGACTGTAATATGAGGTTAGCCGGACATATGGTCAGCGCGAAAAATCTCAGAAATGAGGTCCCAGTTGATTTATGGAATTTTGTATGTGTACTGTAAAACATGAGAGTTAATATTTCCTGAAATTGAAAGGAACAGTGTTTCAGTCCATCGAATTTGTATACATACATGTATGTACATTATGGCCAATACTATGGGTAAAATAATTCCTTGAATGATGCTAAACATGTCTGCTTTGGTCTGAACAATCGGAACTGGATCTATCCACTAACAGTATAGAAGGTCAATATTAAATTGCCTCAGTTTAATTTCTTACTAAGTTTTGAAAGATTAAAGTATATGAAAGAAATAAAAATGTTTCTTAGAAGTTGTTTTGAAACTAAGAATACCCGAATACATTCCATATTGGGACAACTTTATTCAAGAATAATGCCTCCTAAGATGAAATCAACATTAGGAATTAAATTGGCAAAGGCTTTTGCAATGCAGCGCAAAAGACAATTTCAAACAGGACACATTGCTACAACTACATGTAGAGAAGGCCAGAGATGAACAACTGAGACAGCAATAAACTGAAATCACAAATCCTTCAAGGACAGTAAGTTAGATCTTAACAACTGAGATAGCAGAAGTCTGAGAAACAAATATTTCAGAGATTCAATGAAATATAGATAAACATGAAATGCACAGACATTAAGAATCAGAAGATCAAATTGACTTCAATGATTAAAGTTCAGATTTGAGCACATGAGACAGCAAGTTTTTGAAAAGGAAAGATCGTTAAAACTTCAGGGATGAAAGAATAAGAACTGAACAACAAATGCAAGATGTATCTTTGTAACAAAAGTTGCAAATGCAAAACCAATACAGCATATGACATGCTCAATTTCAAGCAATAAGTGTAATGCATTGGAATTCATCTGTGTTTAATTATTTTCCTTCATATGACTATACGTCTGAACACTCAATTCAAATAGGCACGTTGGACAAACGTTCAAATTATGGTGCAAAATGTGGATAATGAAACATATTGGACTATTTAGTTTCAATGACAAGATTAGACTGGAACATTATAGTGATACACCAGATTTGTTAAAGTATATGTTTGTTAATAGAATCTACAGGAACTTTACAAAAACATCTGTAAATCCAAGAATGCATTCCGAAAGACTTCCTTTGGTGCTAAGATATTTTATGAGTGATAACTTATTCCCACATTCAAAGTGCAGGGACAAGTATATCACTGAATTGTAGTACTGCAACCACTACATAATGAAGACATCAGTGTTTATATATATATATATATATGTGTGTGTATATATATATATATATATATATATATATATATATATATACTTTGTTAGTCATTTGAGGAAGGAAGCTCAAAGAGTTCAAACGAAGAAAAATACAAACATTTATATTATATGAAATCTCCAAGCAGTGATACACGAAAAAAATTGTTATATGATAAGATTCAAATATACTCAAGATGCAGATCGTTCTCCAGAATAGATAGTCAAGATTTCGAAATCAGACACGCTGGAGAAAGTCCTAGGCGATATAATTCACCTGAGCGTAATGAAGTTAATTAATAATGAGAGGTGAAAAGATTGGATGCCATCATCAAATTAGACTTCATTGGAGAGGCAATCAGATAAAAAGGATATGTAACATTCATCCCTCATATGTTGCCTTGCGATATCCATTGTCAATTGTCAATGCAAAGGATAGATATCTAAGCTTCCCCAAGCTGGGCAGAAGCTGTTGAATACATGTTTATCACATCAATAGCCTTATATGCCCCACTTTCGTGATTCGTCTGAATACATTCAATCATCTACACAGAAGTCATCAAATATTCCAACAGTATGTAGGTGATATGAATACAAAAATGGAATGAGAGAGATTAGATTACCTTTTGAGGAACGAAAAAGAACACATTTCTGACGAGTATGCTTACTTGAAAGATGCAATCAATAATGATGCTGCTGGAACAGAATTAACCTAACATTTACATTGCCATCCAGTTTTAAAGTAATCTCCCTTTTCTCCCATGGATTGCATGGATTAACACAAGAACCAATGACTTATATTTGAAAATATAGCCACTCAGATTTATTCATATCTTACACCTGCAAAAGAAATTCAAAATGAACTTCTTGAAGAAAAATCTCATGTTCTTAGACGTAGTCTTATATCCATGATGTTTAGGCTTAAAGTAAGCAATATAATGCACTTACTCGCAAAATAATGATATTTGGTCCGGTTCGATGTCATATGTCCTCTCTAACATGGCAAAAACTTCAGCTTTCTTATGCTTAAGTTTTGACTTGGTTGGCGGAGAATGTTTATCGAAATCAAACTGCTCATAATTTCTCCTGAACTGCCAGATCCAAGTGAAGACAGAAAACATCAAATGTATGTAGTGGTGAAAACACACAGGGTCCATGTGGTACAATAAATAGAAATTATCCCTGTATGAATGTCATCCTGTGTATCAATAAATATTCCAGAGGCTTCCTGCAAGAGGCACGGACTGATGATGTTTATTCATCTTTAATAAGAAGAAAATCTGAAGTTGGTGGATTTCAAAGAATATTAGACAACCGATATGAAGTTGATAATAGATGGATTGTCTCTTACTGTCCTTTCATTCCGAAAATATTTTATGTCGGTATGAACACTGAAATTTTCAATTGTGTGAAATCCATCAAGTATGGATACAAATATGTAAACAAAGGATCATATCCTGCTATGTTTGCTATCCAACAACAATATAATGTGGATGAAACCTGTAATTACCGGCAAGGTCGATACATCAGTAGCGATGAAATATTCTGGAGCATATTCAGTTTCCCCGTACATGAACGATATCCAGCGGTTCAATAATTAGCAGTACGTTTAGAATTTGGAAAAAAGAGTTCATTTTAAAACTTGATTAGCTGCAGCACAGGTAATGTATCAAAGAGAATCATCATTGAAAGACTTTTCAAACTCCGTTCAAACTATCGTTGTCAGAATATTATATTACCAAAGATCCACCATATTATACGTGGAATAAATCAACTAAGAAATGAACCAGAAGAATACGAGGATCTCCAGTTGAAGGCAATTCAGATATCCGATTTGATAGTACACTTGTCGTGCATATAAAGGATGCGATGTATATTTTTTTGGTCCAAATTAACAAAAATGAAAGGCAAATACTGACATCTCATTTTAATACATATATTTACTAAAGTTAAACATATCTTGATATTCTAACGGGTAAACGTATTTAATAAACTCGCAATTGATATCATCTAGGACCTCCAGACGACTTCGAGATCTCCTGCAACATTTATGGACTCTCTACTTAAGTTGATGAATGCTCCAGTAATCCTTGCCTTTGGGGTTAAAACGAGTTTTGTTGGTCTCTCGCACAAATGCGCCCAATAAATAATAAAGGAGATTGCTGTCTGGGGAGTTAAGTGGCTAGATATAAAGGTTGATGTGGTCGCAGAAACTGTCTAACAACAGTGACTGGGAGCTCCTGCTTGTGTGAGTTGGTCCAGAATCCGGTTGCCAGACACAGGTTATTCCGGCAGCTACTCTATCGTCTAGGGTATCATTAACTCCTCAATGCATTTGATGTAGGCCTGTGTCGTGTCTGAAACACTCACAAACAAATTCGGGAGTTTCTTTTATTAGAACAACTCGCTTTGATCGTTCTGATATCTGCCGTAGCTTCATAATCACCATTAAATTCATTCAAAAGTTTCCGGACATTCTGCACTCTTCCTCAGACTGACACCCCAAAACACTAGAATGTTCGTATTGCAGATACCAGCTCAAATACCATTTCGAAATTTCTGGCGGAGAGAATTGCGTCTTGTTGCTATTTTTCCGAAAGAAGGTGACCAACAAACGCTACAATACAATGCAATCGATAAAATCAAAATCAAGAAACGAGCCTACGCGAAATTCAAATGACGACAATTTAACCATCGCACACTTTATAGGGAATCCAAATCAAAAGGAATATTTTTAATTGCGAATACTGTTGCAAGACGTTCAAGATCCAGTGTCTATTGAGGAACTTCATAAAGATGATTGAATTGTTTCCACGATTTACAGTGAAGCATGCGTTAAAGAGGACTGCTTGAGGCTGATAATCAGTGGGATGCAGCACTCTCACAGGCGTCTGTGCGCCATACTTCAGAAAGCTATTAGATCTCATTTTTGCTATCCTTATTAAAATAATTATTGTCTGCTACCCTCAAGGCTTGTGGAATAAATTTACAGATGATCTCTTTGAAGAAACACCAGAGATATCATGATATTTTTGTTAATTAGTATCAAGAAATTAATAATTCCGTACTGATTGTTATTGAAAATCGAATATTGACCATGGGATGGCAAGATGGACCAAAATATGAACTTCAACAGACTCTCAGCGATGGAGGTAACCGATTAACAGGATATGTGAGAGCAACTTCATATAATCCAATAATGTTAGATGAATATGTTTAAAATCCTATTGGAATGATCAAGGATGTCTAAAAATTGTCATATGACACAATCACTGAAAAAGTCATGTACCAGAAAGGAGATATTTTCCCTATATAATCCAGAACTGGGAAAGTCTTTTAACAATTTGATATGGGCAAAACTCTGAAATGAATGCAGTATTAATTTGGCTGTAGCATCATCTAGAACTGTATATACATTATAACCAGTGGATAGAACTGCTCGTGTTTCATTCAAACATCTACTTTACCGTTATACGAATGGAAATAAAGTCGGCAACAGAAAACCTGTTGGATAGCAGAAGTTATAAGACAATGTCACTTTGATGAATACACTAAGATGCATAAGAGAGTTCTGCGAGCTATTGCTCGAATGTTACCAGCCGGTCTCTGACGTGAGGATTCACCGTAATTTTATCAGGAATTGTCAGGCAAATCCTTCCAGTTATGGAAAATGGAACAAAAGCTTATGAGATTCGAACATGCTTAAAATCTTCCAGATTTGGCAAAGTTTCCAAAACAAAAACCTGCAAACATCTATAAGAATTGTTCTGAATACTTATCGAATGATTGAAGAATTTCGTAAAAGATTATTATTCCTTGGAGAAGGAAGATATCCAGTGGGCCACCAGCTTAAACCTAACACCAATAAGCACCCTGGTGCAGTCTGGGGAAGAATTAATGAACAAATCCTTCCCAAACATCAATGAACATTATCAGAATCACAAGTGCTACAGTGAGAGAGTAATGTTGCTCCCAAAAATGTTACTGAGAACATTAACTTTAAAACCTTGCAAATCCTTACCAGAGAGTGTCAATCATATAAGTGCATTGATACAGTTGTAGAGTGAATTATCTCTATGTTGTTCCATCAGTAGTGTTATAATGGTTGCTAGATACAGCAAGACATTTTAGGAGAACCAGTCTTGTAGTTCTTTAAATAATGCCACACATTATTGAAGCAACAATTCTGCTAGGCTGTGGTAAAGGAGAAGATGTTTCCATTTCAAGAGAAACTTTGATTCCAACAGATGTAGCATTTCCTTTTCAGATATTGTAATTTCCTGTGAAACGAAACTTTACAATGTCCATAGATAAATCCCTTGGACAAACCGTCTCAGTGGCGGGATTACACCTTCAAGAACTAGAGTTTTCGATGGGCAACTTTAGTCTGCATTTCTAAGTGTTTGAAACAAAAATAGTATGTTTGTTTTCATTCATCAGGAGAAAAATCATAGTTTATAAAGAAGTCTTTCATGATGATTTTACAATGATCATGCTCAGGTTTGCCGATCATTTGTTCTGATCTCATATTAGAATAATTTGAATTGCAAAATTAGAATAATTTTAGAAGATAATGAGACAGTTGTATTTGAATTGCTATATTTATATGGTTCTGTTAGATTTGACTTTTCTTGTTTTCACATTATTGAAATTTAATTGTTTTGTTTACATATTCGGATTAGAATATTTTTTAAAGATAATTAGAATATTGTATTCGAAGATTTATGCTTTCATGTGTGCTGTTTGCCTTAATATAAGAAATTTATAAAATATTTCAATATTTTGGTGATTTTTTACCGGGTAATTCCGGGTACTTCTACTAGTAATTATATATAGATCGGGGTGTGTGTGTGAGGAAGAGAGAGATGCAGATGAGAGATCTGAACACGCTGGAATATATTACATAATATTTGATTTAATAAACAGATAATCATGTCGTTTTAATGTTTATATTTGCCGGTAAATTGGTTCATTAAATATAAGACATAAAATGGTCATTTAGGTCAACACCCAGCGGCGAAAGTCTGTTTCAACCTCAAACGAAATGCTCTGAAACAGACTATCGCCGAATATATGAAAAAAGATACAATATTACTGAATCTACGTCTTTATTTATATTGTTTTTTTTTAATATATATTTCAATACACATACACATAAATCTTAAATTTCATAACAAAATAAGTCATCCCAAAATTCATAATTGTAAATATGATTCAGAAAAAATATTTTCTTTTGGTTTAGTTTACATTATATATATCCCATGAAATAAAGAAGGTCCTTAGAACATTATAAAAATCAGTCAGTTAATATCAGTTATATATTGAAAACATATAGATTTGCTTCATAAAATATGGCTTAAAATACAGAGAATTTATTTGCAAGCTAGTAAAATGTATAGAAAAATAGTTAAAAAACAAAGAAACTCATAACAGACAGTAATTGCAAGAAATAAGTGAGCCTTGAAAATCTCATTGAAGTGTTAAAAGTACTGAGTGTAATCGATTGGTAATAAATGGTGGACATAGGCGTGATTTTGAATTCGATTTGGCTCGATGTATTTGGTAAACTTATTATTCTTGCAAAGATTTGTAGTTCAAGTAAAGACACTCAGCAAGTGTATCTCTATGCAGACTCAAAAGTATGCATATATATATATATATATATATATATATATATATTAAGAACTTATATACACCTGCACATATAAGAATATAGATATATACACGGTGTCACGTATATATATATATATATATATATATAACCATGTGCATCTGATGTTATACATTCATCGTATTATTTTTACAATGCTAAGACACTACTGTATACTTGTGTCTTCTTACACATTCTCAAACATTTCTCTAAAATGTCTAAGTTGGGCGATGAAACTGATTTTATTTATTTCTATTTGGAAGCTGAAAAATGCTCTCAGGCAAAACTTTGATCGGTTGAGATATTCAGAGAAAAGTTAATTAAACCCATCCCGAAGGAAGCCGAATAATTTTAAAACGGACGTAGAAATCAGTCCTCAACTAAAGCAAAACAGATAAAAATATTGGTTGGAATATATACAATTGAATAAACACTTTCACATTTCTATCTATCAATCTCCCAACAGATTTGTGATAGCGCACTTATAAAATAACAGAAATGTGCCGTTTGTGTGTTCAAAGACATACGGAAATTAACAGACACCAAGGTATATGATGAACTTTACAACGTGTAATACTAAAAATAATAATATTGTGTAAGTCGTATATGTGGAATAGTCGCTGCCATTGACACCCCCTTTCCATCTGTATCTTTCTTTTATTTCTTAACACACACACATACACACGCATATATATATATATATATATATGTATAAACATGCATATATAATCTGTCAGACATTTTCGATGAAACTTACTGGGAAGGCATTACTAACCAGATACACAGCTCTATCTCCCTCTCCCACTCTCTCTCCCCGAATACTATATATATATATATATATATATATATATATATATATATATATATATATATAAACACGCACTGATGAAATCTGACAGACATGTTCGATGAAACGTACTAGAGAGGAATTAATAACCAAGTACACAACTATATCTCTCTCTCCCTGTCTCTCTTCGAATACAATATATATATATATATATATATATATATATATATATATATATATATATATATACTCGAAAGCTACATGATTTTGGAAGTAGATTTGAAGACAAGATAATTTGCAAGCTGAATGATGAAACACAGTTGGAACATATAACAATTCATACGATTTAAATCTATCACATGTTTGGAATAAATACAGACCTTCAACGCACATATTCACTTCCTTCTAAGTTATTTGTGAACTCTCTGGCTTTCTCTCTCTTTCATATATATATATGAATATATATGTTATAGAAATATATATATTCTAAAAGTTGCACGTTCATTTTTCCACGTTTCTAAGTTCAAGAACTTCAAGGAAGTGAAAGGAAGGAAGGAAGTAAATAAAAATAAGGACTATCTCAATAAAAGATGGACATAAAAGAGAATGATCTATTTTGGATTCGTCAGAGGAAACAATATGACGCAGAGGGAAGAGTCCTAGAGAAGGTTTGTTATTTATTCGCAAATAAAATATATTTGCCTGTGAATAATGTTGCTTTTATCTGGTTTTCTTGAATTCAACTCCTCTGGGATTTGAACCTGAAATCCCGATTGTTTCAAGAAAGAAAGGCAGAAACTCAGAAGATCTGTTTATTCCAATGGGCTTACTTTATCTTGAAATTGTTGTTTGTGCATTATGTATTGTGTGCTTTTAGCTCTGTTTCGAAAATATGCTAAGATATTTTAGTTTCAATCTCTAATGCATTCTTTCAGTCTCATGTTTGATTCATGTCAAATTCGACAACACGCATCCGTTTAGTACAAAGCAGATATTATCTTAAAGGTTTGTGCAGTTTTAACCCACAAAATGATCTGTATAAGAAGTTTTTTTTCCGTTTAAAATTGATAATTAATATTTAGATAGTATCAAAACTTTTCAAATTAGACAGAATCAGGTTTCCGGTTTCACAATACTTTCCTGTCTTTTGGACAGTTGTACAGTTTTATCCCTTGTATCCTGTTTATGATTGGGTTTCCGGTTCCTTCTAAAGTTTATGTCATTTTACTCTATTCTCTCCTCTCGATATAGATAAAGCTTAAGCTCCATGCTCATAATGCTCCTCCTCTCAAAAGCTAATATAATCCACACAGTAACACTCTAATTTGAATTCGGTGAAAATGAGTAAAAAAAAAAAATTAAAGTAAAAATAAATTTCCATTAACAGATCTCACTCGTTCTCGTGTATATATATATATATATATTTTTAAGACATTTTATGTTTAACATTCTTTTTATAGATACAAATATTTAAGTAAATGCACTGTTTATAATAAACAGTATTAAATGACATTTACCGGCTTGAATGTCCGAGAAATTTTCATAGAAAATATTCGTCCTCCGACAGGATTCGAACCTGTATCATATACGGAACAATCATATAGCCTGACGTGCCTTTTTACCGATTCGGCCGGAGAGGATCATTCGGTAGGCTAGGTCGAATTTACTGCTTTTAAACTTTTAAACAGGCTATATGACGGTTCCGTATAGAATACAGGTTCGAATCCTGTCGGAGGACGAATATTTTCTATGAAGATTTATCGGACATTCAGGCCGGTAAATGTCATTTAATACTGTTCATTATAAACAGTTGATTTACTTAAATATTTGTATCTAATAAAAGAATGTTAAACATAAAAATGTCTTAAAATAATTGTCGAAATTTATCCATTTCATAATATACGCACACACACACACACACACACACACACACATATATATATATATATATATATATTGATAAAATCCACCAGAGACGGATATGCAATCTGCCATCTCGTCTGCAGTCGCTCTCTCACAGACGTACCGTCGCCTCCCTCTGTCATTTTTTTACAAATACTTTCATGGTAACATGAATTTAAGCGTTCTACTTGGCTGGCATCTCGCTCACACCGTTTCACTATCGAAACATGTTAAATGTAGCCGTCTCTTCTAGTTCAATAGCTTCATGTATCGCACCTCTCGCCTGTGTAACTCCCACCCTTTTTACTGTTTGCCTGGTAGCTATAATCTCAAATGTAATGTCAATCGACGTCTCCAGATGACTTGATCTATCCACTATCCTTCTCTTCATCCTTTCCTCTATCACTCCTCTTTGCTCTTGCTCCAACTCTCTGTTGTAACCCCTTGCGTGCTAGTGGCTCCCCGCCTTGCTTGGCGTGAAACGCTTAATATATATATATATATATATATATATATATATATATATTATAAATTAATTGATTTAAAATATGTTTTTTTCGCTACACAGTGATACCATGTTTCAGAAATGGAAGCTAAAGCCCCTGAATTTAATTTTGTTTTTTGTTATTAAAACAAAGACATTAGTTCCATTTCCTCGTCAAGCGAATTTTGGACTCCAAAATTCGCTTGACATGGAAATGTTTCAATCTACACGTTGCATACAGAATTCAGCATACTCATTACTGTACCTGAATGCAATAATGATTGAAGCATAACATAGATATTAAGAACAATAAACGAAAGAAAACTGTTAATTACACAAATGGACAAAGAATTGATTTATAATCTATGGTGTTTATTCACATTATAGGATATAATTCACGCCGGTTTTTATAATCTATGTGACATATTAAGTTAACCTATTGACTAGCTATATATATATATATATATATATATATATATATATATATAATAAAAGTGATGAATATACACATACATATGCAATTATATATACACATACATATATATATAAAAATAATTCCAAGAGTATATGATCCAGGTAGAACTCGATGTCCAGGACAGAGTAAGGATATAATAAAAAGACTTAAAAACTAATATTCCATGGTCATAATTTATTCCAGTGTAATCGTAAGAACGATACATATATATATATATATATATATATATATATATATATACATACATACATACATACATACATACATACATACATACATACACACACACACATATATATACATACATATATATATATATATATATATATATATATATATATATATATATATATATATATATAGTGTATAGTATATTTATGGGTTAAAGTGCTCGGGCGTGTATAAATATAAAAGTGGGCAATGAAGTCAACACCCACAGGCGACAGTCTGTTCCATGTTAAACACAATCGTCATTCAACTATATCGCTCTCGATATATATATATATAGCGTTGAACCTTCAGTAATGTACCTGCGGGCTTGATTCTTTATTTTAATAACACCCAGGCAAAAATGTTACTCTGTGTAAATAATATTGAGCATTATATTAAATAAGCAACTTTTCAGACGTTCTCCATCGGGATTTATGCTATTTTTAACCCATTAATGAAGACCTCTCATATAAAAACCGTTCGATTTTTTTTCCGTTGATACCTAAGCAAATGAACAGATCTTACCTAGTTTTATTCAAGCTGGACAATTCCGTCAATTGAATCTGAGGACAGCTGATGTCTTCTAGCCACTAATTGTCTAGAGACCATTTCATTTTTCTTTTTCATGTATATACTGTCCAGTATTGTTAAAGCCTCTTCGTATGAAGATGCATCCGCGAAATACTAGCCAACTTGTGCTGAGATATATTTGGAGCGATAGTGTAGCTTATTAAAACTTTGATCGCGGAACGTACTTAATAAGTTCATGAAAGTTATTCTCCAGTGAACATAGTCCTGTTCAGCGTCAGATGCGTGGGGGTCATTAGTAAGTTTTTCTGCACAGATTAAATTAGCCATTTTCAAAATGGATAACATTGGGAATTCAATATATGTTAGTAGAATTGTTTGAAAAATATATGAATTTGCTTAACAGTATGCATTGATGAAATCAGCATATCATTACAGTTCTCATGACTATATATGTCCATGACAGTTCTTTACTGGGGGAAATGGATCATGCCACTTTCCCGAATGTTATTATTATTTCCAGGGCCGATACCAGCTCTTGTGCCCCAACCAACGCTAATATATCTCAATTTTCATAAAGCAGAATTCATATAAATTATGAATCTTATTGCAAACTAATTATGTAAAGTCATGGATAATATGTAATAAAGGTGAAAAATTCACCTATAAAAATTTAAAAGGAATAAAATATATCTAAATAAAAATTAAAGACATTTAATAGTACATAATTCCATCTAAAATCAGCAACATCTATCGGCAAATGTTTAAAAAAATCTTCAGATTTTTCTTGTTAAAAAGTTGGATTTTATCGCCTTTAACGATATGGATAAAAATAGTTAAATTTCATAGTGTTCTTTCGAGATTTAGCGCGGGCAAAATAAATTCTCGGATTTTGACAAAAAAAAACCAGAGTGAGGTCAAATTTCGCAAAATTTTCCATACTTTAATATTTAATTGTGCATAATTTAATTTGTACGTGGAAAGCCAAATGTTGATATGATAGTGAGACTCACAAAGCCCTCTCAAGTGTCACCCCCATCGTGGGCATCGGGTGTTGTATGCATCGGCCCTGATTACTTGTTTTATAAAATATAATTTAGTTTAGTGTTGGAGTTTGCAGTATTTGGTCAACAGAAATATTTCGGAATTTAGATATTAGATACATATTTAATTTCCTTGGACAATTTTATCAGTTTATTTTTTACTTAATGAAAAATACATGGACATATTTATTATGACAAATAATAATTTTATATTAATAAAACGTGTGCCAATATTCTGCTGTTATTTTTTATTATAATCGATTTATTGATATAGGAAATATATTAAATATTAAATGAAAATTCTGTTCACGGTAATTTAATTAAATACAATACATCAAATTTCGACTGGCATCATCAGTTATTTTTAAACACTGCAGAATCAACGAAACTTCTTGTTCTTACTTATTTTCGTAATTATAATTTCAGCACTTGCATGTGCATAAGTATTAATAACAACAATATTTTGACCCTGAAATATAAGTAGTATTTTGTTTACTCAGTTTCTCTCTCAAAGATTCTACAGGAAATGATGTGTTAACAAAAACTAATATGTATACCTGCCAACATATGCAACGTCGCAATATATTGCTATTTTCTTGTTAGTTCCATGAATATTGTTAAGATGAGCTCCATTTATCTGTTTCCCAACTTCGAATCAACAAGCTTATCTTGAATATATAATTCGTTGATCAGCATCCTACGTGGATGGTTCGCTGAACTATATAAACATAACTTCTTCAATTCAAGGGACAGACTTGATCTTATTCTCAAGACATGAGTTTTTTTAATATTTTCACCCCAAGCAAGATGGAAATGTTACTAGCACGCAGGTAATTACGGGCTGTGAAAATGAAAGAGAAGACTGAGAGTAAGGAGGATTGAGAAAAGGATAAAATATGAAGGAAATGTAAGAAGACAAAATGTGGCAATTGACAATCCAATTATCCGGGAAGCACACAAACAGAAGGGAGATCTAGAGTCGAGAAAAGAAACTGTTGGAGTAAAGGTTTCGGTTGCATTAAAGATTTCAAAGGTAAACAGGTGGGACCTAGACGACAATAACGCAGCAGGCTCAAATTCATATCGTCAGAGCACGAGGGAAATAAAAACGTGTCCAATCAATTACCATGAAAATAATGGAAGAAAAAAGTCTGTGAGTAATTAACTGGACACGAAAGTCTAAGCCAAGATCGATTGCATTAGAGAAACACTCCTAATCAAAAATTTAAGACCACTTGAAATGTTTTTTTATAAGAGACTGTTTGTCATGGATAAATTATAAACTTTTTCTTCCTAAAGGTTACTAATTCAATAATCTAAAAGGTCATGTAGACAAAAAGTTATAATCCAATCAATTTATTCAGAAATGGACATTTTTATAAAATGAGGTGTTTTACACTTGATCAAAATTATAAGACCAGGGGGTATAAATTGTTAAATCTAGGATAATTCCAATGTTTTTAGTTCACTTAGAGATTAGCAATCACTGCGTAAATGTGTCACCGTGCCTAAAGTAAGCAAACTTACCGAAGTTGAGCATGCTCGAATTCTAGATTTCTATAATCAAGGTTTGTCAAAGCGAGTGATCGCAGCTAAGGTAAATCACAGTAAAACTGAGATTTGCAACTTTCTAAAGTACAGTGTGAATTATGGAAACGCAAATCTACTGGTAGGCCCAAAACAATTTCTCCGGCGTTGAGTAGGAGAATAAGAGGGGTTGTTGGGAACGCCAGTGGACTTCTAGTCAAATTAAGGTAGCGACAGATGCTGATTGCAGTTCAGTAACCATCAGATTACACTTACTAAAAAAAGGCATGGTAAATAAAAATCGCAAACAAATTCATCAGCTGCTTTCACGTCACAGAACCGTTTAAGGTTTGGTCGTGAATGCCAGACATGGGACATTGAGAAATGGAAAAAAGTCCTGTTTTCTGATAAGAAAAAATTCAATCTACATGCTCCTGATGGCTTCCAAAGATATTGGCATAACAAAAACATGCCTCCTGAAATTTTCTCCACACATCATAGTGGTGGAGGGTCCCTGATAGTATGGGGTGCCTTTTCTTACAGAGGGACGATGGAATTCCAGGTGGTGCAGGGTCGTCAGACAGCGGCTGGTTAGCTTAGCATGCTACAAAATGTATCGTTGGTGACGGGGGCCATCGTTTGTGTGGGGATGGAATAGTTATTCCAACAGGATAATGCTGCAATCCACGCTGCATGCCGGACCTTGACCTTTCTACAAAAAATGTGGTCCATCTCTTGAGACATCCTGCCAATTGAAAATGTTAGGATTCATGGCAAGAGATGTTTATCGAAATGACAAAAAATATTCAACAAAAATGAACTTCCTGAAGTTATATTCAGAAGCTGGAGCAATATTAGCGCAGTTAAATGGAAACACTAATTTCTAACATGCCCCATGGAATTTTTGATGTCATCAAAATCAGTGGAGGTAGAACTCATTATTAAATTTGGTTGTTGAATGGTTTTGTACACTTTACGTAGAATTGTTGTCTCTGGTCATATAATTTTGATCAAGTGTGAAACACCTCATTTTATAAAAATGTCAATTTCTCAATAAAATGTTCGGATTATAATATTTGTCTACATAACCTTTTAGATTATAAAATTAGTAACCTTAAGTAAGAAATGTTTAAATTTTTTTCCATGAAAAACATTTTTTTTTAAAAATCCAGGTGGTATTAAATTTTTGATCAGCAGTGTATTTCTTTGGATATTGTCAAGTACTTCGAGATGAACAGAAGAGCAACCAGACCAGATATGGCAGCCGTATTCAATCCAAGGACGAATGGTACAGTTGTAACTTTGCAAGATGGATTGTGACGAGAAAACGTTCTAGCAAGACACAATGAAAAATTTTCCCTTGCAGTATATGCAACTATTGATTCGATATGCTCACTCCATTTCAAATCGATTGAAAACGTGAGGCCATGAAGGCGCAGTGTTGCTCTCCTAACGTAGAGCGTCAGTAATCATGATAGCATGAAGGGTTTCTCTTCGGTGGATAAATAAGATCAGTTCCCGTTTGAACGCATTAAATTTTACAAGCCATTTCCTGCACCATTTAATCCCAGATTGGTCGTCATTTTCAAGAGAAGCAGTCAGTTTTGATTTGTTAGCTCTGGCGGATTTTCTGTTGAGACATGAATAACTGAGATTTTCACCTGCATAAATAACTACTTCATCACTGATGACATCTTGAAGTACATTGCTAAAGATCAGAAACAGCGTCACCGTTTTCAAACACTTCTTAAAGTTCTTATAACACTCGTTATTCAGTTAGATTATACATTGCGTGGCTCACGGGCCTCGTATTGTCAGAACAATCATTATTAAAAATAATACCACTATCAAACAAAATTTGAACATCGAAAAAATTTTAAACTGAGGTGTTCCCTATTTTTTAAATTTCGATACTATCAGTGAATTGCTGCTCCGATATGTGAATGATTGAAATCTAAGAAAATATTTCTTAATTATATCTTTAAAACAAGAAAGCATTATTCAAATAGGAAACAAAAAGTTTAAGGAAAATAATCATGTTTCATTTTCACAGAGCAATTTTTTATTCATTAGAGCTATATTCATCTTGATGCAAACAATTGCTATTAAACAAAAGTATCTTATACACACACACACACACACACACATACACATACACATATATATATATATATATATATATATATATATATATATATATATATATATATATATGCACACAATTAAAATTGAAAAAAGCTAAGTTTAATCAGTCGTCTTCATGTTTATTCAGTGGTATTCTAAGCATGATTCTCAGAGATTAAAAAGTAAAGTTTATGATTGAATGTCTGAAAAATTCTTGACTGGCTTTTTAACATTGGCTAAGAATTAAAACAGTCTTACACATATACATGTGTCCTGCATACAAACAATACAGTATCAACGAATTAATATTGATTCACATTATATTCAGTAGCCGCCAGAAAATGTTTCCATTGAAGGGTTCCTGACTTGTTATTTAGTAATGTTTTTTTCTATTCCTGCCTTTCCTACCTTACACTCGTCATTTATTAAACCAAGCCTGCTACTCATGGGCGCAGGCAAATTTTAATAATGGCACATGGCTGAATACATTCTATCTTGTTCACGCTTATTTTTGCCTTATTTCTTTAACGTTGCTTGCTTAATTTTATTTGGTTAAATTCTCTTCGTGATTTTCATTGACACCTGACGTCATTGAAAGTCCTCTAACTCAGACCGAATAAAAGTTTTTGTTTGGTGGAATAGAGCCTAAAAATCGATCAGTGTAAGAAAAATGTGTTAAAACTGGAGAGAAGGTAGATTTTTTATGACATCTATTTTGTTTTTTTTTGTTTTTTTTCAAGGTGACATGCGCTTTTAAACGGATTATATCTCTTTCAGCAACTCGCGAAAATGTTCCGCTGAACATTACGTTTCATTGCACTGGGCTTCGTTTATTTTGTTTTAACAATTCTTTTCGATTTCTTTTTTCTTTACAATTTATTTTCAGCAGTTTTTGGATAACCTCTTAATTTTTATAACTTGTCAAGTGTTTTTTTTTATTGTTTTTAATTTCTCATTGAACGTTAAAACTTGAATTCTTTCTATACGTCACGAAATTTATTTATCGCTCTGCCTATCAATTTTATTTCGTTAGGCTTATAAAGATTTATTCCAATGTAATTTGTTTCTTTCTGTTTGTAAGAATTTATTGGATTTTAGTATACTTTGAGGAATTTTTGTTTTCCTCGTCAAATCCAGAATTCGACAACTCAGGTTAGATATTTTATGCTTAGCCTGACGATGATTGTCCAAATAATCTAGTGAAATTAATCTCAGTTTATTCTTTCCACATAGATTAGTCTAATTTCTTCGAATATCTGATATACTTCATCTCGTTGCTGCTTATAAAATATATATTTATACGCGATCTTAATTTGTTTCGATATAGAAATCTAAGATATAGTGCTGACTTCAATCTCTACGCAGTGTGTATGGATCTTAGATATTGAGCAGTGTTTTCCCATAAACACTGTAAATTTAAACAGTGGAATTATATGACTGCTTGCGCGTTAAATGTTAAGCGAAAGAGAGAAAGTCATGTCGATACATTCCAATATGGTGTTTCCTATTCAATGGGAAATAATTCAATCTGGCGAAGTTGCTGCTGTCTTCAAATAACACAGATACACACACACACACACACACACACACACACACATATATATATATATATATATATATATATATATATATATATATATATATATATATATGTTTATATATATATATATATATATATGTTTATATATATATATATATATATATATATATGTTTTTATATATATATATATATATATATATATATATGTTTTTATATATATATATATATATATATATATATATGTTTTTATATATATATATATATATATATATATATATGTTTTTATATATATATATATATATATATATATACACACACACACAATCAGAAGTATTTCAGCTTCAGGTAAAGTGGAATTGGTAAAATTTTACAGTATAAAAAAATCCAATAAAAGATGCCCCGAAACACAAATGCAATCAGTCGAATAAATATTTGAGTATTTAATAGTGCCAAGAGAGCCAAAGTATGTGGTGTGCATTTGTGCATATTCTGGAACGCAGATATGTGCTTGGATGATTGTGTTTGCTCTAGTGATACCTGTATTCGCAATATTTTAATGCAGTGTGTGCACGGTATACTTGACTCTCGCTATTCATATATATATATATATATATATATATATATATATATATATATAATCCCTGGAGTCATGGAGAGATGCTTATCGTGGTAGCTTAAGATAACGGAACTACAATTTCCTGTTGATTCATAAATTAGATGACGGTATCTTTTTATTTTGTTATATTTTAATTTTTTACGTTCATTAGTAGATTTTACAGGTTTATATTTACTGTTTTCCTCTTGTCTTCCAAAACTATCGGAAGTATTTTTGGCTCACTTCAATTATGTCTTTTTATTTGAAACTTTATTAGTTGCTGGATTTTTACGGTTCACTGAGATCTGATCGGTTGAAAGCGACCTAAACTTTGTCTTAACTTTTAATGTTTGCATAACAGAGTTAATAATTACACGTGACTTGCCAGGTAACTAAATAAATGTTAGTTAGTTTAAAAAGAAGTTGTATATTCATTTGTACAACAATGTGATGTTCAAGAATGCACATTACATTCACATACAATTTAATATATTAACGATTACACATATATTCTGACACATAAAATATAGAGATTATGTATAATATGCGAAGAAATGTTGCTGATTACAGCATCTGACCAAGAAATTATTTAAAATTTAGAATGTTTTTTCAGATCTTGGAATCTAGTTCATGCAGAGTACGTTTTCGCGTTCGTTTTCACAAGCTACCTTATCAGGTTGTGCTCAGACAATATTAGGTAACTTATTAAAGAGGGTAATCCATATATTCTGTTCAGTATCGGTTTTCACCCTGGTCGGGTTGAACCGGCTTCCTCCCAAGCAAGTACATCATCACGGACCATCCCTGCCACGCCCGCCGATCCTGAGCCAGGTCACATGAAATGGGGAGCCACTCGCGATTCCATCGTCGAAGACCAACTATTGTGGACCCGATAGTACTGCTAGGTCATCCTTGATTGTGCTAACCCACATCTCCAGCTGCCCACCGACACGTCTTCGCCAGCCAGGGAGAGAAGGAGGGAGAAGTACATCGCGGATGAGCTGCATACTCGAACCATCGGAGACGATGCTGGATCCGGACGAATGGAAGCGGACGGAGATCCAGGCGACGACGTAGAGTGGTTGTGGGCACACGATCGATTCGGCGGCATCGTAGAATACAGCGAAGGCAATCGTTGTCGAACACTTCAAGCATTCGTAGGTCAACCGCTGTAAGTGGCCACGTTTCTCAGCCATAGAGAAAGATAGTCCGAACAATAGCCTGGTTGATGCACCCCTTCGTAGCTGTGAAAATCTCTCGTCGCCCCCATAGTGACCGCTTGAGACGCACAAATGCGGACCTTGCAGCTCCTATACGGCGTTCGACCTCAGCAGCTGCCTGCCCGGATGGTATAATGGTTGAACCGAGATAGACGAAAGACTGCACGTCCTCCAGATTGACCCCGTCCAGCGTCAGTGGCTGCCAGTTGTTGGGATCAACCAGGGATGGCATAATTTTGGTCTTCGAGGCATTGATGTTCATACCCACATCCAGTGCTACAGGTTGCACACGGTTGAGCGCACATTGTCACAGTTCGATCCGACCAAGGCAATGTCGTCCGCGTAGGCCAGATCAGACACCCTGACATTGACACCAACCGCAACTCCAGCGTAGTCCCGAAGGGCCCTGCTGAGGATGTAGTCGATTGTATAGATGAATAGGGTAGGGGATAGGGCACACCCTTGCCGCACAACAGTCTTCACCTCAAATGTCCCCGACTCATCACTATAAGCACGAACACGGTCTCGCGTCGACCGGTAGTAGAGAAGAAGTAGTTTAGAGGGCATGCCTACATGATACGCCAGAGTGTGCCTCTATCAACGAAGTCAAAGGCAGCCGCAAAGTCGACGAAGCAGAGGACTGTTGGTTGTTGGTATGCCCAGCGTTGTTCGAGGGTGCGCCTCAGGCTGAAGATACGATCAACACAACCTCTGCCCGGGCGGAAGCCACTCCGAGACGAGCGAGTTCGCAGATCACGGTTGCCCTGAAATCTTCGCAGAAGCACTGCAAATTCTTTGGCTGCCACGTCTATGAGGCTGATTCCTCTATAATTCGAGCAGAGTTTCCAGTCACCATTTTGAACAAAGGTAGCAGGATTGCCACGCTCCAATCGGCAGAATATGCCTCAGAGAGCCAGACCGCATTGAAGACGCAATGCACCCATGAGGCGAATACATCTGGTACGGATTTATATAATTCTGCAGATATACCCTCCTCCCAGGAGCCTTGTTGTTACGCAGATGTCGCAGAATATCTCGCACTTCTACTACCGTTGGGGGTGCAGTGGTGCAGTCGTATTCATTCGTCGCCTGAGTCGGATGATTGTATAGCTCGTTAAAATGCTCTTTCCACCGATTTAGCCGTTCGCCCAGACCCGCGATAATAGCACCATCAGGGGAGCGAAGCGTCTCACTCACTCCCGCAGTTCCGCGGCTCTCCCGTCTCACTATCTGGTAGAGTTTGCGAGAGTTGCCACAGGCCGCTGCACGCTCAGTCTCCTCGGCGAAGGCGCGCCAGTGCGCAATTCCATCAGCGCGGATGGAGTGAGTTGCGCGGCTCCGTAGATCGCGAAAGTTCGTAGCTACCGTCAGTCGCGCTACCTTCGCCCTCTCCGCCAGCCGAAGGTTCTCCCCGGTGATCAAGTCCGATTGTGAAGTTCCAACCTGAACTATTCTCCCGCCCGTAGCTTCAGATTGGAGACGTTGATTCGCTTCTGGATCTTGGTGGATCTCCTTGTCCATATGTAATCCATATGTAACCTAAAATATGTAAAAGTCATGTGATATTTGGATAATATATCTATCCAGAATTAAAATACTTAAAGAGACTTTTCTTTCTGTGATCACAAGCTAACATGTCTTCATTTAGTTTATTAAGTAGATTTCGGTCATCAATACTTTTGAGGTTGAATCATTCTTAAAGAAAACACATGTTGCATCGGTCGACGCCTCATGAAAAGGGTGTAGTTTTGGCGACGAAATTCTTGTTTACTACCGTTGTATAGTCATTTCGTTAAAATTTCTCAGTAACATTTTGAGACTATCATGGCGTTTTAATATTGCTTATTGTTACGATTCATCATGGATGAGAATACCGTGTTTTCCGGTGGTTGACTGTGGAACCAAAATAAAATCTAGTATCGCCATTATGTTTAATGCTAGCCTTGTAGATGACGTCTTTATACATAAATTTGTGATTTACTGGACAGTTCGTATTTTTAAGACAGTTACACTTTTTACTGTTAATATCCTTATTCAGGTTGTTTAAGAATTTGTTTAATGTTACATTATTATGCTGTGTTATATATTACTCAAGGTTTTTTGTTCAGCTATAGCTAATCTTAATATTGTTTTATTGAAGACTATGTTAAGTAAAGGGATATGGTTGAAATGTTTGTGGACTAAATTTAGGAAAATACTACCGACATTACAGTTAAATGTAGGTTAACCAAAATTATGTTACGTTTTCTTTTCTTATGATTATTATTGGAATACATACTCATGTTTGCAATGCATTCTAGTTTAACTGTGTTTACATTTATTTAAAACATCTACAAATTTAGTTTCATATTTCTCAAAATAATTTTGTTCCTAGAGACTGTTGAGAGTCTGTGTTCTACAGATTTGTGCAATTTATTTAAAACTCAATGTGGGTGGTTGTAATGTTTCTTTATGTATTTATGGTTAAAAGCTCTTTTTGTGTATTCCTGTGGAAAGGTCGAAAGTAGTATTCAGTAAATTGATCACATTGGCGGTGTTATTAGCGGACATATGCAGTCCATGATCCTTGAAGAATGTTGTTTCTTAAATCGGACTGTTTGTTATGGATTGGTGTTACGTAGGAGGATAACACCGTCATCTCTGTATAGATCAGTGTTTTAATACCGAAAGTATAGCGAAATCTCCACAGAAGAAGAATCATTCCAAACTATTCACAAGCTTCTGTATAATGGAACGATACCAATTCTGTCTTTTTGTGGTGCGCATAGAACCATCGTGATATAGAATGGGTTTCTAGACTTGCTTAATGTTGATTTCCTGGTCGGTGATATTGAAATACATCTTAGCCAGGGTTATAACAGCCATTAACAGGTTTTCCCTGAATGACGGGTACAAATCAACAATGTCGAATTTCATGAAGGTGTATTCAATTTATTTGTTATATTAGACAAATATTTGAGAGCATTTTACGTATTCTTCCATTGCTTGATCGCTGTGACATTCCTAGTGTGTTTAAAAGAGCGCACTAGTATAGTTTCGTATATGTGTGTGTGTGTGTGTGCGTGTGAGGGAGTTTGTGTTTGTGTATATGCATATATTATATATATATACAAATGTTATATGGATGAGGAAAAAAAGAGAGAAATGTGTATTTACTTTTAGTCAATTAAAACAGTGTTTGACTTTTTAACTATGTCGCATACATCCCATGTATTTTGGTGACATTCAGATACTCTTTGTTTCCAATTGGTTCATGCACAATTAACAAATTCTTTACATTTTACATTGATGCCTTCATGGTTTATCTCTCATGGTTCACGTGTTTTTGGCCCAGCCTGAAAAATTCTTTATAGTGATACCCAGGACATATATTTTGGCAACTGTTCCAATTTATTATTCTTTTGCTTTGTTTTTTATGTTGCAGTTCCTGTGTATATAAGTCTTGAAGATTGACAGCTGGTTTTTAAGAGTTCTCATGAAGTAAAAATTATTGCCTATGCGATTTTAAGTGTTTGATATTCTTTAATTAATAATTGTTTTGCTGTGACCTTTGACATAGAGCTCTCCTTGTATTTACATCCTTCCGGAAATTCCATACGGATTGCCATATTGTATCATTACTCTCTCTCTCTCTCTACATACATACATACATACATACATACATATATATATATATAATATATATATATATATATATATATAATATATATATATATAATATATATATAATATATATATATATATATAATATATATATAATATATATATATATATATATATATATAATATATATATAATATATATATATATATATATATATAATATATATATAATATATATATATATATATATATAATATATATATATATATATATATATATATATAATATATATATATATATATATATATATATATAATATATATATATATATATATATATATATATATATATATATATATAGATGTGTGCGTATTGAGAAAAAGCAGTGAGTAACAGTTAAAATGGTAGCGAATATATAAATAAAAAATATCATGTCCTAACTTTCAAAAGATTAAACATTTTTCTCAGGAAACTATATCAACTTCCTAAAGGAAACTATGAAAGATTTATCACTTGTTATATATATATATATATATATATATAATATGTGTGTGCGTGTATCTATATAATCGCATTGCAAGTACTGGATATTCTGAAGGAGTTAGACCAAAATCTATTTGTTTGAATTCAATTTACACGCAACATACTAAGGCATTACAAGTAAACAGCATTAAGCAATATAATGTTACATTTCTATTTTCTCCCAATAAAAATTTTAAATGTAATAAATCATTGGCTTTATTGGAAACAGTCTCTCATTGCTTTGAAACAAAAGAATTCCATGAATCTTAGGAGACTAAATGAAATAAAAACGCAATATTTAGCAAATTGAATTTGATAATATTTCTATTTTAATATCTCATTGCTATATCGAATAATTTCTCGATTTGTGAAAATGATCAAATATGTTTACATGGTATCTGAATTATATCAATAATTATTTTATGTGTTAAATTTTCAATAGTGAACTTGTGAACCTGATTTTTTCGAGATTATAAGATCAAATAAAATAAAGGTTTACATTTTTATAAAAATTGCATATTCTTGATATATATTTTTAAAATTATCATATTATAATAAATATGTATAAATTGGAAATAAAATGTATTTTCATTAATCGGTTCTTTACACTTTATTTTTCTACATTGGTTGTGGCATTTTGCTTTATTACAACTGGCAAGAAAACGCCGCATTTTCCATGGCGAATAATTTTAAATATAAATCATGAAATTTTTACTAAATTTTACTCGAGATTATACGGAAAGAACAAATGCTTTAATTTTAGGGCTTGAAGCAGTTTTATTTGTGTCCATTTTCCTGTAACCGTCCTCTTTACTTAACTGATATGTTATACTCAGCATCCACCTGTAGAGCGACATCTCTGTTTCATCCAGTCCTTATGTAAATTTGTTCTACATTCACTGACATGACAAATGGCTTCATTACATAGCATTTGAAAACGCTTTTTCTTATAATGAGATTATGCTGTGTTTTAATGCTTTGTTAACTTTTGGAATTAATCTTCATTATACTATTTCATTTTCGGATTTTGGTGCCAAATTATATTTATCATATATTTAGATTTCTGTATTTATTCATGTTGATATATCTAATTCGTATCTCGTACCTTAGTCTCTCTCTCTCTCTCTCTCTTGTTTTTATACATATATACTGAGTTTTACAATTGATGCATAAAGTTTTGATTGGTTGATGGATTTCTTTTCTTCACCTTATTAGACCTTTGCCGGGTATTTATAGCCAGAAAATATTTTTAGGTTCTACGAATGTTTCTAAAAAATAAGAGATTAGTGAAACTACTCTTACTAATTAATGCATAGCTGGGGGACAGTAGGTGGGATTAATACCCATTTCGTGGTATTTTTCGAAAAAGTCAAATAAGCCGAACCCAACAGGAATTGAAACCCAGATCTACAATCAACAATTCCGAGCCATTATCAATTAAATAATCCGCACACCCAAGCTCACAGAACATAGTAGTAATTTATATATCAATAATGTGTCGCTGCCGACATTTGAGTTTGAACATGGATCGCCAGTGAGCAAACACAGACAATCCCATCATTGAATTTAGTAGACCACGTGACCATAGAAGAAAAATATATATAGAAAGTCGCGTGACGTCTAAATGAACACTTTTCTAGTCTATCTTATATTACGATACGGATCCCTATTTCTACACTATCCTCTGTTACTAAACAGACCCCTATTCTCTGCTCTATTCACTATACTCTTTCTCTATTCGAATCACTATATAGATTACTATTCGAGCTAGTACTGTCGAGCAATATTATTAGTGCCAAATTATTCCAAGGCCTCTGACACCAGTGATGTTCAACGACGTACTATAGTTATATCTACGATTAGAAGGTCTCTACTACAACGAGCATTACGAAAATGAGAATGAGTGTTGGTTGACAACACGAAAAATTCCCAAGCCCTCACCCATCTAGATAATTACCAGTCAGAAAGTTGTTTAATTTCGGTTATTGTACGGGAACCGGTGTTTAAACGTGATTGTGGTCGTACGCTGCCATATTCTTTCAACTTCCCCCTACTTTATTTCCTGCAAATTTATTTCTGTGTTCCCTATCGCCGTATTATATTCTGCGTGTCTTATTGTCTTGATCAGGCAGTATCAAAATGAAAAGAAAAAAATAATGTGATATTTATATGATCGATTGGTGAATTAAAACTATTCTATTGTTTCATTATTGTGACCTTTGCAGTATCACTTTGTAGCATTTGCACATTATACATACATGCGCAATGCTGCTCCTCGGAGTCGAGTGACTACCATTTCCTGTGTATTCCAAATGTAAGAACGCCACACCAAGAACTGCTGCCATTTCAAATATAAGCCTGCGCGAGTCTTCCCTGAAAACTAAAATACTAACTTCAACAAGCGAAATTCGTTATCTATATCCTTATATTAATAATCGTCAGCTCATATAAAATCTGCTTTCATTCATATCAGATATGATTTATCTTATTGACAGTAAACCTCTATATTATTTATTCTCAAGTGTCTAACATTAAAATACATCTCATGACTCACGGAACCATGCATAAAAATTATTTTGCAGTATAACATTATTAATATATATGTCTTTTATGTTTTATATTACTTCATGTGGTAAACATAATATATGGACTCCTTACATTCGTCCGGTACTCGAATTAGTCAATCAATGATAAACAAATCAGATCCTGTCTAAACAGTGGTGTTTCACTGTGACCTCATACTGACTTCGCTAAAAAAATCCCTGTACCGAAGGATTTGTCGGGAGAAAGGCGTTCTTAACGGTAGTTCTCAGGACAGCCAGGACAATGTTTCTTTCCTTTTGTCTTGTACTTTCTTTTTACATCAACCTATTTCGGCAGTGCCACCTATTTATTGACTTACCTAAAATGCCAAAGGTCAAAATCAGCAGCGACATTATAAGTTCTTCCATGTTTCGGAGATGTGGTGAGACGCCAGAAAATAGAAGATTGTGAAAGCCTTTTACATTAGATCCAACTTTATTTGGAGATGGACGAGGATCAGCAGAAGAACATCGACCTGGTAGAAACTCAATTGAAGGAGATATTTTCGGGTGGGCCATACACTGCTTACGCAAAGCTTGATCTCGTTAGGTGAGAAAGGAGAGAACACGTGGATATTTACGCCAACAAAATACAACTTAAATAATGTCAGGGTTCATAGGGCACAGTCTTCAGACGAAGATTAAACTGACATTCTTGACAAAGCTCTCCAATGACATCTCAACGTAAATGCAACAAGCACCGTGGATCGAAACTTTGACCATCGGAAATTTCCTGACACGGACGAGAAATACAGCCGAACATACGGTCGCAGCCACAGAGATACCTCGAAGTGAGTTCGGATCTCCGAACAAGTATCACCTGTTACAGGTGCAGAGGTCAGGGCCACATGACCAGAGACTGCACAACGCGTCGGCCCGATTGGACGAATACCCCGAGATCACGCCAAAAGATGCGATGCTTCAAGTGTAATAAAATCGGACACTTTTCATCAGAATGACAAGGAAACAGCTCGTGGGAAAAAGACTTCAGCGCTAGTCTCTTCCCCAAGCAAGTAAAACACGAGGAGCATCCTCTCATCCCCGTTCCTGTTGACGGAAGACAATGTACAGCCCTAGTCGACACCAACTATTCCAAGACCTGTATCGGTAAATTCTTATGCCGCCGGTGGAGAGGACAGAACATTGAAGTGTTAACCGCAGATAGAAATATTTTCCGGAGTAATGGTATCATCCAAGTTGAGCTTGCAGTGGGCTACGAGGGTTCATTGCACATAGAGATCGTTGTCGTCGAAGGAAAGCCTTTAGGTTTCGACCTCGTACTAGGATTTGACGATATCAAGAATCTGGGAAGTGCACCTGACTGAATGTTGGGAAGTTTGCTTCTTCGCGGAGAACTTACCCAGGTGTGGTACGATCAAGATCAACGAACCCGACTACAGCCTTGTACTCGACCAGCAGAAGAAGGAATGAGCCGTCTCCTGCAAATGGGGAGATGGTCAGACGCCGGAGTAACTAAAACATTGAGTCACGGATTACCTTAGGTCCAGGCATATTTAGAACGAATATCAAAAGTAGCTAGACTTATGACTGGAAAAGGTTTGGCTGGTGCCATAGTTCGAAAAGTAACTCGGTCCAGCTAAAGTCGTAATTCTGTTAATGGCGTTTGTCCAAGCAAACGAGATCAAACTGCGATTAGTGATGAACTTCAGGGAGCTCAATTGCTTTGTCTACGCGTTTACGGCAAACCCGGTGTACGTGCACAGAAGTTACGGGAATGTCGGCAAGGATGTTGCTATATTGAATGCTGTGGCGTATGATGTTGTTATATTGGACCTGACGTGGGCATACCCTCAGGTACACTTACAAAAGTCACTGCGGCCCTATCAGGTAGTAATGATACAGAGTCAGATTTAGTAACTCACACGACATTGAGTTGGTTTAAAAATTGCACTGATGATAATGCTATCCGTTATGAGCTCACTGATGTCACAGGATAGAGCTCTACAGCAAACGACGTCGTCATAATTCGACGAAGTTTTCGTCACCGAACGTCTAGCGTCCACTGATCAAATTG
The DNA here is from genome assembly GCA_964036315.1 of Acanthosepion esculentum. NCBI lineage: Eukaryota > Metazoa > Mollusca > Cephalopoda > Sepiida > Sepiidae > Acanthosepion > Acanthosepion esculentum. The sequence continues at coordinate 38,190,835 of OZ038482.1, read as the reverse complement.
AGACGAGCGACAATGTTTCTCTCCTTTGTCTTGTAATTCACTTTCTTTTACTCCTGATTTTTATTATAACTTTAAGTACCTGAAGTGGTTGAAACCATTATTATAATAAATTAACTATTCTGTTGTACATGTAAAGTAAAATTACGAATATAATATTAAAAATATATTGCTAGAAAACTGAATTAACACTATTTCTCAGGGAACCCCTAGCGATCTCTTGACGGACACAAGCTTTTTCGGGAACACCGGCTGAGAAACACTTATCTATACTGAGTTAGCAAAGCGGTGGATTTGGGGATCGTTAGTATGGAAATTAGTGGTATGTTAATATATATATATATAATATATATATATAATATATATATAATATATATATAATATATATATATATATATATATATATATATATATATATATATATATATATATATATAATGTGTGTGTGTGTAAATTCAAGCACTATTTTCTTTGTAATAATGACACTTTCATAATTAAAACTAATTTAAAATGATTGATTTTTTTCTCGGGTAAATTACTCGGCAATGAATGAGGAGAATTTTTGATTATCGATCTGATGTCGAAGGGAAGGTATGAATGAAAAATTTAAACAAAAAAATTAAAAAAAATATTAAAAGAAAAACGCTGCTCCGACAGTGATTAGCGTAATAATTGGTACTTAAAATAGTATCCGAAAAGATTAGATCGGAAATTAATTGGCAATGAAATATACGACGATCATAGACAAAGAAAAATAAGTGAATGTGAACTGAAAATTTGTAAACACACATACACAGAATATATATATATATATATATATATATATATATATATATATATATATATATATATATATATATATATATATATATATATATACACACATATATATATATATATATATATATATATATATATATATATGTGCGTGTGCGTCATCCAAGCAATACGCGGATTACACTAGTACGCAGGGAGTGAAATGAGATAAAACACTGCGTATAGGCTAGATTAAGGAAAGCATAAAATATTTACTGGGTTCAAGACGACAGGCGATGCCGTTTCTTTTAAAATTTTGAAGATTGTAGTTTTCAGGGAAGTGATCAGAAGGGAGTTTCACTGTCGGTTAGAAACTGTTGGACTAGACGTGGCGGTTACATTTAACTATTTCAACACTAAAATGGTGGGACCTAGATGCCAATCTAGTAGCATGCTTAAATACTGGTTGTCGGGGCACCAGGGTCAAAGCTCGTGAGACCAGTTGCCACGAAAATATTTGTAGAAAAAAAAACAGAAGAAAGCCACATCCTGTCAGTGAGAAAGTGACTGAAGTCGCGATACCAATTCTTGATTGATTACATTTCAGACGATTCTTTGGATTTTGGTAAAAACCTCGAAATAAGTAGCAGGAATATCAAACCAAATATTGCAACAGTATTCAATGCACAATGGAATGGTAAATATTTAAATGTGCAAGATTGACTCGGCCAATAAATAAATTTCTGGCACGACACACTGGATCAAATATCTTTGCAGTAGATGCAGCTATTGTATTTGTTCCACTTCGGATAAAGACGCTCTTCAGTAGCCGGACATCAGCCATGCCGATGGTGAGCAGGGGAGATTCTCTATGTGGGTAATTGAGATCGGTTTAATTTTAGAGGTATTAAATTTTACAAGCCATTTCCTACCCCACTTAACCACTGATTACTGTTTCTTTTCAAGGACAGTGTCTAACAGTGACGTATCTACTATTAGGAGTAAACAGTAGGGTTTTCTACATAAAACTTGGGAACTAATGTCATCGGCAAGATTATTGCTGAAGATTAGAAAGAGTATAGGTCCCAAGAGAGAGCCTTGTGGAAAACCTGAGTTCCTGTGAAAGTAACTGGAAACGAGTCCGTTTAGAACGACTATCATGTTACGATTTGATAGAAATTATTGGAATAAAACAAACAATTGTTCTATAATACCGTCGTATTTAAGCTTATGTAGAAGACCAGTATGTCAGACGTCTCTCAGGTATCTAGAACCACGACTCGAATTTCGCTGTTTTTGTCAAGAGCTTTAAATTCATATACAGTGATAGCCTAAGGTTTAACTTGGTATTTCCTTGCTTGAATGAGAACAATGATGCCGGTTTATACACACACACACACACACACACACACACACACACACACACGTTGACAATGACGTACAATTTATGGCAGAGAAGAATTCAGCTTATTAAAAGCACTCTAAAATAACTGCACGGCGTCATATACGCTAATTAGAATTAGCCTATGTTAGATTTCAATCTCCAGTGATCATTAAATTCTATAATTATTTCCTATACAGGCAAATCTACTTAACCTGAAACAACTATAGTGTTACATAACTGATATAATAACAATAATAAATAGAATAAAAAACAGCAACCACAACAAATAGCACTACGCATGTAATTATCTCTACTCTAAAATTAAATATTTTAAAAATGTAAGGGGAGATAATTATTGGTTCCGGCTGATTCATCACGTCAACATACATTTGTATATATTCCTGTCTTTAACCGACCGAAAACTGCAGAAGAAAGTGATATAACTGAAAAAAAATAGATTGATTTTCTACTTCTACTCAAATGTAGTTGTATCTTGCCTTTTATAAAATGACTTCACTTGCATTGTTTTACTTAGTAAGTATACAGGAATTATTTGCTATTCTGATTTATTGCATTTTATCAACTTCTCGCTTACTTTTTTGCATACAGAATCGTTTTCTGCAATAGTTAACGTACTTTTATAAAATGCCGAAATATAGTGTTAGTTCACGTAAACTATGAGAAGCTTATATACATTAAAAAAATTTGTGCTTAATTTGATTCACTGAAAAGTCTGTGTCTCATTTGTTATAGTTTTTTTAATCATATAATACACAACGTGTTATTTAATGGATACTTGTATTTCATAAAGACGTCATTTGGAATCTAAACAGTGTGTGTTACGTCTATCAGTGTGCACACCCAAAAACATTGAAGGACATATGTTTTCCGGCAGGGAAAGAACCTTCATCCAACTTTGTAGGAGAAAAAAACATTTGATCAGGTGCGATTTCCAGCTCGGCTACAGAGAGTGTCACAGTCCAGAACTTTTCAATTTCCTCTTATCAGGAAAGCGCACTTCTTCATTCAGATAATTTTCTCGGAAATACATATCTGCTCATTTTGGTATGCGACACGTAAACAAATCAATTCCGAAAGCATTATTGGATTAATTTTCAATCTGCCATTTTATTACTTCAGATGTTTGATAGTAGATACTAGCATTTGAAATAGACGCAGCATTTTTATTTTTTGTCTAATACAAACCACTATTTTTAAAGCAGTATTATAAACAGCGTTATAATTATTTAACACATCTTTGTTAGATGACTTGTTTCCAATCTTATATTCCATATATGAGAGCATGCGCTTGATTACAGGTGTAGTGTAGTTAGAATTGGGGTGAATATAAATTGGGCCTGTATTAATTTTCATATAAGGTTAGAATACATCATCAACATGCTCTAACATAACCCCAAGAAAATAAACTCGTAGCTAACTTAATGTGAAGATTTTTAATTGTCCATGGATAATTTTAATTAATTTGTCAACCACAAGTTTAGTAGAATTTTTTACTACTATCAGGCCATCATGTATGTATATCTCTATATTATCAACATAAACATCAAAAGCGCTAATGTTATATAGGATAAACAAACCACCGAGGTGAGAATCCGCCGAATCTTATGATCCCATAGGAATATCAAAGTGGTCATCAGAGTTTTTGACCTCACTGTTAATTTTTATAAATGAGAACGAATCTTCTGTAGTTCGTCATTACTTTCATTTTTTTTTACTGGAACTATTGCAGTATTCTTTGGAAGCTAAGATATAAATGTCCTTGCAAATGGAGGGGTAAAATCCATCATATTAAATTGCATAAAAGAGCAGCTTCTTTTATTTTAATTCCTTAAAACCAATTGATAACATCTCCTGTATCTGTCCATTGTAAATGTCCAAGGCGATACATATATATATATATATATATATATATATATATATATATATATATATATATATATATATATATATATATATATATATAGTTTTAAGGTGTGCTATATTTATGGGATAAAGTGCTCAATATAAGAGATAGTGCGAATCTAAATATAGATACAAAAATAAACGATTGCGTCAAACATGAAACAGCCTGTCTCCTCTGAGTGGTGAACGCAATGTTCACTTTCCGAGATATATATATATATATATATATATATATATATATATATATATAAAAATTTGGTTAAATTCCTATGGAAATGTTTAAAGAATTGTCCCTGTTTTTCGGTAAATGTTTGAATATATATATTTTTAAATATCTGTGCACTTTGAGCTTTCTTAATCGACTATCAGTGACTTTTTGTGTTTCTTTGCTTTGTTAGTTTCATCTTATATAAAATTATTATCTTTTCAAACATGACTTCTTTGTTTAAAGTGTCTCGACAGCACGTGGAAAAATAAAGAAAAAGACGTTACACATGAAGATGAGATATTAGGAATTCGATTAAACTGACATAGCACGTAAAAGTACTATTGACAATCTCCTGAAAGCCGAAATTATCCAGTAATTCGGCAATGTATATTCAGACGTTCACCTCAAATCTGGAAATATATCGAAATATAGTAAAGAAATTAAAGAAATAATAAAATACACCTTTGACAAACAGCAAACTTCCGACAATTTTTTATGTTTGAAAATGTTGTAACCTAGAAATGGTTACTGAATGGGTAATGGTCAAAACGGTGCTTGGAAATAAGAATGGTAATGGGAAACATCAACAAAATACAATACTCGCCAGCGTCGAGAAGTAGGTAAACCACTGCTAGTGTTGGACTTCTTAGTATATTGCCCACACTTATAATAGTGTACAATATATTTATGAGGACTGGAACATACCCATTAGTGTTCATAGGTACGGTATATAGCAGAAAAACCGCTGCCAATTTCACTATTCTCATATACACACACTGGCCTGAGTGTGTACAATAAAAGGAAGAAAGGCGAGTTGAAAGATGAATATTACGCATAGATATTTTCAAATGTGATGAGATGAAACGGAACGCTTTAAACGGGACGCGCACAGATTAAGGTATTTGTTGGCTATATTAACAGATTAACAGTGTTTTGTGTAAATGCTACCTTTTAATGATTAATATTTAAACGTTTGAGAATTTGCAGCTAAGAAAAATTAATCATCAATAAAAGAGTCCCAGTAGAAAATGAATAGCTCGGAGAAACCAATTTAAATATATATATATATATATATATATATATATATATATATATATATATATATATAAACAAAGACACAAAATCATTAATATAAAATGGTGTCCGTATAATATCTAAAGAATTATTCACAAGAGAGTGCGAGAAGATGTTGAGGTGGTAAGTAATGAGAAAGAACTCAGCAAATATTAATTGGTTTCTGTCCACGCTTAATCATTCTACTGATTAATTAGACTGCTCGATTTCATCGTTTGATAAACAACGATACATATTTATTTATATTCTTTTTTCATAATGCAGAATTAATATTTTTGCATTTTTCACAATTCTCTACTTAAAGTTTCATTAATTAGCCTGGCTTAGAATTTCATATTTTTTCTAGCATTTAACGATATCGTTTTTGTTTGTTTGTTTTTATCATTTTTTTCGCATTACAATTAATTATATATTTATTTTGATAAAAAAATAGAATTGGGAATGGAATCGACTCATGAGCTTGCAATTACTTCTTAGTTTATCTCGCTTTTAGATGTGTATATTTAATGAATTCGCTAAGATGCATGAATCACTTCCCATATATATTTGGAAAGGCGGACTCCAGAATTTCGGTGAGGAAATAATCTAGATACCCGTAAATTTTAGAAAGATAGTAAGAAACAGGCACATTTCGTTAGAAGCGATAAAATAGTATTGAACTGTTGCATAATATCAGTTTTCATCTATGGCAGTCGATGCTGGTCAATACCCTCATAGAAGAAAAACTAACTTTAATTAACATAAGATTTCTTAGAATATCATGGAAGGAATATATCGAAATTTTAGAGAAAATGTAAACAAATAAAACAAAAGTAAGATTGATAAAAATTAAGCACGTAATTACAAGATAGGTTTAGTAACACAGTCACAGAAACAAATAACTACTAATTAGTTTGTGTGTATCATAGAAGAGGTATATAGATATTTCAAGTTAATTGACGCAATTTCTATTTGATCTCGATTAAAGCTAGCTCACTGTAAACCGTGTGTTAGATATAAAATGTATTCTATTAATGGTAAGTTTCTATCTATACCCCATTAATATCTCTTGATGAGTCAGTTAATGTGCTCAACTGTTAGATATATTTGTCATTCAACTGGGAGAATCATCTTTCGAATCGCAACTCATTTTTAACTGATATGATTCCCACCAGACCGTTTAAATACGAGTTTATTGTTTAAGGAAAAACGATTTTTTATCTCAAGCGCGACATTATATTCAAGATGCAAGGAGTTACTTATGTGTGAGATAATATGATAAAAAATACTAATACAAGAATAGGAATTAAGAAGACTGAGGATAATAACTGACATTATATTTAACTTTTTCAAGATCAACGCAAGACGTGAAGCAAGAAGCCGGCAAAGAGTCTCACAAGCGAGAAGTGCGAAATACGTAACTAGTAGCAATGATATAAAAGTGTTCTTCAAAAGTTTGTTCAAAAGACCGGGGATGATTTTGAACCACGTGAAAGGCGAACATCCCTGCTCGCCCTTATAAACCATTAGATTCGTACTTGTTTAAGTTTATGTACTTGTTTAAGTATGTTTTATGTTTTAAAATGATTTATATAATAGTTCCACGTGCGATCGATTAAACTAATACATATAGATATAGAATTGAGCAAATACGAAAACTGCAATTGTTTTAATTTTCATTAAGAAACAATATGGTCTGGGAAAATGGCCTATGAGTATCCGTCACAGATATACATGTGTATCCAGAAGAATGCTGAAAATAGAGTGGGAAACAAACTTTAAACCTGAAATGTTAGACATCTTTACAGATTAAGAGAGTAATGGTGATGTTAAACGTTTCCTAATGAGGAATCATTCGGCATTCATTGACCGAGCAGCTCGTACTGTAGTCGCTTGAAATTTATGAAATCTTTCTCCTAAAAATATGTTCTCAAGTCCTGTATGTGTTATCTTTCTTTCCAGTATCGTTAGGCGTTTCCTTCATAATATTTTATTTGAAGCAATTTGGAACGTCAATATCTTCATTATGACATTGTTTTCTTTTCACGTTATATGCATTATCCATTTCAGCTATTGATGCATTTGAACGTCCTCATGTTTTTGAGGTGTCTGTTGTTTGTTACATTTGTCTGTGATTCTGCAACAGAATTCATAAATGTTCGTAGGAGGAGGGTCCTCGCTATGATCCACAGGCTTAACTTGCGAAAAAGCTATTATTAAACATTGATAATATTCTTATAATATCTAATCCATTCTTATAATTATTTCCTAATCATTTTTTATTCAGAATTATTTACCAAGATATTTTCCCAAACTACCGTTTTTCCCTCTTTTTCGTACATCGTTGCTCTGATAGTCACTTAGCTCAAAATCTCTAGCGCACTATGTTCAAAAGTGTTGGTCACTCACGTCAGAAAATCTATCCCTCTCTCTTTCAGGATATTGAAGTATGTTCAGTAATTTTACTGTATAAAATATAGATTGACTTTGTCAATGTTTGATTGAAACCAATTGTACTTATCAGGGGTCTGCCACGGAGATTAGCTTATCACACAAGCAGACTGGTATAAAATGAAATGAATAATCAGCTATTTACATACAAATGTGTATTGTTGCTTGAGAGGTAATGAAAAGGTGACAATAAAAATGCCAAGGATATATAAGGATACAAAGCATTCGGGCATTGTGTTTAAATGAACGATTAGTTCCTCTCCAAGATAGATTCATAGAATTCGTGAACATCCAAAGTGATATGGCAAAAAATACGATTATCAAGGTTATATTTAATTGTTCTTTCTTTCACACTGATTGCATATTAAGTTTATTATATGCTTTTGAATGGCAAAGAAAGCAGTAATTATTATGCTTTAAGCTTGTGCAAATGGTTTGCTTAATTGATGCCATGATTAAGCTCACACACACACGTACACATATATGTATTCCTTGATTAAAAGTAGCAATTGAGACAGAAACGAAACAAAGAATTGAAGAAAAATGCTTTTAAGTAGCAAACGTGTTTAATGACAACTGACATAATCAGTGAAATTTCTCACTTCTCATGTTCATCGCTCAGTCTGTATTGAAAGTGTAATTAGCTAGTTGCAGGTACAATAAAATCGATCGCATGACTATAGTATTCTATATCTTTTCAGCGTGGACCAGCTTTGCCGCGACATAGGGTTGAATTATAGTCGTATCATTCGTGATCATTTAATTAAAGCAAGTTCCACTCAGAGAGAATCTTTCGGAAAACCGTTTCTGTTTGAAACAGACTCTTGACAGAATGCTTCCTCAATCATTACAAACTTAACCTACTTAAGTCTACGGTCAACAGTTACCTATGCTACACATGAATCCATCATACCTATCGCTTTACTTTTATCTTTCAAATTTGATTTGTTTGGTTTGATTTGTTTTACGGCTCGGTGGTTATTTCATGCACACAATATTTTTAGAATACGTTCGTAAATAGAATATGTATTCTTTATAAGAATTCAATTTGTATATGAGGTTTAATTGACTATATCTTTAAAAATTTGACAGTCAAATAATTTGCTGGTATCTTTACAATACAAATCTCTTTTTATACTTTCATAGTCTTTTGATTCCAGTATGGGGGTTAACAATTTGCCCCTGGCTGGGACGTGCTACCAACCCGGGTCATGGTAGACCTGGGAACAGCAGCAAAACGTCCCGATGAAAGGCCTTATTGCCGGACGTAGTTAATCGGTAAACTCAGGTTCATTTAAATTTGATACTCCCTGCTCAAGATATACAGATTATGATGCGTTAATTGTGAAGACATAATGCGAATTGCAGGAAACTCTAGAGAAGTTTGTAAATATAGCGGGGGTGGAGCTTAAAGGTGATTACCACCACATAAAGTTTCAACACCGGTTCACATAGGATCACCTAAGTTAAGCAACGTTAAGCCTAGTCAGTAGCTAGATGGATGACCTCATGGTAATAACAGGTGGTGAAAAGCTTGGATGCGTTGTAGTGTAATGGATAATGAATCGACATTTTTAATTGGAGAGCCGAGTTATTATTCCATTTAGGTTCGGTATATACGCTTTCCCGCACACATAATTGAGAAATGTATGAATCCACCTCTTCCCTCCACAGCTATGGGTTAATTAGTAAAACTTGTATTTGTAAATCATTATAATCTCAGAAATCATCAAAAATATTACAATCTAAAAGGAATTATATTTTCTGGCTTTAAATAACCTACAATATGCAGATAAGCCGTAGAAAACCAATCAATTTAACATAATCAGTACTTACGTCGTTACTTTAAATCCTTACAGCAAATGTATTCTTTCCCTCTATAATATGAAGGTGTCTTTTGCCTTGATTAGGGTGATTATTCATTAAAAAAATAGACGCATAGATCATTAGGACCACGGTGAATTATATGTTTACATTGTACCTGTATTCTGGATATAAACTTTCCAATTTCTATCAACTACTTTTTTTTTAGATATCTATATATCGGAAAATTTAGATAAAAATATTATTCTTGCCAATGAAAGGTTTAATGGTCAACAATAATAGTGTTTGCTCGCATTTCATATCCATTTATCCCATTATTTATATTCGAACCTATGGTTTCATCTTTATTGTTATTATCGAAACACTTCAAGTGTCAATGCAAAACTACAATCGCAGAAACAGGAAGAGAAACGACTCTTCGGGCAATCATAGCAACAACAGGAGCAGTAGACATGCAATTAGAACATTGTTCTTTACCTGAAATGTCCCCTCAAGATGTAGGCGATAATGCCTCTCCGCAATTTCTGTTCTTTGTAGCTCATAATAAATTTTGTATTATTTCCCCTAAATCCTGTTCTGCCATCCATTACTCAATCTAAGTATGTATGTTATGCGTTGTTTTCCTCTGTTTCTTTCAATCAGTCCTATATCAGATTTCCGAATCTCTCCTTCCAAATTATGTGCCCATAATATGCCTTCCTGATGTTAACTACAATTTTCTTTTTGTTTCCATTTTATGTAAATCATCGCCATTGCTCACATGTTCGGACTGTGGTATACGGTGCATCCTTCTGTAGAAGGACATTTCTGTTGCTTCAAGTCTTTTATTTTTCATCTTTGAAAAGATTCTCCATCTTTCACTGCCACACAGGAAGGCAGAATCAAACTAAGATTTTGGTACTCATTTATTTTGTTTAAGGCTCCAAATTCAGCGTTTTCCCGTCGGCAGAATGTTCGTACCTTAAGTGGCATATCAATTGTAAATTGAATCTCTCTGTTTTATTCTGACTCAGATTTAAGGGTATCAGAGAGCATAACTAAGTAATGAAAACTGCGAGATATCCCTAGAGGCAAAATAATTAAGAACCTTGAAGGGCACAAAAGCGATGAAATCCTTGCAAGCTCCCCACCAATGCCACGCACATTGTAGAGGACTAACCTCATTCCCTTTATATTCTGTTGGGGAGATGTAAGACCCACTCTAACTACTCATTCCCACGAGGTGATTCTTTGTGGAACAGACTCACAAGTGGACGTTTTCTCGATCACTACAATATTAAACTGTTCAAGTCTAGAGTTAACGGTTATCTTCCCCCGCATATCCTTATAAACTGTGCCTATTAGCTCTTACTTTCAAACCTTCTACATAGTTTGGCAAGTTGCTCTTGTACAGGACGAATAATGTTGCAAAGGAAAAGAAATGTTAAGAGGATTATTGCGAATGCAAATGATTTACTTAATGTCATGATCACATCGGAGAAATTCTGATGTAAAACAATTATTATAATTACAGTTATTATATTATAAGTTATTGAAATTTCGAATCAACTAAGAGGATCGTTATTTAATAGTCTTTATATTCAAATAATTTCCAATTTTTTTCACATATCTTCAAAACACTTATAACTTTAAAACCCGAATAATAGAATAATAGATTTAATAATAAAAAAAAATTCCTAATTTATATTTCAGTTTAAGTGTTATGGATAATAATTCATATTTATATAGTATATTAAAACTAATTTTCAACAAAACCTTATTGTTAAACCAGACCTCACTGGATAAAAGCGTTGGTTGGATCAAGTGACATGACCCAAAAGAGTAGTGAGTTCAATACCTGGCTACTGCAGTAGTGATGAAATATTGTGAAGTTGAGTTAAAGGGAGATAACTGAGAAATCCGAATGAGCCATGACCCGTGGAGCTAGAACAATCTACCCAAATGGACGAAATAAATCATTCATTTAGAAATTTCAATCACATGAATATAGCCGAAGCGTACAACGGATGAAACGTCGGGACTATGACAGTAAATTTGAGGAGAACTGTCCGAACAATGTAAATAATATAAATAAACCTCTGGAAGTAGACTTAATTTTTTATTAGTATATATCGCGATATTGCATAGACACAGGCTATGTTCTGATGCCACATATTCAGATAATTTTATAGGAAATGTGTGATATCCCATGTACGATTCATTAAGCTGATACGTCAAGTCTTGTAAATATAAGTAGAAGTGACAACGAAAGTATTGAGAACACAGATAAAGTATGCCGATGCGAAAACTTACACAGTGAAAATGGAAAGATACATGAATTCAAAATGGTTGCAATTTAATTATCGTCACCTATCTGCCATATCAGGATTGAAGTGGGTTTTTTTTTACTCTTTAGCCATAAAGGTGAATTTCATCGGAGACTCGAAGAAAAAATAAAATAAAACATTGCAACAGTATCGTTTGAAAGGAGTCTCTTTTTGGCAAACAATTCGAAATATACGTTTATTTTTTTCATTTTAGAAGATTTCTACATTTAATCTAAATGTTGTATTTTGCAGGCCACGAATGAAATAATTATCAGCGTCTACAAATAAATGATCATTTGACATTTTTAGTAATATTTTTATGAATTGAATTGGCTGCATTGATATTAAATTTAAAGTACATATCTCCACTAGCAGACAATAATATTTCAAATACCTCTTGATTGAGTTTTATTCTTTAAAACAGCCTCCAATTTCGCAGTATCAATGGAACCCATTCTTTAGTGGTTTGATTTCAAGAGCCAAGACATTGTCAGTAAATTGCAACTATGTCCTTTTATCTCCAAAATAATGTTCTCTATCGAGTATCTTGACAGGCATTCACGTGTGTTCTATGTCTTCATGATTTCAAAAGAAATGAAAGTCCTCAAGTCTACCTGGTATCGAAGTTAAACCACAGATTCAAAGAAACTACCTATCATTGTGAAAAGACGTTATAGACACATTTTAAGAAAAGGCAGCTTAGAATCTAATCGGGAACCATTCTCCTCAATATATAGCGATGAAAACATGAAAAGTTATCAGGCACAGATTTTGACAAATAGGTTAAAGCTGCCGATTTTGATAATATCAAGTTGAATATTAGATATAATTGTAAATTTCAATAAATCCGTATAAATTTTCAGGATCACTGAAATAGCGAAAAGGATGATGTATGGTTAGTAAATCATACATACGAAACATTATTTTTGATTCAACCAGTATACATAAAACTACCAGTCCTTACTATAAAAACTATTAACCTCAGAGTATATGCTTGCGTATCAATATATCTGTCTGTCTATCTGTCTGTCTATCTGTCTAACTTTTCATTTCAATCTTTTCATAGTAAATATGCCCTTTACATTTTTTGTACATTTGTTTAACATTTTACTTGCATTATTTATCACAGTTTAATATCTTAAGTGCTCATAATGTCCTCCATCTTCATTGCAACATTCCACGAACCTCTCCCGAACACTATGTCCCAAAGCCTTGCACAAGGCCCGATCGGCCTGACATTCAATGAATACCTATGAGATGTACTCTTTCAACTCGTCCACTGTGTGGTGATTTTTTTTTATAAACCTTGTTCTCTACTACGTCACCCATCCAAGAAGAAATCCGTTGGTTTAAGGTCAGGTAAACGTGGTGGCCATTTGATGCTACAACTTCTTCTGAACCACTGCTGTGGAATAGTTTATTTAAGATAGTCACTTACTGCGAAAGCAAACTGAAGAGGTTTTTCATTTTGGTGAAAGAATAGACCGGGGAAGTTAGCTCTAGTTCTGAGTTGTGGCACTACCACGTCAAATAGTGAAACAACTGTAAGACTACTTTTATATACTACCTGTATATTTCTATTTTTTATTGTATGAATCTGTATTTGAGTGTTTGCCCAATATAAGAATAAAATGGTGCTCTGAAACATATTTGTAAGCTAGCAACTTCATAAAATTTCACCATATTAGGAAAAATATATAAGGTGTGGCGCTATGAAAGCGAAGTTGACTTAACCAAGTCACTGTTTTCGCTTTCAGATACTTTCCTTCTGAAGGTACGCGTTTAATGAGATTCTGAGAGTTACATTTACGGAAAACCTTCCAATAATGAGTCACCGGTTGCTTTATGTCAGAAACATGGATAAAACTGTCATTTAAAGTAAATGTTCAACATTGTAAATAGCCAATATTTGGCTAGAGTAATAAGTTGAATAGCGAATTTTTCATGAAGTTCTTATTCAGAACTTCGCGATCTTCGAACGAACATGTGCAGGAGTATTTCCGTTTGTCTGGCAAGAGTAGTTCCGTTTGTCAGGCAAGTGTTCATGTTTTATTATTATTTTCTTCGACCATAATCTCGTGGCGGTTCTGGCATTATTAAATGACTATTTTGATCTTTTCTTTGTGACTTGGGCTGCCACAAGCTTCAAACTACCAATACACTAGATATTCCTTGAATCCCCATTGACATTCGAAAACAATGATTTCTCCATAGAACCATAAGCAACATTATTCGGGATAATCTTCCATTTTACCAGTTTTCATTCAACAGTTGATGTTAGTTCGCTGTCCAGATTACATCCTGCATCTTCTGACTACAGTATAACATGACCAGGTAGAACTTCTTCTGTTCGATAACTAATGTTTCATCTGGTTAACTTAATCCAGTGATCCCCAACCTCTTAAGTGTGTCGCGTTGCACACACACACACACACACACACACACACACACACACACACACACACACACACACACACACACACACACACACACGTGTGTGTGCGTAATTTGTAATTATAGATCTGTAGTATTTTAATAAATAATTAATTATTAAACTTTTTTCAAATAATTCTATACACTATTCTTCGATGCGTAAAACGTGCATTAAAGAAATGATTCTTATTATCGTTACCATATGGAATCGCTCGACAAAATATTGATTATTATTTGCCGCCATTTAACACAAAAAAGTATGATTGGATTCGAATTCCCTTCATAAATGATCCTTCTCGTATTCGAGTTCAGTTATGTGCAGAAGAATAAGTGGAAGCCATTATTAGTGATCGAGGGTTCAAAATAATACATTCGACTGTACTCATCGATACATTTTGGATTTCAATACAAAAGGAATATTCCACATAAACTAGAAATGCTTTATCAGTTTTATGGCAATATTCTACATCTTATTCCTTTGAATTAGGCTTCTCAACCCTAAATAAATCAGAAATAAGAAGAGAGAAACACTATGCTGAAGTGAAGAAGAAATTAGATTCTGCTTATCGCACATTCGACCAAACATTGAAGAAATCGTGAAAAAATACCAGACACAGGTTTCGCACGAAATAAACTGCACAAACAGTTGAAAAGAAACATTGAAATAAACTAAGTTCATATTTGATTCAGTATTTTTTTAAATGGTTTTATTACATAACATGCAAATATATAGCCTTTAGAATTTTGCTAAGTCTGTTGTGATATTTTCATTTGCTACTCAGCGTAACTTTACTTAAAATATTTGAGAAACACTGGCTTAATCAATGTTTCAGAGATACCCCCCAGTTATTCCAGATGTTAATTGTTCGAAATAGACACACACACACACACACACATATATATATATATATATATATATATATATAACACCATAGTATAATGACTTCAAGTAGATGTATCATCAAAGGATCAAAAGAGTTGTTTAGATATGTAGATATATACAAAAATTAATTCAACATTACTTATTAACGCTGATACTTGAAGTTAATGTACTTTACACACGTATAACTATGAGGGTTATCTCGTTGCTCATCGTCCTATTACAGGCGCATAATTTCAAATTCATGATTACGCTTTGTTTAAGGTATTTGTCTCTTTAGCATCAATTCACAATGATAAAGTTTCATCATTATATGTGATCGAAACTAGCGTAAGAAATATTGAGATAATGCTATTTCCCATACGCTGCCTTTATTCGAATTTTCATTTGTCACTGTCTTTGTGTGGATATTATTGAAATCACTTTGGTCATTGTAACTCGAGTTTAAGGGATCTTTGTCAGTGATCCTGTATTCCATTATGAAAGTGTACGAGGCACTCAAAGAAGAACTAATAAAAAATGAGAAGTCGCTTGGAAAATGCCATAATGTTATATATGGCTACACTGAAGACCAAAGTCAATTGTCCAGAAGTGAAGCGTTTAAGAAAACTTTTCGATTTGGAAGAATAAAGCAGTTTATGATATAAAACATCCAAAAACGTCCTAGATAATATATTAGGGTTATAAATATGTCAACATATCCTTTACATAAAATTGCTTAAAATTTACTCCATATAAAAGTTGATTATTTGCACATAATTGATTAATATCTGATACATTTTCAGGTAAGAGATATCAGTATCTGGTATTGCGCTTTTTGATTTCGAAAAATCAATCACTGTAATAAGCAAATATCAAGGCATTCTTTCGTTCTAATAATTACGACTTTATACTTAATTTTACTAATAATCACCCAGTACAACGACAAAAGATTCACTTAACGGTGTGGATTACTATGTTATGTTGTTATATGAATCTTAAGAAACGACAAGATGCTCATGAGGTTACCTAGGAAAGGTAACGTTGGCCCTCGACTAAACGTTTGGGATAATATCCTGCTGGGTGTCTCTTCCAAAATGCTGTAATCCTTGACCAAGAAAAACTGTCTGAGGGAAACATTATTTTTAATAATTATCACCTCAAGCACGTCACTACGGCAACTAAAACGCAAGGGGTTACAGGGTGTAAAGGAATTAGGAACAGAAACATTACTAATGTGCAGAAAACTAAGAGAATAATCAAGATGGCAGCAGATAACGTTTAACATTGGATTTAAAGTTGACTGGAAAGCATGCAGCCGGAAAGCAGTTCAACAAGCGAGAAAAACTGTTGTTATAGACCTCATGGATACATCTAGCCACCTCAGCTTATTGATAAGATGCCGCCGTCAGATTAGTAGATCGTTTAAATTCATAAAATCTATGTACCATAGCGAGGAGCTCATCGAAGCATTTACCATCAAAGTATATATATATAAAGGGAAAGTGAGACCAAATTACGATGGTGGGCAAGTGGCTGAAGCCGAACCGCCAGATCAGGACTAATGATATGACTGATTCTTCTTTGCCTCTTATCGAGGAGCGCCAGGTAAATCGGAGGAGTACCGGACCATATATGACAGGAATATTCTAAGCATAGACTAATGGTAGACTTATGCAAGATGTTTTTCGGCGAGAGTGACAGTTCGTTGTATTGACAACTTATGAGTCAGTGTATCTATTTACAAATGCAATACACTGTCTTAAATTTTCAAGTAAGGAATTGTCGTCATTAGCATATTGATTGTTTCAGTCACATTTTAACCAGTGTGTTATTAAGCATTCCTCGATTATCTTCCCTATTTGTTAATTTTTCACTAGTTATGGGACAGTTTTGAACTTATTTGAGTAAATCTCTGACGGGGAAAGAGCGTGTATTAGATCTGTAGGTTAATAACCGAATAGATACGTTCGTCAAAGTTGCAATATTCATGTTAGCAGTGTCTCTTTCCCTGGTAACGCAGGTGAAAACAGTAGCAATACACTGGCAGGAAAAATGGACATAGGTATTACAGAAGATAAATGAATACACAATACATATTGCAGAATATAAATGAATACATAATACGTATTACAGAGCATGAATGAAGAAATAATACATATTACGGGAGACAAATGAGTGCACAATGCATATTACGGGAGACAGATGAATGCACAATGCATATTACGGGAGACAGATGAATGCACAATGCATATTACGGGAGACAGATGAATGCACAATGCATATTACGGGAGACAGGTGAATGCACAATGCATATTACGGGAGACAGATGAATGCACAATGCATATTACGGGAGACAGATGAATGCACAATGCATATTACGGGAGACAGATGAATGCACAATGCATATTACGGGAGACAGATGAATGCACAATGCATATTACGGGAGACAGATGAATGCATAATGCATATTACGGGAGACAAATGAATGCATAATGCATATTACGGGAGACAAATGAATGCATAATGCATATTACGGGAGACAAATGAATGCATAATGCATATTACGGGAGACAAATGAATGCATAA
Source organism: Acanthosepion esculentum (assembly GCA_964036315.1). Taxonomy (NCBI): domain Eukaryota; kingdom Metazoa; phylum Mollusca; class Cephalopoda; order Sepiida; family Sepiidae; genus Acanthosepion; species Acanthosepion esculentum. Next base: position 38,173,052 of record OZ038482.1, on the reverse strand, counting down.
TTCATATTACGGGAGACAAATGTATGCATAGTTTATATTACGGGGGACAAATGAATGCATAATACATAATACGGGAAACAAACGATAGCATAATACATATTACGGGGGACAAACGATAGCATAATACATATTACGGGGGACAAACGATAGCATAATACATATTACAGGAGACAAATATATAAATCATACATATTGCAGGAAAAAATGAATAATACATATAACATAAGACTAATGAATGAAGAATACATATTACAGATGACAAATGAATGTACAATACATAAACTAAGATATAATCTATCATGGGTAGAAAATGGCAGAAATCTACACAGGCGCACTAAATGACATATTGCTGAAAATATGAAAATGGACAGAGAATAGAAATGTTTAAACAACGATAACTAAGGACACCAAATAGTTGTTATTAATTAGTTAATTTGTTTACATTGAAATTGAAATATGTTTATGTTAATTTTCTTAATGTTTTCCAATTTTATAAATATAAAATATATAAAATCTTTTGAGATCTATAGAGTTCTTTCATGTGAACATTATTTCGACTGTCCTTAAATAATGACTAATATAGTGGAAATGTTATCAGTAATATTTAGGTATTATGCCACAGTCCATGGAAAAACTGCTGAAGAAGAAATAAAATGTCGACATTATATAAAGGTTATAGACCAAAAATAACTTTCCATAATCATATTACTGGCAGAATAAAATAATAATCTATTTTCTATAGCCAGCCTTTATTTGACACTTACTACGACTTTTGATCTTTCAACGTTAGCTTAAGTTTGCGAGAATCACCTTAATGTTTTCTAAATTATTCTGCTTGAACAAACCCAATGTCGACTGATCCTTTTAGCAAGGAAGAAGTCGGCTGCCTTGACGAATGAAGTGATATGTATCTTCGTGTTTTATTTGTTCTGATGTTGCTTCTATATCTTCTAAAGTAATCAGCGACACGGGCCAAACTAAGTGAACTTTTTGCCCCTGCAACAGACAAACGAAATGTGTAACTATTTTTCTTGGATCTAGATTTAATAAATAATTCTTCCGGCAACTAGGCAAAAGAATTTATCATAACTTGGTTTAACATGGCGTGAAAGTCGCACAAAGAAAAAGTTGCCAATAATAATATTATTAAAAATATTTATTATTATTTTGGTTACGAACAATAAAATGCTCACTGACATAGTAACATAGAGGCAATGTCTAATGCATCATTTCAAAAAAGAAGCAATCGATCCAGAATCTTTGCTCAAAGAAGCGGACACAAATTTCGGGAGATATATTAAGTAATTTCTTTGCGGTCATAAATTTGTAATGGCGGCAACAACGATGTCTGGGAAATGAAATAAAAAATAATTAAAGTTGACGTCAAGTCTGACCATGAAAAGAACTGCAAACTTTACAATTGTGTGTATAATTAAAGATAATCTATGTGTAAATTGCTTTTGTATACCCATCCCCGTCATACTTAAGTTTTCGACATTTTTTTTTCAGTTTCATGCCAGGTCAAACGCACCGAAAAGTATGTGAACACATTTCGCAGAAAATAGGGAAATAAAATTATAATGTTCATATAATATGCAATTCATTGAATGTTACAAGCATGGGGTGAATATTTGAATAGATTTAACGTCTGTTCTAATAACTTGGGCCGATTTTAAACGTGAATTTATTTTAAAATCATTTCAACTTAATAGAATACATTTTCTTATTGTTACTGAGGTGTAACAGATTACATCGTGTAACGAATTGTGTGTTGAATGGGCACGCTGCTAGATCATTTAACATTAATGACGTTGTCCCACCCGGCTCTATCCTTGAACCTACGTTGTTTCATATCTCCATCAACGATGTTCGCGAGTACATCAATTCGCATATAGAAACATTTAGAAATGGAAGTGCAAACCTGGAAATTTCTATCTTGTTTAATTCAAAACGATTATTAAACCTTTCTGACCCCGTTAATCTATTCACTCTGTTATATATTTCTAAACACGTCAAATGATCTGCGCAGATACACAAATGCTTATAAAACATTATTTGATATACCGTTGCCAGTATTTTTATTTTCATTTTTTCTGCTTATATTCAATTTCCATGGAGCACTATGGAATATATTTGCTATTTTATACTGAAAGACTTATATGTATATAAAAATTTCACTCACGAACAAATTCACATAGGTATGATATTGGTGACTGAAATTATTATGACATCGGCTATTTACTCAATTAAAACTTAAGATGCCTATCCTCAGGAAACAACTCGAACGAGTTGCAATAAAGAAATGGCAAGCCTCGTTTTGTTTACAATATTTATTTCTATTTATCATACAGGTTTAAGCTCACCACACAAATAATTGTTTAGAAAGAAATTATCACTCACCATTTTGTAGTTGAAATGCGACTGATTACTAATTTCTAGCCTAGATCGTTTTTAAAATTAATATCTATTTCCAACGACAAGCATAAAAAAACATGTAGTTAATTGTACACTGAAAACTTTTTATATACTACTGCACCGACGAAGACAGCGAATTATTTAGATATTTTGAAAAAGAATTGGAAAATATTAGTATGTAAGTTCGGTAATGTCTGTTATTTTTTATAAAATCCAGGTATTAAGAAGCAAAAAATAATTTAAAATCAAAGAAAAGTGTACTGCACTTCTGTTTAAATATCAATCCACTCAGATGGAACATGTTAAGAGGAAACTTTAGATAAATTAGTGAATATTTAACAACGTGGACGGTCATGGAAAAGAGTAACGAAAACGACAATTAAAATGTTTTGAGAGACATTATGAGTGAAATGGCTTCAATAATACGACACAGTTGTTTTATCGAAGGTAACAATGACAATCGTACTTCTGCACCTGTTTGTCATAGCATGGACTGGGTTAACTAGTAAGAAGGTAAAAATAGCTTAGATTCATAACAAACATAAATTTGAGCAATGACGGGATTTGGCAGATAGAAGCAGAAAAGTATTCAGTTTGTAATATCAAGTTGATAAATAGAAGAATTAAATAAATCGATAGGAAACAAAGAAGCATTGCCAATATCAGTAACTGGAGGCATACCCAAAAATCCACTTTCGCTGTGTCAACTCAAATTAGCTTCATGTCATTCGCAATTGATGTTTGTCATCGGAGCGTACTTGCATGATCTCAATATGAATCTACGTAAAATTGAATGAGGGTTATTGGCAATTCATTTTGTGATTTCCCTTTCTCGAACAAATAATAATATTTGAAAACAACAAAAAGCCTGACCTTGAAAGTATTTCAAACTCCAGATGATGCCCTTTTGAAAAATATTTTTTACAATCTTTCCTGAAGACTTCACTTGTCAAATGCTCATCTGTAGAAGTTATACTTTTTTATGATTTCCGGAGACTGACATGTTTTAAAATATTTTCTTTAATTTCATTTCAAAAGCATTTCCCTTCGATAGTTCATGAGAAACTTGTTTCCAGGAATTCGTTCTATCTTTACTATAGTCATTTTCTTGCATTCATTGAAATGATTTTAAATTTCCGTTTGGAAATTGCCATTTTCTTAGTTTTTTCTTCAAAATTTCACTTTTATTACCGTTTCTTTGACATTGTTTTTTTTCCAATTTATCAGGATAATTAATTCATATAAATAATTACATTTTCTGTTATTTCCTTCATCAAAATTGCATCTGTATATTTTTCTTTACTGTTTATATGAGCTTAACTCCTTTAAAATAGCATTAAATTATGGCATTCTACAAGGTTTCCAGGAAATAGTACTAGGGACATATATTTCGAAAATGGAAAATATGATCAGAAATTGAAATAGAAGCAGTGATAAAATACTAGGGTTATTCAATAAATAAGGTGATTTTTTTCGGTATAAGGACTTATAATACAGATACAAGTTTACTATTTTTTTTCAACGTAGTCTACCAGCACTGTCACACACTTTTCCCATCTCTGCACAAGCTTCCGTATTCCTTCAGCGTAAAAATCTTTGGACTGATGTCTCAGCCAGTCGCTCACAACACTTTTGACTTCATCGTCACTTTTAAACTTTGTGCCTCCCGTTAACGCTTTCAAGGGACCAAACAAGTTAAAGTCTGAAGGGGCAAGGTCTGGGCTGTAAGGGGGATGAGGGAGCAGTTCCAAGCCCAGCTCGTTGGTCTGCACCGTTTGCGCTGCTGTGTGAGGCCTTGCGTTGTCATGATGCAAGATGATTCCTTCTGACTGATGACTCCTGCGTTTGTCCCAATAGATTAGCTCAAAGTCCTTGCAATGTCATCCACTGTCACACTTTCTGTCAAACTGAATGAGGTCATTGACTGATTCGATCACCTTGGGAGACCTCACTTCTGTAGGCCTCCCAGGCCTGTCTTCATCCTCAACACTGCTCCGTCCTTCATTAAATAATTTAGCCCACTTGTAGACATTTTTTTGGCTGAAACATGTGGCACCATACAGCAACCAAAAACTTGATAACTGACCGCTGTTCAATCCTGGAGCATGCTTCTTGTTCGGCCATCTTTGTTAATAGCCAAAACTCTGAAAGCTTTTTTTTTAATCTGCAGAAGAAATTAAATCCATGTGAAAAAGAAGTAAAACAACAAAAATTTAAAAAAATGTAAGCTTCTATCTGCATTAGGATTCCTTATACCGAAAAATCCACCGTATTTATTGAATGACACTTGTATTATTTTGGGAAATTAGTAAATAATAAACACTCCGCGTACACTGCTTTATCGATCATTTATTATAAATTTATTATAAGTGATAAGGAACTCCGCTAGAGTTCGTTTAATTCAACAACGGAAGTTTCTAGGAAACGAAAACTTTAACCTAAAAACGTAAGTGCTTAAATAGACGTGTCATATCGAAACTTTCATACGGATGTCTGGACCACAAGGCAGAAAGAATGGGTCATCAAATAAGGATGGAACGCCTTAATCGGTCGTAATTTTTCTTACGAGCCAATGGTTAGCCAATGGTTGCCTAACCATTACGCAACGTCGCGGTGCCCTCGTTATAGTTTTAAGAATTGTACCAGATAACAGAAACTGCATGTCTTGTGGATTTTCAACTGCGGCCACGACGAAACTGAATAACATTTGTAATTTGAAGAGTGAAAAATGACATAATCATATTGCTAACTTCTGACACTACTTCAAACACGAGATAAAGAAAGAAGCCCCAATCTATACCGGAAACAGCGATAAAACCTGCTAAATTCTAATAAATTATTTCCCTGAAAACTGAATACTTTCTTTTATGATAAATTTCAACTGATATTAGCTCTATCAATGAATGCTGAATATTTCATTATGAGGAAACAGTTATTACCGTATAATTGTTCATTGATCAACAGTGTTTTTCTTCCCGTTAAGATGCCTATTAAATTCAGAATATTCTTCATTAGCTAGCATTACGTCATTCTTGTATTTATTAAGTTTAGAGTAAAGTCGCACAAAGGTAAATAGAGTTTCTTAATAGGAACATTGTAACAAAAACATACCAAGTCCATATGGCTGAATTAAAAATTATCATTCCAAATATTAACATATTTTTCTATCATGTATCTCTTCAGGACATATGTGATATTGGCTTTTCCCGATTTCCGATACATTATTGCTCTTAGTAACATTCGATTATTACAATCACTTTTTATTCTTTATCTGTTATACCTTGAATCTCACTCGTTTAATAAGTCAGTTTGTTTTCCCAATCATCTCTTATTTTACGTATGACCAGGGAATTTTAGTTTCGCAAAGTGGTATGTCGTCCTTTATACGCCCAGGATAATTCAACACGATTTTTCATATTGCGTCATTCTTTTGTGACTCAAGGTGACTTTTAATAATTAAGTATAACTCAAGACTTCAATGTTAAAATAAAACAGTATTTAATTACAACCGCAAACTTAACAAGAACAAAGAAGTAAAAGTCAACTAAACCGAATGACCCAGTTCAGAGTATATCTGTTAGTAGCGCGGCTCGGCTTAACGTCCGGTAAATCCTAAATCAAAAATCAAATCAACGACACACAATAAGTCACACTAGTTCGGCTGGATAGTTCCACTCCATATTCACTGCAATCAGTAGCCTGACATTGCTATTTATACACCTGGCGGAAAACATAGTCCAGAGTGCAACGCTCGAAACACGGTGTCGGTAGTTAATCATTTTCTTCCTATATGACACATTGGTTTGTACTTCCTTGTTTTCCTAATGCTTCCTTGTTGCTCACTCGTCGGTACAAGCACATTTATTTTGCTTCAAGTCTCTTCTCCAGCTCTGGAAATATTGATCATCTTTCACATTCCTAGAGAAAATATATTGCAGAACAAATTCATTATACTTCTATTTGTTTCCAGTTGAGTTTGTCTGATAAGAGACAAATTCAGTAGATATTTTCTGGAAGATGTTTTTCGCTATTTATATGACTGGGTATTCATGTTGCATTCTTCGTTGTCATTTATAGCAAGCACAATTTAGATGACTTTCTGAATCGGCTTGAATTTGACGTTCATGATATCTTGCCCATATGTCGGGTCGTTTCTTTTGCTGGCAAACATGCGTTTTGTTTCCTTAATATTTCTAGTTCTTTCTTGATTCGTTATTCGAGATTTAATCTCGCATAGGCAAATAGTAATTTGCTATTACATCCCGAGAACAGGCCACCGCAGTCTGTTTTATAAAATTTCTGCATTTACAATTTTGCTTGCCTTATCATTGATCTGCTAAGTATTTGCCCCAAGCCAATATATGAGCTATGATTTATGACGACAAATAAAAACGTTCCCACTTAACAGCAGCCGAGGCGACTACGTGAGTTTCGAATAAAGATTAGGAAACGGCTACTCGAACGAAGAATTACAGAAGCTTAAAAATTAGACAAAACAGCAAGAAAACAGTAAGATGAATCACAAACAAATTATAAATATAATTCTACCAAGATATTTTTATTGCAGATGGAAATATAGACAGCTTATTGATCACATACATACAGACGTGTCTACCCACAAAATAGACTCATACTCAAGCTACATTTATTTCGGTTCTTGGTGGTTTATAAAATACTAGCACCCAATTTTGTCATCTTCCGATAAATATGCAAACTTCCCATGCATATAATCAATGCTTTGTTTCCCACTGCTTTGTTTCTATGTCGGATATAGTGTCTAGAATTTAGGGCACCTCGGCGTGGTGTAATCGTCAGCAAGCTTGTCTTGTTGGATCAATTACGACTGAGTATAGATTTAGATCCTCACTGGGTGTCCCCCTACTTTTTGGCCTTTTGCTACATCTAAGCTACACTTGGAAAATCAATACATTGGCTAAAATTTCGTCATATGCTCAAGTGGTGGGCAAAGGCGTATTGTTAGATTGTTATTCTTGTGTCTTTCGTTTTGTCTATATTGTTATTCTTGTGTCTTTCGTTTTGTCTATATTGTTATTCTTGTGTCTTTCGTTTTGTCTATATTGTTATTTGAAAATAATGTTGGTACCATCACGTAAACAAATTCGGCACATATTTGCCTATCAGCTTTCCATCAGATGATTAATACTCTTAAATTCCCCGATTTATATATATATATATAATAGAGAGAGAGAGAGATAGATAGATAGATGTTACTTAATATATTAATTATCATTATATATATATATATATATATATATATATATATATATATATATATATATATATATATATATATATATATATATATACTGCAAGTTGCATGCAGCATCTACTATCGCCCAATTCTACGCATAATATATATTGCATGCAATGTCGTTATATACTGGGTAGCTAGAAGAGCAGACTAGTTCGAGTTAATTTTACGATCGCATATTACACTTGAGAATGTCTTGAATACTTGTCTACTCACTTCAGCTATATGTTAAATAATAGAGTAGGGTTGACGCTATGGTCTGGCAAGGCTATCTGTATATGTGAAGAAAAATTTGAATTCAAAATTAAATTGATGTCACCGGAAATCTCAGCTTCATCAAGGTCTATAAGATATTAATAGGTTATAAGGAAAAGTAATCTGGAGAGAGACGTGGCAGCCTACGTTATAAAAAGACATGACAAACACACACACACACACACACTCATATATATATATATATATATATATATATATATATATATATATATATATTGAAGATATCTTTTGAAAAACATTCTTGGCAAAAACCCATTATTTTCATTGATTTAAATAAAGAAAGATGTGTTGTTAAATCATGTTCAGCTACTTAAATAAATTCATAATAATAAGTAATATTGTCGCATTAAATAGAAAAAAATTACACGTTAGTTCATGTTCATTACCTCGGTTCTTTTCTCTTTGGGTTTCTCGTTTGGGGGGGTCTTTAATTTTCTCACTTTATTCACTCTCAAATCCTCATATTTTTCACATTTAATCACTCCCTCTTTTTTGCTTTCAATTCCTTGCCTTTTTTCGCTTTCAATTCCTTGCCTTTTTTCGCTTTCAATTCCTTGCCATTTTTCGCTTTCAATTCCTTGCCATTTTTCGCTTTCAATTCCTTGCCTTTTTTCGCTTTCAATTCCTTGCCTTTTTTCGCTTTCAATTCCTTGCCTTTTTTCGCTTTCAATTCCTTGCCTTTTTTCGCTTTCAATTCCTTGCCTTTTTTCGCTTTCAATTCCTTGCCATTTTTCGCTTTCAATTCCTTACCTTTTTTCGCTTTCAATTCCTTGCCTTTTTTCGCTTTCAATTCCTTGCCTTTTTTCGCTTTCAATTCCTTGCCTTTTTTCGCTTTCAATTCCTTGCCTTTTTTCGCTTTCAATTCCTTGCCTTTTTTCGCTTTCAATTCCTTGCCTTTTTTCGCTTTCAATTCCTTGCCTTTATTCGCTTTCAATTCCTTGCCTTTATTCGCTTTCAATTCCCCACTTTTTCTCTTTCAGTTCCTCGCATTTTTTCTCTTAGATTTCATAACATCTCATATCTTGCATCACATCGTGTCCTTTTCTTTCATCTGATTGCTTCTTTTTTCTTCACATTGTATCGCTTTTTATTCCTTTCATCACTTCACATTTCTTTCCTCTGGTCACTTATTTATTTCATCTTCACTCCTGTCTCTATCTCTCGCTTGCAGCTACACTTCTTTCACTCACGTTTAAATTTTTACCCGTTTCCTTTAGACGTTTTATATTTCCAGCTGTCTCCACTTCTATCTGCCTATCCCTCTCTCACTTGTTCCTGAATCCGCATCCTCTCGTTTTTATCCCAACTTCACTTTTATCCTCTTTGTCTCACTTTACACCACACTTATTTCTTCTTCTTCTCTCCAGCATCTTGTCGCCTCTCTCTTAATTCCACCCACACTCCTGTCTGCTTTCTTTCTCTGTTTTATTTCTATAGATTTCTCTCTCTTTCTGTCTTTGTTTCCTTTTTTCCATTATCTCTGTTTCTATCTTTACCCTTCATCATGTCTCTATCCTTTTCCTTACTGCATTGACATAAAAGTCTCTATTTCCATGTCCATTTCTAAATTTTCAACAAGCAACTCCTTTTATCTCGTTAGTTTTTCTACCTTTACTAATTACTTCACACCGCATTCTTTTCAACATCGTATCTACTCACAGGAGAAAACACCAATTCCAATATCATAAGGCACTTGCTAATTTTCTATCAACTTGATGCCATCATTAACTTGGTATCCTATTTTCATTTTCTTCCTTTTCAGCTTACTTGCCTTCCGAACGCCCTTGGTATCCTATTTTCATTTTCTCCCTTTTCAGCTTGCTTTCCGTCCGAACGCCCTTGGTCCATGTTTGACCTTCGTTAAAGTGGATGCCTTTACTTTGTTTTCATAACGCCTTTGCTCCGCCTTTGCCACTCTGGTTTTCAAATTTTAGTACTGCGGTGAACAGTGTCACCCACAGAGGAAGTACCGCTCAGTTGGAGATGTCGGCTGCTGGAAGTGAAGCGTAAAACGTTTGGAATTTTCAGTGCAGTGTCAGAAGCAAAAAATAACCAAGAATTATGCGAAAGGAGGAAGGAAGATTAGAAACGAGAGCGGAAAGTGCGAAAGGCAGCCGTTTGGATAAATGCAGAAAGACAGTCAGGCGAGAAAGGTAAACAGAAAAAATAACACATAGGCACATAAGTGTAGGATGGGAGGAAGGAAAAAGTAGAGAACTGTTGAGAAGTTTTCACAGACAGTGGAACGGTAAAAGTAATTTACATTAAAAAAAAGTTATTTTCTATAATTAGATTAGTTTGATATAAAGACACAACATTCGCGCACCATACTAAGACGTAAACCACTACATAAGCAGACAACATATAGAGATGTAACATTATCATATTATCCTAATAATGAAATAGACGAAACGCTATCAAAATAAAATTCGAGTGGGGAGGAAAAGGAATAAATATACATAAAGTATTCATTATATTTTCAACTGATAGTCTTCTTCTGTGAGCTTCAGGACTTGGACTGACTTAAACAGCGTAAGATCAATAAGGCGAAAGTATTAACTATTATTTCAATTAAAAATTAATGCACCGGGTAATGGTGAACTAAGCAGCAAAACATCGAGTACTTTTCTCATATTTATGCGGGGCTGCCCAGTCTTCATATTTCCATCTTGATAGAGTTCAAAAGCGTCTCTGAGTCCTTTTGGGTGAAGAAGTATTTTTCACTCTCCAACTTCTCTCTCTCAGACAGGATGTAGCGAGTCTCTCGCTGTTCTGTCGCTACTCCTATGGAAAAGTGCTCAGAGGAACTACATTCCTTGCATCTGCCAGGTCTATCTTCCACGGCTGGGACCTTCCAGGCTCTTATATTGTAGCAAATTATCCACTTTACCTCCGTATTCCATTGGTGGGAAGACAATTTAAGACGAACAGCTTCTCGGGAACTGGTCCTCTGTGGAACCAACTCTCGGGTGGCTGTTTCCCTGATCCCTGTAATTTTAACATGTTCGGCTATGGTTAACCAATATATCCCTCTTCTATCTCTATAAACTTCCTCTTAATGTAACCCTCTACCATGGGTGGCCACTGGGCCTTGTATAGGGTGAACCATACTGTAAATAAAACAAACAAACAAAAAAGCAAGGATTTTATGTGTACCGCTGTAGCCGAAATTCCCGGTTGCACTAACAAATGCAGCCCAGTTCCAGGCTCCATAAAATGACTACTGAGCTCCAATAAAAAGTAAACTTTTTGCAACATATATTTTCGTGATAATAATTAATACGGATCGTCGATTAACAGTGGGTTACATGGCCGACCAATTGACATGAGTGAAACGAAATAGTTTATTTTATGCAGTTTAAGAAATCAGAAAATAGACAGTTCATTTTACGCCAAAGAAATGAAGGACTGCCGTGGGTGGACATGTCTCTATTACTGTCATTTACCTGTCATTTGTCGCTGTTAGTATTTTTTTCTTTTTGCTCTCTTTCATAACCCCTGTTCTGTAAGTCAGTTACAAAAAGTCATTAGGTACAGTAATCTCTGCGTTCTTAATGCCATCTTGCTTTCAATATGTCTTGTGAGTGTCTAGATCTCCAATCCTCCTTTCTTCGTTATATGTACTTGATGTGTTTTTCTGAAGAAGTGTAAGCATTGTTTCAGTTGTATTTTCACTAAAATATATGGCTTTGTTCGCATGTTCAGTCAATGTTATTCTCAGCTTCCTTCTGTACTACCGCATGTATGTTGCCCGAGGTCTATAATGAGAGTGTACATGATTCTCTCCGATATAGGAAGAATGATATCATATAACAGTTCAATTATTTTTTGTTGGTTCCGTACGAAGATTCCATGTTTCTTATCGTTTTAATAAGCATTTGGAAGGCATTATAGGATATCGCATTTTCAGTCGTCCGTTAAAACATTTCCTAGATAGGTAAATGTTTGTACCTGCTGTTATTTGTATGTCCAATTTGCCATTCGCCTGTTGAGATGTTTTCATTGTTGATAAATATACATTCTGTTTTCTTATATATTTGGTGTTTCGTCTTTCTTCCCGCTTTCATTTACTGTGTTCTGTAGAAATTCCTGTAGATTCTTTTCTGTGTTTGCTAACAACACTGTGTCATCTGAATATATAATTTTGTTAACATTGCGGCTACATGAATCCAGGTATTTTCTTTTTTTTTTTTCAGAAATCTTTCCTGTAATGGTTCAATAGGTCCTTGTCTTATTCCATTTTCAAATTTGATGTATTAATTGAATTTATTTTCTATCTGAATACAGGCGTTTTCCTTCCAGGAAAAGTTCTTGATATTATATAATATACTTCCCAAATACATCAAACAAATCTTACATTTCAAACAGCTATTGTTTCTGGCATGCATTATCAAATACGTTTAATATTATTAATATGAATAGTATAAATCATTTTAAGGAATAATCAAGAAAGAAAGATGAAAAATGTGCTGGTTGCGTAACCATTTACACTGAAATTAAATTAGCTGAATGTATTTATCTGGATTCACTTTTGCACATAGGTTTTTAGAAAATACACGAAAAATCTTATGCAATCTTTTTGGATTGAATAAATAACTGAATAAAATTGACTTTGTTACAATCTCTAGAATGTGTAAAATCTTGTATTCAAATCTGTGAGTACGCAGTAGGAAAATGATACATAAAATTTTCCAATGGAAATTCACAGATAATAAATAAAAAAAATCAAACGCCCACGTCCTGAAATCGTATTACATTTAACAAAAGAATATATAGATTAAAAGTTTTCAATTAAAGAATTATAACCAGGGAAAAATAAATAGAATCGTCAGAGTAATAAGAACCACTCCCGACACAAAAATAATGAGAACACAAAAGGAGAAAGACGAAATACTTCTCCCAAATAGTCAAAGATAGAGGCAAAAACTAACAAATGAATTACGCGGAAGCATCGGGCTTATTTTAGTGAAAAAATTGGCTAAATATACAACGGGGAAAGAAGAAAAAAAGAAAGGTCCGGCGTTAAGTAACGAGTAGGAATAGCTAATAAAACACATGTTGGCAACTAATTAAGGCAGCGACTGGAAGTGGATGCATGGATCCTGTGTCTTTATATTTTTGTTTCTATGTTCAAAGGAACAGAAGAAAAAAAACAGACAAAAGAATGCTCAGATTTTGACTGGTATATTCCCCGGTATGCTTACATAGTTACATGAGAAAACATGCAGATGGTGTATAATAAAATGAGTCTCAAATGTAAGCTTGCGAACTCACTAAAAATCACACATAGATTTCACAACACATACATTTGGTTGTTAAATAAATGCAATGATAATATTGTGTATGAATGTGTACGTATATATATATATAAATATATATATATATATATATATATTTATATAATGCGTGTGTATGCGTGTGTGTACATGTGTGTGTATATGCGTGTATATATATATATATATATATGTGTGTGTGTGTGTGTGTGTATATACGTGTGTATATATATATATATATATATATATATATATATATATATATATGTGTGTGCGTGTGTGTATATTTATATGTGTATATATTTATATATGTATATATATATGTGTGTATATATATACATATATATATATATATATATAATATATATATATATATATATTAGGTTGGTGCAAAAATAATGTCGTTTTTTGACGTTCAACTTCATGTGAGAAAACGACATTATATTTGCACCAACCTAATATATATGTCTGTCTATATTTCTGAGATGAGGTATTATGTACAGTATTTACATTAGTCGGACTATTGTCCTCATCTTTGTCGCCATATTTGTCACAACGTTTCGGCCGTTGTACGCTCCGGCCTTCTTCAGGTGGTTGGAATTTCGATTCGAACCCTTTATTTCGATCACTGTGGTAGACTGTTCTAGTTCCACAAGCCATGTTTGATGGATGTCAGTTATCAGTTATCTCCTGGTAATTTTCCCTCTGAAAGTTCTCCACTACCTGAACCGGGTATTGAACTCACACTCTTTGGGTCTGTCACTGGATCTCAAGGACAAATGGCACAGTGGCACAGTGGATAAAGGCGTTGGTTAGATCCAGTAAATAAAGAAATCGCATTAATCAATGCAGTCGTATGAATATTTCGTAGGTTTTCAGAACCAAGTACAATTTTAAACTTTAGATAATGTGATGAAATATTTATTATTCAATTGCCAAAATTTGGAAACTGTCGCGGCCATCGTTATGATAAACGCTGTGGAATTTGTTTTTTTTTTAAATCCGAACAGATTTCTCCATTCTTCAAGCCTAAATATTCGGATAAATATTCTCTTGTATCTGGCATGAAGAGAATAAAGTTTTCTGAGTAGCATTCTTATTGCAAGTAATTGAAACTGTAAATTCTCCTCTGAAAACATTAACACTGAAATATTTCCCGAAATACTGTAAGCATACACAATCGAGAAAAAAATCATACATGACTGCATTTACAGGTTTCTTTTTTTCCTGAGATAGAAAAAAAAATCAAATTTCTCAGGGTTATGCTTAATAATGCACGCACACACATGAAAAAGTTTCCCATCTTTGAAAAAAAGAATCCTTATTCTAATAATTCACTAGCTGGTTTAGATTATTTTCTGTTGGTTTTGCTTACAGTGTCTTACATTATCAGAATTTTCAAGGGGAGAGATAATTAGAGTAATAGAAAAAAGTTTGATTTAAATGAAATAATTGAAAAAATAAAGAATTTTCTCTCGCACTTGGTAATATCTATATTCCGAGAGACATCATTTGTATAATTCGGAAAATCGGTGACAAAAAGTCTACAGAAATCGTGTGCAATAAAACGAACTTTTCTGTGAGCTCATTTTTTTTATTATTGTAACCAGAACAAAGAATGTCTAATTTTCTGTTTTCAAACGCATACGGTAACTATCAAGGTCTCAAATAATGTATTCCATATGTATTTTTAACGTAGATGAAAAATAATGATTTTTTTCTTCTGACGTGTTAACTCTCTTCGAGGTTTCAATAAGGAGCTTATTATGAACTACAACTTACGTATCTGACATATGATTAGGAATAGCTAAACGACACTGATGCAGAAAAATATGTAATGCTCGCTTTAACATTCTTTGAGTAATACTTCTCTACTTGGATACGAATGCATATCGCTATATTGTGAAGGACTTAACTGCTAACATAAAGATGCAAAAGTGTTTTTCGTGTTTTCATCAATACATTATTAAACTGGCGTTTAGATATGTTAAAATTTATTCGGTAATATTTACAGGCATTCAATTCAGAGAGGAATAACCTCAACGAAATCTATCCAAAGACAAATTAAGTTTAAAATAAACACTGATATGCATGTCGTACAGTAAAACGTTTATTCGCTGTAAAGAATTTTTTGTTTCATTTCGACGTTAATCTTTCAAAAAGAATACTTGCAGAGCCATTTCCCTGTATTCAGTGTAAAATAAACACCGAAATAAATTTCATTAAGGATTGTGGTAGTCTGAAAATGGATTATCGTATTCTGATGGCGGTGGAGATCATACATGATTTGCAGTATTTCATTTATTTTCTTTTAGGCTTCCAAAATATATTTTACAACCTATTTGCATTATGCGATTGATATTTTCACACGTCTCTTTACCCGGAAAACATGATGGTCTTTGATCGCCACATGCAGGCTCACCTGAAGGAAGGAGTCTGATGTTAGATAAATACGAAATTCTTAATGATCACTGATGTTGTGTACATGGCCATCTTACGGTTGTACTTCTAAACATTTCGTCCAGTAAAAGTTTTAAATCACTTCATATTAAATTATATCGTTTTCTTTTCGACGCTAAATTTAAAGATAGTTTTTTTTTGGTAGTATTTTTTTATTCATTGTATTCTTCCGTCTTTCAGTCGCCTTCATAAATCTATCTCCCAAGAAATGTTTATATGTATCCGCAAATAACTGCTCTGCATGACATTTGTCTTCTTATGTTCACGACCAAAGTCTGACGAGAAATCCAACACAGCATTCTTGAAAACCGTCACCTGCAGATATTAAATTCAGAAAAATGTATTCATTTAGTTTCCTTCTGCATGTGCTTTCAACCAACAAAATACTTTCTGCATCATAATAGTCTGCCAATATATTTAATCGGAAATATGGAACAGGTATATTTTTACACGGGAAAGGAAATTTGTGGAAATAGAAACTAAATTCTGAGACATCTTGAGAAAAAATTGTCTACGCTCTGGAATTATTGTATTCACACATTTTACAATGAGATCTCTTTTATATTTTGATTTTCTTAATTTAATTAATTTTATACTCCTGGTGTAATATTAATTTTTCAGATTCTACATGGAATCTGTTTACGCATTTTAACACTGTATCACTCTTATCATTACATATATGTGCACGTTTAATGAATTTTGAAACTACTGTATGTATTCCAGAGACATACTTACGCAAAATGGTGAAGAGAATATCAGATACTTAGCCAAACAACTGTAAAAACAGTCATGATGAACTTACTGTTACCTAATGTTTCTGGTTTAAAAGTCGAGGCAGCATATAAACCAAAAGACAATATTTAAAAAAAAATGACAAAAACTTCTACTAATAAATAATAATGATAAAAATAATAATAATTTATTAAACATATAGTGAATAAGCCAGCTTAAGGAATTTTTCCTGTCCATGTTAAAAGATTTTTTGGATGTACACCAAATAATATGTTGGTCTAGCGTTAAACTAGTGGGAAAATAGATACCTTCTATATGCTTCGCTCAAAATAGCCTAATTGCGTATGGTGTCTGTTAGAATCATTAACTTGGTTCTCCAGGAGGAACCCGGAGACGTCGATGCCTGTGGATTCCCATCATATACGCAGCAGAAAGTTCCTTTGATAATGATATGACTTAGATACGCTTAGCGATGGTTTATTACGCTTGCCTCGCATTCCCTTGTGTGGGACGTTATTTTATGAATTACCTATTTATCCACATTATGCCATATTTTTTTCAAATCAGAAAATTTAATTACTTTTTTTTATTGATTTGTTTTTGTTTACGTCGCTTAAAATTTTTGCAGGTTATTTAAAACTGGAAAGTATATTATAACTGTCAAAATATTTTGAGAGAATGTTAATTTATTGTTAAAGATCCTACTAAGTAACACATAGCTGGCGGGGCTTGAACTGGGTTTATACATTTCTCAAATGTATTTGTGTCTAAGGGAATATAACGAACCCGACTTGTATTACCTATTACACCTCTCGTACACCGAATCTTAGAGAACATGGTTTTTCTAAGTGGTCACCCATTTAGTTACTGAACAGGAAAGACGTTCCTTAAATTGGAATATCTTAGAAAATTTAATAAAACTTCATTCATTTTATTTGTGGATAACTTCTGCTTCATTTAATGAAGATTATTTACGTGTCTAAATTTGATTGTTGTCCAGTGATTGCGATATAATTATAATATCGTAAGGCGAGATATAACCATCTCGAAACTTTTGGAACCAATCTTGACGCAATAAATCAATAACTTTAAATTCTTTATAGAGGCTACATAGATTTGCTTTTGATTCACATATTTAACTCAGGGAAATTTAAAAAAATCTTGTTGAAAAAAGATTATAATTATCCATTTCATATGTTTGAGTCATTTAAATAGCAATGAACTAATCTTGATTATTTAGAATGCACAACATTATTAGAACACTGATAATACTTTCTGTTGTGGATTCCGGGATGAAATCCGGTATGAAATAATTACAAACGCCAAGAATGAATATAGGAAAATAAATGTATTAACGTAATAATACAAACCGGTAATACAGGTTAGTAGTTCCAGGAATGCGGGCTTAGTTTACAAATATATATATATATATATATATATATATATATATATATATATATATATATTTTGAACGATAAAAAGTATTTAAAAAATCAATTAAAATCTTCAGACATACTGGGTTGTAGATTAATATTCTTATGCTTTTATTATTATTATTATTTCATTTATATTCCTCGACTAGTTTCGGCAAACATGGCCATCATCGGGAGAAGAAATGTTTCTGCTTGCTGTAGCAGTAAACTATAGAAATGAATGAATACACACACACACACACACACACACATATATATATATATATATATATATATATATATATATATATATATATATATATATATATATATATATATATAGTCTTTGATATGGACGTATCGCTGTATGTCTTCTTACTGAGTCTACGTGCTCGTGACTGTGATTCTTGCCGCTACGTTATTCTACTCTTCTACCTGACTGTCTGACTCTGTGTGACTCTTCGGGTATTCACTCGCAGTAGTATATGTATACCCTGGGTGAGCCCATTTGTGTCAAAAGGTGAAGGCCCCCTCAACACTTTCAAAAGCACTTTTGAATTAAATTAATTATAATAAGATTCACATCATCTATCGACATATAAAATTCTGTAACTTCCGTTAGTCCGTCTGTACATCACACTCTGTAAAATAGCCAGACATTGACCTATCGAAACCAAATATTGAGCGGATTTGTTAAAATGTAAGTGCAATTGTTTTTACTAGGGTGAGTATCTTAGTACAACAAACTATTTTCTTTGAAAAATTAAAAGTTATATTATTTTACATACAAAATACATCCACTATTTTAAAAACAATTTAATGTTTAAAATAAGAGATAATTATTTAATAAAAATGCAATATATTTTTATATACAGGATCCAGTCCACTTTGCGTTTGTGTAAATGGACGGCGGATGAGTATCTGGGGGGGGGTAGTAAGGGACGAAATAGTGCTTCCCGCCATGTTGGTAGAATATGATGTAGAAACACTACCGCCCACGCCCTGAAGGATTAAGTTACATAATAGACGCTGTTTTCTTTGGTATGATGTTCAGAAGAGAATGTATATAGGAATATTACAATAGGAAATTTTGCGACGGATTCATGCCTAACAGGAAATCAGAATTCCAAATCGTGTCTCCTATCTTGCAACGAACATCAATCAGATTTGATTTCGTCAAAAGTTGTATCAGGAAGAGGAGTTCTATGAAGGATTTAATGGTAATAGTATTTGTTTTCTTATAAGGAAAAATCCGGTATATATTGACCGATCAACCAGTAGTACTGTCTATAGAAATTCCTAAAAACTTGCTATTACAATACTTTTAAGGGAAATAGGTTGTTCAAGTCTTTCTAGTATTGATGGGGGTTTCCATCCTAGCAGTTTATTTGAAATAGTATGAAATGTCAAAATGTAGATTATGAAATTATTTTCTCTACTAATTACATATGATATCCAGTTTAGCTTTTTCTGGTGATCTCCTTTCTGTTATCTTTCTTTCTTTGTGAGTCTGTAGTGCCAGTCCAGAATGTCCGAAGAAGTATAGTGTTTTCCAAGACCAGCAGAGTTCAATCGTTCAAACATTTGTTATCCATAGGTATTAGAACGTAGTTTTATAAAGCTGACAGTTTAGACATTTCTGAACTGCTTTAGCGCTATGCATAGCATCCATATGAATGTCCCGATCTGACGAGGTTATTTAAGGACATTTTCAGTTTTCATGTTTGGGATTTATAGCAATTTTTGCTGGTAGGCGAAACTACATGTATTATAGCTTAAACTATTTTCCTTATTCCTAAATTAAAAATGTATTATAACTGATCCATAGACTGAGGTGATAAAATTATTCATATTTACTAATTCCGCATTCTGAATTTTCATTCTTTCCTTCCAATTATAGTTCATAGTTTCTGTGTTTGAATGGATTATCTTCAGTTCTAATTCTTTCAAGATTTTGTAGAGGACATTATCGGCATATTCCACATCATCATCAATATAGTGCCCTCGGGACGGGAAGTAAGTTCGCTGTGATCTATTAGTAGATTAGTTTGGAATGTGGTATGTAATATTTAATGATCGGTGCAAATCTCTTCACAGATGTGTATCCATTTATCGAACAATATTTATCTCGCCTTTCGTACATTTCAATCTCCCCACCCCCGGATTTAAAAAAAAAAGAATTCGAGGTTTATCCTTGGTTTCCTGTTGAAAATTGGATTTTCTGTTACTTCTAAAGTGTGTTTCCTAAAGCCTGAGCACTGAAATTTTATCCACTATTTATTCCAGATTATCCACTTCTCTCCTCCACCAATAAGAATAGATATCGTCCTGTTCACACGCCTGCTTGGTATTTTGAACCGGAGTAGAGGTCCTATCTCTTCCTCTCCGATTAGGATTGGGTTTACGGTTCCTTCTACAATTTGCTTCCGCTCTATAGTACTAATGTTTGTCTTTTCCTACGTAAAATAAGGCAACACACTAACCCTCTAACTTGAATGTCTCTTGGGCCTTGTATTGTGTAAACGTTAGTAAAAAATGCATATAACAATATCCGTACCCTCATTCAGGATGTTACATAGTCACTTAAGTGGTGGGCAAATATGGATGTTTATCCGACTGAAGTAACTATAGCCAGCGAAATAAGCCAGGTAATATTTGCACTCATTCAATCGTCGGGAAAATGATATTTGTGTATTAGACAGAATGACGGCACGAAAGAAAAAAGTCTAGGATTTTCCATTCTCGACAATCTCACTTTAGCAATGCCTTTAGAACGGTTTGTGCATTTAAATATTATATGGGAAATGAGAAATAATTAATCAATACAGTATTTATTGTTTGTAAACATTTGTCTCTTATTGCGTTGGCAATGTTAATTTTTATTAGACGAGCATTGGTTTTTCAGTCGGGAAATAGGCACGAAGCTCAATATGGAAGCAAACAGCTACAGGGGCGCACATCATAGTAGACATTTACTTGACAACCCCCACACTGAGTCAGGTCATTTTTTAACGTGGGGACCCGAGTGTTTTCACACGGGCTGATAGTCTAAGCTGGTCTTAGCCGATCATAGCTTGTCCAAGATGATCAGAGCCGGTCGAAGTTAATCATAGCCGTGATACCACCAGCGTCAGTTATATAGCCTTATGCCAGGTAAGCATTCGAGTGCGGGCCCATCATAGTAAGAAGAATCACATCCTTGTCGTAAGGATATATTCAATGCCGTTATGAGTTCAATATTAATTTTCTAGGCCATTAATGGGAATGATATACTTAGCATAATACTGATGATAGATGATGTAATAAAAATCGCAAAATGGAAATCTGCTGAATAAAAAAAATTAAGCAAGATTAAACATATTTTCAATATATGATGAGGGGATAAAGTAATATTTTCAAGATAACTTTAATGTATTGTTCTATCATAAGAATGTAGTAGTGATTTATATTAGAAATACTGTATAGATCAGGCTAGTACGAAACTTATTTTATATCTTTAACTGCATTATTTAAAAAAAAATACCCATTTAAAATGCATGGTGTAATGAGGAAACTTTGATTGGTCGATTTTGTTTGGTAGGATATCAAACTCGATGGGTTATTTAATGCCGAAATTTAAATATTATGTACGTAATTTTATGTGTTCAACATTAGATTTTGTATGCATAAATAAAACATTTACGACGGAATAGTGAATTTTATCCTCATTGGGTGTCCCGTACTTTCGGCCTTGTGCCACATCAAAGCTATGCTTGGAAAATCACTATTTTATAGATCGTAAATTGCTTTATTGAATTTTTTCTTATAAAACTCTATTATTGATTTTTTTTCGGGGCTTTTGCCCATAGCTGTTACCCTAATAGGTGCTGCCCCCGGATTAAGGTGGGCCTGGGACCAATTGAAATTAAAATGTGATTCCCCGTCCCTCAAAACCCCCATTCTCCCGATCAAATGCTTTGCTGAAGGACGAAGGCAAGTGAGACAGGATTATCTGCAAAGAAGATAATTACAAGCCCGTGTAAATGGTTGACAAAACAAGGATTAGGAGAGATCGCAAAATCTAAGCATAATTGAAAGCTACAAAGGGAAGAAGATATACAGAGCCATCATTTGCTACGTCCTGTAGAGGCACTGTACATAAGAGAAGAAATAGAAAAATTATTGTTATAACGTACCTATGGACTACAGTGGGTATGCCCCAATCCTTATAAACACAGTGGTATATACAGTATGTTGTCTTCCACTTAGGATTCACTTCTAAGTGTACTTGTTAAACTCTCTGCCTCCGGGCAGAGAGGATCCCCGGACGAGGCTATGTAGAATGGCAGTCTTGTCTCGGGGAAATTTTTAGACGAGACTCCGAGCTCGGATACCCGACAATAAAATCGGCTTTGTGCCGTATCTGACCACGTGGGGTGTTTAGTGGAAATCTTCAACTTGGGATTCACCTTGATCCGCTTGTAGCTAACAGCTAAGAGGTGATTACTTAATACATGCCACTGTTGTTCGTGTTAGAAATATTATCGTTCATTTCCAACATTCCTTTTGGTTATTCTTATTCAGTTACATTTTCCTAGGTTGCAACATTAATAGATAAGTTATTTTTAAAATCTTCCCAGTCTAAATGATTAAGTTAAAATATTATTCAGTCTGAATATTTGTTAATCATTTACACTTTCTTTAATTTTCATTAATGTTAAGCAAATTCTTCGAGTTTTCTTTAAAAAAACAGTATTGAACTCAACAAATAAATAATGCTTCCATTATAATGTAGGTATATGTTCATGAAGCATTTAATTTAAAGTCTTCACTGGAAAGTTGATGTAAGTCAAGCGTCTGAACTTTGATTCATATAATAATACCTGTTGCTAATCATGTAGCTTCATATATTTCAATTTTAAACCAGACAGTTATTTATTTATTTATTTATTTATTTATATTATATATATATATATATATATATATATATATATATATATATATATATATATATATATATATATATATATATATAAATATAATCTTGTGTTTCGATAAAAAAAAATGTCGAATTTATTTTCATTTTGACAAAGTGTAGATATTAGCTGTCTGGTAATAAAGACCAAATTTCAAAGTTGAGACTTATTAATAACACGCCGTTCCAGACACTGTTATTGTTTACATTGCCGCGAAACAAAAACAATTTGATAAGAGAAACTTTTTGAATACTATAGTCTGATGATTCAATAAAAAATGCCAAATAAATTGGGATGATTTTTTTTACTTTTTTCACTGAACATATAATAATATTTACAGACTAAGATTTTTGGTCCAAGAAATATGCTAATCCCCAAGTGTATGTTGTATGAATGTCTTTTAGTTGGATTACTCAGCGAAACTATAGATATCTATTCAGAATGTGAACGCAATGGCCCCTCCGAAACTATCGCCTCCCACATATATTTTTCAAAGGCATCAGCGGCTGCTGTTGGTTGTCTGGTCGTAGAGTTAGTATCTTTTATTCTTGTCTTTATTTCTGGGATGGGGAGTTATCATTACTGACACTATAGTCGGACCATATTCCTCATCTTTCTTGTTATCATAATCTTTCGTTTGTTGTTCGCTCCGGCCTTTCTCGGGTGTATATCGATCTTGGTAAATGCCTACAGGTTACTCTATTGATACACACCCGAGGAAGTCACACCGGCTGAAATGTGGTAAAAACAACAAAGCTGAGGAGAATAGACAATATTAGAATATATAATATAGAGATAATGAAAATATAATATTCTCCTTTATCACACACAGAATGTGCTGACCTTGTTAGTGAGAATTAAATGGGATCGTAGCAAAATAAATTCTGACATGAAAACCTGGCCGAAGCAGATGTGCCAGTGAATGCCTCCTTGCTGAAAAAAATGGAGACGATTACTTAAGAATGCCATATGCGTCGACACATGCGAAATGTTGACACAAAGCAGACAATGGATGACGTCAAAGTTAGGCGGTGATGGATATGTTTCATTCCGAACTGGTTTCGTCTTATTAACGCTGACCTTCGAGCTTTCCATTTATGCATACCTCAACAAGAGCTGAGGTGTGATCATAACATTGTTTATTATTGTAACGTTTTTCCATAATCGTTAAGCTACGCGGAACACATTTGCAGCATCCAAAAACAATAACAAATCCTGTATAAATATAATACAAGAAAACCAAAAGAGAAGGGATTTAAAAAATTGATTGCGGACAAATACCAGAGAAGAATTAATTTGCAGTGAATACTGGCAAACTGGTACGAATGAAATTCCACATTACGGAAGAAGAATTTTTTCAAAAATAGGAGCAAATGAACACAAAAGAAGAGTACGGAATAGTACGAAAAATAAAGCACAAGAAATTAATAAAAAACGGAAATGTATACCGTAAAGCGTTGCATCTTCGTCCCGACAGTTTAAGTACCAACTTAGCCAACTGAGTTTCTATATATTCACCTGTCTGCAGGCTACTGTTACCTCAGCTTCAAACATTCAATCCCGTCATTCTTTTATATATCTCTTAAATTTATATTTTTTATGATGTTTTCTTCTCCCTTCCTACTACGGCTCACATTCAATGTTTGCATAAAACCCCAAACTCCACTTACCATTTTCAGTGATTTATTTCGTTTTTCACTTTCAGTCTCACTTTTCCTGTTATATACTTTCACATGCCTTTATATTTGTCTTTCTCTCTCTCTTCCTTTGATTCACTTGGTATAGGTCTATCTATCCAATTGTATCTTTACAATGATATCACTTTCTTATATATACGTCGTATCCTCTTCTGAAATATCAAGAACATTCTTTCAGGCTGTTGTAGTCAATCTCCCTAAAGCACTGCTTTAATTTGAAATTTTCACACAGTATTCACTCACATCTATCTATGATACCGGATCTTTATTTCGTTGTGATTTCATATTTCTGGCTCTTTTCTTACAGAATTATCTCCCGCTGTTCAACAGCAATATATCTCAGCATGACCCACAACATTCTATCTGTCCACATGTTACGCCGACATATCGACAACTTCCACGCTATCTCGCCTTGTTCCGTGTCTCCTTACTTATCTTCTCTTGTTCCGTGTCTCTCTACCTATCTCGCCTTGTTCCGTGTCTCTCTACCTATCTCGCCTTGTTCCGTGTCTCTCTACCTATCTCGCCTTGTTCCGTGTCTCTCTACCTATCTCGCCTTGTACCGTGTCTCTCTACCTATCTCGCCTTGTACCGTGTCTCTCTACCTATCTCGCCTTGTACCGTGTCTCTCTACCTATCTCGCCTTGTTGCGTGTCTCTCTACCTATCTCGCCTTGTTGTGTGTCTCTCTACCTATCTCGCCTTGTTGCGTGTCTCTCTACCTATCTCGCCTTGTTGCGTGTCTCTCTACCTATCTCGCCTTGTTGCGTGTCTCTCTACCTATCTCGCCTTGTTGCGTGTCTCTCTACCTATCTCGCCTTGTTGCGTGTCTCTCTACCTATCTTGCCTTGTTGCGTGTCTCTCTACCTATCTCGCATTGTTGCGTGTCTCTCTACCTATCTCGCCTTGTTGCGTGTCTCTCTACCTATCTCCCTTTATTCCGAGTCTCTGCCTCTCTCGCTTTCTTTCATATCACTCTACCATCTTGCCTTGTTCCTCATTTCTTTACCTATATCACATTGTTCTACGTCTCTCTTCATATCTCGCCTTGTTCCGTGTCTCTCTACCTATCTCGCTTTGATCCGCGTCTCTCTACCTGTTTCGCATTGATCATTGTCTCTCTGTCTGTTTCGCCTTTGTCCTGGTCTCTCTACCCATCTTGTCTTGTTATACATCACTTTACCCATCTCACGTTGATCCACGTCTCTCTTCTTATCTCGCTTTGTTCCACATCCAGCAAATTTATGTTTGTCGCATTCAATTAAAATATATTAATTGACCTCAACCCACACATTCCCATTATAACTCTAGACTTTTTCGGCATCTATCTAGCACTTCTCGTTTACTATTCAATTAGTGATTTCTCTCCATTTTTTACTAAGACAATATATTCACCGCTATCATTACAACGATTCGATGCACTGTCCATTATCATACACCAACTAATATCATTTTGCTTAAAGCTTAAATTCCTTCTTCCACACACTTTCTGTGATTGCGCAGTTATATATTTGAGATTCCTCATTAATAAATTCGCTGCTTAAATCTATCTGCAACTCCTTTCATTCATCGTGAAAAAACGGAAGGCATTATATATATATATATATATATATATATATATATATATATATATATATATATATATATATATATATATGACTGTGTATGGAATGGCTTCAATTTGTGTGTCAATTAATATATATGTGTGTTGAAGAAAATTCCTTTGTTAACTTTCTATAATGCGCCTCATTAGTATTCCAGAATCATTTCCAAATACAAGATTAATATATGTATTTTGTTATTGATTTAAATTTGTAACATTATCTATGTGATATATTCTATTTTGTTTCCTTTATGCTGCTACATTTACGCTCCCATCTATCTTTAATGGCACGTAATATTTTTCGATTTTTTTTTAATAATGCAACATCTGATATCCTAAAACACGCACAGAAACGTCATTTCATGGAGTAAAGATTTGCACGAGTGGTTAAAGGATCATACACGCATGCGCAGAATTTTGTGAACTTTTGGCTGCAGCAAGATCTATGCTCATTTTTAAACTGAAATTCAAGCTCTATCAGATAAACACATATTTTTGTATTTGTATAATTCCTCTGTTGCTGCAGTTACACAATCTGCGATTCATTTTCAGAGTAACTTTCATGCGATAATTTCGTCTTGCTACTCTATAGAATTCGCTCCCTTCTGTTTCTCATTCGAAGATGATGGATTTCACGTTGATAAGGCTTGAATCAAAAATCCACATGAATGCTTATTCTTTATTTCTTGAGTCAATAGTGAACTATCGTTAATTCTCTGTGTTTTCTCTCTGTTTCATTTGTGTGTGTATGTCTTTGTGTTAATATTGTTTTTGATATGCTTTTTAGTCTATCTATACTGATGATTGCTTCCACGATCCTAGTTTATATTTCCCCCTCCAAACTTTTCTGTTTGTTTTTCTTCTATCTTTGCTCATTATAGACCGGGTTGTATGTCTTCAATGGGGAATTGTTTTTCTTTCTTCGCCGGACCTTTACGCATAATTGTGTATCCACCTATATCTATTTACATATATGATATACCTGTATCTATATATGTATCGGTCTATGCCAATCTCATTCCGGCACACCCCATATTATATATATATATATAGAGAGAGAGAGAGAGTTAAAAGAGAGACAGGAAATTCACATAGTAATGTATGTGTGAAATACATGAACGAAATCCGGGGCTCGTGTAGACAATATAGAACAAATTATTTCATTCCTTAGTCATAATTGATATTTAAGCAAGACACACACAAAAAAACAATGAAGTTAGTGCTAATCATTTTATCTGCTTAGCTATTTACAAAAAAAAAATAACAATTAAAATAATAGAGCTTATTCAAGACAATTTACTGTCGTTTACTTAATAAATAAATCCTGCATAATAAAAGTCCCTTGAAATTTTTCTTGGGGAACAATCCAACACCCAGATATTGGTTTCTGCGGTTTGTACCAAGAAACCTAACTCTATATTTTCCCAGTGAGAGAATAATCGGTCATACAGTTGGCAAGCCATTTACATTTGACAATGAACTTTCTTCTTTGTTAATCTACGGATATGGCAAGTAAATACATGTGTATTACTGGAAGTTATGACACAAGAGTATCACACGTTCATTATGAATTCATTGGATATCGTCGTCGGCTTTATGTCGTATACAAGACATTAATTCTTTTCTTTGTTGATCGCCTCTTCTATTATGATGCTCTTGATAAATAACATTCTCTGTCAACGTGCAGATTCAGTACTAGAAGCTTCCAGTTTCACCAAAACTTGTCCCCATCTTCAATTACCTACCGCCGTTTGGTTTTGAATGATTTGATGGTAGGTGAAAGGAAATCGGGACAGAAGAAATTGTCTATGACGTGAATTCGTCTTAGTTGAAACGCAACTTGCCAGGAAGTGACCCACGCTCT
>OZ038482.1:38087594-38142594 GCA_964036315.1 Acanthosepion esculentum | reverse complement strand
TAGAATAATATGTACAGATAAACATACTACAAATGCGCAACATCACGTTACATGCCCCTTTTATTTTATGCTACCGTAAAAACCTTTGTTTTCATAATGGTCTCTCTATATTCACAGACATGTCTGAATAAATTTATCATGATTCCTCCATAAAATCTGTAGGAGACACGATATTTTCGGTGCACCTTCTTCCAAACATTTATTATATAATAATATATTCACCCATGTAAATCACAGTCCAGTTTAATAAATACTTCTCAGAAAGAAACTGAGGGGAAATATATATATTTTTCAATATTTAATAAATATGTTTAAATGCAGTACATTAAGGCGTAAAGGACGCAGAGGAAATATCAATCTACCCACATTTCAGCAAGACTCATTTTGGAGAAAAATAGAGTATCAAAGCCTGTGATGTTTGAAGAAAATTACCAGTACATTAATATCTTAAAAGCATTCCGATATACAAGGTAACCAAAAAAGTTCAGTCCGTTTTTTGATTAGTCATTGAATGAAGTTGAAATATATACGAAATGCATGTAGCAATTTTTTTCAAATTTGGACAGCCGGAATTAGGAACATCAGACGATATAAAAAACACGCGCACCGTACCCGGCCATCAGTTATACGCCGGACAGCTGTGAGAAGGATGGGAGTGTCTAGAGATATCGTTCGGGGCTGTTTGCTTTACGACTTCAAAGTGTGCTTATCAGCAGCTGCATCAAGTCGCCGCATATTTCAAGTATTTTTGGATAATGATGTGGATAAACGTACTGCAAGGTGTTGGTTTCGACAATTCAACTCGGGAGATTTGTCTCTCCATGATGAGCCTCGCAGTGGACGAACACAGGTCTTGGATGACGGAGTCCTGAAGGCGGCCATTGAAGAGGACACTAGTCTAACGTGTGTTGAACTTACAAGACAGTTCAACGTTTCCGATGAAACAGTTAGACTTCACCTGCACCGCCTAGGTAAGACGTACAAACTGAGCAAGTAGGTTCCGCAAACGCTGTTAGAGGTCCACAAGGGACAGCGGGTGGCAGCCTGCGTATCGCTGCTTTATCGCCACCGTACCGCATTCTTATTCAATCGAGTACTTACCAGTGATGAAAAGTGGGTTCTGTACGAAACTCCCAAGCGTTCCAGACATTGGTTGTCGCCTCAGGATGCTGTCCCTCAAACCGCAAGACCGCCTATGCACCCACGAAAGATTATGATTTGTGTCTGGTGGACATATCGTCAAGTGGTTCATTATGAACTGCTACCAACGGTCCAAACGGTCACTGGAGACCTATACTCGCAGCAATTGAAACATGTGCAATAGACATTGCGCCAGAAGGAGCCAGCACTGGTGAATCGCAAAGTTGTGCTTTTCCTCCATGACAACGTCAGGCCGCATGTCGCGCGAGTGGTCAGGGATACCAAAGGGTGGGAGACGTTGTGCCATCCACCGTATTTACCTGACCTTGCGCCATCCGATTACTACCTCTTCCACTGCCTGGATAATCATTTTCGTGGGAAATCCTTCACCAATGAAGTAGACTTGCGCAAAGCCCTCACGGACTTCTTTGCATCCCCCCGCGATTTCTAACGCAAAGGCATTGAGCAGCTGGAGACACGTTGGCAGAAGGTGCTGGATGCCGATGACGATTACTTCGAAGACTAAATATAAGTTAAACATACTGTGAAGCGTTTTCTTTTTTCCCTTTAAAAATGGACATAACTTTTTTAGTTACTTTGTATATATAGCTGTATGTAAAATTAAGATGGTACGGCAGCTGAAAATAAGTGAAAAGAATGGAAGTATTGCACATTGCTAACGTAATTAATCATTGCAAAATATCAAAGCGGAAAATATTTTGAGTAAAGCAAGCATAATATATTTGTCACCTAGCCATGCTTAAAATATTATATTGTTGAAATGTAAGTTCCAATCAAGCAGCTTTGTATTACCAACACCAAAGTTTATGCATCCCGAAACGCTACACTATTGAACTGTTCAAGTCTAGAGTTAACAATTATCTACCTAACATACCCGAATAAACTATGTCTCCTTCTCTGTAACACTCATAGCTTCATATCATTTACATATTGGGATTTTTGAGATTCCTAAATATTGCTAAACGCAAGAATGGGTGTTTTAAACCTACTCGATTAAATGATAAATTATTATCATTATTATTTATTTATTGAATTATGAGATTAGATTATGCAAGATGTGTGTTGTAAATAATAATAATAATAATAATATATGCTGTAAATAATAATAATAATAATAATATATGCTGTAAATAATAATAATAATATATGGAAATCCATTTATAATTTCAAATATATATTATTTGTTTTGTGGGAACCTAAAAATAAAAACAGGGTGAGGTGAAGTTATTGTCAGATGGGAATACAAAGTGAAGATAATAAACAAAAATCGAAATCCTCGGAAAGATAAGAAAGAAAGAATTACCTTTTAAAATGCCATAGAGTATATTTGAGAAAAGAATTGTATCGACCAGAAAAAAAAATACGTGAAGAAGCTGCTCTAGCAATGATGAACTGATAGAAAAGTTAGAAAAATATATAACAATATTGGTGACAAATATCAAGCAAAGTACAACTTTTAAGTAAACACTTCTTACTTTTTATGTACCATGTCCTTTCATGAGACAGGCGATCATGTCTCTCCACCTCCCTTTATCCATTGCAGCTCTCAAAAATTCCCTGCCCTCTGCTTCCTCCCACAGACCACGTTCTGTTATCCACTTGCTTAAGCCCGCCATATATCCCATGCGTTATTTTCCCATGTCTCTCTTTTTCCCTCGACTCGTGAGTATCAGATTCTCCAGGCCATCTTTCCTTATTATATGCCCCATAAACTTCAGCTGTGTCTTCCTGAATTAATTATAACAAGACACCTTATTTTTTACCGCCAGCAAATTGTAAAACTGAGGCTTGAGAGTATCCCGCCTAAATATTGTGACAGTACTCTATTTTCGATTGAACCTCGCTTTTTAAAGACAGCCCTGGTAGAAATGATCAGGTCGCACATAGGTAAACATAATTTAGTCATATGTTTCCGTGGACGTGTAAAGTCTTCTATGTATAAAAATTATACATATTTCCAATTTGAAGATGTTATCCAAATAAATTCTGCTAATTATCGCAACTTCTACGTTTGTATGATTTTTTTGTGAGGTAGAATTCACAAACAAGAAGCTCTAAGCTAAAAATTATATTCATGCAGAACAGTATTCATTCCAATTCAGTAAAACTCACTACCTCCCACTTTTTTGAAAACAAAAAAATGCATTCAAAGACAACAAATTAAATTAATGTCCCCAAGCCTCTCCAGTTATTAATGCAATTGATGTCCTGTAGTCCCTCATTAAAATGGTGCCATATGGGAATAGAAAAGAATATTCAAGCAAAGAAGACATCCGGAGAACAATGGAAAATATTGCAAGTAATTTTAAATTTGAAACCTAAGACAGGTTAACAAAATTAATGAATACAATATTCTTATAACTATATTGAATGCCAAGTATCTCATATTAACACATACGATTTTATCATTCCTGGCCTACTGTCTCACATTCACTCAGTCCCTCGCCGACTTAACGTAGTTTCCCCTGTGCTTTTTTCTATAAATATTTTCATGATAATTGTTCTGGTGAGATTTCCATTTTGGAAAATCGAATTCGTGAATTTAATCGTAATACTGGATGGTCAGTTAGGTCCCATCATTTTACTGTGAAAATAGCTAAATGAAACCGTAAGTTCTATATTAATATTTTCTTCTTTCACTTGTCTCTAATGTGGCATTCTATTTCATCTCTCTTCTTTCCTGTCAACTACGACCTTCAAGACACTATATTAATCACCATTTATTGTCTTATTGAAATCAGATTTTTATTGCCTATTCTCCTCAATAACGTGTTTCCATTTTCTTTCATTCTCAGCAATCACTTGCGTCTCAGTGGCTTTAATGTCTTGCCTGGGTGAAACGACGTGTAACATTATATAGAATATAGTGTTAATCAAATATTGGTTTGTGTCGAATAACTTTTTTAATTCATTCATATATAATTTCTAATTGAAAGTGAAGCCAGCAATAAGAACTTATCAGTCTATATTAAAATATATTAAGAGATAAGTGAATCGTTATACGCTGAGGGTGATTTTACATGTGCGTCCGCAATGCCTATGTGTATTCCTGTCTTGTGTGTGTATGTTTGTGTGATTTCCATGTGTTTATGCCATTTATTGTAAAACAATACAAACAAACGCGCGCTCACAAACACGCACATGTTACTAAGTTTGAAATATGATATCTGATTACTCTACTCTCCTCCCATGCATTCTGGACAACCCTTGACCTGCACTGGGTAGCTGAAGGCATCAAATTGTGTTCAAAATATCAGTAGTTGAACGGTAAAAAATGTGTGTACAAATATTTAGAGTTCAGCATTATATAACCCATAGACGTTGATATGCCGCTGGACTAAAACGACTAAATCAATCTAACCTGCCCAGAGCAATAAAATCCTACACTTGGAGACAAAAATAGCACATTTTTAAACCCATATATTGATTAATTAAAAGATGTTACGAACATATCGGAAATAATTCAATGTACTATTGTAAAGCATTTTTATTTTACAATTTGGTACAGAGTAATTATTATATATGTCATTGAACGAAAATATACTTGCACACACGTAAAGCATATGCACAAAAGATTTAAAAGAAAATTGAAATGCGCTTAAGTATTTGTTAGGGATATTCTCTAGGTATCGGGAAAAGTGTGTGACACTTTGAAGACATTTATCGAATCGTTCCATATTATAAACCATTAAATTTTGAATAAATATAGCATTTTGGTTCACTGTATCATGCTAGATAATTTTTCTCGTATGAACCTATCTTACAGTTCGTTCATGATTATTGATGTCACATCCAGACGAGTATTTCTTCTGTGGATTTAGAGATTCTCAATAAAATTCAAAGAAGTCTCTACACTGTTATCGGTCCTGGCCTAGGATTTCAATTTCAGTCATATTGTAACCGCCGTAACGTATCTTCCATGTGCTTCTTTTATAAATATTTTCATGGCGATTGTTCGGGCGATCTTTCAACTTTGTTACCTCGGCTTTCCGAATTTAAGCGCAGGACATTGTTGGCAGACAGTTCACATCCTTTTACAGTTGGAATAGTTAGGCATAAGCGTAAGTTCTGTGTTAAGAATTCCTTCTCTGGCGCTTCTCTCTTGTGAAAGGTAATTTCGGCTTCTTGGCAGTCAACTTTTATCTTGAAAAATTAAAATGCAATGTTCAGTCTTATTTTCTGTTCACACACTGTTCTCCAACATTAATAATGTTTTTTTTTCTTTTTCTAATATTTTATCCCTCTCAGTATCCACTTGTGTCTGAGTGGCTTTCTTGCCTTGCTTGGGGTGAAATTATTACAAAAGTAGCATTTTAAATGGACAAATACTTTAGATTTTCAAATTGATATTCGGTATCAGCGAAATGGTATATCGAATTAGTATTTATAATGAAGATAGATATTATCAGTTAGTATTTATACGATATATTACTCAGAGAAATATATCAAGCAAAATTAAAAACATTGGTTCATTAAAAACAATCTTGAAAATAAAGTATCATATTTGTTTTATTATTCGTTCATACAAAGCAAAGCCCAACAACCACTCCAGGTAGAGTGTCACGAAATTAGGGTGTAAAGCCGTTAATTGGGCAGGAATGAAAATGCGCATATTATGACGATATGTAGGGCAGATAGCGGTTGTGTCTAGATTTGAAGATGTTAAGATTATGGTTCTCTTCGAAGCATCCTCTCGAGAGTCCGTAACCCAATGCAGCGGTTCTGTTAAAGAATCTTAGTGTAACTTCCTCCTCAACAATGAAATACGAAGTGAATGAGTTAACACAGTGTATGTGCTAAGAAGAGTACTAGATGTAAATATCTGGAATAAATTTATTGATGGATTGATTCTTTCCCTATGGATTATATACAATTTAAAAAATGATAGGTTTTTAAACAACAAAAACGTCATACTAATTAACCCATAGCTGTTGGAGAGGAGGTGATTTCATACATTTCCCAAGGTATTTGCGCGTAAGTGTATATAATGAAACCAACGAGAATTTGAACTCGATTCTGCGAGGAACAAATTTTAGCCATTATACTTTACACAACCGAGACATGGGAGCTTACAGCAACTGGTATTCCCAAGCGGTCACCTAGGTAGGTACAGACCAGGATAGAAGGTGCTGAAATTCGGTGATCGTAAAGGAACGATGTTTCAACGTACGTGGCTGTAAGCAGCCTGGAATGGCGGAACGAAGAAATGTATTCCACCCGGACATCTACCATGAATATAACGACGGTCTAGAGACGTAATCTATGCTAAGCGAAGTAAATATCAAAACTGGAAGAAAATAAAAACACAGATGATGTTGTCAATTATGGAACAATAGCTAGGTTAATCAAGATGTTTAGAAGTGCATAGTCCTCGATCTTGGATATAAATAAAGCGCAATTCCGTCCATTTTTTTTATATCGGCGAATCGTAAACAACCTCAAGTAACACGTAGAAACTACTGTAGATACAAGCGATTAGACATTGAATAAATAACTCATTGAAATTTAAATATCGAACAGAGTGAAAGGTTTAAAAGAAAATTATTTATTAAAGTTTTAACTTTAATTTCGCTTCTCATTGCAGTTGATATCGTCTAATTAATCTTTAATTACACTTTAAGCTGATCGAGTTATGCATCTATTTTTTTTCTAGCACGCGTACTGCGACGTATTTGAAATATTACATAGTTCCGGTCCCATAACATCTTTTATGCGTGATATTGTATGAAGGTATCACAAAGAATGGTGATTTTAAAAGTAAACCAATATCACGTGTGAAATCAATGTAAACCAACTACGGAAATAGATTGTGCATGCAAAGAAAGATTATGCGAATTAAGGTGTCGAATAAAGATAAAATATTTTTTATTATAACTAAATTAGATACATAAGACGCTGAAGGTGAAGGCCAAAGCTCAAAAGCCCTCTGCCGGAGCTAACCTTAAGTCAGTCCGACGGGGGGGGGGGTTGGGGGCTTCTTAGATAATGAATATATGTCAGTTTGTTTTCTACATTCTATCAGATTATTGTTTTTTTTTGTTGACGACATCTCCATTCTGTTTACCTTCAGACATTTCTCATTGCATTTCGTTCACTTCTACACTTCCCACACAGATGCAATCAGTTATTATGGAAGTTTACGTTAAATTATTTGTTAACGTTTCTCTTCATTTCTTTGTCTATTGCAAAGGTGCTTCTGAATCAACTGCATCGAACAGTATAAATTTCATTCTGAGGGAACTCTTGGATAAATAAAGATAAAATCAGAAAGCTTATTGTCTCCTATTCGAAACTTTCTCTGATCTCACCTGGGAATATCGGATCTGAATTTTTTTATGTTTTTCCTTTCCTACTTTGAACTGAAATTTTTATTTTAAAAAAATAGGTTTGATACGTCGATTTGCACGAGATACATTCTTGAATATAGTGCATCTTATTCCCACGTCTGTTAACTAGATAGTTTATATCAAAGCGACTTACGTAGCTGAAAGTTCTTCTTTTCTATCTATCGTGCACCTTCAGGACTTCGGTGATCATAGCTCTCCAAAATACCTGTGCTTTGTAGCTGTTGCTAAATTTTGTCTTTCTTGACCTCTCCTGAATTTGAACATACATTTCGATAAAAAATCATAAATAAAAGAATAAACTGACCACGGAAACAAATATCCGTCCTGTAATTTAAGAAATTTGTAGATTAAATAAAAAACAGGAAAGAAAACTGGGAATAATTTTCAAGAAAGGAAGTGAAATATGAAATATAAAATTTGGAATATTAAAATTAAAATATAATAACAGTAAATGATTTAAAGCTTAAAAAACAAAATATATCGAACATTGACAGATTATGGCAATTTTACATTTAGTGGGAAAAGAAAAAGACAAAGAAAACGGATTAAATTCAAGTATCAATACTTCAGCGGTTATAAATATATGTAACAGGCGTATTGGGCATGGAACGTAATAGGCAAGACATTACAACAAAGCGGTATGTTTTTATTCATGAAAAAATTTTGACAGGGGAAAGAAACTTTTAACATTTAATGAAATAGTTAATCGATTCGAAGTAATAAAATGTATGTAAAAATAATCCTTAATTGGATGTAATCTCTAGTATTGCAAGATTCAAACGAAGATAAATAATTGACATATTCCCGGCGGTGTAAAGACGGAGCTAGATTTTGCGATAACTTAAAAAATGAATTTGTATTAATAAGAAATAAATCGCTACAAATTCAAATTTTAATGCTGAAAACATTTAAGATAGTGAAATCGTAAGAAATACCCTGAACTTCATATAGAATAGCCAAGAACAAAGAGTAGAAGCATCCAATGAGGCTGTTTCTTGTTCCTCAGGCAGATGGAGATAGTCAGCTATTAATAATACGCTTGAGAGAAGAGCTCATGTAACGATTCCCTTACCCTCATAATGATTTTCTAAATTAATATTTCTATGGACTTTGCAAAGTTTAAATGTGGTAACATATTTGCATTGTTGGAGAAGAGCGTTCTCTTCAAAAGTATATACTTTATGTTAAACTGAAGACATTCCAAGTGGAACGGCATTTGATTTACAAGAGAGAGTTAATAAGCATCGTCTTCAAATTATATTCCTATCGTTGAAATATGCGGTAGTTTTTTTGCTAAGTTACGAAGTCATATTACTTGAGGAAAGCTGCGCTCCTATTATATATATTATTATTAAAAGTATCTTTTAGGGGCAACTATGCTGCTGTAAATTTATAATTCTCACGGATATGGAGAGAGGAGTACCTTTTTCAGATTCCACCAGCAGGTGGCGATATAGTGCTTTTTGGTATTTCTTGACATGTATCCTCCATTTATGCTTTAGGGTTTTCTCAGAAGTAACGATTAGCATGCGTCACAAAGAAATGTTGGAACTGCTAGGTAAACTTTAGATATTTTTAAGAGAATATTAGAATAATTCTTAACATATATTGGCAGTAAAACCGGCTACGTTGAATATACAAATATAGAAAGTAGTTAAATACAAGGATATATCCTCTTCACGGAATTAGTCAATCATCGCAGTAAGGCGATTCTGAGAGAATTAGTAGTTCTACCAGGATTCATTTTTAGTGGTCTGTCTTAAGCTCATAAGATATACAAATGATACAGTTTTAATAGTAGAGTCAGAAAGGCAACTACAGGAACTTGCATAAAATAGCCCGAAGAAAAGAGAGAATTGCAAGAGGTGAGAACGTATAGTTTTCAATAAAAGTGACATCCCATCAGGCAAATGACAAATTAGTTTTAGCAAAATGAAGAAGACAAAATTTATATATATGGGAGGGATTTTAACAATGTACAGAAAGTCTGAAAGGATAATTCGCAGTCATACGGAGATAGCAAAAGACGACATCCAAAAGCTCCGTAAAGTATTAAGAAACAGACAAAAAATAAATAGTACATAACTGCTACCTGAGGTTTGTCCTGTATTCTCTGACATATACGTGGACTATGGCCACAAAGATGAAGAACAGACGTAAATATATTCCTACAGAAGGAAGCAAAAGTATAGACTGTACATGTGAGCGATATCGAAGTTTTATAGAAAATGGAAATAAAAATGACACTTCAACTTAACATCAGAAAGAAACTTATAATAACTAGGGCACATAATGAAGAAATAGGGCAACATTGACCATCAAAGGGCGTTTTGAAAATAAAAGGTACAGAGGAAAAGATGCCATAACATACAAAACGAGAGTGTGTAAATAGATGGTAGAAGAGTGTTTAGAAGAAATAGCTGAAGACAAAATATGCAGAGAGTTACAAAGGACAGGAAATTGTGGAGAGCAATGATTGCGAATATCCTGGAGGGAAATGACATATAGAAGAAAATTAATCCTACATGTGCTTTACGAAGTAACTAGTCAGTCTGAGCTCCGTAGAAGTTTCTGAGAAAATGTATTGCTTTATGTACCATGTCTCTTCACAACTTCTTTTCCCTTGTAGCTCTTAATAATTTTTTCTTTTTGTTATTTCTACTCAGCCCTGTTCCGCTATCTATTAACTGAAGCTGACTAGGTATGTTATGCAATATCTTCCTCTTTTTGTCCATTGAATATCAGATTCTCCAAGCACACTTTCCTTATGTGGCCCAGAAACCTCAAATGTCTCTTCCTGATGTAAATTATTAGTTTCATTTTTTTTGTTTCTCTTTTCTTCAAAACTTCGTCGTTGCTCATATATTTAGTTCATGATATCATGAGTCTCCTTCTCTATAGTACCACATTTCTTTTGCGTCAAAACGCTAAATAGCCTAAAAGATCTTGTCATTTTTTCGCTGAATTATAAAATGACAGTCACGTATCTCATAACCAGGCATGAAAAGACTGCACCAATATCCTCAATTTATTTTTATGCACATTTCAATATTATATATGTGTGTGTGTAATCTTAATAATCCGACGTACATCCGACCGACCACAACTATTATTTTCTTCCGCGCTGATGCACGCTGTCATTTGGCGGTCGTTACTTGTCGCTTTGATGATTTGGAAATATTTACCCCTTTGGCGAGTTCACGTTCTTTCCAATGATGGTCGCTGGCGAATGCACATAATGGACACAGGAAATAAACTCACTAAAGAAGGTTGGGGGGGGGGGTGACACTCGGCCAAATATCGAACAGCTGAAAATAAACATAATTCTGTCAGAAAAAATAACACACAAATATAAATTAATTGATAAGTATGACCAAAAAGTGCTAAATGTCACGGTAATAATAGGACATTTTCAAATGAGTGCAAAGAAAAGTGGACAAACTAACAGCATCGTATAAATAATAAAAAAATGTTGAGAAAATAAAAAAATAAAATTTTCAGACACACTGGATTGTGTATTAATAATTTTGTTTTATTATTTCAGTTAGATTCCTCGACTAGTTTCAGTCAGCGTGGCCATCATCAAGAGAAAAAATATGCTTGTTAGTAGCTAAAGGAATGAATGACTTGATGAAGAAAATGAAATTTATCTGTAGTTTTCATTATATTTTTATATTTTTTTATTTTTATCTTAAATTTTGATTAGTCCTTGTGTTGGTCAGAGAATCTCTTTTAAGACGTTATTTAAGCTAAGGGCTCGTCTGCATTCCCTTGGTCATTTTGACAGGTTTATTGGTTATTGGAGTGTTGATGGGTCAATGTTAAGTGTCTGTTAACTTTTAGTTCTACCGGGAGTGAGTGATTATGATATATGTATATATCTAAGTATGGGTGTATGTATAAGTGTGAGACCTCGACCTCTGCAAAAATGTCTTTTTTGTGTGGGTGAGAAATGTGGGTAGAGCCTGATGTATAGGAATATATATTAAATCTATGTTGTTAAATCTGTGATTAAGCCCGTCTGGATGGAGTGTTTTCAGGCGCAGAATCCATTTATCTTTCAAGGTCCTCTAAAATTTATTTCATTTTATATTTTCTGAACTTTTCTATTTTCTCAGTCATAATGAATTTGGCATGGCTTTTAAAATCGTGTTTTCTAGGCGGGAATATTGTTATACAGGTGATAATCTTTCGGAGGAAGCCGACTTAATTCGTTTATGATAATTATTAATTCTGTAGTGACAGGAACATTCAGATTTCCCCACATATTGTTTCCGGCATAGTGTGCATTCTATGAGGTAAAATATTTTATGACTTCTACAGTTAGAGTCGTGGTAGATTTTGAAAGTAGATTTAGTGACTGAGCTAGTGAACGAATTGGTGTATCTCATGTGGTTACAGCATAATATCTTTTTGTTGTTACATGGTTGGGAAAATCTTGTTGTTTTTGTTTTTTTGTTTATTACAGATTACCTTATCCCCTTAAATGTGGTTACTGCCTATAATTTCCTTTAGGTTCTTAGCTCTACGATATGAATGAACCCCGGGTTCCTGTAACAATTTTTTTAGGTCTGATTTGAGATGTAGTATTTCCCAGCGACTTTTGATTATCTGAGATAGTGGCAGAAGAGTTCGTTGAAAGTTATAGAGGGATATTTATATATATTGAAAGAAAGTACTTATTAAAAGTCTCAATGCGAAAATGGTATGTCATTAGAGGTATATCTAGACTGGTAACTAGTTATTCTGGCGTTGAAATAGCTAGCTGTAACCGTGTTTTCTGTTTTAAGGGATTCTTTTCCCGCATGACTCGCTTGCAGACATCTGGTCCTACTTCAGTTGCCATGTCACCTGCGATATTCAAATGTTCAAATACATCATGAAATGCCGTCTTCTGTCTTTCTGAATACTGTTCTTTTATAACATTTTCCCTCACTAGCGATCTCTCATCTTTAAATCCCAGTAACCCTTTGTGGCACATTGGAATTATCGTCTTGTTCCAGGGAAAAGATTTTAAAATATATTACCGAAATAATCCGGCGTGAACATGTCCGAACAGAAATTTCAGTCCATTAGGCGCCAATGCATGCATTATCAGGTGACCCTTATTGTCTTATCTGTGGAACGGGTATATATATATTTTTTTCTCTGCCATATCACCTTGAAACATCGGTTTTTATCTGCGCACCTAGTTTAAACAACTTTGAGCATAGTCAATTACTAGATAGGTGATCACTTGAAAATACCACGTGCTGTAAGCTTGGGTGTGTGGTGGTGTAACGCGTAATGGCAAGGAATGAGGCATCGGTGAGCCGAGTTCTAATTATAATTGCTACATTCACGTACTATGAAATAACCTAGGGAATGTCTTGATTCCTTCTCTTTCTCTCCCCTCGTGGCTAAATAGAGGGCTATATTGAGTGCTCTAGCCTTGATTGTCCATCAGTCTATGAGAAGCAAATCTTTGAATGCAAACAAAAATGGTGAAAATTTACAAAATATACATAAGATTCTTATAGGATGCGACGACAAAAATGCAACTAGATGGAAAACATGAATCTAATTAAACCTAGTCTTGTTCCATAATCTGATATTTGACACACAGTTATCGAGTAATATTCATGGTGCTATGATAAAGAGATTGTGCATCCCTTCTTACAGGCAATTTGATACTTTTAACAAATCATTTGTTCAGTGAAACTCTTAAAATTTAGTGATACCTCATCTCTTGTTCTCGACAGAATAATCCATCTCACGAAATATTCAAAATACCTGGATATTTTTCGCACAACTTCCGAATATGTGGTGAGATTTCTGAACCTAGCTTAGATGTG
Source organism: Acanthosepion esculentum (assembly GCA_964036315.1). Classification (NCBI taxonomy): domain Eukaryota; kingdom Metazoa; phylum Mollusca; class Cephalopoda; order Sepiida; family Sepiidae; genus Acanthosepion; species Acanthosepion esculentum. The sequence goes on along the minus strand of OZ038482.1, from coordinate 38,129,252 downwards.
GAACATGTATGGTGCACCCGATGCGGATCGAACTCACTATTCAGTCATAATTGATGTAGAGAGATAAGCTTCCTAACCATTACACCACTTTCAAGAATCCAACATGTATCAAATATGTGTGAGAAAATGAAAAAAAATGTATATATTCTCATCTGATTTTATTAAAGTTACCAGATTTTGATTAAAATAATACAATTCCAAAATAAATTTGAGAAAAAAAGTGAAAAAATTCGGCGGTAGCCAGAAGGAAAATAAAATTTACGAAAGGAAATAAAATCATTTGACAGTAGGCCATGTTTTGTAGAAATGGGTTAACAGGAGTTGGCGACTTATTCGAAAGATGGAAACTCGATTTTGATTTGGAATGGTCCTCATCAATCCTTGTCAAGTTCTAAGTCTAATCAACCCGTACATCATTTATGCCCATCCCCTCCGTCTGTGCCTTCAGTAGAGGAATTTTTATAATTTTTTCGCAACTGTAAATAGGTTTCTGAAGGCTGGCGTCTTTGTATTTGCATTCTCCAATATGATAAAATTGCAGAAAGACTGCTTACAACTTATGAATTATGTTCTGTCAGTATATACAGTCTAAATAGTATGTGGTTGGTCCTCTGTTGTCACCCACCCACCTACAGAATTACACACACACACATATACATATGTATGTATGTATGTATGTGTGTATATATATATATATATATATATATATATATATATTATGTATTTGACTCTGTGAAAATAATAATTTTTCTTCAAACGTATGTAAGCTCACATTGTTGTAGCAATTTCTATGATATTTTTAAATGAGCTTGCTTTGTATTTCGTTGAAACACCGGTTCCCATACGATCACCGGAGTTAAGCAACTTCGTACCTGATCAGTATCTAAACTGGTTACCTTTTGGAGATACCAGTTGATGTAATCTTGTATGGTCGGGTTTTGTGATGAATAATGAAGCGGAATTGATATTCAGATAAGCGAGTTGCCAAACCCGTTCTTTATTTACATATATATATATATATATTTGCATACAGGCAAATATAATTGGGATATATATGAATCCAAGTATGATCTCCCCAGTTAATAATCAAGAATTGTATCCATAAACTATTCCTATCTCAAAAGAACTTACAATCTAAAAAAAATGTTTTCTGCTTTTAAATAAGCTGAAAAGAGCTGATAAGCCGTAGACAACAAATCAGTCAATTATTTTGTTTTCAGTTCGTAGAAAAATTCTGAAAAATATTCTATTTTCTAACAGTTATTTTCTCTTAACTTCCACATTACATTGCTTGAAAATATATTTTTGATTTCTAGAATGATCAACAGCACTTACAGACTGAATTATTTCCCTTCTCTCTATCCAAGTGCGTGCTTTTTATTCAAACCTTAAATTTCCTGCTACGGGGATATTCAATTCTTTTCATTTTAAAATAAATTTATATCAGTTAGCATTTTAGTTTATATATTAAATACATGGTGCAAAAGTATATTTTGATGTAAAATGCGGGGCTTGATGCTCAAGATGAATTTTTAAAGTACTATTTTCCTCTATGTCAGCGGGACGACAAGAGAGCAAATATGAAAATTTAAAACCAGACACTTAGGTCAGAAATGAATGTAGAATCGAAAATCTCCATTAAAAAAGAAATCTATTTTAAAATGTGAACTAAGGAGACATAAAAAAATAAAACAGGAAAACAATCTGGGAAATAATATTCAAGAGATTATTATTTAATGTCAAAATATCACCCCGATCGAAGACAAACAGTTCTCGTGATTCTCGACTAAAAAATATCATGACGTGATTGCGTGGTTATTCTATTTTAGATTTTATAGTGAACGGATTATTGAAATAATTTATTAAAGATAAAATACAAATACAATAATGATTGATTACCTTTGAGCAGTAGCTTTTCATTTATACAAGTTTTGATTAAGTGGAATGTAAATTCATACTTAAAGATTTTTAGTATATATATATATATATATATATATATATATATATATATATATATATATATATATATATATATATATATACACACATACATATATATATATACACATACATATATATATATATATATATATACACATACATATATATATATATATACACACACATACATATATATACACATACACACACACACATATATATATATATACACATACACACACACACACACATATATATATATATATATACATACACACACACACACACACACACACACACACACACACATATATATATATATATATATATATATATATATATATATATATATATATATATATAATGAGAAAGACAATCAGAGCATAATTTATTTAGGGTGCGATGCTAAATTATCGCCATATTATATTTTTAATTTCTCGCATGCGAGTTGATTGTTGTTCATTTTGCCGACTGCACTATATTGAAGGGTAATTCGCGTCACCGACTGTGAGAAAAAAGTACCATGGTGCAATTCTCTCTGCCAAAAATGTGGAAAAGACTTGCTATACTGGTTGGCATTTTTAGCGGAAGTTAAAATGCGAACATTTCAGAGTCTTTGGGTTTCAATCTGAGGACAGTGCAAATGATTCGGAAAGAGTCTAATGATGATTACGAGAGTGATGAGAATTTATTGCCAAGTTATGCCACTATTCATTTTCATATAGGTTCAGAGATTCAACACAGAGGCCTACATCAAGTACTTGGAGGGAGGAGGGAGGCCCTGGGTTAACAGGTTGGCTGTTGGAAGAAACTATGTTTCGCAAAAAGACACTGCACTGGACTTCACAAGTAGCAGAACACAGTGTTGTCGGTCAGACAATTTCTGCGGCGATATCACGCCTTACATATGGGCATCTAACTTCTCAGACAGCTACCGCTTGATTATGATTATATGTGGTGCAGTTGAAGGTGAAATCAACAATTTTCTTTAACACAAAATATGAATGGACGGCAAGGTTTATGGCAGCATTAAACCAACTTAAACAAGGAGAATATCCACAAGTGTTGCAAGAGTTTCCGTAGTCGTCTGGAGTTCGTATTTTAAGCTAATGGCGATTTTATTGCATGCATTTGCTTTTAAATATTCCAAGAATTTTTGTGTAAGTTTGGTAAGAATATCTTTTAAAATGAGATGCCAGTGATACTTTCTTATTTGCCTGATTTAGACGATTTATTCATCAAATTTGTGTATATATATATAGAGAGAGAGAGAAAGAGAGAAAGAGAGAGAGTGATATGCTTATACACATACATACATACATATGGATATATAATTCTCTCTCTCCATATATATATATATATACACACACTTAAGGTGTGCGATATTTAGGGGATAAAGTGTTCAATATCGGAGATAGAGCGTGTGTAAATATAAAAGTGAACATTGAAGTCAACATTTAGAGGCAAGAGGCTGTTTCATGCTAGACGCAATCGTCAGACCACGTGATTGTTAGATTGAGGTTTGAAATGTGTCTTAGAAATAATGAAAGATATCTTACTTGAGTTCAGAGGATTTCATGAAACTATTGATCTATGCTTTGAGCAAACCAGAACGTAGAATTTCTCACTAAGCGCAACAAGAGAACCGTCATCAAATTGATCATAAAAGAAAATGACACGTTCATAATTCATCAGTCATACGTAAGGATCGTGTGCTCAGGAATGATTGAAATTAAGTTGAAACTCTTCTCTCGCGTGCCAATACATCTTATGGATGGAGTTGGATCTTTTTTAATGAATCTCTTAGATTTAAATAGAAATGATAATTTTCCTTCCTGCTGTGAACTCATTATACAGTTTCGTCTATACCTTTTACCTCTTTTCACACTTACTCACCATTCTCTTGATGGTTCTTGAAACGACATTGAAGCTGAAAGCCTGATTATGAATATCGGTATATTTACTGAAGGCCAGACTTCTATTTTTCCTCTCAACAGTGCTCAATTGAGAAGAAAGTTGGGCTGATACAAAACAAGTTTAATCTGTTCTCTTACTAGCTGAATAACTCAAACAGTTTTTCTGTGATTCTTTCGACAAGACAAATAGCGTCAGGATGTCTAAACGTCCTATCCGAAATCTTGGTAAAAAATTAACTCAATTAGTTAAGTCTTTTTTTTTTATATCAAACATTTTGTAGTTTTTGTAGTATGGATGTTACACGTTCTGGACAATTTTGCTCTTACAAACACACACACACACACACACACACACATATATATATATATATAATATATATATATATATAATATATATATATATATATATATATATAGTGTGTGTGTGTGTGGGGAGTTTATGTAATCAAAATAACCAGTAAATATATTAAAACCAATATAATTAAATTATGTCAAACACGCACTGACACAGGGAAGAAAAATAAAGGAATCCTGAATGCGTTTAAAAAATAATCCAAATAAAATGAATAATAAAAGAAATTCTGGTGTTAAATTAAAATTTAAGAAAATATTAAAAAATCACTTTTATTACAAGCAGATGCAAGACTCCCTGAGAACCGAGCTTTTTTGATTAGTGTAACGGATAGGGCGCGTAAACTTTCGATTTAATTTGCTTCGAGAAAAGAAAATACTGGTTTGTTATTGGCTTCCAAACTGCCACATATCCATTTTTATTACTTCTTTCAGAAAATCTGTGGCGCTAGAACCCATATATTGTCAGACTTTCTCTCTTTCAAAATTCGTTTACATATGTTCGTTCTATTCATGTAATTCTTTCACGTTACTGCCAATCAATCGCATAGTCCTTTCCTATACTTGACTTAGACTATAGAATCTCTGGTTACAAGCCAATTAAAACTTTTCTTCATCTCGATTTCACATGTGAAAAAGCAAGTCTAATTTTCTTTCCTTATTACTAATGTTCACCAAATACATGGCCCTAGAGCCAATCAAGATAGATGGTTACTACGTAGTCTTATATTACCGAATATGTGATCGGAGCATAGAACTGAAGCAGAACTTAGAAAGTACCGCAATCCCAATCCTAAACAGGAACCAAGAGATGAATCTCTACTACTATTCAAAAGACCGGTGAACTGAACGAGAGGTGAATATGTTTATTCCTATTGGTGGTGGAGAATAAAATAAATAATTTGTGAATCAGAGTTCAGAAGCAGACGTTAATAGTACGGATTTGTAGCAAACATTAGACGGAACCAGTAACCAATACTACTTGTATGTTATAATTTATATAAGGTAGGTTCTGAAAATATATTTATTTAAAAAAAAATGTAAAATTCTATATATTGTAACATATCGCTTTTATTTCATTTTATTTCTAAGCAGTGATCAAAACGTTGATCTATACGTTTGCACTTTTAGCGCACGAAATGAGTTTATTTGAATAATTAATTGATTTAATTAAAAACAATTCTGCAACAATTTGTGAATTATTAAATATCACAGATTATGTTCGTTTGCATTTGTTTCATTTTCTAATAAACTCAATATTATACATGACTAAGTAATAACCGATGTTTTCTGCAAAATATATGGTATATGATGATTGATAAAACTGATAAAATATCATATATTTTATGTAGTAATGCGCGCACACACACACACACACACACACACACACAAATACACCTATGAAAAATATCAATGTAGGATATATAAAGCCTTAGGAAGTCAATTGACTGAAATCGTCTGAATATACCAAAAGGTTGAAACAAAGTTAGAGAAATCAGTTGATCTGTAAAATATGTCATTTAGCTGATTCATTTTACCTTCATCATCCCGAATCTAGAGTTTCGCCGATGGATCTCTTCAGGGCATATCGACAACGTAATGTTTATATTTTTTTCTTTGTTTTCTTTATATACACATTTAGTACTGGTGTGTGTTTTATTCTGTGTTCTGTAAATTTGTGTGTGTGCTTGTCCACGCTCTTGAGCACACCCGTCTACACGGATGTGCGTCGTGATCATTTTGCTCATTTCTTTCTTTTTTTATCTGTAGCAGACATTGTCTTGTTTTGAGGTCTCGATAAAGACGACTGCCAAATTACTGAGATTAAACATTTTCTTCAAATTTTATTGTGTTCCTACATCTGTTCCCTTTTCTGGATTTAAGGCATGTAAAATATGTCCAGGATGTTTGCATATCCGAGCTCTTTGGGTTATACTTATAGGTATTATCAAGGGCGAGTTCATTTTTTTTTTATTTCTAACTAAATGCGTGGGTTTATTTTATATATATGTCTGAAATTATAGGAATGTTTTATTTTCCAAAAACAGTCAGCACATTGTAGACGTGTTCTTGGTTAATGTTACTGGAACTTGGCATTTCCTTTTTTCATTTTTACGGTTTCTATTATTTTTAATCTATTTTTACATGTGAATGAGTCTACTAGTATGTTTTCGTGTGCTTATGTCTCTCTTTCTCTCTCATATATATATATATATATATATATATATATATATATATATATATATATATATATATATATATATATATATATATATATATATATATACACATACACACTCATTTTTAGGATATCGAGCGTACACAGATATTTTAGCTTTACAGATTAGAACAGCGAGAGACAGAATGAGGGGTGACAAAATGATTAAAATTAGATCTATGGAAGGACCAAGAAAGAGACATGAATACTATACATTTCTTTTTCCCCGTATTCCTTCCAAACTATTTAACATTCACGACGTTCATTTTCTTGTGACTTGTCCATTTCTTGATTCTTCTTGCATTCCGAGAAGCCGTTTTCAGGTCAGCAGAAGGCATCTCTTCGATATTCCATTGTTCAAAGACGAAGCTGCGTTTCTCTTTCTTCCTAAGATGTCAAAGCCCCCAACCGAGCAACCCGGAGCAGACCATGTTGCGTGCGTGCGCATCGAACAGACTTTCTCAATGGCCATCTATGCACGTGGCCTTCACTCGTTCCATGCGTGCTCCATGAATTTTATCATAAAAATGCATCATTAATCTTATTATCTAGTTCTTGAAGTCGTGATGACACACACTGCGCAATTTCCTTCAATACGTTAACTTTACTTTATTTCGCAATTTCCTTGCGTATTCGTTCTTGCTTTAATCTATCTTTTCCTGTTGTATTTTTTTTTACTTTCATTTTACTTCCTTCCGCTTATTCTTTTACTTTGATGCCACTTTTACTCTCGTCTTTCCGATCTTACTTCCGTCAGTCTGTTCACTTTCTTTGTGGGTTTTCCCTCCATTTTAGCTTTCTAATGTCCCTTGTCACTGTTCGTTTTGTTACTTTTTCATATCAATTTTCCTCCTTTTTATAGACATCACATAACCTACACATATTTGAGAATACACATGTTTATATTTCCACTTTACACACACACACACACACACACACACACACACATATATATATATATATATATATATATATATATATATATATATATATATATATCACGTAGTGGCGAATATTTCTCACTCCCACCCACTTTACAAACATCATTTTTAACAGATAAAAATTCTTGAACGTGCTGTGAATTTTGTGCATCACTCGTATATTAATATTTGTTCAGCGTTACGCACTAATCTCTCTCTCTCTCTCTCTCTCTCTCTCTATATATATATATATATATATATATATATATATATATATACAGTGACACGCATAATTAATGGATACATGTTATTTTCTGTTATAACTCTAGTTTATGTTCGCCATTTTGCCTGATATTTGGTAAGTAATATCTATCCAATACTTTTGCGTAGGGTAATTTTGAACTTTGATAAAAAAATGGATTCAACCATGAGTTTTTAATTTTCCTTCCACATACAACTAAAAAAACTTTACGGGATATTACTTACCAAATATCAGGCAAAATGGCGAACATAAACTAGAGTTATAACAGAAAATATCATGTATCCAATACTTATGCGTGTCACTATATATATATATATATATATATATATATATATATATATGCGTATCTTTCGTTTATGTCCCTCAGACAGTTCTCATATAAGTATCCCTAATTAAAATTTATCACTAAAAATCTGTTCTTATTAATACATTGCAGATTTTTCTCATCCGTAATAGTATGTCTCTATCTGACTATCTGTTTTTATATCAGTGCTCACATTATGTAACCTCCCGATTCAATGCCCCGTATTCAACATTAAAAAGAAATTGAATTACAGACGTCGAATGTTTCCAACACACCCATCATATTGAAATGAGTAATGAAATTTGCATTGATATCATATAATCTTAAATTCGGACAAAAAAAGATCTACTCTATTTATATCGGGGCTATTGGTCTCAACTCAGTTGATGTTATCCCAACGTTTCGGCTGTTGTGTCACATGGCCTTCCTCATATGTATGCCAATCTGGGTAACCTACGGGGATTTCTGAATTGAATTTATTTATTCGAGGGTGGTTGAATATTCCCGTTCCACTGCTCATCTCTAGGGATATCATCCACTGGCTAGTTAATTGTTTGACCTTATATGATCTCATAAAGATCATGTCGTTAATCATTAAACAAACAACCAAACCACTGGCTAATTGAAAAATAATTTCCCAATTTAAAATACATATAATTCATTTATTAACTGTAGTTATTACAAGATTCGGATATCAGAGGAAAGCATTTAGCATGAGGTTTAATTTAAAATTCGATATTCTCTACCAGTTTCTCGAGTCGACCAGGAATCGTGTCAAATGAATACCTTATTGTGTCTTGTTATATGCAAGACATGACTTTTTGTATTCGCTCTTCACGATGTTCCAGAATCTTGGTTTAGTATAGGAGACTTGCTCATTTAACCAACCCCAAGTAAAAATGTCACATGGGGTTAAATGAGGATTCATGGCTGGCCACTCACACATAAAAGGGGTAGTTACTTTTCAATCACCCTGCCGTTCTTTCTTTTATTTAATATCGTTTACCCGTTTCCACTGAATGCAAGTACACACTGCTTGATCCATCGATTGATCAAATTCACAAACGAAGGCTTTAATCCACTCGGCCATACGAATAATAACAACGAAAACGGTATTGTACAGAATTCATTATTTATTTCTTTAACATGTTAAAATGCTAGTAAATTAATTATTTTACCATCAATCCATGTTTAAAAAAATATTCTGTTGATGGAGTGGAAAAATTTATGGAAATTATAAATTAATATTATTGGACGTTTTCTTTGTTTAATTATAAGTGGCTTAATATCATCAGTAACATATTATTCTACTTCTAATGTTACATTTTTAGTACCAGGTCATATTGCACGATATACTTATATTACAACCAGTTATACGGGTACCTAACATGCATGCACGCACGCACGCACGCGCACACACACACATACATACATACATACATACATATATATATATATTTGTGTATTTAGGCAGCAATCCTTCTTTCAAGCACATTTCATTAAAAACGACTGACAAGGTGCTTTTATTTAGTTTTTTATTTAGATCGCACGAGAAATTATATAAAAAACTAAATAAAAGCACCTTGTCAGTCGTTTTTAATGAAATATATATATATATAATTATATATCTTTTTGCTTTCGTAGGTTAAATAATATAAATTTATATCGCCAGTATTCAATAAAATATGATGAATTCATTACAACATAGAATGTTTATCTGTTTAGATCGTCTAATCTTTAGGGTTAATTTTGAATATATTCTTGTACATCCGGAACAAAATGGCGGACATATGTTTTCAGTCACACCTAGAGATTATCTTACAATTTTGTAACCAATTTGAGCAACATATAAAATCATATAGCAATAATGATTTCTCCAATCCGTCGTCGACAAGAAAGTCCTTTAATGAACTTTAACAAAAGTAACAGGAAAATAATCCAGATATGAAAAAAAAAAACATAATACAATATACTTATTCTCTTTGGAGCAGATACTCCCTAACTATGAGCAAATAAACATATATTTCGCCTATATATATCACGAAATGTATTGTAATCATAAGATTACAATAAATTTCTAAGATTTATTGAAATTGGCGAGCTCAGTGCAATCCCATTCGGTTTTTATATTCACTTAGCCTCACATAATTTTGGAAATTTATAAATTTATCTCCTTACATCAGCTATTACAATTATTAAGCTAAAACAGCCATATCATAATACAATTCGCACTCGCAAAATTTGAACTATTCTTACATTCAAAAATGTTTCGGCTTTAAGTAACTTTCAAAATGGTGGTAAGCTGTAAAACAATTTACTCCATCAACCAATCAATATTTTAATTTATCAATGTACTTGATGTAACAAACATTTAGCAAAATCTTTGCCAAACACTCGTGCTCTCAATAAACTCAGTATACGAATTGGGTGATAGCTTCTACAATAGCTACACTTAAAGCAGTGCAAATATCACACAATCAAACAATCACCTCATTCTCTCGTCTCTTAGTTCATCACTTACGGAGGCTTAGTGCAATCCGTGAGCATATTGATTTTCGCATTTAAACGAGAAAATGCGACAATTAACACTGGGAAATAATACTGAATATTATTACAATACATGTACTATAAAATAAGTGAATGTACATAAAGCTATTATAAAAAAAGTAGGAAACAAAGAAGTAAATAAGTTTGATTACTGGTCATGTGATTTTATGAGGTGTATAACACATTTAAATTGAGTATAACATATTTAATATGTTCATTTTTTGTCATTGTCTACATCTGAAAACAGTTACCTTATGCCAGGGCGTATACTATATATGCATATTTAAATATGAAATAAAGCTTTCCTAAAAAACTGTTCGGAAATAACTAATAACACCTTTGGTATTTTACTTACAAATTTTAAGTAAGGATATAGGCGGTAATATTGCTCGAACAAAATAGAACAAATATCTAATTTGCAAAATTTACACCTCTTTTCGATCGAATAACATGAAAAGCTTTAGGGATATAAGTGTGTGTTAAATAAGAGTTTATATATAATGTGTATAGGAACAATATTTTAATTCGTGGAAATTTAGATACGGCTGAGCCAAAATATATTAGAACATTAAAATCTACAATAAAAAAAAATAAACAGATATATCATGACGGTTGTAAATAAAGATTTGGGAATATATATATATATATATATATAATGTGTGTGTGTGTGCGCGCGCAAATAAGTTTTTTTTATATATAACGTATGTAAGAACAATATTTTAAATTCCTCGCCCATTTTATGTATACAGACTTAGAAAATATGTAAGTTTTTCATGTTAATTAGATTACAATTCTCATGTTATTCTGTTAAAGTGGTCAAAGGTCATTAAGTTAATTCGATAGATCTAAGATATCGTGGATAGATATACTTGTCTAAATGCACATAGCTTATATCTGACACAGGGTACGATGTATGTTTGAAGAAATCTAATGTGATATAAGATGTCCACAAACAGAACTGAATATTTGGGAGTGGGCACAGAATATTCCTGAATTGGTCAAAATCAACTGTCGTACTCCATATTGGTCCATCACTTTAATGTTCTAAAGCTGTAAGTGTCTTTCATCCATGCAATATCACAACTTTTGCAAGAGGTTTGGTTAAATTTCTCCTGTGATAAGTAACCTCTAGGTGGAAAGCCATGTAGAGGCTTAAGCACTTTTCCAGAGTATATGTTCGCATGTGATCTCACTTTAAATTTCATGGGTTTTATATTCTGTCCGATTTGGATTGTGAATAAACAGCATAATATAAACAAAAAGTTGAAAATAAGAGTTTGAAGGAAGGCAAACGCAGAAATTCCCTCTTACTACCATTTCCCAAAATCTAATAAAATATTAAACGTTTTTCTGAGAAAATTTTATTAGTTTGGTCGATAAATTCTCACCACCCTATCCGATATAAACTTAAGAGACAAAAGACAGTGTAACATTGCTTTGTATGAAGCCGCATTCACCCACTTGTTTCGAAAAATTAAAAGGCTTGTATCGCTGTGACAATGCTCTTATGGCACCCAAAGGAAGCGGGTAGAATTTGTCAACGTTTGGCAGAAGAACGTTTGTGGTGGACAGAATTAATAACGCATTAAAAAAATAATACTTGGGAGGTAATTCTAAGAGGATAAAAAACATATCAGTATCAGTACAAACTACAACGGTATGTGAGACATTTACATATCTGTAATTAAGAAATTGGATCGCCTATCCAACTTCAAAATGACTTACGTTCAAAAGCATTTGCGAAATTCCTAAATGCATCTCTTCACCACCTCTTCAGCTATGGGTTAAATAGTAGAGAAAACTGTATTCTGTAACATATTGATGATCACTAGTCTAATAGGAATACGATGACATATAAAAGGTAGTGTATGTAATTATACATACTCAGAGACAAAACCCACACACACACACACACACACACACACACACACACACATATATATATATATATATATATATATATATATATATATATATATACTATACTATACTATATATATATATATATATATATATATATATATATATATATATATATATATATATACTAGACTTCCGAATGCCTCAAGCCAGGATTGAAAAACAACTAATTTGGTGTCAGCCAGAGCTATCTTCACTCGGTAGAGTTACACCACTAAATCTAACGTATTGTTTTTACAAATGTAAACAAATGCCATCAGCCAAAGTGCTCCATTCATTTTAGTGAAGAGCTTTGCATTAGTGCTGGTGGCTGTTGGTTATAGAAATAGCTTATCACTCAACAGTGCTCAAATGAAATGTATTTTCAAGAGCTACACACACACAGTAGATATCCCTCATCAATTACGTTATTGCTAATCTTTCTATTGAAATAATTTATATTTGTTCCAACACAAAACAACCTGGAAGAATGGCCATACACTGTATCATTGCATAAAATACGTAATTCCAGCTAAAGTCTAGTCAGCCGAATAATATTTATAAGTCTCTCCAACAGACGGTCACCTCTCTACTGAATCTTTATCTTATTGTTGGCCCTGAAATTGTATGGAGTATGTACTTTGGAGTTTGTACGAATCACTTTTCAGAAAATGGGTTTATTTTATTTTTTTTTTTTTACATATGTAGCATAAAACAGTTTGTAGAACATTTTCACCGCTTTATGAAAGCCATGTTTGATATTGGTAAACGGTTGGTTCATGCAAACTTTCGTAACTGACATAAAACTCTTTCCAGGAGCACTCAGTATGGTGCCATTGAATTAGATTGTATGATATATGACAGTCACGTTTACAATTGATAAAACGAAAAATTATTTGAGGTCTTGTGTAGGGATTCTAACAAAATATCCATGATTTGCCGTTCAGATTTATCTCTGTGACTTCTGTCATTTTTTTCAAAGAATTGAATCAGTCATTGAAAATGTGTTTACGGCATAGAAAAAAAGTACGCGTCTGCTGATGGCGCTCACGAAAGGTGATTTTGCAGGGTTTGAAAAAGGAAATAGATGCTGTGGTAAGTTTGTAAGTTTTCAAAGAAATTGTTTTTTGTTTTTGTTTTTTTTTGCATATGATTTATTTTTGCAAGTTATCTAAGGCACCACTGCACGAGATAAGCAATGCTTTCTTTAATATTAAATTGCTGGAAAATTCTCGGCTGTAAATCATATATAATTGATCTCTCAGAGATGTACGTGTTTTTTTTTATCTCTATGTCAGAATCGGAAATATTCTGCCACCGAGCTTATGGCTTTTTCCTTTGTTATCAATGGAAATTGTTTCTTGATCTATTGTTACCCGTTTTCTCATTTCCCTAGTGTCAGTTTTTCGTGAAAAGCGCAGATTAATTTTGTTCCAAGCCGAAGTGCCAATATCTGGAATACATGAAGGTGATTGTGGAAGATATCTGACACAAGGAAGTAGAAGTCAAAGAATTTGTATTATTTGTGTGAGGTGTCATTATTTCTCAGTCTCGTTATGATTGCTTCATGTATTCCAAAATATCTGTGTAGTTGAACGCATTAATTTAAACAGTAATAGTGGGAAATATTTTATTCACATCCGGACAATGGAAGAATAGAAATATTATTTCGTATTTACATGAATACGGTCAATTTTTCTTCAAATTTATCTTTATTAAAAAGATGGTTATATTCTGTGTGTATTTGATTACTTCAGTCTTCTCATATTAACCTAATGATGTTTAAGAGAACTAAAATAATATAATTGGTAGAAAATTGTAAATTAGAGTAATCTATATAAAATAATCACTATATGAAATGTATACATTCTTGTTTCATTATATCTTTAATAATTGTAATCTACAATACCAGGAATATGTTTTAGGAAACAAATAAAAAATATATAATTGGTTTCGATGTTTACTAATATAATGTACAAATACTCAGGTATTTTGAAAATAAATAAATCTGCTTGTACCTATAATTATTTTTTTGTTTCACTTAATCTTTGCTTTTAGCTGTTGTTTTTTCACGTGATAATTTCGATAATACTCGCAAAGAAGGTTTAGAAAATAAGTACGCGGTTAGGTTTACATACACTGCTCATTTCCCGCTTCTTTTTATTTTGTTATCATGTGCTTCATAAAGCTACAGAAAAAGAAGTTATCTGAGACGTCTCCGGGAGAAATGCATTTTTTACCTAACGGAAATAATCAAATTCTAAAATTTCCATTATACGATCCATACCTAAAATTTAAATTGAATATAATGTTTATAATAGAAAAAGAAATCTTGGATAATTATTACTTACATTTGCTTCTCTCAGTATGGAGGAAGATTAGAGTCATGGTTAGCGGTTCGAGTATCAGAGAGCCAGGTTCGAATTTAAGTCGTGTTCATTGCATTCACATACGTGGGAAATGTTTGAAGCAATGAAATTTCTCCCCTTATCTTATCTAAGGTTAATAAAGCAGGACGTTTAGGTTTGTATACCGTTGGGGGCAAACCTATCAAAGAGAAGGACACTCTTATTATTTACCGGATAGCACTATCCTAAAATGTGTATACATGCGGATATTGACCTCTTGTGAATCCTAATTTCTATTGAAACTATTACGTCCGAATGAATAAGGCGTCTGCTACGCCTTGTCAGCTTTGGTTCGGATGCGACGCCAAAAGAAAAGCAATGTCCCATATTGTACTTAAGTCTTACATTTGTCCCCTAGTCTATCAATGATAATAACTCGTCAGTAGAAACGCATCTTTGTCCTGTCGTTTCTATTCGTCTGTGAGCAAGATTCCTCACATTGTTTGATAAATAGAAAATTATATAGTGCAGAGTCGCCTGAAAGAAACTCCCTATTTTTCTAACTGTATTTTTTCTCCTCTTCAAGTTTAGAATCGCCTAATGAAGACATATTTCGCTAGTCTCCTGCGTCACTTTGTTCCTAACAGCGTAACAATAATGCACAAAGTTGATTTTGAAGTTTTTAGCATGAGATATTGTATTTTTCTTAAATATATTTAATTACATTTCGGAACCCAATATGAACGTGCAGCAGTGTGCATAAGGATGATGGCAATTTTCGATAGTTACAAATGAATGATTTTTTTAGAGGAAAGTTTTCTCATACGTATTATATATATGCTGAATGTAACATGCAAGCTTTTAACTTGGGTTTATATTATTAGTGAAATATTTATGAGCACAGAAAGGGGACTAGTCGAACAGTGTTCAAATTCCAGACGGCGTACTGTGTTCACGTAAACAAAATGCAAATAGCAAAGGCATAGATCTAAATATTGTTTAAGTAGTTCAGTAAACTGAGCTCTCTGCCATTGGGTAGCAGCAGTCTGTATCGGATAAGGGCATCTTTGAATTCAAAGATGTTGGATATAACGAAAGAAAAATATTACATTATTTCCAAACTATGTAATGTAAATTATAAACTAATATAAATAAATG
Source organism: Acanthosepion esculentum (assembly GCA_964036315.1). Lineage (NCBI taxonomy): Eukaryota > Metazoa > Mollusca > Cephalopoda > Sepiida > Sepiidae > Acanthosepion > Acanthosepion esculentum. The sequence continues at coordinate 38,113,388 of OZ038482.1, read as the reverse complement.
ATTTTGTGTAGACCCCTAATAGACTTAATTCTGAACAGAAATTGCTTTGGACAATATTCCTTCAAGACTATCTTATTACATGGTTATTCTGTACGCGTAGATTTATTATAATTTTCTTAAAGAAAGGAAACCATTATTTGAAACGAAAAAAATATTATACTCATTCATTTTAATCGATATAAAAATAAATTCATTCAAAATGAAGGATACTCTTTTTCAATGTTCGAGCAACTTCGACGCATGAAACTACTAACTCATATTTAGCAGAGCATCATTTTGAAATGTATAGGTTATGGGATCAAAATCGCATTTGAATAGACTCCAGACGAAGCATTTTCAGCGGCGCGTTATGATTGGCTAATAAATACAAAAATACGTCCGAGCTGTACTGACCTCTTCGAAAAAAACAATTTGCGCCGTGTCTTTTGGAGTCTATCACGTGACTCATGTTTTCGGTAAAGCGAAACATTACCCATCATCGTCAGTGAGGAATGCGAAATTTCAACTTGAAGCCAAAACGTACATCACCCAACGTCATATTTCAGCCATAACGTTAAATATCCTGTTAACATAAACTCAGTTTACAATTAATTCTCACTCAAGCAACATATGTCACAGCAAACAACACGAGTTACCAATCAAAGAACGACAGCGTTGTTGAAATTTGAATGTAAGTTAAGAAGATTATTGTTAAGTAATATGCAAAACAGAACTATTTAATTTTGCCACAAACACAGTAATACTGAAGCACACAAGTTAATTGCCATACACATAATTTGGCACCACATACTTAATCGAAACCGAACACTATAGTTACTTAAACCCAAGCGGTTAAGAACTGGTAAACACTTTAAACTCACATCTCATCGAATATTTTGCACCAAATATTGTTGCATAAATATTGTTTTAATTGTTGAATGAATATATTGTTTTCACCTTATTATACTCTTGTGACCTTCTCACTTTTACTTCATGTTATTAAAACATAACACGTAGGGAGTAAAACACATATACCTTCCCACATAAAAGATTGTTTTCCAGTAATTTACAAAAAACATTTCCGCTAAAAAAAAGCAGCTTTCATTGGGAATATACTATTTTAATATTTTTTAATCTCAGTCATTCCATGCAAGGCAGTAGATCTACTAAACTCAAATGGTTGCTTGTGGGAGAAGAATTATAAAGAGAAATATTAGTAAAGAGCGAGAACCAAAAGAGTAACAGGAGGACATTGCATTTACAGTTTTTGGAGATTTAACTTTTCTGGGAAGGACGAATTGAACTGCAATAATAATTGTTAGCATAGAACACACGGTTACATCTAGCCAATTCAACTGTCAATTGATAAGATCTCAATGCCAGTATTGTGCTTAAATTTAAAAAGTCTAGGTAAAATCGCGTAGATTTCATCCGAACAATTATCGTGAATGTATTTATAGAAAATTCACTGGGTGGTAACGTTACGCAGACGGAAACGTAAAGGAAGCCGAGGCGCCAGATCAGAGTCAGTAATATTGCTGATTCCTTTTTATATTTTATTAAGGATCTCTACATCAGGGGTCGGCAATCTACAGCACTCTTGCCACATGTGTCACACCAAGCAAGTTTCAATGTCACGCAGACGCAAATGACATAACGAAATCCGAATCAATAACTACTACAATGCAAAGAAGATATATGACTGTTTCTTTTTTATTATATACTAAAGTATATATACTAAAAGTATATATTATATACTAAAGTATATATACTATATATTATTATATAAAATACATTGTAGAAAATGTATATTTACCTTGAATTGTATAAAAATACATATGGGATTGGCACACTGAATGTCTTTAAAACCCTAACTCAGTACATAGCAAAAGGTTACCGACTCCATCTCTAGGTAAATAACAAGAGCAGCGATTCCATTGTATCACTTTAATATAGTAGCAAAGTATTTATTTTAGTCTGGTTTATCGTGATGTTTATTCATAATATGTATAGAAGAACGTTGACGAATATATACGTTTCGGAACCCTAGCGTGTATTAAATTGAGAAAATAGATTTTTCAACGAAAAATCTACGATTTAACACACAGCTTTCGTCCAAAAATGTGTGTCTCTGTCTCAGATTCGAATGAATCCCAAACTAGATCCAAACCGAACCATACCACATAATTTAGCGTCTAGAGTGAATTCTTCGAATGGCTTCCAACATCGGGTGAGGAGAATTGAAAGTGTCAACTAATGCAATGTATGTAGAAGAGTGACTATAAGTGAAAACGGAAGGGAAGAACATGATTTGTGCGTCCCATGTTCCATGGGTGAATACTCTCTTAGTCAACCCTTCGACTGACGAAAATATTATCGATTAACGCTACGAGAGAATTTTAGATAACACTGTTTAGGAAACATATCATTCGTCCATCGCATCCTAACATATTTATTACCGTCATTTGCCTTTAGGAGCGATGGTTATCTGCTCACAAATGACGGTTTATTCATATAACAGATACACATAAACACACACACACACACACACACACACACATACATATATATATATATATATATATATATATATATAGTACATGTCTACTATTTTTGTGTTTGATTATCATAACAGAACAGCAAATATATATCTATTTATATATATATATATATATATATATATATATATATATATATATATATATATATATATCGACATGGAAGTGTGCGATATTTCAACTGATATTTACATAATCTCAAACTTCATCAGCGGTAATATTTCAATGAATGTATACGAATTATCTTTAATTTTAATTGTAGTTCGATTACATGCGTAAATTCTTTTAATTGTTTAAATTTTTCAATTATATAGTAAGTAGATGTCCGTTTTTCTTGTGATATAAATGAATCGCCTTGTTGTGACAAAATTCAGGCCTTTGGTATTGAAACTGGAGTGATATTTACAAACCGCATACATGCCACTGGTATATGCAAAAAATACTCATACTGCATGACCCCCCCCTTCACCCTCTCGGCATTAAAAACAAAATCCAAAGGAAGGCATAAGCAGCCGGCTTGGCTGCAAAATCTGCTGAAAAGTTGTCAGAGTTGATATTCAAACACCTTCAGGGTTATCTGTATGGATTTACTTCCATTGCCTTTTCCGTGTTTGGTTATATCCGTAAGGCAGCATGAGTTTAAAAACAAGGTTTTCCTTCCCCAACAATGAGTGCATTTCTGGGTTCTCGAACACCATCAGTCCGAAGCACCTTGTTAATAGACGACATGTTTCCGTCTTTTTTTTAAACTAAAACAAGGCTTTCATATAACAATCATCTGGTTAGTTTAAACTTCCACTAGACTGCCTGCTTTGGAACCACGAAAAGAGAATCTGAATATAAATACTTGAACGAATATTGATTGGTGGCATTGATATAGGCTTTTCTGATCAAATGAAAAACATGACATGCTGTTATAGTAATGTTTCGCGTGTCGATTGTTCTTTAACTTAAGATTTGCTCACAAAAATAAAACTATTGGCTACCCCTGCACGGAAACCTACAGTCATTTTCTGTTGCTGTAAATTAAGAATCATATAAAATAATATTTCAAGAGGTCCACGCAGAAAAAATAAATTTTCATATTGAAATAATATTAATACATTTAGATATTTACATTTTTGTTCGCCAAGTAATGTTCTAATACCTTTATTGTGATAATGCCACTAAAATGCAAGGGGCTAAGGAGAGAGAAAGATAATGAAGAAAATACTTCAGGAAGTACGGGAGACCCAATCCTAAACAACAATTGAAAGTTTAAACCTCTCTCCCTGTTCAAATGACCGGGAGACGTCTGAACAAGATTATAGGTAAAACTACACACCTGTGCAAATGAACTGAATCAAAACGAATAATTCTGTTATTATTCATTTTTTTTTCGTATTTTTCCAAATTAAACATGACTCATTGCATATTTTAGTACTTCGTATCTTCATTCCACGAATTCGTTCCTGGCAGAATGACCACAGATCCTCGATTGGATTTAAATCAGGAGAGTTTGCGGTCTAGTCTATAGTACTTTGATTTCCTCACTGGTAAGATTTGCCAGTGTGTTAGTGCAACATTACAATTTCGGAAGCTTTCTTGGAGTAAAGACCATCGCAGACAATGCCCGTAGGACAAATAATCGACTGTCAACACTATAGTATCTAGGCGTGATGAAAATCTGATGCAATCACGGATGACGCAATATTTTTCACGGCGAAACAAATTTAATCATACACCCCGAAAATAGATTCATATTACTGCACACCACTGCAAATGACATAATCTGAGGTAAAAATAGAAATCAATTATACCCTGTCATTCCAGTGGATCTAACATTGACTATATTGTGAAAGAAAGGAATCTAAAGCTGTTGTTTCAATTAATTTGCACAATGGTGTATCTCCAGGTTAAAGACAAAAAAAATTGTCTCGAACACTAATATCCAGACCAGATGTACTTCATGGATCGAGTTCTTGAAAATAATTGAATTATTAGGTTGGTGCAAAAATAATGTTGTTTTTTTGACGTTCAACTTCATGTGAGAAAACGACATTATTTTTGCACCAACCTAATATCAATTTATGTGTAAATTTCTAGAAATGATAGAATATTAGGTTTCATTTTAACCAGTATATTATTTCAGTATATTTAAACATCTCGAACGAAATATACTGGTAAAGAAAATATGCACAATAAGAATTAAGCATTTTGAATTAGTGAAACCAATGTTAAAACTGATCTTTAATAAAAGCTTATAACCAAATAATGAGTCATTTTCGTTTAATTCATGGCGAGAGAATTACGGAATCAATTCTTATGAAAATGTGAGTATTAAAAGTCGGGATGATAGGAATATTTCACTCGATTTAAGGAGAAAATAACTTTTATTATGAATTGATGTATTTCACAATATTTTTCGTTGAAACGGAATATTTTCGGTGGAATGGTCACTGAAGAATGAATTGATGCAAAACGAATTGGAAAAAAAAAGAATACAAAAAAAAGAATACAAGAAAAAATAGCAATGAAAAATTTTCCCTCCAAAAGACAAAATGCTGAAATATAGTTAACATGAATGACGCATGCGTGAAACCTACTGTTGAATGACAGCATCGAGATTGGGGTTGGTCATGAAATCTTGAATATGGACGCTTGCCAGACATCGGCGAAGAAATGAGCAAGGGTTTTGAGTCGGGGAGGTGCTAAACGGAATGAAATAACACTTCATGTATTACAGATAGTTTGTTGGCAGTTGGTAGATTGAAATAAAGGGAATAAATAGCAAATAAAAAAGTTATTGAAAGTAGTGGAAATTATAAAGAAAGATTCACTTTTGAAAACTCAATAAAAACATATTTAAAAATGAAATGTTACAGAAATAATTTATTTGTAACTATATCTGTTTAATTCTGAATCATCTTTGATGTAGGCTATCATTTCAAATATGGTTTGTACAGATATAAGTCCAGGGAATCGGCGTACGGAATCATATAACTGGAGCGAAAATGCAATATACTGATATATACCTACATGCATATAATTCTGTAGGTGGCATAATTCAATGATCTTATATAAAATTTATGATTGTTTCTTCGCGTAAACACATTCAATTATTTTGCTATGTCTTATATATTGATACATTTTTACGTATTCTTTCAGATATTCAATTTCATATATATATATATATATATATATATATATATATATACAGGTATGGCATAATATTTTCCAATTATATATATATATATATATATATATATATATATATATATATATATATATATATATATATATATTCCGAGAGAGTATATCTGCAGAAGAAACAAAATGTATGAAAAGTTAACTGATACACTATTATTAATTTAATCGACGTGTTTCGTCACTCGGAATTTATCGAGGCATGTGTGATGAAGCCCGAGTAAAGAAAAGTGTCGGCTAAACTAAGTATATTATTCTAATTGTCTTTTCATTCACACACACATATATATTATATATATATTTATATATATATATACGCACGCACACACAGAGAAAAATTGTCGTGTAAATTAAATTATGCAGAAATTAAAAATAACACTGACATTTTAAGTAATATAATTGCCAAAATATGCAAATATATCTTGAAAGACCAAATTACATTATGCAACTATAACAACGAACCTTGCCTTGAAGACCTCAGAAGATGAAACGCGTCGGCAACAAATAAGTTTTTTTTCCAATTGTCATCTTATACCATATATACGTGTGTATGTATATCACAAATGCTTTTCTTGTAATTCAAATGACAAGATCTATACATTGTACATATTAGATATTTCTGTCCCACAAAATACATACATATATACACATATATATATACACAGATTTTTTAAATGTTGAATGGTTATTTTAACACAGACAGACAGACAGACACACACACACACACACACACACACACACACACACACACACACATATATATATATATATATATATATATATATATATATATATATATAGGAATGCTGAATAATATAGAAAATAAAAATATTATCCTGCCGGAAAAGCCTTAATAAAGAAAAATTATAAACATGATAAAAGAATGACCAAAACAGAAATGTAGAGATCGTGAAAGAAATATTACAAGAAATTTCGGATGCAAGAAAGAATAAAAAAATATTGCTATTTACTTCATTTGTTTTTCCCCTTCGGCATTTGTGCAGGAACTGCCATCAGGCCAGTTGACGGAGAATTTCCTAGATGCGAGAATATGCGTATTCAACTGTCGGCTTGGCACTTTCTACATTCCTTAAGGCATACTGGGGCCATATGGCTGGCTCTCATCCAGGTAGTATTCATGCTTGCTGCTCTGGCGAACCAGACCGTAGGGACACGGGCCAGTACCATCGGCACACTGAGTCGAACATTTAACGTCATTTCCAATTGTACTTTCCAGTATTTTTTCTCTTCTTTCATTCTTTTAACTATTTTGGCCTTTCTGCCCACACGCCAGAAGAAAGGTGACCTTCCTCATTTTGATAATTCACGAAGTATTTGTTTCTTGTATTATTATTATTAGGATTAGTTTCGTTATCAATGTTAGTTGCTGTTGTGTATGAAAAGAGGAAAGAAAAAATTACGAAAATTACCAACAGTAAAATAACTTATGACGCTATGGGGTTTGGATAATTTGAAGAATCTGATTACAATAGAGAAATCAAAGGTACATATCAGTGTTAACTTAAATAGTTAGACAAATATGCCGACATAAAGAAAACAAAACATATAATTATTTGCCTAAATGTATTGCCTTATATCCTTTGTTCGTAAAAATATTGAGGATATCAAATAAGGAAACATTTTGATTTTTAAACTTTAATTAATTTGACGTATTTTATAGATTTTTAACAGAATAATTATCAGTAAAGTAAGCAGTGTTCACTTTTCGTCTTTCTACTCTATATTAATAAACTGCCTAATATATTCAAATAGTTACTGAATATCTATTCATATGATACAACATTTATCGGTGTACCTCCGAACATGTGGATAACCAGAACCTGAAAACTTATTCCAAACCTGATCTAACGATAGTGAATCAATATGGGAAGTACTTGTAAAATTCAATATGTGCAAAACCAAATGAGTAGCTTTTCACCATCACTGAGCAGAAGACTCCTTGCCTTGAGCATCTATTTCGATTCAATTTAACTCTAGACCTCAAGTGGAACACGTATATAAGAACTATTGCTAAAGATGCTAGAAAAATGGTGGTTCGATTTAACCGCCCCTCTAAGTATCTAACTCTCCACGCTATCCTCTCTATGTCTAATCCCCTAATTCCCAATTTTGATAAAGTTCAAATGCATCTACGCGGCCTTGAGCGAGATTAATTATTTTCAATCATGCAAACTCTATCTAAGAAAAGAATCATCCCAATCCCATTTCTATTCTATTGGTATATCAATGCCATGTGTTCTGAAGATATACTTTCCTTAGTTCACGCAATGCATAACTTTGCAGCTGTGACCCGCCATAGCAAGCATATTCTAATGTGTCGTCCTGATTTCTTTTCTATTTCACTCGTAAGAAGTAAATTCCACTCGGCCATTTACTTTCCAAGGATTGATGATTTGTGGAACAGACTCCCGGCTGAATGTTTTCGCAACCAATATAATCTTGACCTAATGAAATCTAAGAATAATTGTCATCTTTCCTACATAACCTGATGAAGTTCACTCCTTGTCTATTTTACACTCGTACATAATGACACTATAACATTCAACCATGTGTTAATCTTTCACCTTGTATTTTTTGAGCATTAGCATAAAAATATTTCCTTCAAACACGCGTTATTTTTTCTCATTGAATTTACATAAAACTGGGAGCAGTTCAAATATAATTATTTCCTCGTGTTCTCTTAAAATATCAATTTTTTTATAATCCTATTCCCCGTTAATTCTATAGGCTAGAAAAAATATTTCATGTTTAATACGAAGCATAAATAATGATAACTTTCATAGAATATATCAATTGAATATTTTTACTTCATTTGTACACCTGAGGTGAATAACATCCGTTGACGCTAATGTTAGTATTATAGTAATAAGCCTTAAAAAGAATTCAGCCGTCAGTATGGAGAATTTTCTCTAACCATATTCATGTTTGTAAGCATCCAGCCGTAAGGTGGGATCTTTTGAGAGGTTAATCTTCCCATTCTTCCACGGATCGTATTGACGTATTTTAAGCACATGCCAACAGATCTAATTAGATATCCTGCCAATTTTCAATCATATTAAGCTAGAATATTGGCGAAACTTAAGAAATACATATGAGTATATGCACTTATATTGACAGTGGTCTTGTGAAAATGAGTATAATTTTATTAAGAGATATTGAGAAAAAAAATGAGAATTGATTATATATTACGTCGTAATTTGAATTTAGGCATCCAAATCTTATGTGCAGGCACGCAGAGTTTTGTCCCCTGTTTCTCCGCTGCAATTTATATAGTGTTTTTTAATCATTTCACACAAGCAAGAAAATAGTTAAGACGCAAGGTTTTACTGAGTGTAAAAATATGAGAAAAATAATTAATAATATCCAGAGAGAATTGTGACAGAACAAGAACTACGATTTATAGAGTAGGCACAGGGAAGCTAGGTAATATTGGAGGAAAAATGACTGAAGCCGAAATGCCAGGTCAAAACCAATAACTTTGCAGATTTTAGTTTCGATTTTATGACGAATCTAAAAATATATAGCCGAATCACTAAACCAGTTATGTTCAATGTTGGTGTATTTTATGACAGTGCTATTATGAATGTTAGTTATTATGTAAAGTTACGCACCAATTAAGAATAATTTGGTCAAAAATTCTGAAATGATATTTGTCTACGTAGAAAAAATTAACCAATATATTTTTGACATGTTACACAGGGAAAATATGATTCTTGCTACAAAATGTCTTAGTCATTTACAATATAAATAAGTAGGTGTAAATATCCCAAATGTAATTATTGATAAAAGTAATCTAACCTTGGGAGTTCAATAAAATTGTCAACACTTATTTAATAAAAGAAGAATTATTTTCAAATTCTAACCGTATTCTATTCATCGAAGCAATAATATATAGTATTTACATTATTCGGACTATTGTCCTCATCTTTGTCGCCATATTAATTACAACGTTTCGGCCGTTGTACGCTCCAGCCTTCTTCAGGTGTTTGGAATGTCGAACTGAACCCTTTATTTCGATTACTAGGGTAGACTGTTCTAGTTCCACGTGCCATGTCTAATGATGTCTTTTATCAGATATCTCCTGTTAATTCCCCTCTCCAATTTCTCCACCGCATTAAACGGGTATTGAACTCACATTCTTTGGGTCTTGTCACTGTATCTAACTAACAACTTCATCCAATGTGTCATGTGTCCTTGAGTACATCTGTGTATGAATTTCTGGGTATTATAAAACTTATGTCTTCAGCTATCATTTTTTTACCAAAGCTGATATTGCAATTTTATTGTTGTTAGCACTTATCTCTGGCACTCCTTATTACTGGTTCCTATATTGTATTCATTTCTATGCTTGGTCGTCTCAGGAGATTTTTGTGGCCTAGCATATGTGCTGATTCCCGAAGTTTACGAATTTTCCAATGATGTTCTTTGTATATGATCTCAACCTGACCACAGAGAGAGAGAGAGCAGTGATCACTCTTTTGCCCTCCATATGTGGTCAACCACATATGGAGAGAAAATATATATTTTTCCACTTACCCTCGTGATATTTTTCTGGTGTTCGTGAAATCTTATCTTAAGGGGGCTTCTTGCCTCACCCTTATATTTCTTTCCGCAGCTGCACGGGATAGCGTATACACAGTCTTTAGTCCAGTTCTCCTCTACAGTGGGGTCTTACTCGGTAGAGGTATCTGCGAAGTGTCGTCCAGCTATTGAAGGTTGTCTTGATGTTATATGGACAGCAGATCCTTTGTATTTTCTCTGAAAACCCCTTCACATAAGGCAGACAGACTGTTTTCTGAGTGTTGTTGTCCTCTTGTACCCACCTATCCCAGTATTTGGGGGCTGCTGCCATGTACCAAGGGTAGTTGTTACATGTACCAAGGGTAGTTGTTACGCTGTAGTGTACTACTTATACTGACCAATTATTTATCTAATGTCTCTGCAACGATAATAACAAAAATTTCAATATGAGCACTGGTAAAAGAAAGTTTGCTGAAGACATTAGATTTATAATAATACCCAGAAATCCATGCAATATCACATGGCACAGTGGATATAGGCGTTAGTTAGACCCAGTGACAGGACCCAAAGAGTGTGAGTTCAATACCCGTTTATGGCGGTGGAGAACTTGGAGAGGTGAATTAACAGGAGATAACTGACATCCATTAGACATGGCACATGAAACTAGATCAGTCTACTACCCCAGTGAGAGAAATAAAGGGTTCTTTTCGACAACGGCCGAAACGTTGTAATGAATATGGCGACAAAGATAAGGACAATAGTCCGAATAATGTAAATAGTGTACGTAATACCTCATCTCAGAAATATAGTCAATGATATGTGTAGACAAAAGATAAATTATTAACTATGGAAGCGCGAATATAACACTTAAAAAAACATATGCTGGAGAGAAACTGAATATCGTGAAATGGCGAGGAGTTACAACAGGGCATGTTTTAAACCTCATTTTTATTGATGTGTATTCAATATTGTGCTCGGTGCAAGTTAAATAAAAGGTATGTTTAAAATGTTCCTGCTTTCGGTTTCAGCTACACCCTCTAATAAGGCTGAAACAACGATTTGAAAAGTCGAAGGGTGTTTCCATTTATTGAATTGTTCATGTAAAATCGCGAAGAATATTTGATTACAAGTTGTTAAGTATAAACACATCGAGGAAACGTCATAGCGATTGAGAAGAAAAACAGCATTGGTTGAAAGCAAACAATTGAAAAAATATAGATAACCTCGTAAATAAAATAGTGAAAGATCATCAATCATTGCGAGACGACAAACAAACAGTAAGGCTTGTGGCGGAAGATGAAAAACACATATCTATCAACAAAAGACAAGGGAGACGACATATTGAAGAATTAATGTGAATATGCCAAAGGTTTCGAGACAGAGAGGGAGGTAGCTATAAGAAAAATAGAGTTAAGTCAACAACTTACGAAACTGAGACAGTTTGGAGTCAAAAGCCCAAGGAAAAATATAACTTAAAACCGAGTGAAAAAAATATCAGTAACTCTCCGATCGAAAGATATTAATAAATGAATAAAATATATACTACGTAATATCAGATAATACTATTGCCATTTCAATAATAATACATCGATCATTTTAATTTATCTTTGTCTTATATTTCTCTATATACAAATATTATATCTAACTATAACTTGCTCTCTCTCTCCATTATATATATATATATATATATATATATATATATATATATATATATATATATATATATCAAGAGAGAGGGAGAGGGACAGATGGCATAGGTATTGTCAAAATTCATGCAATCTTACGTTAAGAATACCAGTCCAGAAATGATCGATCACGGCTAGGTCCGTGGACGAGATTATCTGATGATATAGTTGTCCGAAAACTTCTATGAATTATAAAAACATAATTGAGGACATTTCATGTTGTATAATATATGCATGTAAAACGCACACGTACACACAGACACACAGACACACACACACACACACACACACACACACACACACACATACATATATATATATATATATATATATATATATATATATATATATATATATATACACACACGAGGGTCATTCAAAAAATAAGGTTAATTTTTCGGCATAAGACTTCTAATACAGATAGAAGCTTACTTTTTTTCATATTTTTTAACGTAGTCTCCCAGCACTGTCACACTCTTTTCCCATCTGTGCATATTCCGTATTCCCTCAGCGTAAAAATCTTTGAACTGATGTCTCAGCCAGTCGCTCACAACACTTTTGACTTCATCGTCACTTTTAAATTACGTGCCTCTCGTGAACGCTTTCAAGGGACCAAACATGCGAAAGTCTGAAGGGGCAAGGTCTGGTCTGTAAACGGGCTGAGGGAGCAGTTCCCAGCCCAGCTCGTTGATGGTCTGCGCCGTTTGGGCTGCTGTGTGAGGCCTTGCGTTAACATGATGTAAGCTGACTCCTTCTGACTGATGACCCCTGCGCTTGTTCTTTATGTCTTTCAAAGTCCTTGCAATGTCATCCACTGTCAGCCTTCTGTCAAACTGAATGAGGTCATTGACTGATTCGATCACCTCAGGAGACCTCACTTCTGTAGGCCTCACGGGCCTGTCTTCATCCTTAACACTGCACCGTCCTTCTTTAAACAATTTAACCCACTTGTAGACATTTGTTGGCTGAAACATGTGGCACCATACACAGTTGACATTCTCCTATGAATTTCAACTGGTTTGCACCCTTCAGCAAGCAAAAACTTGATAACTGACCGCTGTTCAATCCTGGAGCATGCTTCATGGTCGGCCATCTTTGTTAATCGCCAAAACTGTCGATTTTTTTTTTAATCTGCAAAAGAAATTAAATCCATGATGAAAAAGATGTAAAACAAAAAAATAAAATAAAAAAGAGTAAGCTTCTATCTGTATTAGAAATCCTTATACCGAAAAATTCACCTTATTTATTGAATGTCCCTCGTATATATATATATATATATAATATATATATATATATGAGAGAGAGAGACTGGTGTGCAAAATCTTATGCTCAGTGAAAATAATTAAGGAAAGGAAAAGCATAATTTAAAAAGGTTTTCAAATATGTAATAAAATCTCTTTGATTCCTGGGAAATGACCAACAATATCCCTCGGTAGTGAGGTGCAGTCGCCTCTTCTGAATCATTTCAAAGTTTCGATTTGGCATGGTCTAGCGTCTGAAGAAGGCTGGTTGGCATGTTATTCCAAGTAGTGAAGATGGCTTCCCGAAGAACCTTCACTGTTTGGAATTGATATCCATTTCTACAGACTTCCCTTTCCGTCAACCCACAAACATTTTCAGTAGGGCTCGGGTCGGACGAAGACGATGTATTATAAAAACATCCGTTATTCGCCATCAAAATGTCCTTTGTCTTACGGGAATTCTGGATTTCAGCATTGTCCTGCTGATAGGTCTTGTCATTTCCGAACAAGCGAGCGCCTTCATTATCTGTCTATATTTCTGAGATGAGGTATTATGCACACTATTTACATTATTCGGAATATTGTTCTTATCTTCGTCGCCATCTTTATAACAAAGTTTCGGACGTTGTACGCTCCGGCCTTTTCAGATGGTTGGAATGTAGAACTGAACCCTTTTATTTCGCTCACTGGGGTAGACTGTTCTAGTTCCACGTGACATATCTAATGTATGTCAGTTATCTCCTGTTTAATTCCATCTCCAAGTTCTCCACCGCCTTAAACAGATATCGAACTCACACACTTTGGGTCCTGTCACTGGATCTAATTAACTCATTTATACACTGTGCCATATGGCCTTCTTTCAAATAGCATGCTCTTTTCATGCTAATGTAGCCATCCGGTTGGATCTTCTATATAACATGAGGCTAAATTGTTCCTTGGAAGGAGATAACACACCAGATCATGATGGAACCTCTCCCCTCTGTCATGTAGAGAATGTCTAACCATATCGTCTCCGGAAAAGGAGACGCTGTCTGGAACATCCAGTTATTTTTTTTTCTTAAAGGAGATCAAACATTCTTATATTTTCTATGTCCTATGTTTGACGCTTCTGAACAAAGATCAACCTAGCGGTTTTCTGGTGTGGAAAGAGGCGTGGGCTTTTATGACGTTCGCGGTATTTAAAGCCCTTCGCATGGAGATTTTGTCTTATTGTTCTTGAGCAGCCTGGTACGTACGTAATGGCCTTGATCTTGTTCGATAAACGGCTGGTGTCTTGCCGCACAATCCGTAGAATCCTCCTTCTCAACGCTGACGAATTTTTTCCTTCGTCGACCACTTGAAATTATCGTTCCTTATCCGTCCAATTTTTCTACGTCCAATCTCACTAGCGATTTCACGTTGCGAGAGACATTGTTTTTGCAGCTCGATAATTCTGCTACGTTCAAACTGTCGAATTTTTAGCATTTGCCATATTTTGTTTTGCCAAATATTTAGCAGCATATACTAGTGAGTTATGTTAACTGCACTAATGCTCAAATATACATGAGAAAATTTCGTTATGCGTTTATTAATTTAAGCTTCATTTTAATATATTCTAATATCTAGTATTTAGCGTAATTTCCCAGTATTCAAATTTTCTCGATTTAATGCAAAAAAAGCATAAAATTTTTATTTTCCCGGTTTATTTTCACATTTAGAAGCTCTACTCAAATACTTGTCTGTGTCTAAAAACGCGAAATGTATATTTTTTCTTTATTTTCATTGACCAGCAGTGTATAAGACAGTGAAAAACTTTTTTTATTGGCAACGGATTTCGTCTTCGTTAGGTAGATGTTTTCTTGTTAGAATGAAAGTAAATAATGTTTTTTTTTTCTTTTTTTAACTTTCATTCTGAACTAGATGTCTCCCTAACGAATATCGAACGCGTGAATAAAAAATTCCACTATCACATTTCTTCAAAAACTTCTGATTCTCTATCCTACTAACACACATACACACATATATATATATATATATATAATACCGAAAAAAGGGGTTACCCACCAAAAATATAAAGAAAGAGTAAATAGGGTATTTATGGAAATATTCACTTACAATCTAAAACCCGCTCATCAATGTGTTATATAATAAATATTCCCAGAATTTATTACTATTCTGCTAAGATACCAGGTTTAATTATTGGAAATTCAATCGACAAAGGCTTTCCCTATCATTGTGTACCAGAGGTACATTAATTTAATCCTTGTCTAGAAAATACAAAATGCCAACATTTATCTCTAGAAATGGCGCCTTAGCAGTTACTATTCAGCTGTTGCCGGTATATACTTAAATTTATATGTATTGTTTAAACATTATTCTTCTTTTATGTGGTACGTCCCGTCATAAGGCAGGCGATCATTGCTCTACACATCGTCCCCTCATTTTTATTTAAAAGAAATGTGTTTCCTTAATAGAATGTTGGGTTTTTACAGGATATTCACCATCTTTTATGACAATGAATGCTGGGCGATCTCCCAAGGGATGCGGAGAAAACTGGAGGGAATAGAAATATAATCGTACAGAAGGATACTGAGAATTCTATGTAGGTTAAAACAACATTTATGCTCAGAATCATTAAGAGATATTTGGAATAACTAAGACACGTTATGAGGAAGTAATATTTGGATAAATTAATTATTCTAGAGTCTGTCGAGGGCAAGAGAGATAGGGACAGTTTATGAGTTGATTTCTTTAGATGGTGGGACTGGTGGGATGCCTTGGCAAAATTAAAAATAAGTGTCAAAGGGTATGATATTTTGCAGATGCCATGACCGCTTATATCCTGAAGTGAGGCGGAGCATAAAAGAAGAAAATTATGCTTTTTAATAACTTTGTCAGCCAATTACACAAACTTAAGTGTGTTATTCATTACATCCCTCATGCTTTCTACATGTTGCGGCAGAAATTCCGTATAGTACAGAGGATAGATTATTAATAGCGATCAATTAGACGTCACGCTACTTTCTATATAGGCGTTTCATCTATGTTCATGTGGTCTACTCAATTCAATAATGGGATCGCCTGTGTTTCCTCACTTGTGATATATGTTCAAACACAAATGCCGGCAGAGACACGTTATTCCTATATAATATAATAAAAAATTATAATAAAAAAAAAACAAACAAACAAACAAACAAAAATGTTTACATCTTATAACAATTTTCATTAATTTTTTGTTATTTCTTACTTTTCCAGTTCAAGTTCTAGTTCCTTTGCCTGAAGTTCACCTCTACATCTGTAATAAAATTTCTAGTATTCATTACCATATTGGAAACTCTATATTCCATAGGCTTTTCAGAAATATTTTCCCTCTTTCAATAAAGATTTCGATCTAACTTAATTCGTATAAAAATATGGGGCATTGAAAATTTCACGACTCGGCTCGCTACCCCAGATATAAGTAAATACCCTTAGATTTTCAGAATTCCTTCATGTTTAATTAAAGAACATCTTATATATCTGAGAATACTTATGGATTATATATAGTAACGGACAAATCTATCATAAAGGCGTGTTCGCTTTAGAGCTAAATTTTATATTTTATATCATGTTTATAAAAGAATACATAAAAAGGCTCGGTTATTTTTGTGATATAACCGAACACTCGTTGCCACTGTTTTAATGTCAACAAATTACACATTGTCATTTTCTTAATTCTCGTTGCAGTAGAGACTTTGCAATCGCAGATACAACTATTGTAAATCCGTTGAACAAACCTCTTGATCGATAATACTAGCTTGAAAATTAACCACCAAATAATGTTCCGTGTATTGATCAGTATAGAAACATAATATAGGGAATTGCGATTCGTATAGTAATAGAGGATAGCGTAGAATTAGTTATCAAGTAGAGGACACGCTAATCCCTCTCTCTCTCTCTCTCTCTCTCTCTCTCTCTCTCTCTCTCTCTCTCTCTCTTGCATGGAGTATTGCTGCCATATATGGTCTGGGGTCCCTGCTGTTTGCCTCAGAGTTCTTGATAAGATCCAGAGACGGATATGCAATGTGATTGGCCCTGATCTGTCATCTCGTCTGCAGTCGCTCTCTCACAGACACGATGTTGCCTCGCTCTGACTTTTTTACAAGTACTTTCACAGTAATTGCTCCGAGGAGCTGCTTTCGCTTGTCCCTAGGCCTCGTGGATTTAAACGTCCTACGAGGCTGGCACCCCGTTCCCATCCCTACACCGTGTAAACTGTTAGATGTAGACGTCTCTTTTACTCCAATAGCTTCATGTCTCGCACATCTCGCCTATGGACCTCCCTTCCCTATTACTGTTTCCCTATATATATATATATATATATATATATATATATATATATTTCCTTTAATATGACGTGATCTACTTAATCAAAATGGGATCGCCTGTGTTTACTCTCTGGTGATATGTGTTCAATCTCCAGTTTCGGGAGCGACACATTTTTCGTATATAAGATTTTTATTTAGTGTCATATCAACGACAATGGGGTATTAGAAGTTGAAATGTAAATAAATTGGTTACATCTACATATATTTTGAATGTATGGAGATGCCCTAATTTTATGCCGTCAATAAGAGTTTGTACATAATTTGATACATTAAGGGTAAGGGTACGTAGAGAGACAGTTTGTAGATGATTTTTTGTAGGTGTTATATGTTTGAGAAAAACATTTTTTTTTAAGTCAGGAGATTATGCTGACGGTTTCAGTATTTTCTAATAGTTTTCTCGTGTTGTCTTCCTTGGAAATACATTAAAGGAAATATATATATTATATATATATAATATTAAAACAGCGAAGGCTCTAAATATGTATGCCTATATAAAGACGTAAATACTTGTCTAGTGAAACATATGGTCATATGAATAACTCGCGTAATCACTACTGAATTGCTAACTAATGTATACATTTATATTTCATTAAAATAAAATAACTTGTGATCAAACGCCGTGTCTAAACACGGAAAATATCTTTTTTTAATTCCTTGCCAAAGCAATGTAAATATTTTAAAACTGGAGAGTTTTAGCGTGTGAGAATTTAGGTTTCAATATTCGTAATTTAAAAAAAAATGTTTTCAATTATTAAGAAATATATGGATGTGCCTAAGGATGAAAGCATATTTATTTGCCATTGAAGATGAAATGAGAACACATTTTTAAATAATCCTCTGATATTTGTGCAATATACAAAATGAAAGAAGCCTAAAGATTGGCAATGGTAATTTAACCACATGCGATACACACGCACACGCCCCCCCTATATATATATATATATATATATATATATATATATATATATATATATATATATATATATATATATATATGCCAAGATTTCTGCTTATTAAGGTGAAAATTTACTTAGCCAAAATATCCGTTCGGTTTACTAACACTATATACATATATATTAGGAAAAGTAATGAGAAACTGTAAAAAATGTATGACGCATAACTTTTTAAGGACTTAATTGATTTAACATGATTTTTGTGTCGAAATGAATATACACCCGCATGAAGGGGAGTGGACGCCGAAATTTAATTCTTTAAATTTCAATATATATATTTTTCCTCTTATTTTTAAGATGCGTTTTGTTGTAGTCTCGCCAGTATATCTTAGTTTCTATTTGATTATTTTTGTTATTATGTATCACGAGTTCTTATATATGAAAAATAATATATATTTTCTCCCGTTTTTATATATATATATATATATATATATATATATATATACAATATCCAACGTCGGTGTTTGGAGTGATAACTAGTGAGGGTAACATATTATACACCATCTTCATATAGGGCCAAAGACTCAACGCAGAGACGCACATGAAATGACTTGAAGAAGTAGCGCTTGCCTGGATCAAATAAGTGTCTAATGGAAGCCTCTAATTCTGGAAACAAGACGCTGCACCCTGCCGCACAAAAGAAGAAACCAGCTATTGCTGTCACACAATTTCTGCAACCACTTAACCGTATGCACCTGTCGACATAACACTCAAAACAGGAACCTCCTTGATTATTATGTGTGGAGCGAGAGACCAACAAAACTCATTTTAACAGAAAAGATGAACTGAAGGCAAAGAATTATCGAAGCATTCACCAAGATAAAGATAGAGAATGTCCAGAAGAGATAGAGGAGGTTCTGAAACCATCTGGAGGCCTTGGTTGAAGTCAGTTGCGATATTATTGAATAAATTTACTCTTTAGTATTTCAAGATGTTTTTGTTAAATATTAGAAGGACTCGTACGTACAACCTAGCACGATGGATTCTAGAAAAATTCACGGTTCACTTTATCAAACTCCTGATATTTTCTATCTTTTCAAGAAAGAGACCATTCTGTAAATGTGTACTGCTGCCATATATAGGCAGGAGTTGCCCATTCATTACTCTCCCGTCTCCAGAGATTCCTAAAATATCACCGCATTAAAGTGAGTGATGAATATACCATCCAAAATTCCTTTCTCATTTTTTTTTAAACATTTCACCCCAAGCAAGGCGGGGAGCCACTAGCACGCATTGGTTACAGATGATTTGGAGCGAGAGCAGATAGGAGTGATAGAGGAAAGGATGAGGAGAAGGATAGTGGATAGATCAAGGCAACCGGAGATGTCGATTGACATTACATTTGAATAGTTGGAGATTATAGCTATCAGGGAAACAGGAATAGGGAAGGGAGTTCCACGGGCGGGAGGTGCGAGATATAAAGCTATTGGGGTAGAAGAGTCGGCTATATTTAACAGTTTCAACAGTGAAAGGGTGAGAGCGGGATGCCGAGCCTCATATTACGCTTAAATTCATGAAATCTGGGAACCAGTGCAAGTAGCTCATCGGAGCAATGACCATGAAAGTATTTAGAAAAAAGACAGGCGACGGCACGTCTGTGAGAATGTGACTGCTGCCGAGACGCCAGGTCGGGGCCAATTACATTGCATATCCGTCTCTGGAGCTTATCAAGAACCCTGAGGCAAACAGAAGGGGCTACGGACCATATATTTCAGCAATACTCCATGATAGGGCGAATGGTTGATTTGTAGACTTGGAGGATCGATTCCGGGGAGAAAAAGTTCCTGCCGCGACACAGGGAGGCAACTATCCTTGCGGTGGACGAAGCAATTGTCTCAATGTATTTGCTCCATCTCAGGTCAGCAGACAACGTGAGACCGAGCAGCCGCAGAGAGGTGCTCTCGAGAAGTTGAGCGTCAGACATTCTAATGGGAGACACGGAAGGGTCTCTGTGGTGATTAATAGAGAGCAGTTTTGTTTTTGATGAGTTAAACTTAACCAGCCAATCCCTGCCCCAGTTCACAACCGATTGGAGGTCCTTTTCGAGACGAACGGCCAGTTTAGTTTTGTCAGCGACACTAGATTTGTTTTTGAGGCAGGAGTCAATTGTAGTGTTGTCCGCGTAGATGCCAACTTGGGAATCTCTGGTGCCAGGAAGATCGTTGATGAAGATAAGGAGCTGAGTAGGGCCTAGAATTGAGCCTTGGAGAACACCTGCGTCCGTGGGATAGGAACTGGAGAAGAATCCGTTGAGAATGAGCTTCAATTCACGGTTTGACAGGAATGATTGTATTAAGTCAAACAATCGACCTGTAATACCATAACTCTGGAGCTTGCGAAGATGGCCGGCATGCCAAATTCTATCAAACGCCTTGGAGATGTCTAGGGCCACGGCACGAGCTTTTCCGTTATTTTCAAGAGCTTGGTAGCCAATTTCAGTGATGGCCGTAAGCACATCAGCTGAAGATCAGACAAAGCGGAAAACATATTGCTTGTCTGAAAGCAGATCGTGGGATGTAAGGTGGTTAACAACTTCGGTGTTGATTAAGGGTTCGAAGACTTTGCAGAAGAGGGTTAGGAGACTTAGAGGACGGTAATTAGAAGGTTCACAGGGGTCGCTAGTGTTCTTAAAGACAGGAATAATCGATGAGAACTTCCAGCTGTCTGGAAAGCAAGATTGCTTGAGGTAGTAGTTATATAATTTGGAGAGGGCGGGCGCCAGTTCAGGCGCACTTTTCTTCAAGATAATGGTTGGTATCCCATCTCCACCACTAGACTTGTGGGGGTCTAAATTAGAGATAATGCCCAATACCAATGACGGGGTTATGTGCAACCCGCTCAATAGGGCCTCATTTCTCAGAGGGAAATTTGGTATGGGTACAGCAGAAGAGTCGATCGTTGAATTGAATGGAAATTTCCGAGCAAATCATTCAGCCTTTCGGCAGAGGAGGGCAGTACCTCAAACTGGTCGAACAATGGTGGTATAGAGGGTTTATTTTTATTACTGTCGCTCTTGCAGAGACACCAATAATCCTTAGAGCCGAATTTTGCGAGATGCAATACGTACCTTCATTAGAGCAGCAAATAATGACTTAGCTTCGTTGAGGACACGCTTACACTCGTTACGGGCAGAGACAAAGAGACGTCTATTGCAGTCGGACATGTCGCTACGATATAGGTGGAAGAAGTGGTTCCTATGGGCAATGAGCGTTGAGCAAGCGGCGGAAAACCAAGGGGAGGAGCGCGATTTGGCCGTAAACTTTCTTGAGGGGATGAATGCGTCAATTCTAGCTTTAACCCAGGAGGAGACCCCAGAAGAACATTCTTGAACGGGGAGCGTAATGACAAAATCTGTGGGGACATCGCGGAGGAAATAACGGAACGAGTGCCAGTCAGCTTGTTGATAGCAGAACGAGTTTCTATTGGTAGGAGGTTCTTTGCAGGGGGTGGAATTGAAGGAAATGTTGACAGACACTACAGCATGATCGGAGTTACCAAGAGAGGAATGCTGCGTGGCACTACAAGACTCGGGGATGGAGGTAAAACACGGATCGAGCTCTTACCGTCCCGGTTGTAGGCAAAACGCATGGGGAAGTCAACTATTTGCGTGGGGGATTGAAAAATTGAAGAAATAAGTGTTTTAATGCCTTTTAGTAGCATTCTTAAGCCACTTGGTATGATGGGCGTTAAAATCGCCAAACACTAATATGTGGGAAATCGGATGGAGAGAGAAAGCCTTGTCTATGCTGTCAAAAATGCAATCGATTATTCCACATTGACAGGAGATAGAGCGATAAAGGAAGAAGAGATAGCTTACAGCATTGAGAAGAGATAGCCGGAGACATATGTAAGAATAATCCGGCAATTCGAGAGACAACTCTCTAGCCAGTGGGAGATGGTCATTGACGTAAACACCAAGGCCATGCATGTGATTTTGAGAATCTTTTCTAAGGAGAGGAAGTTGGCCGTTGATCGAGAATTCAAAGGAGGGGATAGACGAGTGAAGGTTGGTCTCACACAGAGCCAGTATTTCCGGGGGGGGGGTGCAGTGAGGAAGGATTCCACACTGCAGAAATTGGTTCTAATGACTCGGACGTTGGAGACTGAGATGTTGAAGGGTTTAGGTGATTTTTGAAGATCTGGTTTACATTTACTTTTTCGATCTTTGTTAGTCATCATGAGGAATTATGGTTGGAAGATGAGAAGGCCTGAAGTAAAAGAAGCAGATGGTTATCGGTCGTGATGTGGGAAGAGAGAAGTTGGCACAGTCTGCGTCATAATGTTGTCTGAGGGTTGCCTACCGGTTGCAAGGACACCTTTCCATGCGCGACATGGAACTACAGACACCCCGGTAATATACAATTGTTGATCAGATCGACCGCTCAAGACCTGATGCAAGAGTTATTGCTCCTAACTACCAGTCGGAAGCAGCAACCAAGAAACTGTCAGCCGTGTACCCTCAGAAGGAATAGGTAATGCCACAGACCGCACACATCCCGGGAGAAACATGGCAGCGCTATTACAGAGGCCAGAGAGAGAGAGAGAGGGGGAGAGAGAGTTCCGGGTGTGAGCCTCTACTCAAAGAGAAAGGGGAGTAGTACTGACCGAGCTGTAGGAAAGCCTACCTACTCCTATTACATATAACGCTTACAACAACAACAACAAAAAGAAAAGTGGGGGAGGTAGTTGACAGAGAGTCCAGGCTGACGCTAGTGAACGTATGTACTGGAGGATAGGAATGGTATTTTATACGTATTTTACCCTAACATTACAATAAGTTTTAACTTAGTATAAGTCCAATTGGCCTATTCAAAAAAGGAAATTTAAAAAAATAAGGTTATCCGGCTTTGTGCATATGGAATAAAAGCCTACACTTATGGCAGCAAGTGTTCATGTTCGTCCGCTTTCATTCTCATGGTCACGAGTGAAAATTCAAGCTACCTTCATCAGCAAGCTCCTTGTTTCAATGAACGCTGAGCTGGGGAAGGGCAACGGGCATTCCTCCCTACCACCAACAATGTGCTTGGGGTACTTGCATTCAATAAAATTAAGGACAACGGGAAGAAGGATATTGCTAAACACTGGGCTTTTTTTTATCTAGCAAGATATTCGGCCAACCAGAACATAAAAATACGTCGCAAGTCTTCGTAGGAAAATCTTCAGGCGAACTACATTCTTCAGATACACGAGTTCTATAAACTTAACGGCTAAGACCCGCTATGAAATTTACATAGTAGCGAATAACTTCTATTCACTTCGTATTCCATTGCGGAAATGTAAGTTCCAATATATATATATATATATATATATATATATATATATATATGTATATTTTTACATATATGTGTATATATATAAATACACACATATATATATACATGTAAATTTATATACATATATATATATACATGTATATATATTTTTACATATATGTGTATATATATAAATATACATATACATAAGTATTTATATGCATATACATATATATATATATATATATATATATATATATATATATATATATATATATATATATACACCCACACGTATGTATATTTATACATATATGTGTATATATATAAATATATATATATACATATGTATTTATATGTATATATATATGCATATACATGTATATACATGTATACATATATGTGTATATATATATACATACACACAAATATATACATATGTATATATATGCATATATATATATTTATCTCCATAAATATATATATATATGTATATATATATATATATATATATATACACACACACACACACATTATGATTATTATTATTTGATATGTAGGTTTAGTTGAACGTATACATAAACATGGTTTATTATTTGTTTATCCCTGCTTGACGTATGTTTGTCTTATATATACATCTGATGCTACTTGACAGACATGTACTACCTAAGTACACAGAGATTTCCGCGGTACGTGAATTTGATATTTTCCTTCATTAAGCACATGTGTGAAGCATTAAATGTTTGCTGTTTTCAATTGAGATTCACTGTTTATTTTCTGTTACACATATTTGTGTATATTCATATCTTCGACATGAAATGTTGGAATATTTACGTCGTACGTAGGTGCATGATTCTTCTCTTTTGGCGGTACAACAGAAAGAAGCAGGCGTAATGAACATAGCTTACTAACACCCATCACTATCGAAACAGAAATCCAAATAATGGAAAGTAAAAAGCACCCGACATGTATACATTTATTTTTTTAATACGGAAAATCATAAGATTAACGACTATAGATAGAACGTGTGAGCAACGACGAGGTTTTTGAGAAAATGCCAAAAAAAGAAAGAAAAAAAACTTATAATTAATGTCTGGAAGAGGCAGTTGAAAATTTCTGAGGCAGGTAATGAAAAAAGAGGGCTTTGTAAAATATGATACTAACATGACAGTTTGATGGAAAGTGTGAAAGAAGCAAGCACCACGCAACATACTTGATGATCTTGGATGGTAGAGCAGAATTTTGGAGATATAACAGAAGGAACAAACTTATTAAGAGCTACAGTGTACAGAAAGTTGTGGAAGGCCATGCTCGCCATGATCGCCTAGGTTCTGAAGTCACACGGTATATAAAAGCAGATAGGAATAGATAGGTTCGTATATTTTCTGGTTCATATTCCTACCCGGTCTGTTGAACAGAAATAAATGTTTAATGTTTCTTTCATGTTCAGGCCTGGTTTCCTGGTTCCTTGTAAACTATTCCCATTCACTTTTAGACTCAATAACCACTTACATCCTAGTGAAATTTTCGAATTGCTTGGGGTAAATTAATTTACAAAAAAGTACGATTATTTACATTTACCACACTCCTTGTAAACACTATCATCAAACAGATGACCAATTATAGTCATAGAGACGATACGAGTCACTGCGCCCGACCGGTTTCTTCATCATATCTATGTTTAAATCCAGACAAAAGTATTAATTCATGCTTAACTTGTCTTGTATGAGCAGACCCGGCGGGACACAGTCGTTTCCACAGTGAAAGTTCTCCAGCTTGGCGGCTCACTTTGGGTATGAATACATGTGTTTTTTGTTTTTTTCTTTGAGAATCTTCTTTCCGCTGTATCATTCTAGAATCTCTCTGCTCAAATATGTCATGTGACTGCCGCAATGGCTGCAGACATACGTATGGGGCCAAGGCCAACATATGTTACTTGATTGCCTTTCTCCTTATAGGAAGTATAATATGCTCTTTAACAGGTTTTATTTTTAATCAACCTGGCTGTATCGTCAACCTTTTCACCTAAACCAATCCGCTGGGGTGACATGT
>OZ038482.1:37957594-38072594 GCA_964036315.1 Acanthosepion esculentum | reverse complement strand
TTATATATATATATGTATATATGTTTGTATGTATATATATGTATATATGTTTGTATGTATATATATGTATATATGTTTGTATGTATATATATATATGTATATATGTTTGTATGTATATATATATATGTATATATGTTTGTATGTATGTATATATATATGTATATATGTTTGTATGTGTGTATATATATATGTATATATGTTTGTATGTGTGTATATATATATGTATATATGTTTGTATGTATGTATATATATATATGTATATATGTTTGTATGTATATATATATATGTATATATGTTTGTATGTATGTATATATATATATGTATATATGTTTGTATGTATGTATATATATATATGTATATATGTTTGTATGTATGTATATATATATATGTATATATGTTTGTATGTATGTATATATATATATGTATATATGTTTGTATGTATGTATATATATATATGTATATATGTTTGTATGTATGCATATATATATATGTATATATGTTTGTATGTATGTATATATATATATGTATATATGTTTGTATGTATGTATATATATATATGTATATATGTTTGTATGTATGTATATATATATATGTATATATGTTTGTATGTATGTATATATATGTATATATGTTTGTATGTATATATATATATGTATATATGTTTGTATGTATATATATATATATATATGTATAAATTTTTGTATGTATATATATATATATGTATAAATTTTTGTATGTAAGTATATATATATATGTATATATGTTTGTATGTATGTATATATATATATGTATATATGTTTGTATGTATATATATATATGTATATATGTTTGTATGTATGTATATATATATATGTATATATGTTTGTATGTATGTATATATATATATGTATATATGTTTGTATGTATATATATATATATATGTATATATGTTTGTATGTATATATATATATGTTTGTATATATATATATATGTTTGTATGTATGTATATATATATATGTATATATGTTTGTATGTATGTATATATATATATATATGTATATATGTTTGTATGTATATATATATATATATGTATATATGTTTGTATGTATGTATATATATATATATGTATATATGTTTGTATGTATGTATGTATATATATATATATATATATATATATATATATGTATATATATATATGTATATATGTTTGTATGTATATATATATATATATGTATATATGTTTGTATGTATATATATATATATATGTATATATGTTTGTATGTATATATATATATGTATATATGTATGTATGTATATATATATATATGTATGTATGTATGTATATATATATATATATGTATATATGTTTGTATGTATGTATATATATATATATATGTATATATGTTTGTATGTATGTATATATATATATATATGTATATATGTTTGTATGTATGTATATATGTATATATGTTTGTATGTATGTATATATATATATATATGTATATATGTTTGTATGTATGTATATATATATATGTATATATGTTTGTATGTATGTATATATATATATATATATGTATATATGTTTGTATGTATGTATATATATATATGTATATATGTTTGCATGTATGTATGTATATATATATATGTATATATGTTTGCATGTATGTATATATATATGTGTGTGTGTATATATGTATGAATATATATAATAAGACTTATTTTTGTTGATACCTTCTTTTTATAGGTACCAAAATTTAAGCAAATTCTCGGTTTATAATAAACAGCATTAACTACATTTACCGCGCTGATTGTCTGAGAAATGTTCATATTGAAACTGTGTCCTATACGGAAACATCATATAGCCTGACGTGCATAAACCGATTTGGCCAAAGAAGTACGTTCGGTTAGCAAATTCGATTTCACTGTTTTTAAATCCATTTCTCCATGATTTTCTCTCATTCATTCATATCTGATCAATGCTTATCCAAATGTAAACAATAGACGTCACACATTATGAAATTGACAATGTCCGACAGTTATTTTATTATGACATTTTTATGTTTATATGTTCTTTTTATAGATACAAATCTTGAAGTAAATCCTCTGTTTATAAAAAAAACAGTATTAAAAACATTTACCGGCCTGAATGTCCAAGAAATTTTCATATAAAATTTGTGTCCTCCGTTAGGAATCGAACCTGTATCCGATACGGAACCGTCATATAGTCTTAACCGGTTGGGCCACAGGTGAGTTTTCGGTTAGCAAGTTCGATTTTAGATATATATAAAATATGATGATCTGAGAGTTTTTTCTCACTCCTGAACAATACGAGCTCGTTTCAGCAATCTCAAATAGATAAATATTTAACGGTGACACGACATTTGGAATAACCTCTTTATTTATTTACTAAAATATATACAAGGTAAATATCCTCCATTTTTAATTACCACAGCCATATTTTTAGCATTTTATTTTTCATTCTCAAGCTCTTTCTGTGCATATGTTATCGTGAGTTGCTGAATTGTCTGAATAGATAAATATTTAGCGGTGACAAGCCCTTCGGACTAACCTTTATATTGTCTCTAAAATGTAAACACTCTTTAAGTTATCCCCCTCAGCAAAATATTACCACTAGGTGCCTGGTCAGTTGAATGTGTTCAACTGATATTTTGTAATGTCCCGAAATTAAATGGGTTTTTTAAATCTGAAATTAAACCCGATGATTTTAATTATTTGTTCAGATATGAAATTTTCCATCAGTAAGTTCCATGTGTTAATATAAAATATGAAATCAACCGAAATAATTTTAAGATAACTGTGATAGATTATGATATTTTTAAATATCGTTGTCCTTTTTGGTTAAACAGTGTACAAAATAAGAGTTTGAAAACCGACACAGATCGAACCAGAAGTCATAATATTAAGTGTTTCACGAGGAAATAATTTCACCCTGTTTTGAACACCTAACAAATGATAATTCCATTCAAATTTATTCAAACACAAATTCAAATAAATTCCACTTGTTACTATCGTCATTTTTTTTATTTGACTTGTCTTTATATATTTTTCTTTATTTCATTTTGTTTTTATTTTTTTGCTTTTCCCTTTCGCTCTTTGTTATACCATTTCTCTTTTCCTGCTTTCCCTTTTCTCTCTTTTACTTTCCTTTCTCTCTCTTTTTTCTTTACCTGTTCTCTCTTTATTCTTCTCAATTTCTCTTTTTTTTTTCACCGTTGCTCTTTTTCCTTTCCCGTTTCTCTGTTTTCCTTTACATTTTTTTCTCTTTTCCTTCGTCTTTTCTCTTTTGATATTTCTTTTTCCCTCATTCAACTTTGCTTTATTTCTTTGAGATTTTTTTGCCTTTGTTTTTTTTTTTCTTTCGGAATATTTCTTTACTTCTGATATATTTTTATTTATTTTCTTCCTGTTTCTTTCGCTTCCTTTTACTCTTTTATTTCTTTCTATTTTTTACTGGTTATATTTTTTCCTTTTAATTAGTTTTTTGTACATTCTCTTTGAGGCGTTTTCCTATTTATCTATCTCTTTCATTTTGCATCTTTTCTTTTCTCTCATTTCTCTCCTTATGAATTTGTTTATTTTCCTCAACTTTATTCGTCTAGATTTCACCCCTTTAGCTATCTCGTTTTCTTGCCATCGCATACACTTTTCCTGTGTAAAAATGTTAACTTACCCAAAATGTTTAAATAACCACATTCAAAACTTATTTTATAAGAAATGAACAAGCAACGCAATTTTCCTCTTGGAATAAATGCTGGTTCTATTCAATCTCCACACTATATGTCAGTTCACTTATTTTACCGAACCCTACATTAGTCTTACATACATACATACACACACACACGCACGCACACACACACACACACACACATATATATATATATATATATATATATATATATATATATATATATATATATATATATAGTTGTTTTAGTAACAATATATCTTAGACTTTTCTTGTTATGGATGATGATACCAGTAATGACGGTCTTCTTTAAGGATGATTTTTTTTTTCATTTGAATGCAATCCGCAAACCATTTTCCCGGCTGTCTTTCAATTCAGTATTTTTTCTCCAGACATATTTTTCGTCGGTATTCAATTTACATTCCATTAACACCAACTTTCGAGATTTATTTTTTAAACTCTTACCAAATTCGATTCCTTCGCATTTTCGTCTTTTTTTTCTATTTCATTTTAATAATGCATTCATTCAGCCATCTTCATAATATTTATTTCTACCTTTAATGCAATAAGTATCTTTTTTGTCTGCGTCTACATTTTTATTTATTTAAAATCTCATGAAGGCTTCTTCCCGCCAATGTTTTCATAATCCATTATATATGTTCTTCGCTTTCATTCTTCTTCTGTGTCCTTCTATTTTAATACAGAACTACTTTTGTCTTTATTTCCTTCTCTTTTCTCGGTAAAATTCATTTTCTTGTCTTTGATATTTCTCTTTTAAATTAATATCCTGTCATTTATTTATTTATATATTTTTTGGAGTTTCTGTAATTTTCTTTTAAAATTCTTTAATCTTATTCCGATATTTATCTTTCTGTATATATTTATTGAATAGCACGACATATCTCTGTTGATCTTTAGCATGCAGTATCAAAATTGTTTTCACGCCATCTCTGACGCATACATAGAAAATATAAATGCCAAAAAGAACAATGGTTCAGTTTTATTTTTGATATAATTCCATAAACCTTACTTTAAGAAACTTTAAAAAAGTCATTTTTAACTCAAAACCGACAAATTGTATTATACTTAATTCAATAGCAGATGAATAAATCACAGTGAAAAAAAAGACTTAACTATTTTTCTTTCTTTCTTTTTCATTTGAAACGATCAATTTCTAATTCGGTGGCTGTTCAAAATTTATAATTCAGTACAAAGACATCTTATGAATTTTTGTCAGCAAATCAGACCCACTTAGTGAAAGAAAAGAAGAATTTTTTTCTGCGTTAACCATTGTGTTTCTGAGGTGATTCCATTAATGGAAAAAGAGAAGTCGAGAACTTACTTTTTAAAATCTAGAATTTCTATTTTTGTTAGAAATATACAATCTTTCATAATCGAAATATTCTATTATTTTACATTGATATTTCGCCAGTTGAAAACCAGACGTCTGAAGAGTTACTTTTCAAATATTAGGTTTTTGACATAAAATTCAATTTCCAATAAACTCCATTTGATTTACTGTTATGATATAAAATAAATCGTATTTTGAATTTGTGTTATTTATTTTTCGTGAAACCTATGAAATCTTATTCAAAAGTATACGGCAAAATGTTCTCATGTTTGTAGAAGCTACTCTGAGAATTACACTTTATGAAACGCACGCGATTAAAATATTTATATCTAAAAGCATGTGTCGTATATTTTATTCCAAATAAACGGTTCTTACTTAACGGTGAAATCTAAGTTGAACAGTCAGCATAAAAAAACAATTAACCTACATAATGTTTTAACGTATTTTGTGTAGAAATAATCTTTTTTTATAAGTATTATTGTAGCATAATCTCCTTATTTAAATAGAGCCAATTCCAACAGTAAATGTATCAATCATATTAGCATTTGAATAATACATGTAGGGATTTGGGGGATGTGGATTCAAAACATGTACTAAAAATGGATGCTTATTAGATCAGATCCGGATCCAGGCCTTTCATACACCTTGGAAGAACCAATCACCGATTATTAATCTCTTCAGAATTATAGCCACACTCACCACGTATAACATATTGCAGGTTGTAGCGGTCATCTAATGAGGCTATGAATTCAATGTTGTCTTTCTGCTAGACCGGTTTCTACTGAAGACATTCTCTCCTATTCAGCCATAGATGGGGGAAAGAATAGATGGATTCCTACCTTTACGAAGGTTATTTGGACGTAACTGAAAATGATCAAACTTGACTGACATTTGGACTGGGATCTGCGATGGCGCAATTTGAGTCATTATCAATTATTCCTTTATCCTTGACTCATAATGGATATAAGCAATGTTTTTTTTCATAGCATATTTTGAGAAACTAAAAAAATATTATAAGATACAGTAAAAAAACAGCTTATATTAAATCAATCAGAACTGAAATATATAGATCCATCGAATCGATAATACAACATAGACGCACACAGCGAGAATTCAGTAATTTTTTTTTTTAGTTTCCTGTTTTACGCATCATAATCACTTGAACCTTTATTCGATCTGCTTTTAAAGATAACAAGCACAGACCTCTATTTTGATATCACGAGGATTATCTAAATACATCACGGCACTCAATGTGTACAAACTCGTCTGTTTAAGACGCTTGCTCGCTTAAACCTAGATCGATCACCAGATTTTCCGAGAGTATTGATCTACAACTATGTCACTCATCTAACAAAGTCATTCATTTTTTTATTACTTTTATATTCTGCCTTGTTGCTTTAAAGCAAAAAAAAGACTGCTAAATTAATTCAGGCAATTCTTTAGTGACGACAATTCCGCTAATAATATTTTCCGGCGGATGTAGATATTTAATTACATCAAAATCTGACAAATAATAAACGTATTTATTCTAATCCCATTTCAGATAAAATTTAAAATCAACACCGAAAGAGAAATTAGCACGACGTTACACGAATAGCCAGAAAAGTAAGGATTTATTGATTGTAAGCTGTACAAACAACAAAAATATATGCAACATTTGGATGCGAATTGGGTATTATGCAAACAAAAACTTCATTGTTCTTTTAATCTCAGAAGTGTTTTCTGATTTTTCAAATTAAAATAATAATGATGATGTTGATAATGAGGAAGAGAATATAAATAGTCTTAAAATCTTTCTGATACAAAACGGAAACAAGATAAAGAAAATGTAACAAGTTTTGAAATTTGATGAGTTATTGAAAAGTTTGGCGCAGTGAATGACATAATGGAGACATGGATAAATAACATTTGCATAGATTGCAGAGAAGATTCCAGACAGAAATGAAGTCTCTTAGGAACAACAACAATAATTCTTGATCTGAAACACATTGGAAGTCAGGGAAAACATTCCATGGTAGCGAAAGCTGCCTGTAGTGGCCCACTATCCATGCTTTCATTACCAGATATTGAGACTTCATCAGAGGAAATACTGAAAGAATAATAAAGCATTTCTTTTTATTTATTTATTTTTATGGTTATCGGTTGTAACATTTCAGCTTGCAGGATCATCAGTTATTGTTTGAAAATTGGGTCGGCTTGTATTAAAAAATATTTACTAATACTAACAATAGTATTAACAACTACTATTATTATTTTTAGTAATAGTAGTAGCATAATAATTCCTGATATTAGACGAGGTATGGATCTAACTTATCTAACTGATTAGCTGTCTTAAGTAAATGTGCAAGATAATCTTTCACTCTTAATAGGATGTTGATCTAGTCTCATCATGCTAAGGTTTCTGCTATGGGTGCCGTAGCAAGGAGATTTTCACAGGGGTCCCGTGAGAGAGACTTATGACAGGGTGAGAAGAGTCTATTTGTTGTTTGTTTGTAAGTTTGAAGTAATAAGCAGCTGAAGCTACTTGGAAATAGCATATAGGTATGTGGGAATATCGTAAATTACAATAATATTAATAATAACAATAGTAATAATATGTGTCATATGAGGACATCAGTAATTACAGTTGTAGATGGTGTCCTCGGATTGTTTGGAGGAAATTCAGATAGAATCATAGAAGAGATTACTTATAGCCCCTGCCTCTAAGAAATACAATAACTATACAGAAACGTACAGCTCACACATTACGAAGAGCTTTATCTATGTAAAATGTTTGTGTCATTTTTTTTTACAAAAATGATCAGGGTAAAATGTCATGAAACCATTTATAAACTGAAGTTTAGTTGGAGCTCGGAAGGAAATATTTATAGAACAGAAATCAAAGGAAATAATATTTTTCTATGAAGTATCAATATTATAAGCTAAATCAGAAGTGTTACAGTATAAAAAAAAGTAAAAGACTTTGAATTCTTAAATGCAACATACAATCCCTGTGAAGATGCCATATTTATTTCATTGCATGGAGATAATATAATGATACTTAACGAATGCTGTTTTTACCAACAAAGGGAATTGTAAGACGGCGGATTTCTCGATAAATGTTGGAATGTGACTGTTTCCTCTATAGACGTGTTTTAACCGATCTAATAGAATTTACGAGTTTTAGTGACACGTTTCAGTTCTGTAGCATTAAAAAACTTCCTATTAAAGAGGAGTTCACAATAGTATTTATTAAAACAGAACGCCGCACAATTGACTGAAGAGACAAAACTAATACACAGTATAGACGAATTATTAAAAATGATTATTTGAAAAATAAATACGTCATTTGTATATCCATAGCATATATATTAATCTGAATGTATTTATGTGCGCTGAAATATTTGCTTTAGGACTGAGGAACGTTTAGAACCAATCATTCGTGGTTTAGAATCAAGATACTGACATAAACTTCAGAGTGGTATATTGGAAATCTTAACAAATAAATTGTGTCTTCTTTTTATCATTTTACTACCTGACTAAATATATAAGTCTCATCAACTTATAAATATAGTTGAATATAGAAATCGGTCTCTCCTGCTATTTACCCATATCTGGGAGGGAGAATATGAGAACTCATACCTTTCCCAAGAGTATTAGCACGTAATTGAACGTAATGGATTCGACTGGAATTCGAATTCTGCTCTCCGATTCCTCAATACGAGTCGCTATCCCTTACTCCCGTAATATAGTGTATCCGTTATTTTCCCAGAACGATTACCTTCTTGCATTTAAAAATGTAATTGTTACCATTTTAATTAACGTATTACTGATTTAAACTATAACGCAAACGGTGGGATGAATTTGTATTCTTACATCCACTTTTAACATTTGAAATTCAATCTCTTCATTTAATAGAGCAAATGGGTTGAATGAATATGGAAAACGATTAGGGAAATTAACCACTGGAATGTAATGATATAAAGCTTCCATTTCCTGATACGCACTCTTCCACTGCTTAAGCATTTGCATTTAAATACGATTCCTCAATATAATGAGTATTTGTGCAGTCGGGTTTTATCTAATATCATACAACTTTAGAAAACATTAAAAATACCTATAAATAATCAATAAAATTACAATCTCATTATCCCCATACCGGGAGAATGAACAAATTCAAAATATATATATATATAAATTAAGAAATCAGGTGAAAATTGTAAGGTAGGCTGTTTTTAAATATACATTGATGCCCGTTGTGAATAAACCAGGCATTGAGAATCAGAGACACTTCACTGATATTATGTTCGGTTAATGATATAAGATTTCCCTTAAAGAAATACAGACAAGTACAATGATTAAGTGAACGCTGGAAGAAGATTATTTATTAAAGTGATATAAAGGAGAAGACATAGCCGAAGTAAAGTTATCTATAATCATTTTAAAAGAAAAATAAGTTGCATTCCACTTTGAATACTGAAAAGTATGTAATGAATATGAAAATAAAATACTATCATTTTTTATTTTTTATGGGTAGTACATTAAAACGATGTGAAGAGGATGCATTGATTGGCGGTTGGAAAGTAAAAATCAGCAGAGCAAGTTTAAATTCAATTCATTTTCGCACAAATAATCTTGAAAAATGATACGAATTTACCTCTTTTCAAAACCATTTAAAGGGTACATGATACAGGATGTCTTTAGCCTTGGTTGGTAACCAGTCTAGAAAAATTATATCTCTGAATTGAAAACTGAATGTGCATGTGTTTAGCAAAGCTTATCGTAAAATTACTTTCAATAGAAACCATAGTAACATCGCGTAGTATAGCTCAATGAGTACGTGAATGTAAAAGCGAACATAAATTGCGACACAGAAATCTGAAGAAGCATTGGAATATCTAAAAATAATTTCCTTTTTTCTAGAGGGTAACAATTGAGAAATATATCGTGAGAAAAAAAACAAACAGTGCCAAAACATAATGCAATAGGCAATTTCCTCTACGGCAGTCAATGCTTAGCAATCTCATCACGGATAGAGAAAAAAACTTGGAGCGAGAAAGAATACCAATGAATGTTACGAATATCAAAGATGGAAAATGTGAGAGACGGTTAAGTTAGAAGCAAAATAGAGACTACAAGGCAACTGAATAAATATATACACGTTCTTGTCACATATTGTGAAGGACATTCTGAATAAACTGAAACACGTGAGGCCTTCTGTTATGAACTTTTGAAAATTAATGCAGAGGCTGAAAAGCCATACAAAATTGATACCAAATTGTTGTCTATATTTTTAGATGATGAAGTGCATATCCATATTAAGGAAAATGATTTTCTGTTTTATTTGCTATTTACAAGTCGCAGATTTCATCTCATCATTAAGGGAAACAGTGATTTCAGTCGAAGTCTTTCAGCCATCGAGTGAATAGTCTCAATGAACCAAGTAAAGCCAGATAAGACAAGATTTGCAATCTATTTTCTTGATTTCCTTATCATTAAGCATCTGGTTAAGCAAAGACCTATAAAATAGGAATTCTAATTTGTAATCTAAACGTTTATTTAGAGCAAATTTAAGTATTTAACCAACAATTGTCCTCCGCTTTCCAACGAGAAAACATTGAATTCACAGATCTTATAAATCGGAGTAGCGAAAAAGAAAATTTTACATGTTTAAAACGTGATTAATGTCATCCATACTTTCAAATATGGCGTCGTAGTATAATGATCTAGTGATTTTATTTTCATTTTTAGCGTAGAATGTAGTGTAATATTTTTTTCGAATGGAAAGAAAGATGAATAAATAGAATTCAGTTGATAATTTGATTGAAAATATGAAGGTTTCTATGAGGCAATTGTTGTGAGAACAATATTAAATCTTCATGCAAAACAATAATACTAATCACAACTTAGGGGAATAGAGAAATAATGAAGGGAGCCACAGAATAGTATAAGAATATATGATATTAATCATTTTTCTTAAAGGATTAGAGGTTTATACATTGTTTCTTCTTTAGGATTGTATTTCCTGATCCTTCTAAAGTCTTTTTATTTTCTTTCGCTCTCAGTATTTCCTTATACCTTAATGGCATTATCATCCTGATTGGGTTTTATTAATTAAAAAAGCAGAATATGTGTTTAAATATAGGTTACAATATTTTCTGTTTTTTCCTCTAAATTCTTTGCAATATACGAGGTAAATTTATCTAGTATGTATTGGCTATCCTCGACTATGTTAGCCTTCCCATTAATTTGAATCATCGAAAAACTTTGATAGTTTTTCCGATGACAGATTTGTTTACAAAAGTTTAATTCTTGTTAAATGCTCCAACAACACTTGTAATTATATTTACAAAAACATAAACATCCGGACATAAATATTATGCAGGGATTTATTAAAAGAGAATATTTCCATACGCAGTGCGTATGATCGTCAAAGCTTATGATTGCAAAACAAACTAACTTCATTAAATAACTGTCTATATTTCTGGGATGACGTATTATGTACACTTACATTATTCGGACAATTGTCCTCATCTTTGTCGCAATATTTATTACAACGTTTCGGCCGTTGTACGCTCTGGCGTTCTTCAGAACTAGAACAGTTTGCAGCAGTGAGCGAAATAAAAGGTTCGGTTCGACATTCCAAACACCTGAAGAAGGCTTGAGCGTACAACAGCTGAAACTTTGTAATAAATATTGCGACAAAGATGAGGACAGTAGTCCGAATAATGTAAACAGTGTTCATTAAATAAATACATCATCATCATAACATGTTACCGATGCATTTACTAAAAGTAATTTTCTAAATGGCAAGGTCGTCCAAAACGACTTGATTTGGAGTATTTGGAATCTTCTGTTACACAAAAATCCCGTCTTTACATCGGCGAATTTATTGAAAATTTATTTTAATCATACGACAGTATTCCGTGAATTTAAATTTTCAGTAGTTGAAAGATGGGACCCGCACGACCAGTCTCCAGAGAATCACCAATAATATGTCGAAAGTTGCGTGTTATTTCTTGCACGTCATAATTCCATTTATTTTTATTTTTTTTTACTTGTGATGAGAAATGGATCTTTTATGATATTAGTAACTGGATCCGTCGAGGAAACAGACTTGCTCAGCAGCGGAGAGGAGAATTTCATCTAAAGAAGATGTTGAATATATAGTGGGGTATTCTATATATCATCCATTATGAACTATTAGACAACAATCACACTACCAAAGGTGTCAAAAACTTCATTCTTTTCAAAGCCGCTTTGATTGCGAAAATTCTCATGCTTAATGGGAAATAATCCTCACATCCTAAAGATCTCTGCAAGGAGCTCGGTGGAAAAAGATTGCTACATCACCCATAATTCCCGAACACCACATTCTGATTTTCAATTTTTTAGGTATTTCCAGAACAATTTCGATGACAAATTATATATAAAAAATGAGGTTGAACATGATTTGCTCTTGTATTTTGCATCAAAGCCTAACGAATTTTATAAACGTAAACATTCTGACAGATGCGATGAAATTCTCGGAAGAAATTGTGGCAATATTGATTAGTGAATATTTATATGAATATTAATATCTTCATTTGCAATTATACCGGGGAGAATTTTCGTTCCAAACTGATATTTATTTATATATATATATATATATATATATATATATATATATATATATATATATATATATATGTTTTAATCGTAGTAATGTGCAATTAAGTGAATACATTTCTATTTTCATTATTTACATTATTCGGACTATTGTCCTCATCTATGTAACCATATTCATTACAACGTTTCGGCAATTGTACGCTCCAGAGTTTTTCAGGTGGTTGGAATGTCGAGCTGAACCCTTTTTTTCGCTTACTGGGGTAGACTGTTATAGTGCCATGTTTAATGGGTGTCAGTTATCAGTTATCTTCTGTTAATTCCCCTCTCCATGTTCTCCACTGCCTTAACAGCGGGTGGAACTCACACCCTTTGGGTCCTGTCACCGGATTTAATCAAAGCCTTTATAAATTGTGCCATGTGTCCTTGTCAATATATTTAGATCAATCATCAAAAATGTTCTCGATTTAGTAAAAATGAAAGGATGCGCTATTTTATAAGCATAATTCTTGCTAGATTTTGTGATAAATATTGTTTTAGTCTCCTTGTTCATCGCATATAGCTGTTTTAATTTTATCATATTATACTGGTTTCTCTTCTCCTTTCTTGTGCCGTGTTTCTCAAGATGTAAACGATCATGGATTTCTACAACTTCCTTCCCTTGTAGCTCTTAATAAATTTTGTTTTACTTTTATTTCTTCTAAGCCCTCTTTCATTTCCTCCTTTATCCATTGTACCATGTGTCCTTGATGACAATATTCCGAATTATCTCAGAAATATAGACAGATTTCTCTTTTCACATATATATATATATATATATATATATATATATATATATATATATATATATATATATATATTTTAATATAATGTTTTCAGGTTAATAGATCAATATACATGATAATATAAGCAGATACCTCCGTTAGGATGTTTGTACTCATGATATATTGAACAATGTGCATATTCACTAAGTTAGTAGTGTATCTACCTTTGGTATACTATCAGTTTTCCGGCATTCTTTAGAGTAGGTTAATTTTTCTTCTGTTATGTCTCAGTTGTTGTAAGTTTTGGGGCGATCATTTTGATATGCCCAGACGCTACATTCTCATTTTGTTTCTCACATTGTAGGCGAAACTGAAATTGAATTTGGATTATTATTCTTCCATCTGGAATATTCTTGAACTCTGTGGCAGAGCGGCCAAAAATGCGTTGAATGATAGCGAAAGCGAAATGTTCCCGAACCGTTTCTTACATGAGTGAAATTTCAGGCGGGTCAGTTTCAGACACAAGAGAGATGTTTTCAAACTAGTTGCTCCATGAATATTCCCCTTTCACACGCATGATTTATATGCCACAAATATCTTTACATTTTCAACGCCAACGCATTTTCCTCGCTTACGACATAAAGTAAATGAAACGTTAATGAACGGATTTTAGTGCTGAGCCTGTTAAACATTATATTGATGCAGCTAGACTAGGGATATTTTTGTAAGCTTTATTACTTCATTCTTTTTCTAATTTAAAGGTTTTTATTTCAAATATTTTATTCGCTAGCCTGCAATATTCCGCGTAGTATTCCCTATTACAAACCTCTACCATTTACTTGTTTTTGTTTAGCGAAGGCAAATTAGAATAGGAAGATTGTGTTGGATTAGGTTTTTGTGTATGTGATTAAAGATAAAACTTTGAAAAAGGCTGATGTGTTATAGCAATTCCTTTGTCTTTTGTGTAAGTCGACTAAAATAACTAATTATATAAATATATTTTCCATGCCATAGCAAGGATCTCAATAAAAGTTATTGTTTCTTTCTACGATTTAGAAACAATAATTTTCAATTCACCTCACATTTTGATCGACAATAGGAAATTAATATGCCACTCCATCTTGAAAAAGCTTTAAAAATATTAAAATAATTTGAGTTCAAACGTCGGCAATCAGTAATATGTTTCGATTAGTATGCACACTTGTAAAAATGGCTTAAGGTCAGTTTTGCTTTCTGACGTTAAAACACTTCCAGGTTCATAGTAATTGAAAAAACTTACATTTCAAAATTTAGACTGTTAACAACATAAAAAAACTAGATTATATATTATCGACTTTATATGTTGTTTCCTTAAAAAAGAGACAGCATAGGTGATAATTATACGGGATATTATAACATGATGGCGGATTCCATTTAAATCACATTTAATTTAAATAAATTTATAACAAAATTATTACTACGAATTTCTCGTGCTTATCAAGAGAACTAAACAAAATAAAAATTTTACTTAATTTGTTAATTCAAAATCCTTCTGTTTTCAATGGGAACATATTTACTTTTCTTCCATAAAATGCTTTTATTATGATTCCTATCTCTTGATATGTAGAGCTCATTGTAAGTACCTAACTTTCAACAGGATTTTCGATCTGGCGTAATGATTATTGTTATGTAATTATTGAATAGATTAAAAATATCAACCGAAACAGTTTATGTTCCATACTGCCATTCTGAAATTCACCTTCGCTACTCCCTATGCCATTTCATAAAACCAGTTATATCTATAAGCTAAACAAAGACATGTGTGGATGCGGCATTTTTTCCTGCATCCACGCGAATGGGATATAGAACAATGCCGAGTTTAGGATCCTACAATTATGTGTCTATCTTCCACGACTCTTCCGTTTTGGAATCTCAGATGCCAGACACTAAGCCTGGCTTCCTCCTTTTATTGAAAGCGGGGAAATTCTTACACGGGGGCGGGAATATTTTTTTATGTATTTTTGGGCTGACACATACAAGGCGCATTCCAGACTTTTTGAAACATTTTTTCATGCGAGAGATAACTGTCTTAGATTATTGCAATTTTTGTGTATGATTACTATCCACCTAATAATCTGGCCCGACAACTCTGGTTATTCATTAATGAAAGAGACAACTATAAAAGTGATTTGAACACAATCTATTAACCACTACTTTTCATTGATTAGTTTGAAGAATGCAGTCTGGATATGAAGATAAGTTGAAAGTATGCTATGGAATGAAAATTTATGTTTATAAAGATGGCAATCAAAATTGTCTGTTATCCTCCCTCCAGTCCTGAAATTGCTCCCTGTGACGTTTTTTTTTTATCAAATTTGCAGTCTTTTGAATACATTCCAAAAGAAGAGAGAGAATATGAAAAACTTTCTGGATAAATTATTTTTTTCTGACTTCCATGGGACCTTGACTAAATGATTGGTGCTTTACAAGTAGTGCATTTAATTCAGGGGATTCTATTTTGAAGGAGCTTAGAATTTTGTACATATTAAAATTAATAAATGTCTTACCTTAAAAGTCTCAAAACTTCTGAAATATGCATCGTATATTAAGTAATATTATACATCTACCTGTATTGTTCAATAATTAGAAACAAGTTTCAGAACCAAATTTTTAACAATTCACTCCTTGTCAATTAAACCGTTTATTATTTTTTTTAAATCTCAGTTGATGTAAGCGTAAGGAGAGTTCCCAAACGCATAGGTCCCCCGAATGTTCTTTCTGCCCTGATCATCGGTAAGCTATACATTCATGAAGAGAATTAGATAATTACGAAGTTTACAGATACCACTAAATTTTATTTGCCTCTAACCATATGGGATTTATAAGGATATTGTATCGTGTCCATCCTTGTTGCCGCTATTAACATAATTATCACCTTTATAATTAAAATAATTAACTAGAATCTTTATCTTGTCACTAACGTTCGTAAGACCCAATATTCCGATTGCTACTACTACTACTACTAATAATAATTGATTTCGTTCTCTTAAATGACGCTTTTATATTTTCACCAGTATGCTTACTTTCTTTCATCTTACGTTCATTGAATTTATTTTCTCTCATCTTCATTGTTGACCTCTTGAAGAAACTTAGTATTTAATTATCCAATTAACTTGATCTATTCTTTCCTACTTGAATTTATACGTTCTTCATTCTCTGTTATTTCTCTGCCATCGATTCTCCGTCTCTGTTGAAATATTATTTGATCTTTTTCTGTTTGTATATCAGTACTAGGGTCGATCAAAATCTAATGTCTGTTTTAATATAATTTTTTAGTTTGCTAGAATTTCTTAAGTTCTTTTTTAATATAATATGAACAAGAATGTGACAATATTACAGCCTAAACTTCTCTTTTATTCCACATATTTTTTTACAAATAGCATGTTCTTCTCAAAAAACGGAGAAAGAAAAAGTTTCATAGAATTTCTTAAGGATAAACTGATGCCTACTTTCACAGGCGGTTGATGAATTTTTAAGGCTAGCGTAAATCTAGTTAGAAAATTTATACTTAAATTCAATAGCAATCTTAGGGAGAAACATAAAACGAAATTTACTGAGAATCTCCACAATGGTGTGCTTCTTGCTGCTGCGAATGATTATATAAGATAATAACAGGAAGGTGGTCTCGTTAAATGTTATTGAAGAATTACTTTTATAAAAGCGCAATAAAGTTTTCAAGTGAGACTTGTAGTGGACCGTGGGGTGAAGATGTGAAGAGAGGAGATATCTCTGGGTTACGATTTCCTGCTGGCCAGTCCAGCTACATAAGAATGTTGGACTATAATGGAGTCCAAAGAAGATAAAGAAACAAACAAGACCGATATACATGTATGCAAACAAATATATATTAATAACAAATTACAATGACATGAAGGGTTACAGAGTGTTGTATGGTGAGTGTGTTGAGGGTCCGTACGAACGCGTATATTGTTTTTAGCGTGTTCTCAGAATATGGGAAACGATGTATGTGTGAGAGGTCACATATTGGAATAAGTAAAAAAAAAAAAAGAAAGTTTTTTTTTTTACCTCGCCTCACGCGCGAGGTTGCGGCCTGAGTCGAGGCAGATGGACGCACGTGTGCGTAAGCCGTAAAAAGAGAAAGAGGCGAAAGGTCAGCCAGTATTTATACTCGTGGGAGAGAGACCCCTGTTGAAGGATTAAGGAAATGAGGAGGAGCTAACTGCGACAGACTTGTGTCTGAAGTTTAGTGAAGTCACTT
The DNA here is from genome assembly GCA_964036315.1 of Acanthosepion esculentum. Lineage (NCBI taxonomy): Eukaryota > Metazoa > Mollusca > Cephalopoda > Sepiida > Sepiidae > Acanthosepion > Acanthosepion esculentum. The sequence continues at coordinate 38,054,952 of OZ038482.1, read as the reverse complement.
TATACTCAGAGCTCCGTATTCCAAAAATAGTGGCAGAATTCATAAAGGAGCTATCCTAGAACATCTGTTATACCGATCCCATTTTGTCCACCTGACTCGTCTTGCTATCGTCTATCATTAAAAGAGCCAGATCAGACTGGAAGTAGCGTACTGATACCAGAATTCTGCAAGAGCTTTCTAGTCCTCACATTCTAATCTTGAAAGATTCCATAAGCGTATCAGCTTCCTTGAGGGTGATGACTGGGTTTGAACACTGCAATACACTTTCCCAGAGACGAAACTTTGCAAGCCTATCGCTGCTATATCGCTATTTCCAAGAAAAGGGATCAGACGTAATACATTCTTTAGTTTCACCAGTTCTAATATTCACGTGTAAAATCTACCATGTCATTCACATTGTATCTAACTACTCTTGTTCTCTTCGTATTCCGCTGTCCTGTGTATGACGATAAACTACATCCGACAGCAAGGCCCCTGATCAATAGGATTTGAACAGCCTGGAACCACCTCTTAATTGCTGGTGTTGCAGTTGGGGAATTCGGTATGTAAATGTTGTGGGTCCTGAGAATCATAATTTTGCGAAATTCCCCTTTTCCATGGGTGATGTTTACAGGCATTACTCCGCCCCATAACTTTCACTTTCTCATATTATCACCTCCCACTAATCCTCCTCAATGAACTTAGCTGGCTCCTCCATCTTCCTTGTTGTCACATCTGTGACTGCTGTGCCTAAGAAGCGATCTGTTCTAAAACTTCATCGTTGCTGATATATTTGGTCCCTGGTTTTCTCGGCATAATTCTGTAGAACTACATTTCTCTTGCTTCGAGACACTTCTTCATCTATGAGATTTTCCAGCATTCACTGCCATATAGAATGAATTTTATTACATAAAGTATAGTGCATTTTTCTTTGTTTCCAACTAACTTTCCCTTTTTCTGAATATTTTGCTTCAATTTTGCAATGCATATTTCGCTATCCCAATAAAGCTTGGGATTTCATTGTCGTACTTTCAGGTTTAAACGGCGGAGATAAACGGCTTATTAAAAAAATCCAGAACAGATCGTTAAAATGTGTGTTCTATGATCTTCAAACTTGAACAAGGAAGGAGAACCCATCAAAGGTAGACGGTTATAAATAAGAGACACATTTTATGCAGATATGTGTGGAAGATAGCGATAAACCCATAACTTGAAAATATTAAGATTATAGTGATCAAGAAAGGATCCTCTGGAGATCGGTTCCATGATGCAGTGGTTCGAGAGAAGAATTTGCGCGTGTGAAACATAGACATCAGCAATGATTACGGAGTGACTTAGGGTGGTTCGCTATAATGGGCGCGACATGGCGGATCTTCTCTGCAATATTCAAGATAGGTGCAACTAAGGAGTGTAGTTAATCTAAACAAACCATGGAAATAGCGTTAGAGCAGCGATAGGCTTGCGTCTTTGAGAAAAAGATTGTAGGGTGTAAAATAACTTTGAGAAAAAGATTGTAGGCTGTAAAATAACTTGTCACCCACAATGACGTGTAGATGATTTTGTACACTATCAATTGAAAACTGGGCTGTGCCTAACCATATATAGCAGCAGTACCTCATTTTCAGTCTGATCTGACTCTTTTAAATATAAGGGATATCTGAAGGAGGCAGATACTTTCTGAAGGGAACCGATCATTTTTGCAGCATCCTTAGCAAAGGTTCGTATCTACGAGTTCCACTTGAGGTCTGCGATGATTTTAAATCCAAATTAGCCGCTGAAAGCACAGAGACTTCCTGAGCGAAATTCCGTTAATCGAAAGTTGTAATATATGTAGCTTTTATTTCATTATTCTACATGGGTTAAGGTAAATAATAATGAGCCTGGAGATATTTAAATCTTTCCTTTTTGTAACATTTTCTGAGATTTGAAAAAATAACAATATTTTATCAAATCTCAGGTTCTGAGACAAGCTAGATCAATCATCACTTATCGTAGCAACCCCCCCCCCAAAAAAATAAACAATTAAAAAAGGATGGAATTATGCATATACTGTGAAGGGAATATAAAAACAATTAGGAGAGTAAACAACTGATTCGAAGTAGTAGTATATTCAATATACACTATTTACATTATTCGGACTATTGTACTCATCTTTGTCGCCATATTTATTACAACGTTTCGGCTGTTGCACTCTCCGGCCTTCTTCAGGTGGTTGGAATGTTCCTCGTGCCATGTTTAATGGATGTCACTTATCAGTTATCTCCTGTTAAATCCCCTCTCCAAGTTCTCCACTGCCTTAACCGGGTATTGAACCACAGTCTTTGGGTCCTGTCACTGGATCTAATCAAAGCCTTTATAAACTGTGCCATGTGTCCTTGTCAATATATTTAGATCAATCAACAAAAAGAGGAATAGCAGTTCAAAAAAGCCTTTATTTGAACGCACATTATGGATTATTAATCTTGACACCACACATTTTTTAAGCATATCACCCCAAGCAAGGCTGGAAGCCACTAGCACGCAAGAGGTTACAGAAGGTTTGGAGGAAGAGCAGATAGGAGTGGTAAACGAGGGGATGAGATCGATCAAGGCAAGGAGGTTACAGAAGATTAGGAGCGAGAGCAGATAGGAATGAAAGGTGAAAGGATGTGGAGAGGGGAAGTGGATAGATCAAGGCAACTGGAGATGTCGATTGACGTTACACTTAAATAGTTGGAGATAGTATTTGTCAGGGAAACAGGAATAAGGAAGGGAGTTCCACAGGCGAGATGTGCGAGACATGAAGCTATTGAAGTAGAAGAGACGTCTACATCTAACAGTTTCAACGGTGAAGGGGTGGGAACGGGATGCCAGCTTTATTTGTATATTATAATTCTATTACGATTTCCCATTGTTATAGTTTCCTAATTTACATTTATTTTATTATTTTTTTTTACTTTCTAGATTGTATTACTTATTTACTTTAACCCAGTACTTGGCCAAATGCAATAACGAATTTTATTACAAGCTGAAATTTTCACGGAAACCTGAAAATCCTTCAAATCAGTATTTGAAATCCCTCTCTTTAAATTGGTTTGACAACATAACTCTAAAGCCACTAGCAAATATACAGGAATCTAATTACAGCATTTAATCAGGATTTCTATTACATATACTGTATGTATTATATTTTAATCAATTCTTTCTTTTCAAACGTCTTCTTGCGTAGGTTTGTTTTGACAGTTGATCCTTTATTATTATATTTCGCTTTGACGCAAATTTCATTCGTGCTTTTTTCTCTCGTTTCTTTGCCAATATCTACTTTTCCGATGATTTCTTTTTTTTTTAATCATTTTCTTCTCTGACATTTTATCGCTATTATTTTCTACGCCAATATTTTCCTCTGCTTTTGCTTTTATTTTTGCCTCCCTTTTAAATCTGTCTCCGTATCAAATTACCAATACTGTTTTCTCCCTTATTTTTCATCATTAATAGAAATTTTATCCTCATCCTGTTTTTCGTTGAGATTAAGCATCACTTGACACGTCTTTTTCTCTGATTCGTTATTCGTCCCACTCATTACCAATTTTAATACTATTTTTTCTTATGTTATATCTATTCCTTTTTGCTTTCGTCAATTTTATTCTTTTGGCAGGCGATGCTGCATGAATCGATTATCCTGTAGTCAATGTCTTCTCTTTTTCTACATAGTTATTCAAAATAAATTCATTCATTATAGCACATTCATTCAATACATAGTTTTTTTTTTGTTTTGTCGCAACTTCACTATTAATTACATTCAATTTGCATTCTTTTATTTATCTCTTCTTCATTAAATGCATTTTCTTTCTGCATTGTCTTCTGTATTTTCTTCAACGACATTACGTCAACATCAGACTCTTTTTTTATTATTTCTTCATGTTGATATAAATCTCTATTTTACACCCTTAGTATTATTTTCTCCAATTCGTTTTTTTTTTCATTTTTATATTCATTCATTTATCAACATTGATTTCGTTCTCTATTCTCTTCATACCGTCTTCCTCCATATGTCTATCTTTTTCTTCTCATTCCAAACGTGTGATTTTCCGCAATCTAATGTTTCCTTCTCATATCTTTTCTTTCTCTTTCGCATGATTATCGTTCACTTTTTAAAAATTTTTGACGCAGTTTATATTCCAACTTAATTGATGTTCGTGTTATGTTTTATTTTTTTAAATATATTTTCACGTCCTATGTCATTCTACTCCTTTACTTAATTTCATTTTCTCATTTAATCTATTTTTATATCCTTCATTTACTTGCATGCTATTGTAAGACTTTTCCTCTTTTTATCGTCTGCGAATGTTTTTCTTCTCTCACTCCTATCTCCTTTCGGTCTCTCTCCCACAGAGACAGGCATACAGATACTTCAACTTCGAATGTATTAGAAAATCGATTGCACTTAATTAGATTTGATGACGCCAAAGAAATCCAAGAGTCTCTATTGAATCTTGAGGAAGCTATATACAACAAAAAATCTCAAAACACTTTTATTATTATTATTATTATTATTATTATTATTATTATTATTATTATTATTATCATCATCAGCAACACCATTATTATTATTAATAATAATAATTCTTTGTGCCAATAAAATTAAAGCTTCCAGTAAAATAATATTTAATCTGTTTTCATTTGCGGATTACCAAGGATTAGTTCTATTTTATTTGTTTGTTTAGTCACATATATCTGTTTACAATTTTGACTATGAAATGTTATTTCCTAATATATTGAAGTGTTCATAGTTCTTTAATGAATAAAACATAACTATAGCACGATGCATCTCAGTAAACAGAAAAAGCTTACAGTCCTCCATGCCAGATTGAAAACTATCTTAGTGATTTTCTGTTCTTTGAGATCCCGTACAATATTTAATTCTGTCGTTTGCCTTTCGTGCATTAAATATCCAACATTTCTTTTTTAACTTTCACTTAACATATTTATCTTCGTGTGGAATTATTATTATTAGTAGTATATAGTAGTATTTATTATAATACACATTGACACTGGCCAGTAAGCTTATTTATATCAAATTTATATCAGGCATTTTATTGCGTAATTTCTACAGATCCCTATGGCGGAATATCAAAAACATTCAAACAACCGAATTAACAAAAATCATCAGTATATTTTAAATATTTTTTTCACATTTAAAACATGTACGATTTCATTATATTGGTAAATTTGTAACCATAAAAACATTCAGTAATTCAATTACTTCCTTTCGTTCACATTATTTTCTTCGAGTTTTCAATTCAAGACAAGTTTGTAAGATTTTAATAATCTAAAACTTACAAGCCAGAGAAATTTAAAAAAAATAAAATGATTTGGGGAATCAAAAAGCAACATTTCTCTATATTAAGTAAATTTATATACGTTTTAATCAATTCGTTTACTCCTTTTTGAACAGATATATTTATACATGATCTATGAATCGTGTAGCTGTTATCGGTGTGGAAGAATAGCGTTTTCTAGCGGTTACATTTGCGAAATTGTTAGCATTCAATTTCTTACAAAGAATTTTTGTATTTCTCGGTTTGGTTTGGTTTATTTCAGTTTATGGCATATCAACCTCAGTGGGTTAATTAAAGCCAAGATTTTTGCGATACGATCGTATGAATAGAATATCTATTATTTTCTTTCTTTTCAAAATTAATGCGAGGAATCTTTTTCAAAAATGTGTTGCTGGTAATTTTTCTTTCAGAAATATATAGATCGTCATTTTTTTTTTTTTTAAATATGATACTAGTATTTTTTTCCCAAAAAAACTTTGCTGGTAATTTTTTCAAAATGTACCGCGGGTCATTGTTTTTTCCAAAACGTATTTCTGGTAGGTTTACAATAAATTCAATTCAATTGTCATAATTCGATATTTTATTTTTACACTTGTTTGGGGTTTAATTTATTTTTTTAATGGGACTCTAACAGGTACTACCACCTCCGGTCAGGATGGACCTGAGAAAAACAGCAATTATGAGGTAGTTCCACGCTCCTCCACACACCCCGAACTGAAGCCTTGCTGTCGGATATAGTTTATCATCAAACTCATAGCGCTTGTATTTCTCGGCTATAGGGTAAATATATGATGTGTTTTGCTTTCCTAATCTTGATTGTTAAACATTATAGAATGGCAAGTGCGAATTAAAATCAAGGTAGATATGGGGCTAGAAACAATTATTATTTTTTACGAAAATTACAAAAGTAAGACTGTGATTTTGACCCTATATTCTATATTAGATACTGACGGAATATTGGAATGAAAGGAGAGTTGATATTGGGCGAAAGATAAATATTCTCAAAACAAATTATACCTTATTAAAATAAGATACGTCTGCGCCTACTTCATGGTTGATATGGTTTCACACATCACATCATTGCAATATCAAGATGTTCGAGCCAAGATAAACAGATTCCTCCACGTGCCGTGTATCTTCATGACATGAACGATCTTGCAAATCTGCAACATTCTACCGTTTGTAGCTACAAGAAAATCGTGTATATTTGCTATCTAGTCTAATGCCCATTCCCACGATCATTTTCCCAAGTTCGCTAGATAGGATACTCGCTGTTTCCTCTGTCCTTTGTGCCTTCAATATACGCCGTGATTTCCAAATTTACCAAGCATTACATCCTTCTTTCTTTTGGCATGTCAGTATTGCATTACCAATTTTGGAGAATAAACAATAATATTTCCAGAAAAAAATTCTATTATTCAAGACATGGTGATGTATTGAGTGGTTACGTATACATTTCCCAAGAATATTTGCGCTTAGGTGAATCTAACAAAAACGACTGAAATTCAAACTCGGCTCCCCGATATCACATTCAGTACCTTTATCATTTACATGACCCGCGCACGCACAGTGTATGCTTGAAAGAGCAAACTTTGCTAGGATCTGAATTTTTGCTAGTAATTAATTGTGAGTTAACTAATCCACCAAACACTCAATACAAATTTAAGTATTTTTGAATTTAGATTGGGTGAATGTGAAATAGCTCGTTTTATTATTTTCTATGTGCAGTGTCACTTCACAATGTTGACGATCATGGCTCTCCACAATATTCTGGCGTTTTTAGCTTTTAATAGCTTATATATATATATATATATATATATATATATATATATATATAGCAAAAGGTTTTGCGTCAGCTATTTACACCAGCTCACTACGTATACTAACAGGTGATTTCTCTCTTTATTTTGCTATCAATATATCCTGTGAGTGTCAATTTTTCAAAACCTTTTTCCTCATTATTTGCAAAATTCATGGAGGTAAAATGAGTCAGTATTGATTTGGTAGTCTTGAAACAATACAACTTTCCCATTTCTTCCAAGTTGCATTTTGCTGTACTAACGAAAGTTTATATATATATATATATATAATCATTTCAATGTCATTTGTAGCGGATGCTCATATTTCAGTAGACGCTCCATTTATTTATTAAACTGTATATATATTTATTATTCAGGTCGTTGACGAAAATTAATAAATATACTATTTAATAAATAAATGGTTCATTTTTTTTAAACCATCTTTACCCGGCATACTTTGCATGCATATATATATATATATATATCTATATATATAAATAAATGGATCGTCTACTCAATTATGAGTTTCCAATAAACGTAACGCTTAAAGTTATAAAAATGTCACGGAGATATATATATAGATATATATATATATCTCCGTGACATTTTTATAACTTTAAGCGTTACGTTTATAAACGTAACGCTTAAAGTTATAAAAATGTCACGGAGATATATATATATAGATATATATATATATCTCCGTGACATTTTTATAACTTTAAGCATTACGTTTATTGGAAACTCATAATTGAGTAGACGATCCATTTATTTATATATATAGATATATATATATATATATATGCAAGCAAAGTATGCCGGGTAAAGATGGTTTAAAAAAAATGAACTTGCAGAGCAGGTCAATATAATATAAATATTTTGCTCTTCTGTAACAAACCGAGTTTCAGGCGTGAGGTCTCGTCAGGTAGCTAGGCAAATTATGTTCTTCAAGACAAGCCGATTTTCTTTTTAACCAAATTACGAAAGAAAATTGAAAAGAAAATTGGGGTTAGTTAAAGAACATAAGTTGCTCATATTTTATATATATATATGTATATATATAAATATAAAAGTGAACATAGAAGTCAACACTTAGAGGTGACAGTCTGTTTCATGCTAGATGCAATCGTCAGGCCACGATTGCATCTAGCATGAAACAGAATGTTGCCTCTAAGTGTTGACTTCTATGTTCACTTTTATATTTACACACGCTCTATCTCTGATATTGAGCACTTTATCCCATAAATATAGCACACTTTAAGACTATATTTCTTTCTTTATATATATATATATATATATATATATATATATATATATATGTGTGTGTGTGTGTGTATGATTGTATCAATATACAGTGTGTAACATCAAAAATTTTCAACTGTTAGATTAAGATCTGAACCGTTGTATCTGAAATGATATAAACGAAAATGACATGTTCATAATTAATTAATCAGAGCTAAAGATCGGAAGCCTCATGAAATATTGAAATAAAGTTCATATATATATATTCTTGGTTCATTGTTCAACTCATTCAAGATAATATTCAACCTCTCTAACTTTCTGCCCTGGAGTGACAAGTTGTGACACTGTTTTACGTACAATTTCTTTCCCGAGTCTATTTTCAATGCTAAACGTCTTATCTGAAAACCTGTAAAAATGAAACTCTATTAGTTTGGTAGTTTTTCAGATATTAAATATTTTATGGGATGGATAATTACACTGTTAGACGATGTGGACACTTTTTCTGTTACTCTTGGTATATAATCATTCAAAGAATATAATCTTCACTCTTAAATCATTCGGCTGTATAAAATATATTCACACATATATATTCAGTGACATACAGATTCGTCATTAACTATACATTTCTTCCATCCAAAAATCTTCTACGCCTCCTTGATGTTATCGTCTCAAGTTTTAGTACTCTCTATTATTCAGCCCTCATTAATTGTTCAGTCTTTGAAACAAAAGGATTTACGCTTCCTTTCACAGAGGAGAAATGAGATATTGAATCAGCTCAAACATTGCGTTGACATCAAAGACACAAGGAAAGTCTCGAATGTACATACAAAATGTGGTATAATCACTCGGAAATCATTTTATATTCTTGTATTCGACACAACTAGAGATGCAATTTATGTGAAAACTAACGTATAACACAAATATTAAATTATGAAGAAATAATTAATAGTAAGTTTTGTTAGGCTAAATTAAAGTATGTTAATATGCAAATTATAGATTCAAGATTCAACATATGCCCGCTTAAAATGTTCGCACTTGTAGTACAATATTATAATAAGTTTGAAAAAAATTCTAAGAATTTTGTCTGCATTTCTGGTATGAGGGGTTTTCATGGTATGCAAAATTTATGTTCGAATTATTGTCATCTTTGCTGTTGCCTATCGCAACGTTTCGGCTGTTGGGCTTTCCGGCCTTCCTGACATCTTCATAGTTTTTTGTGACTTACAAGAAATTCTGATCTGAACCTATTATTTAATCTCCGTCGGTAGACTGTTCTCGTTCCATGGGCCCATGTCTAGGATTTTCGCGTCCTGTTCTTATTTTTAGTACAGGCTAGTTTATTCCCGTTTACAATCAGTCTAAGTATACACTGTCTCGACCGGGGATTGAATTCGCAGGTACTATGTCACTAAATTCACAAAATAACGCTTTCATACACTATGGGACGGGAGCGAACAACGGCGAAAACGTAGTTATAGCAACAACAAAGGCGATGACAATAATCAAAATGTAAATATTTATAAATAAATTCTAAAAAGAATTTTATTTTTACTGAGAGTCTTCGATTTATATGACTTGATATACAATCAATGTTACATTTTTAATTAAAAAGCTTTATATAAATGTTTAACTCTTAGTATGGCATTTTACCAAAAGTTAGGATATACAAATAAAAAAAATAAAACAGCAACATTTCAACCAGCACAATTAGAAAATATTTGACTGAGGCACCAAAGTTGACTTACTGTAGTTGGGATCATAGTTTTTGGAATGCGGAGTTTTCCTTTTTCTAGTCTAGCTGCAAAACAAGGCTGGAGTGCCCAGCTTGTTCTAGTAACGAACATATAGCTGGAATGATGAGTTGGCTTTATACATTTCCCACCAAAATTAATTTGCGCATATTTAGATGTAACAAGGTCGTCTGAAATTCTAAGCCTGCTCTGTTACTTCGTATTCCAAGCCGCTCTCAATTTCATTAGCCGCGCATGTAACATATATCAAGCAGATATATCTAACATATATCAAGCAGATTTCTAAATTATATATATATATATATATATATATATATAATTTTTTACAAAAGATTATAATTAAAACATGTTGAAATCGCTAAACAAAAGCGTTCATATTTCATTACATTTCTTGTACTTGAAAGATTTTTAAGGAAATTTATGAACAAAATTCGATTTGTTTTTACATTTCTTTAAACATCTTTTAAACACCAATTACTTACCATCGCCTCAAAATTACTGCATGACTCCGATGAAATTGTAAAGGAGGAAACGCGTTACAAACAAAACTTTCATTATATATATATATATATATATATATATATATATATATATATATATATATATATATATATATATATAATTTATTCGAAAACTCAAACATAAACATGTTATAAAATCACTACAAAATAACCATTTTGTTTCAACACTTATCAAGTAACCAGAAGTATTGAAACAAAAACATTATTTTGTAGTGTTTATATAAAATGTTCATGTTAAAATTTTCGAATAAATTATATTTGCTCTACTCTGTTTTGAGCACTCTTTTAAGAATAGTATTTTTGGTTAGTGGGATTTATTCCGTATACACCAAAGCTATATATATATATATATATATATATATATATATATATATATATATTACACATAATGTCTTATATATATCCTTCTTCCTATTATTTATTAAGGATGTTTTATATTTCCTTTACAAAATATGCAGATTACTAGATTAAAACATACGGTAGAGATACTCAAAATTTTCACTCTTGTACATTTTTTCTTTACGTAATGTTCAATTTCTTTTGAGAACATGATTTTATAAAGGGTACAATAACGAAAAAAGACAAACAGTATTTTTCAGTTACATAGTTACACATTATGTAAAGTTGGATTAGTTTATTTGTTCAAAAAATTGCTTTTGAAAATTGCACACGCATATTTGAGTCAGTCACGAACAAATTATGCTGATGCATAATGCAGAAATTATAAGGGAATTGTAATTAAAAATACGAGGGAAATGCTTTAACATTTTATACATTTTTTTAGACAGGTACGCTATGTAACAATATTTAGGAAGTTAAATATTTGCTCTATCGAAAACCGTAGAAATTCATCTCCAAAATTGCTAGGATTCCATATGAAATGTTAATCAGTGATGGAACACTGATTATAATTTTTTTTTTATCGGGGAAAAAGGTCGGGGATTTTATCAACGTGTAACAATAAAACTATCGATGTGACCAGAACTCAGAAAATTGCTGCAAGCATGTTGTTTTGTGGAAGTCAATTGATAAATGGCAGTTGGTTTAAAAAAATAAAAAAACATTTCGTACAATTTATTTTTGTTTTTATTTTACTGATTCTGTTCTCATTTGTTCTTGTTCATTTGCAAGAGACAATTTTGAGAGTGATCCTTTATTAGTTTACCGTTCTACGGAGATCCTAACAGTCTGCCATAAATATTGATCAATTCAATATAGTCATTGAACTGATAGTAGATCCGAAATTTGTTGCCCGAATTGTATAATATAAACTGGTTAATTCATTGGTTAAAATCTGCCCATAAGACGACGAGCCGCAAACTGGAGCGTTGAGTCGTAATCATTGCTATGATATTCGCTATTATATTATTATTTCCTGGCGCTCACGTGATTAAAAAAAATTCTTCACTGATCTTTATTCGGGATCTTTCTTTACACTTATTATTAAAAAAATAAACTACGTCGTTATACGAGAATTATAACGAACTTTCTGTTGCCTTCAAAACAACTCATCATCCTGAAAAATATATTTGATTTGGTTTTTTTTTTTCCAAAATCGGCCCTCAGGAGACGGGTGCAGATCTGATCAATAATAATGCTAATTTACTAATTTAAGTTTTCAGGATTCTTTATGGTAGAAGTTTAAATTTTCAGATTTAATTTCCAATATGTATTTCGTAAGACACTTGCAACAACTCTAGCGTAAATTTAATCACAAAAAATGTGGGAATATCTATATATATATTCACTTAATAAATACGCTTTCCATCAATTAAGCAGAGGAAATTTGTTTAAAATATTAAGTTCAAATAGAAGTATTTTCATATCTAACATATGAAGACGTGTTGAAAACGGCTCGGCTAACTTCTTAAAATCTGACTACATGTACAAAGATCAATGTCGGATATCACCACTCGGTCACTGATCTCTTCCAGAAAATTTCCCAAATTTGGCTTTCAAACATTTACAAAAAAAAGTCTATAGAGGAAGTGAGTTCTCTTACCTGTTTCTAAATGGATATCTTAGCAATCCAGAACCAAGGTTGGTAATTCAAGGAGTTCCTCTCAAATGGAAGGTGTTATCAAAAAAGGAAATGCCGAGTCGTGTGATTAATCAATTTGAGATTCTCGTTCGATGTACGTGTGAGAAGTTTAATTTAAACTAGGCCTATAGCCACAGTCCTTTAGCATGTGCGTTCGGTTAAATATTGTTTTGATAATTCTGTGCTAATTTGCAAATAGTTTTCAGACGTTATAGTTCTCACGAGAATCAATTACCGAGAATCAGTGGGACTTACCCGTGAAGTGATATACAATATTGGCAATAAATGTATCATTACTCTTCTAAAACGTATTAATAGATCTAATAAAAGAAAAGCAGGAAAGTAATATAATCATATATTAGGTTGGTGCAAAAATAATGTCGTTTTGTCACATGAAGTTGAACGACAAAAAACGACATTATTTTTGCACCAACCTAATATTACTGAGGAAAATCAAGAGTATTTCACTACCGGAACTTACGTTTCTTATGAAGGATGATTGTTAGAAATTACAATTTCATCAAACGTATTATTTCATATATAAGCCGTTTAGATCAAATTTATCACCAATAAATATACCACGACGAAATGCCTGGCCAGACGCGCAGAGATACACACACACAAACAAGCCCTGACGATTGCGTTTAGCATGAAACAGTCTGTCGCTTCCGGGTACTGACTTCAAGATCTACTTATATATATATATATATATATATATATATATATATATATATATATATATAAAGTTAATAAAACATCAGCATTGCAAACGTTGTGGAAAAGATTAACGAGGGGCAGCACTAATCTTTCCAACATTACGTTCGATTTTTTTTCTTCATCTTTGCATCTTTGGATATAAAGGGCACAAGTCATACAAAAATTTTAGCGAAGCGACCTCGAGAATAAATTCATGCAACTATTAAGGCACATTTGCAACATGCCGCCCCCCTCATTTTTAGACTTAGATGCCAAAGAATATTTGTCGTACGTATTATAGCAGGCCTTTTTGTCTACTCGCATAAACATGTGGCGATTGATTCTCAGCCACGTGAGACAATTGTTCCATCTCTCTGAAAATCTCCAAAACGCCTGCACTCCTTGAGATGTACATGTGTGCCAATAAAGTTGAGAACCTCTTTATTTTACTGATCCCTCACGAAAGTCAATTACACTCATACACGGTCTAAAAATCAAAAAAATAAATAGTAGCGGCAGACCTACAGAAATAATAAAACAAGAAATAGTAAAAACCTTCAAAATCTTAGGTTTTACAATATATTTAAAATCAAATAAAAAAAATAGGAACATTTCTAAGATGTAATATTCACTCTTAACATCAGAACCTACAAACCATAGAGAAAACCATACAACCTAATATACATTAACAAAAAAATCTGATCAACCAATAACAAAAACCCGTATTTATAAATAAAAGAATTACAACAAATTCTAGCAGCATAAGATTATTCAATGAAAATTAAAAAAAAAACATAATTATCATCCCTAAGAAACAGCGGATATTAAAACAAACTGTAATACAAGAATGAAAATAATTCATAGAAAACACAACAGAAAAAGTAATATAATTTGTTTCAATCCCCTACAACAATACAATAAAAACAAAAATAAGGAAAATATTCTTCGAAGTAATTGACACACATTTCCCTAAAAACAGCAAATTATCATAAATTGTTTTCCAAACTACATTCAAAATTAATTATAGCTGCATGCATAATATGGAAAAATTAATAACTAAGTGCAATAAAGATACTCGACAGAACCAATAAAATTATAACAAAAATAACAATACTATATACCAAAATAACATCCTTTATTATAATTTCAGATATAACGAAAATTGCTCACTTAACAATAAATGTTTAACCAATAACATTTTATACAAGGCTTTTGTAAATATTAACATTGGCACCGAAAAGGATTACATAGAAGTCACAGAAAACAACATTTAAAACAATATATTATAATCAAAATATGTCATTCAAAAGAAAAATATACACAAAAATTACAAGCCTATGCATATGGAACCAAAAAGAAGACAATATCCCAAGAAAATCAAATGGGAAATTAGAAAAAAGAGAAAGCATATACAGTATTAACAAAAAAAATGTAAATTATGTGAATTAACAATACTTAGTTTCTAAAACCAAAATATACTCGTAAACAAGAAAACTGAATTAATGGGTAAAAGTGAGTGTATTAATAAACACATACGAGAAAAAATATTGAAGTACGCATCTATGCGCCTTTGTGCACATGTGTATGGTCATTCACACACACAAAGACATAAACAAATACCAAAAACGAACAAAAATAAACCACTACAATTAATACCTCAATATATAACATCAAAGCAAAAATAAATTAACTACTAACAATTAAATAAAAATAATAAACAACATATTATATAAGCATACACATGTTATTATTACATATACTGCTTAACAATTGTCGGAGTGTTTACTAATATATATATATATATATATATATATATATATATATATATATATATATATATATATATGGTGTCCATAAAGTTCGTGTGCAGATAAAATTTTATAACATTATTTGTATTTGCGATAGAAATAATCTGTAAAAATGTTATAAAGTTTAATGTACCTAGTTTTAAGTATAGCTAACATAACTAATGTGATTTCAGGAATTACTGTAAATGAGTTGGCAAATGTTTTCCGTGAACTGCAAAATCGTTTTACCCTTTGTATTGCTAATGATAGAGGACATGTGGAAACTTAAATAAAATTTCAATAAAACCTTAAAAAATATAGATTTACCTCTTTCTAATCCTTTTTACCAATTATATCTATCGCAAATAGAAACAAAGTAATATTTGTTTTAAAGTGTACTCGAAATTTATGGACACAGTGTGTGTGTGTGTATATATATATATATATATATATATATATATATATATATATATATATATATATATATATATACTTCAATGTGTGTATATGTTTGCGTATATATATGTGTGTGTGTGTGTTTATATATGTGCGCGTGTATATATATAATTGTGCGTCTGTGAAAAATAAGATTTACAGCACTTTTTCACGTGTACGAATTTTACAAATTGGTTGGCTTTTATATAAAACGAAAGAGACTGGAAATATTTAAAAAATAAAAGGAATTAAACTATTTCGAACTATCGACCCGCTGATACTTCCTTTAAGAATTGTCAAACATATATATATGTCGGGAACAATATGAAAGTTAACATTGCTTTTTAAAATATGTGTGTTTGAGAGAGAGGGAGAGAGAGAGAGAGTGTGTGTGATTATGTCAGCAATAATTTCAAATATTTTATTTCGTGAATCAGACAACATAATTATATTTCCTTTATATTGTATTTTTCCAATATTTGAACATATTGTAGTTCATGTGGAAGAAAATTTTCAATAAACTGACACATTAATGGTTTTTATTTTCATTCGCGTATATTCGATAATCTTCCACATAAAAAGCTAAGATTTTTCAGTAATTTAGTCAAATGTTGGAATTTTTAGGAGGGTGTGATTCTATTTTCTTAATATATATTATATGCATATAAATAAGTATGCTTATCAGGTAAGTAATGTCAAGCGCCAGACCTTTAAACTGGGTTGCCGAAACAAGCCTACATAGTAAACTGAGGTGGGATGCAACACAGACAAATGTATTATATATCCTATGGACATTTTAAATATATTATGCGACTGTTAAATTAGCGTTAAATTTGCTGAAAGATATAATATGTGGTCACAGAAAAAATCCACATATTTGTAAACAGATATTCGTACTCATTTCATCCTGTACATTTTCAATCAACACGTGAATAACAATGAGAAAATTTACAACGCATTAGCAAATGTATTACTTCTAAGTGTGTGACATTTTCATCAGAGTTATGCATGAAACGCCGTAGCTCCATAGCGCAAAATACACAGACTCCCTAAGCTTTTTATAATTCTACATAAAATATTTGTATTTATTTCAAAGATTTATATTTTTATTTATTTTGTATGGGAGACATTTTAAATTTTCAAAAAGCACACAAGCTGAATAAAAGATTTATGTCATGCATTCGTCCACAAAATGAGCACAGCGCACATGTAACTATGATCAGTTTATGAAATATTTATTATTAATAGATACACTGGAAATAAATATTCCTCGCTGATTAACCTTAAACTAAAAACAATACTCAAAATAGGAACATTCTGTCTGCTATATTACATATCATTAGAAAAGATTTACATATTTTATATATATATATATATATATATATATATATGTATGTATGTATGTATGTATGAGAGATAGTTTTCAATTAGTAACCGACTTTAGATACCTGCATGAAACTCACAGTTGTACTACTGCTGGAAAGATGTTTATTTATTATTAGAACAAATGTTATATCACATTTTATACACTGAGCTCTGTCTTAGAATCACTCACTCTTCCATACTGCATATTTTGCTAACTTTCAGGACGGTAAATATAAATAATTAATATATTGTTTATTAAATAAAACCAGAGCATCTATCTAAATATGGTTATACATTAAAATTAATTTTTAGACATTAAATTTATATATATATATATATATATATATATATATATATATACATTTCAATTGAGCACTGTTGAGTGATAAGCTAATTCTATAAACGACAGCCACTTGCACTAATGCAAAGATCTTCAGTAAAATGAATGGAGCACTTTGGCTGGTTGGCATTTGTTTACTTTTGTAAAAACCATACCCTAGATTTAGTTGTGTAACTCTACCGAGTGAAGATACCTCTGGCTGACACCAAATTAGTTGTGTTTCAACCCTGGCTTGAGGCATTCGGAAGTCTAGTCGCACCGAGGAGCTGTGATACAGCGAAACAGTACTGTCTGTGAATGACACACACACACACACACACACACACACACACACACACATATATATATATATATATATATATATATGATGAAATATATCTTTACGTTTTAATTTTGTTATTTTTGCATTTAACTGACTTCATTTAAATGTGTTATTTCTGTTTTTATTTATTTTAACACCTATTGTGGAGGAAAATATTTCTATACACGTCTATTTAGATTATTATTTTTCTATATACTGTCTTCCTTCAGGAACTTGAGGATCATGGCTCAGCAGAATTTCGTTAACTTTCTATCTCTTAATATATTTTATATATTTTTGTTTTCTCACTTAAAACTTTCCCCGACAGCCATTTACTCAAGTTCACTAGGGGTAAGCGGACGAGACCCCAGCCCCTTATCCTAAACGTGAAAAATATCCCAGTCTCAAAAATAAATGTTTTCTATATAAAAACAATAAAATTGAAAATTGAAATTTCAAGGAACTTTCAATGCAGATTCTAAGGACAAATTGATAAATAATAATAATAATAACATCACCGAACTTATACACTTATATATGCAATATCCAATGTATACAGAGTGATAGGACTAAATTTGACAGAGTTTAATGTGTTTATTTTTTCACTTATTTTTGTAATATCTGTAATCATTGAACGGTATTGTGAAACCTCGTCACTTCAGTTTT
The DNA here is from genome assembly GCA_964036315.1 of Acanthosepion esculentum. Taxonomy (NCBI): domain Eukaryota; kingdom Metazoa; phylum Mollusca; class Cephalopoda; order Sepiida; family Sepiidae; genus Acanthosepion; species Acanthosepion esculentum. The sequence goes on along the minus strand of OZ038482.1, from coordinate 38,036,714 downwards.
ACAGCTGTCACTGTTAACTGTCATGGACGAGTGGAAACAACTTGAATAATGGAAAATGTTAAACTGCATCATGATGATTCGTGCCCAGAATCAAAATGCCGCATTCATGACAGCTGCTTAATACTTTGTTAACACCCCGAAAACAATATGACGTGGAATGGACAGCTGCAACGGAGACTAGGAAACTGTGGCTTGTTGGAAACAACACGTCAGACGTACAACAGAAGTCATCCAAAAACTGCAGGAGAAATTGATGGATAATTAAAGCAAGAGAACGCGGGTTTTGCTGGATGAAATTACTGTTGCATTTTCCACCACGAAGCTGTCCTTGAATGAAGACCGCCGCTAATAATCATACATCAGGTGTGATGATCAACTTCTTATATAAAGGACTCGAGAAATCAATCTTTCAAAAAGACTTTAACTCTTGACTAAGGTGAAAAAACAACAAGTTCAACCAGGGACAATCTTGTTCTTCTCTGAGGGAAAGAATTTTTGTCAGGACAAGCTGCACCACACTCAGAACTACACATACTTTCCTCCAACCCATATGACGTTCCTCGTGTCATGAAGACAAAATTTTCGCAAACATTTTTTTTGTGTCTGTGTGTGTTTCCATTGAGTGTGATGTCATGCCACGCCAAATATTTGAACAGGGTCTCGGACTCATTTCCGATATCTATGTGGAGTTGCTGAACACCGACATCAAGTCTTGGTTAGTGAGGATGACTGCTGGAAGACTATATCTATGACAGTAAGAATCGGTTCTCTACCACATCTTCAGGATGAACCAGAAGTGGCTATCAGATAAATTTTACGACTTCAAGAGCACCAACGTGTCGTCCCTCCTTTTAATCCCATGGGTTATTGGGGGGGCTCCTTTGAAAAGGATATCAACCATACTGCCTTAAGACCAAGATCCAGCTGATCAGCAGGATTACGGAGACGTTTGAGGCTCTCCTTATTGAAACCGTGAAGGCTGCATATGCCAGATTCTAGAGTCAGATCGAGGCCGTGGTAAATGCTGAGAGTGGCTTCTTTGAGTGTATTATCTTTTGATTATTATAGACTGTATGCTACTTTTCTATTTTTCCAATAAATTGATACTTGGCTTAGATATTCACATTGTTTCCTTTAAAGAAAATCTGTCAAATTTAGCCCGGACACCCTGTAAACTCCAATGTATAATTCAGGCAATAAACACAATGTATACACTTAATTCATACACACGAATTTATGCTTCATTTATGTATACATAATTATGAATGATCTCTTGAAATGAATATATGTATGTTATATCTTAATATAATATGATAGCTAGTGAATAGACTTCAAACCTAATTATATTAATTTGATATGAGACTTCGATTTTGTTAAACTTCCGCGGGAATTTATTCCACTGGGTTTCTTGTCCGCTTAGACTTTGTTCCCTTGGTTTTGTCATGGATTCCTAGTTATTTTATGCGTACTTTACGTCTGCTATGCCTTAAATCTGCTCCCTGATTATTAGATTTGCAAGCCTTCTTTCCGCATCTTCTTCCACATAGATTTAAATCAGCTCGTCCTAAATCTTTCTAAATGAGCAGCAGTAAGATAGTCCATTCTCTATTTCGTCCTTTATATTTTTGCTTCTATTAAAACGGCTTGCTGAAACGTCATCGAAACAACCAAACATTTCTTCCCCAGAATGAATAAATAAACAGAGATATAATTCATTTGTTCATATTCTAGAGAAAAGTGTAAAGTCGAGTACATTTTTATTCGCTCTGTGATGTTTTCGTTTATCCCGAATATCTTATAGTAAAATATAAATCTTAAAACATAATTTTTTCCTTTCTTTAATGTCTGGGAAATTTTCCCTGCTTTTGCACTTGTTAAAAACATAGTACATTAATGCTTAATGTCTTTTTTTTTCAGGTAAGTCAACGATTTTTCATGGTTCTTCTTGGCGTTTCTTCTCCTCGACTTTTCCGCTTTCTAGAGGCTTGAAAAATATTTGTTTTTGTATAGAAGTCACAGCTGATAATGAAAAGAAAGGTAAGTCATTTTTTCTTCTTCGATAATGTAAATTCAACAGGTAGACAATCTGAAAACGCTATTACTACAAGAGGAAGGTATTTTAGACAAATCTTTGAAAAACCGAAATTTGCCATTAACATCAAAGCCATTGATATGATCTTTCGAGAAATCCTTGCTGCTACCCACATAACCTCAATAAAAACATAAAATCTGGCTCTCTTCCTCAAGGAAAACGGTTGACTAATGTATTTTTCTTTCAAACTGAGAGATTAGCCATAATGAAACGGTACATATGTACTTAGGTAAAAAACAAAACTTTCTTATTTTGTGATTCGTATATCTATTTTTAAATTAGTTATTCAAAGTAGCAGTTGGATATCACGCTAGAATTAAAAAAATACAACCACATTGCTCTTTGTGCATATAATTATCTCTAGTTAGTGATTGTGCATATAAATACACGTTTTCTCCAAAATATTTACTGAAATATATCTTAGGAATTAAATTAGAGTTATATGGATGGATAATATCTACGAAATATCATCGGCTATCTTTAAATCCACTATCACCATAATATTAAAATATAATTAAATATCTTGTCTGTGGAGTAATGGAGAGAGGCATGGATTGAAGAATCGGATAGTCGAAATTCAGTCGAATACATGACATTCCTTTACGTGCTAATATGAATCGTCTTCCTTTCACCCCAGTTATGGGTATATAGCATTTCTTTCTGCCGTAGACCAGTTACCTTGGATGTCTCATGTTTAGTGTCCACGGCGGTCTCCAGGCCAATGGATCAATTGTGCACTAATTTTTTTCTGTTACAGAAATGGGTCTGGTTTTTACCATGAGTAATGTTGTTTTGTGTTGCATGAAATAGCACAACACATGCTACATTTACACATGCTACACATGCTCTGTAGTGGCTACTTTTTTATTTTGACGACTCTTTGTAAGTTACAGAGTGAACGGGAGAGAGATAGTTACGCTCCACACCTAGTATTTGTAGACAAACGTTATTGTTATCGTGTTGAAAATCCTCATCGAAGCATGTTGTCAGGAAAACTTCCTTTTTACTAGTAACTCTCAGCCTTTTCATAATTGGGCATTCGTTATTGCAGGTGTTAATAAAATCTACCGTCACGTCCTAATTTGTTTCTTTTTTGTGAAACTTATAACTGTTGACTGACCTTATTAAATATATCGTTTTCAGCAAATACATATTTCCAACATACTATGTGGATTTTAAAAAATATTTCGGAGATTTCTTTCTCCTTAATCGTTAACTTTAAATTATTCTCATCTATTTTAGATACATAATATTGCATACATAATTTTATTTGAAACTTTTGATAGCTGTAGAATCCTATGACGAAATGAGATATATTTGTGTTTTATTATGCTGCTGCTTTAAATAAAATACCCCATTTCTAATCAGCTGTGACAAGGGATTTTATCCAGTTCCACAAGGGCAGATTCTTGGCCAGAACTGCTATTTTCTGGAAGGACGCCTGGGATGATGTTTCCTGAAAACCGAACATTTTCAAGTCTAGGGTAAACGATTATATTTCCTACATATCCTCATAAATTACCCTTCTTCCTTAACTCTGTCATGCTCCCAAAACAACCCAGCTCTTTAAAACTATTTCTTAAGTGTTTATTATTTTTTGTATTTGGCGATCATTATACAATGCCATTTAAAATAAACTTTCAAATTAAACTATAACATTTTTCTGGACTTTTGTATATAAAACTTCCTCAGGCTTACAACAAAATAGGCAAGTGATATAAGATAAGCTCCAGTCACTTCGCTATATATGTTTATAATTGTAGCAAGCAATCTTCCATAAGTTTTGATCGCATTATCCATACATAAAATATTATAGAACTGTCAAGATTATCTACAAGACAGGACAGAAAACAAGCGAACTAAACAATAATCCGATGCAATAACAAAGAGCTGCAAGTTAATAATTCAAAATACTACACCTGAACCTGTGTCAGCTCTATGTGCAGAAGTAATCCTTTGGTCGACATATAAAAATGCCAATGATGAGTTTTATGTGCAGTCGAATTTGTTTTACATGTATGTATATTGTGTCGGGGAGAAATACTTTTAGACTTATCATTTCTATTTAAGACACGTGTCTCGAACGCACATTGTTAGGACAAAAATGTCTTTTCTCTCCATATATCGGCCACTTTTCTATCTCTTGTCACGCTAGATATTACAGACTTGAAGCACTGAAGAGAATTAATGTAATCTAGAGTCTAAATATAATAGCTGAAGTTTTTATATTATGTGAATACATGAAACGTGGGCAAAGTCTCAATTACTCATAAAAGACGTACAACAAGCAAGTGGTAGATAATATTCCAAGTAATGTCTTGAGAAACATGCATGAATATATAACAAATATCTGCATTCATTGCATATGTAGTCAAATTATTCCATAAAGCATATTCCACAAATTACGTTCAGTGTAATCATCGTGGTATATTTGAGTGGACGTGATTTTAATGTTATAATATTACATGTATTTAATATTATTTTCATATTCACAACAAGTCAAAAAAGACCTGTGTTGGAGTTCAGAACAGACACTAAGTTTGTCACCAAGGTGTAGCTTCTTCCAGTCAAAGGCTTGTAGTTTAAAAATAAACTTTTGGCCAAATCATTACACATGAGTAAAAAAACAAAACAATTTTTAGCTGTAGCCTGATTGTAACCTAATGCTGCAAGCGAGCGAAGATGAGATGAGGCGTAGGAGAAAGGGAAGATTAACAGGGTGTCTTCCATAGCCAGCGTTATCCGAGAACCGCTTTATCTCCCTATATGTCTTTTCGGGGTACTGCTCAGTTTTATAGCAAATACGGTTCTTTGTCCTATCGTATTCGTCTAAGAAATAATTTATCTTTATTCAGCAACTTCTATATGTCTTTGCTGCTAGTGAAGCCCACTTCACGATACTGAAAACCATCGGTCGAAAATGCATGATTCTAATTCATTTTTGAGAATGGTTCAGCTGTTTTCACTTTAATAGAAACTCAGCTGACTCATATTTCTCCATATTAAATAACAGTTTTTGTTTCATATATCTCTAATCTATTTAGGATTCCCGCTGATTCTAATAGTATCGCATTGGAAACTGTCTATTCATTATCTTTCAATTCTCTACCATTTATCTACACATTTTTCAATTTATGTGTATTTTAATATTATTCTTTAAAATATATTTATTAAGTACATTTTCTAGCAGGGGTTAATTTAAATATTTAGGCATGTAAATGTTTCGATTTTACCATTCATAGGTGAATCGCTTGTTATAAACCCGAAAAAGGTTTTACAACATTATTAGATTAATTAGCAACATATGCTAAAACCTACACGAATACTCGTTGTAAATGAAATATTATAATTTTTATATCAGGCATTTGCACAATAATTGTTTTGATTAGGATATGTTTCTTTCCATATGTAGACAATATAACAATTATTTTGAGCCTGATCATTATTGATTTAACGAATGTTAATCTGACTGTATTATATGCTGAAAAGATATATTTACGATGTGTTGATAGCAACTGCGTACAATTTTCAATAAAATATAATGCAAAATTTGAAGCGATATATTAAATCTCTTAGATTTTATACAAATGTTTTTCTTTTGTATTAATATTATATATATTATACATTAATATTATAAACATTATAAAAAAAATTATACTCATTAATTATTAGAATTGAGACACTGACGTGTATGGTGTAACTAATAAAATGTATTCTAATGAAGCGTTCATTTGAAATAGATTTTACAATCAGAAACTTAACTTAAACGTCATACATCCACATGTATCTATGAATACACTTTCACATAATTACTCCCATATGTTCAAAATTATACACAAGTTAATGTATATGCATATTAAAACGCCACAATTGCACAGTAAATGCGCACACATGTAGCACATACACACATGTACGAAACATTTAAGTGAATACAAACTACGAATTAGAGACACCAAATCCAAGCAAGTAAAAACAGTGAAAGATCCCTTCCAAAAGCTAAGAAAAGTTTTAAGAAACAGGAAAATCTGCTTAGAAACAAAGAAAATAATACTTAACTGTTACGGAGAAAATTGTAAAAAACAAAAACAAAACGGTACTTAAGCTTAGCAGAAAACATATATAGTGGAAACATCTAGGGAATATGAGGAAAGCTTGCTTAGAAAATTTGACACCCACATGACATATTGAAGTTAAGAAAGACAAGACGAATGCATCGACTAAAATTATCTAACGGGATTGTGTATATGGCGGAAGAGCAGAGATTACGAGAGATACAGAAATCAAATTTCACTTAGAGCAATAAAGAACAGGGTGTTTTGGAGAGGCATAACATAAAAGAAGAAATATTCATGGTGAATATATATCAATAACACATATAAAAAATTGTAGATATAGCGATTTATGAAACGTAGCTTAGATGTCGCATAAGGTCGAAAGTATGGACCACACAGTGAGGACCGAACACACTACCAATCCTGATTGAACATCCGAATACACATAACATGTCGACCCTGTACTTAATGTTTCAAACTAACTTCAGACACGTGTACACACACATATATATATATATATATATATATATATATATATATATATATATATATATATATATATATATTGATCTCTGTGTCTTTTCTATCAATACTTTCCTGATAATCGTTCAGTTGAACTATGGTAATTAGAATTTTAATTTCATGTTAATACTATAGTAGTGACTATATCTCATCAATTTACATTTGACAAGATGGAGCCTCAAATTCTACGCTAACAGTTTATTTCTCGGGCTTCTCACTTGTGGAAATCCATTTCGGCTCCATGATTTCCAGCCAACATTAATCTGCAATGGTTCAAATGAAATGTCAATCGCGATTTATTGTCCTCCTTTCTCTTCCCGTTCATTATTTAAGGTCTTGCTTGGAATGAAACCAGTAATTATATACAGGTGTATATATATATATATATATATATATATGTGTGTGTGTGTACAGGGGTTGGACACTTGTTAAATTCAAAGAAAATTTATTTAATATGGAGTTAGTCCTCCTTTAGCCTCACATACAGATTTAATACATCTAGGAATGGAATCATACAGCTTCTTAACTTCATCCAGAGGAATTTTCAGGCATTCTTCCTTTAACACCTGCTCCCCCTCTTTAAGGCACAACGTTGTCGGATAGCCGCTCCAAAATTTTCGCTCCAAAATGCACCACAAATGTTCAATAATATTGGTATCTGTAGATTGGGGCGGCCACTCCATGTGTTCTAGCTCACTTTCATGATCTTTATACCAATTCACTCAAGCGGTATTTATTGGAGCATTATCATTATCAAAGATGCAGTCACCATCAGGGAATAAAGTCTGGGCCATTGGATGAAAATGATCTCCCAAAATGTTCAGGTAATATTTGCTGTTGATCCCTACTATGCATGGCAACTGCTGGACCGAGATATTTCCATGATATGGCGGGCCAAACTATGACTGATCCACTTCCATGCTTCACTGTTGGAAGAAGGCAGACAAGGTTGTATGCTTCTTTGGGCTCCCTCCACACATAAACTCGCCCTGAAGTTGGAAAAAGAGAAAAAAAACTGGATTCGTCTGAGAATATGACTTGCTTCCCTATATCTGCAGACCAGGCATTGTGATCTCTGTACCATTTCAACCGCTTCCGAATGTTACGAGTGGAGAGAAGAGGTTTCCTCACGGGAGCTGTTCTATGATATGCAGCCTTATGGAGCTCACGACGAACATTTTTAGTAGAAACTAGACTGTTCAGATGATTATTCAAATCAGCAGTCACTTTGGCTGCAGTAGTCTGATGATTTTTTGCCACATTGCGTTTCAATGCACGTCTGTCCCTGTCAGTAAGTGTGCAAGTCCGGCCCGAATTGCTACGGTTGCTAGAGGTTTTGTCCTGTTTCTCGAATTGCGTCATAATTCTTGATATGGTAGCTCTTGAAAAACCAAACAGTTCAGCAACCTTAGTGATCGAGGCTCCTGCAATGCGAGCTTCAACAATTTTCCCTTTTTCGAACTCGGAGAGGTCACGCATTTCGCATAAATTTTACTAAATTCTAAAAATAAATAAGACAAAGACAATAAATTAGATAAATAAACGTATTTACAATAGATATAACCTGCAATTACAAGGTTTGACGTAAAGTTCTTAATATATTATAGGAGTGGAATTTACATCTGTTCCAATTATTTTGTTCAACTCCTGTGTGTGTGTGTATATATATATATATATATATATATATATATATATATATATATATATATATATATATATATATATATATATATGTGTGTGTGTTTTAATTTATTGCCATCCCAACACCAAACATCCCATGTTTCAAAGAAGAAAATTTAATTCAAATTCAATTATTAAAAATTAAAAAAAAACTTGATATTTTGAGATGCTGTCTTTAATGAAAATTCAAAATTTAATTTAGGGGTATAAAAATTTAAATTATTTAGAAATTTCGTGTATCTGATGTATCAAGTCGGTCATGTCAAATTGATATATATATACATACATACATACATACATATATATATATATATATACATACATACATACATACATACATACATACATATATATATATATATATATATATATATATATATATATATATATAAAATGAACTTTGAAGTCAAAACCCAACATTATGAATGATGACTGTATTGTTCCCAATTATTTTTTTTATTTACATACGCTCTATCTCTGATATTGTGCACTTTATCCTTTAAATATAGCAAACATAAGACTATATATATATATATATATATATATATATATATATATATATATATATATATATATATATATATATATGTGTGTGTGTGTGTGTGTTAGCAAAGAATGGACTAGAAAATTATCATCTCCAATAATTTCAGATTCAGGGTATAAATGGAACAGATTTTCTCATGTCTGACTATTAAGATGTGAAGCTTGTATTGTATAAAAATATTGGCAGTTACTAGGCGAGTGATACAGAAATCTGTGTGAGGCAGAATGACATGATTATAACTCCAAAGGAAAAATTTCAAGAGTATAAACTATAAGAAACTACATATAGCTACCAAAAGGTATTTATAATTTCAGTTGAGTGTGGTTGGAAATTAAATTTCTGTAGTCACGTATTTGTATTGATGTATATATTTTTGTTGGCAAACTCCAAATAAAAAAATGTACTGCTGATCGGATCTGGTGTTATAGTATGTTAGCCTAATAATACGTGTCCGTTTGATCTTGAATATTTTCTTTTTTTTTCCCCAGTCGTTATTTCCTTTGATAAAATCCGGAAATTACCACTGACTTTGGTAGACATGATAAGCTCAAGAGAGAGAGAGAGAGAGAAATTAAATAAATAAAGTCTTCTTAAAATGTTGCAACATATATGTCTGTCTTTAGAGGAATCTTTCCTGAATACGTGCTGTCTTGTGGTCTTCCAAATCACGAGAGTGTGAATTCGCGTGATGAATGACTGCATGGGTGAGTTTTGCGAATAGAATTAGCCCCACTAATTTTAGCGTTTAATGTGCTGGAAAAAAAATTATTATGCGATATCATTCAAATATGAAAATTGCATGAATCTTCATGGAACAAAATTTGACTTGTAAAGTTTCTCAACGCATCACGAACTTATTAATTCATTATGATGTTCGATTATTTTTTATTACTTTTGGCAGAGAAATGATTTTTCTCTTGTCACAACTTTCACCACGGACTTCGTTCTCATTATTCAAATGCTGTGCTCATCACGCACCGAAATCAACTAGGAGAGGAACTTATGTAAATAGACAATCCCAAATATAATGCCATTACTACTTCTGATAAAACAAAATTTGAATGCACATAAAATATAACTATTTCCATGGCAGGAATAAACATTATAAAAGCCTTTAAATATGGATTGGTGTCTGTTTTAATCCAACATTTTTAAACGAAATTTTATTCCATCCACATTCGTAGATATCTTAATCCCTCTTTCTATGCTTACAAGGTATTTCATTAATACTCTCTGATCAGTTTCATGTTTCCAAACGGTGAAATGATAAATGAAAATTGAAATGAACCTATACACTTTTGACGGGTAGTACGAAAATTATGTAATTTAACGGAGAGTGTAATGAGGTATAGTGTGAGAGACATGATAGGATTTAGAGAGGGTTCACTTTAATATTTCTATCTATCATACTTAGTATTAAGGTAGGGGGTAGACATTGACCTATTTAATCGGTTAACTTAACTGAAGTGATATATTGAGTCTACCTATACGGATTGCCAAATTCTTCTTAGCATATATATATATATATATATATATATATATATATATATATATATATATATATATATATAGTGCTCAATGTAATGAAATGAGGTATTAAAAATATATTAATATATATACATGTTATCCCTCACAGTAACAAGACTAGGATATTAAAGCAGAAAGCAATGTTCACGTACTGAGTACGCATTGACAATTATGTAATTTTAATGGAATTCCGGGCCATGCTAATGGTGAAGGATAATATACGCACACACACATACATACATACATACATAAATACGTGCGTGCGCGCGCACACATACACCCACATATATATATATATATATATATATATATATATATATATAAACTCTGCATGGAAACTCGTATTCGAAGATACCCGTCTTCAAGGGCGGTTTGCCAATCCCTATTGTAGACGCTTGCTCAGGCATATTTGTGGTTGTTCAACACCCACAGAGCCTCTCCGCGGCGTATACTTCAACTATGCCTTAGTTACAGTTTCTGGGAAAGAGCGTGTTATATAGCTTAATGAACAAATTGAACTAGTCAGTACGCTCAAACACTCGGCAACGATGATTTGTGACTTCGTGCCAGGACAGCTATCGACGGCCCGAAAGGGTATTGTCTAACGAATTTCACTAGAAAGTCTTGTGCCAAGCCGGGGTATAGTTTACAGGCAATTTCCAAATGTGCCGCACGCTGGGACCTGGGACATTTCTCCATTTGAAGGAAACTTCTTTCTGTCAGTTAAACATCAGGAAGTCTCTGTCAAATCAAGCATGGTCTAATGGCTTTCGGCCTCGTTCCCCTTTTTATATATATATATATATATATATATATATATATATATATATATATATATATATATATATATATATATTCGTTATACATTATTATATAGCCTAGTACAATATATATTACATTTTTTATAAATTTCCGCCATGTGCTATCAATTATGCTAGCAGAAAAAAATCCTTGTAGACATTATGTTGAAAATGAAGCCAGAGATTAGCTTCTCGTGTCCCTGTAGAAAAAGAAAAATGTATTAAAATAAAACACATATGTGAATAAGTTCCATAGATATATTAAATCAAGTGATTTAATATTATTTAAATATGCATGGCCACACTGTTATTTATAGTTTATATATGTTTAGCTAAATATTTCTTGAGTTAGTCTATAGTGAATTTTGCATGGGCCAACTTTTGTTGATAGATTTCATTAATTAAAATCAAATGGAATAGCCTCACCAACCATTAAAACCTCATCGACGCGCCATTTAATTTATAAATTACACATATTTTTAATAAACCACAGAAACTAAGGGTATTCATTTCCTAACAACATTTTAAATATGCTCGAATTTCAACGCAACAAATTTGACCACAATTTTTACCTCATGAATTTCAGTCTGTTTAATAGAAGATATAATTCATTAAAAAAATATGAATTAAAATTTTCTGCGTGTTCAATCCCAGATATGGCTGATATACAATGTCAGTGTTATCGCAAAATCAGCCCTTGAACAATTCGATGTGGGAATAAGTAGTGGACAAAACAGATCTACTTCGAGTAGTAATTATTTCAAATGCAGAAAAACGTAATGGCTTTAGTACAAAAAGATAAGAAAAAAATTTTCTATCTAAAATTCAAATTTTTTCCTATCTATATTGCAAAGCTCTTTCGTTTCACTCTTGTTTGGCTCTCATTCCGACATGAAGATGTCTGCCATAAGGGGTGAATCTTTTCGGTTATCATTGTAAATTCTGTCAATAACAAGGACCTAGCTGCATATACATACATAATACAGGCTTTGTCTCGTATATATGTGCGACATAAATTCAATATTATCAAATATGATAATCTCCTTCTGCCTATTCTTCTACATTCTATAGTTAAGAACAATATCAGAAATTAGTTGAGATATATATATATATATATATATATTTATAAACATATATATATATATATATATATATATATATATATATATATAATAGGCTCAAGCACTAATATTCGATGGTTATAATTTATTACATTGGAAACGTATTCACAATCCATCAGTCCTACAAATTCTATTTTAATTTGTAGGTCTGATAAATTGGATCGTGATTACGATTCCAATGTAATAAATTATAACCATGGAATATTAGTGTTTGAGTCTTTTATATTATATTATTATTCTGTCCTGGTCATTGTGTTCTACCTGGATTCTGTCCTCTTGGAACTTATACATACATACATACATACATATATATATACATACATATATATATATATATATTGACCACTAATATCATCTCTCTCTCTCTATATATATATATACACACATATATATATATATATATATATATATATACATATATATATATATATATATGTGTGTGTGCATGTATATATATATATATATATATTGAGAGAGAGAGAGAGCAAGGTAGAAATGTGTGTAAAATGTCTGTTCCTTGAATTATCTGTTTTATCATATTTTATCTACGCGAAAATTCTGCGTTTCTTCCTTCTTAATTTACCAAAGCCCCTAAATATCTTGTGTGCTGACTGACTTTAATCTTCTTATGTAACATAAAATAAAATGGCGAAAGAATTGAGGTCGTAAGCATAATTCCTATCATAAAATCATTACCAATTTGTTAAATTCAGCACAAACGTTTATCCTTTCATTTCTTTGATTTTTTTAAAATTTTAGCCTTTCTTCCAAATCTTAGAGATTATTTTATTGTCACCACGAAATTCCCTTTGCTCATAAATTTCTGGAAACAAATATAAATATGTTCTAAAATCAAAAGGTTAGAATATACTGACGGGATTTACGTTCGGTTATATAAAAATGAATCATGACGAATTTGAAGGAACTGTCGTAAAAGAGACTTGATGTAATAAAAAATGTGTGGAGATTTTAATGTCAATGACGTTCGGCGCGAAATCAATATAATACTAAAATATTTTTTTGTCTTCGGCTATTCACAGAAACAGTTATCATGATATGAAAGACTTGAATATAGTTTGTTTCTGTCAGGGCTTTCACTCTAAATTCGTTAGCATTTAATAGGTTTTAAATTTTGTTTTTACAGTCTCATTGGGGTATATGATTACTGGAATGAAATGTATTTCCAAGGACGAAAGCATGAAGAAATTTAGAGGAGTAAGGGAACGCAGGTATCGATATATTTCAAAGGAATATAGTCAGGGAATCAACATTCTTTACATCCGTACATGATATCCATTCTGTGTTCAATGATTTAATTTGAAAATGAAAATATTTAAAATGTATGATACAAAATAAATAAAATAAAATAGCTTAAAATAGGAAAGGGACACTATTATATAATATCGTTAAAAATAGAAAGAAAATTTAAAGGAATTTCTTGATAAAATTTCCTGTTTGAAGCAATTTTCAAAATTAAAATTTCGTTTCTCTCTCTTCAAATTTTCGTTAAAATCGGATGTAAGGCTTCTTAATATAATATGGAAGCCAAGAAACGATAAAATGATAAAATCTTGAATATGGTATTCAAGATTTTAAAGAAACCATATCTTTTCAGCAAAGTTGAACTAATCTTCATTTTCATAAGTGCAAGCTTGTTCTATGTGATCTGAACCTACAGGACTTTGGCGATAATGACTCTCCACAACTTGTACCTTGTAAATCTTAATAAGTTTTGTCTTTTGCTATCTTTCCTATTTTGTCAATCATTTACACAAGCTCGATAGATTGGTTAATCGCTACGTAATATTAGGCATCTAGAAAAATATGTATTTAACCACATTTAAGCGCAATTTATTTCTTGGGAAACATTGTTATACGTATTTTTGATTAATCTATTACCGTCTGCCGTTTATCAAATAATTACTACGAATTTCACGTACTGAGAGAATAGTTTGAGTACGAAATATCTTCCGTTTTTTATCACATTTTTTCTTTAAAAATAAAATACAATTATATTTTATTCAGTTATATATATATAATTCATTAATTGCAATGTCACTTACACACACGTAAGTAAAATTCAGCTTAAATTGATGGGACAAATTTTCAAAGAGCTCTGGTTTTCAATCACGACAATTTACCCTATAAATGCGTTTACCGGCGACTGAAGGCTAGGATAATGCTTGGTGCAAAGTCAGATGAATATAGCGAGTGATATAAGAACAGACTAACCGAGTTCCAAAAGTTTCTATTGTGTTATAATTTCGTATGTCGCCGTTGGTTGTTAAGAATGAGAATATTTGTTTTCCTGTTGATGAGAGCAGGGGTTTTCCGTCTAAACACCCATGAACATGTTAGAGCTGCTTTAACTATCAATAGGCATTATGTATTTGTTTGTATTTTAATCGTTCTAAATAAATAATACCTGATGATCCTGTGATACTTCCAAGACAAAATTACTTCATATAGCCCATATTTTGGGGGATTATGGAGACCTATAGTTATCAAACCATTGCATTTTTCGTTGTGCATTGTTGCAGACATCAGATTTTCATGAACTACTACGACGTGTTTAAATAATGGTTAGCTCGTACGATACATCCATTATTACAACTAATTCCACAAAAAGAAAGATTAGTTTAATTCAACCTACTAATTTTAAATCGTTTTAATGTGCTCTGATTTCTAATGAACAGTAAATTCTGAAAAATAAAAATTTCCAATATTGAATATGCAAAATGTTTTTTTAAGTAGGATATATAAAAAACGATATTCTTAAAAAGTAAAACCAATGATGGAAATATCATCGACCAGTAAATTTTTGCCTTTCACATGACGTATTTCGAAAGGATTGTAATCACTACGCAACGAGTAATCCGTAAGGCGGGTTTCAAAACGTCAAAGTAAGGATGAAAGACATTAACGTCAGCAAATAACACAATTGTCGCATTGTGTGGAGACGGATTAAAAGAAATTTAGAAGGCATAAAGCTAAGGCTATTAACGTACAAGGAACAAAGGCCTGATACAATGCACAGGAAAGCGAGAATGAGAGACTAAACTATTAAGAACATCATTGGGATTAAATAGAACTGGAACAAAGAGAATCGGTATTCATTCAGGTAATTTATTTTAAAAATCAATATCGGATCAGAGGGCCATTATAATATGTTTACCAAAATCCAATCCATTCCTTAGTTTAGGGAAATTCATTGCAGGGATTTCTATTAAAATTTCATTTTATCTGTTCAACAGGAAATTCTAATTTGCGCTAAATTTCACGAAGTCCTTCAAACATCGCGGTTGCTGAATCAGCAATAAAATACAACGTAAACTGTGCAAATAATATGTTGACGTATTTATCTATGCAAAAATAAATACGATAAAAATATATTGGTGAATGTCCTATATGAAATATTATTTAGAAAATGATTTCATAAAGTTGTATCAATTTTGCTACGATGGTTTCAGTTGTTATATGATTTGTTAAATGATGTTTCACTATATTTATTGTTTCATCCACTTTATACTATAATCACCACTTATTTCGATGGACAACCTTCAAGTGGAACAATGCGTTATGCATTTTGCAAAGGAAACAGTCAAATGAAGTCATTTTTCAATGCAAATGTAAGCAAGACAGAAATACATTTAATTACAATTACAGAATTTGTAACAAGTTCGATAATAATTTTTCTTGCAAGACATCAAAGGACAGAGAGGTGGCTCTGCAAACAAAGACTGGAGACGAAGCGTATGAAGCAATGGAACAATGGAAATAGGTTGTTGAGACCATGGTCAAAGTTAAACGCTGGCTCTGTTCTCTTTGATTGTTAATATTATTATTATTATTTTGATGCCGGGTTCCTTCGAATCTTCCAGAGTTTGGTAGAAAATTTCATGCCAACGTGATCTGCTTTCAGTCCTTTGTTTTGATCTTGAAAAAGTGGGATTAGTTTTGATTTCGCTTTTGTACAGTTTATTTGTGTCGGCCTGGTGTCTTCTGCCATATCAAAACTATCCATATAACTGGCGTCTGGCAATGCGATGCCATGTGGGTGTCGTGCCCATTCGGTGATGTAATGAATTATGAAATATAGACTAGTATGGTGGGAATTCGTTGCGAAAAAGTCGTTGCACTAGGGTAATCTCAGTCCGGTTTTCATTCCGGTTGTACGAGGAACGATTACAATCGGAGACTTCTAGGCGACACTAGATGACCATGATTTCAATGTGTCTCGTCAATTTTCTGCTATAGTACAAAACATTTTTTGACGCAGCTAATGGATGGTGGATCTGTAGGCGATATCATCTGCCATTCTCCGTCGTGAATCAGTCTTCACATACAATAGAGCCGACACACCCGACATTTACTCACCTATTGAAGCGGATTATTTGTTAGTTAGAATTTATGTCTAAACATCATCAGATTTATCATTGGGGATTAATAAAATCATTTCTCACCGTTGTTTCGTGTTACAGAATTCATACATAAGAAAATATGCTAATTAAAAATTGCACTGAATGTATTTCCAGTCGACAAAGAACTAATCAGAATGTTGGGGAAAAGAACTAAGTGTGAGTTGTCTGAATACTGAAGGTGTGGAAATCTGACAGTGATATATATTCATTGTCTAAATGTTGACATAAATAACGCGTTTAATGAGCAATTAATTTGTGTCAGGGTAAAAAGATAACAATTTCGAGCCTGTCTATAAAAGATGCGGAGAAAGATACCACGCAAAGTACCTGTGTGTTATGTTTATGTCCGTTCTGGGTTTCATCCTTTCCCCCTCGGCTCTCTTGACAAAGATGTCTCTATCTCCACACTCAAAAGAAGCATGTGTGAAACACACCTTATCCTTCAGGTGAGTGTCATTATTTGATTATACTGTGGCAGCGTTGGTATCCTTACTGCGAAATTGCCGATATGTAAAGTAAATACCAAGTTGAAAGCACCAAAGTAAAAACTAAGAAAATAGCCTAAGACGCGAGAGGAAAAGTAAAAATCAATTTAATGAGATGAAATTTTGTTCAGTAATTTAGACTTTCCCAATAACAAAACCAAATATTAATAAACCTGGAATTCAAACTAAAAACTTAAATGTATATTAAGGTTTCAAGCTATCAAATTGTAGTTAGTCTGGCGGGTGTTGGCTGTTCATTTTATGAAAGTTAATTTTCGAGTAAAAAAATATCGTGTATATCTATCTATCTATCTATCTATCTCTCTCTCTCTCTCTCTCTCTCTCTATATATATATATATATATATATATATATATATATATATATATATATATGTGTGTGTGTGTGTACAAACACATACACACAGACACATACACGAAAGTGAGATTTGATTCTCACAGGACAGTTAGGAACTAAAAGTGACAGTGGAAAATAATGCATAACGTATCTAATAAGCTTGAGTGAATTGATCGCAGAAAAATAGTTTAGAAATGATATCAAAAAGGTAAAATTTACTAACTGCTACAAATATATATATGTGTGTGTGTATGTGTACAATCACTCACACACATACACGAACGTGAGATTTGATTCTCACAGGACGCTTAGAAATTAAAAGAGAAAGTCGAAAATAATGCATAATGATTCTAGCAAGCTTGAGTAAATTTATCGTAGAAAAATAGTTTAGAAATGGTATCAAAAAGGCAACATTTACTAACTGCTGCAAAGGACAGAAAACTTTGGATAGCCATGATAAGCATCATACTAGAGGGACAATGAACATAGAACAAGTTTGTTTGTATATGATGTGATTGCGTGATCCGGTAGCTCTCCAATGTCACCGTTGACAATATGTATTAGAAATGTTTGTCTCTACAATCTCAGTCGGAGGGTAGATATCAAAGAATAGTTGCATAACTTCTCAGGCTTTTAGTCTATTCTGCACACTAAGAGGTGGATGGATGCATTTCACAAAACAGTATGAAGTAAACAAAAGCAATCTCAGCGGGAATTATAAGTCAGCCAATGCCGTTATTCATTCTGTGAAACTTTATGCCAACTCGCAACGCCAATATATATTTTTAACTCTCCGATTATAGAAGTTGAGATTGTCTGTGATAGTATAAATAGTTTATGCGTAACTCTAAGCAAATATTATTTTTGCATAAGTTCTGCAATCTGAAAGATTCTGGCATCAAATGAGTACACACAATCTCGTCTGTCACAATCTTTCGTGTGTTTGTATATATATATATATATGTATATATATATATATATATATATATATATATATATATATATATATATATATATAAATATGTAATGATATATTTATATATATGTAAAATATAGTTTTAAGTTAGCTGTAAGTGCTCAGTATCTTAGGGCGTATGCAAAGTAGACACTATGGTCAAAACTAAGCGGTGATCGCAACATCCACAAACACTCACCCCAACGCACGCACACACACACACACACACACACACACACACATATATATATATATATATATATACGTACATACATACATGTATGTGTATATATACATGTATTTGCATATATACGTATATAAATGTATATATATATATATATATATATATATATATATGTATGTACATATATATATATACAAATGTGTATCTATATATATATATATATATATATATATATATATAAAATTATAAATTTATATATATATATATATATATATATATATATATATATATATATATATATATATGACATTTTCACTCGAATCATGTCTATAATGTTATTAGGTGGCATGGGGTTCGTGAGAGGAGGCATTTTTGAAGAGGAATGGCAATACAGGTACGGGTTTAATGTGTTAAAAAAGGGCGTTTCATATATATTTTTCAAGATCATATTTTTAATGGACATAAGTCATAGGATAATAAAACTACCACCGAAATTCCCGATAAAAAACACACACTATGAGAGAACTTACAGTTGCATCTAGCTAGTTCAAGATTAAAACGGATACCTAGATGCCAATCTAGTACGACTCTTAAATACATTCAGCCAGGGCACCAAGAAAGAAAACTCATCGGGTAATCTGCGAGGAAAATATTTGTAGACAACAGATAAAGAAGCTATGTCACGTCCACTTGAAAATGAGTGATGGTGTGATGCCAGATCTATATCGATTATATTACATGCCCTTATTTTTATTTTTCATATCTCTCAAAATATGAAGTAGGAGCAACAGACCAAATTATCCAATTCTTGGACGAATGCTAAACATATAAATGTCCCATATATATATATATATATATATATATATATATATATATATATATATATATAGAGAGAGAGAGAGAGAGAGAGAGGTTTATGAAAGCGTGAGAGTGTACACGGAAATCAACGGCCTTTTTCCACGCCTCAATTGAACTTTTGACCATATCATCCTACAATATTTTACCCATTTTATAATGTCTATATCTAGAAATCCTCAATCTCCGATATTTCGTGCTATTCAAACATAAATGCCGAAGAATTTAAACAATATCTTTATATATATAATAGCGTACTTAAAAATTAGAATAATGCAGTATATTTACTTTCCGCAATTCTATTAATCATGTGAAATTTTCACACATTTTTGGTACATACCTCAATAAGTTACGCAGTTGAAACACATCTTTTAACCTTAAAATTATAACATTTCATAATTCATTAAGCACTAACCGCTATAAAAAATATAGAAATATCGAACCGATATGTATGCATTTTTGTTTATGAATTTATTTACGTCCTCAATAATCTGTTGGGGATCCTAATGCGTGTGTTAATCCTTCATAACGGTAAGACGATCAAACTGAGCACTACTGTAATGTTAAGGATGGTCAAGATGCTTTGATACAAGCGTTTGTCTCAACTGAATTTTTTAGTCACTGAGCCTCATTTTGACAATTCAACATGGATTGTCTTAGATCATGCGAGATGACTGGCCACTCAAACACCATGATCAGCCAAACAGTTACCATTAGTTTTGACATTGGTGACAGATGCTGACCACTGCCGGGTAAAATAAATCAGTACCTCTATAAATCTTAACATCCGACGGGAGCATATCTTTATTTAAAAATCTCCCAGTTGACTTCGGCGTTGAGTTTGAATTTGATAAAATGCATTGAACCATAAACAGTAGATGACATACTAACAGAAAGCATTACTTCTGTGAAAACATAAAATTGGATGGCAAAAAAAATAATTTGGGTGCATCTAGCCTCTTCCTACCATTTTCGGAATCTGCATTTGCAACTGAAATGCAGATAATTAGTGTCCATGTTAGATTTAAGAGGTCATTGGGTCGATTATCAAAGTCGCTTACATTTATTACTTCTTTCGGATAGTGTATTTCTTGTTTAATATCAGGCCCAAGAAAGATCTGTCGCTAGAAATGTGACATTGTAGCCCCGTTTCTAGAAGAGTATTGGGCTGTTACGTGATAACTGCCCTTCTATATGGCTGCGAATGATACACGATCACCAAAAAGATAATGAAGAGATTTAAGGAACAAAAATTTGGTTGTACATGAAGCTGCTGAGGATACCATGGCCAGAACACGGGAGAAAGGACGAGGTTTCAGACAAAGGCGAAATAAATTGGAAATATACATTTAACATCAGGAAGAGGGGGTTGACATTTTTGGGGCATATAATGAAGAAGGGTGCCTTGGAAATTTAATATTCACAGGACAAACTGAGGACAATTATGACAAAGGAAAACATCGCGTAACATATTTGATGAGCTTGAGTATATGGATGGTAGAACAAGTTTTGGGAGAAATAACAAGAATACAGAACATTATGATAGCAACAATGGACAAGAATATATGGAGGGGCATGTTTATGTATGTCCCGAATTGACACGGAGCATAAACGAAGATCAGTGTGTTTACTCTTCAGGCTCTGGCTCCCACCACAGCTCACTCTTTTTGACGCTTCATCATTGTATTGAGTGTCTTTTGCTTAATATAATTTTCAAGGATTCTGTAATGCCTTTTGTCCCTCACTGTTTTTCAAACGTTTTCTTTAGGCTCAATTTTCCTCAATACGTGTTACAACTGCTTCTTCAGAATGACCATCACATTCAGCAATGTCATTCAGTGGCTTTTTCCCATAACGATGGTTTCATTGAGTGTATTCTCGACAAATGTCATATCAATAGTATTGACAATGATTGCGCTTGTGTTATCTGAACAATACGTAGTGATATATGCAATTTATATTGCATAAGTAACGATTTATGACGTCTCAAAATTATATTATCTTGGATTTACCTATATACTTGTGTTTTTCTATAATCTTCAGAAATTACATATAAAAGTGAAATAAAAAGATACTTGAAACTATTTTTTTAGTTTTATTTAATCAGTCTAGAATTTACACAACTGTGAGTTTTAAAATAATGTTAAGCATACTACTGAACTTGTCAAACATATATTATTTTTCTGATAGACACATCGATAGATAAGATAAATATAGATTTTTTCTTTATGCATTACATAACATTTATAATATCATAGGTAGAGTACATGGCCAATTTGAATCTTTTTTTCTTGGGATACTTCTTTCATTCCTCTATTCAGTTCTTCATAACTTCTTCAAGAGGATGCAAAATAAAAATAGCAGACAGTCTCTTTCGTGGAAAATCTTTCGATATCGGATGTAAAGGTGAATTCCTTCTCTTCCCACCGACTGTTTTTTCCATCAAAATATTCACAGTTGGCGAGCTTCTTTCTTTGGTTACTTCATATACACAAAACCATTAAACGGTATAATATAGCACCTTTTAAGCAAGCTTCGAAATGCTATGCAGACAACATGGACAAACAAAACACATTCTTAACCCAAGCTCCTACTGAGTTGCAAGCTATTGTGTCCCCTTGAAATAGATATTCTTATATGAATGCATTCTGACGGAGATGAATGTATTTACAGTTATTATGTAATACACGGTGGTAAATAATATGTTATGTGAATAAATTTGCCAATGTAATTATTTATTCAGACTGGTCTAATCTTTATTTATCACATGTCTTAATGCTACATTATAACTGCTTGGATTCGAGTTTCTTTCCCTTAAAAAATATGGAAGTTAGATATATCGTGTAATCTCAAAATTTACATGAGACATTATGATTTACTGCTTAAAAATTCATTCAACGGGTTATGTAGCTGAATGAGAATTTAGAAATATAACTAAATAAAACTTCTAAAATACTTGGAATTGCAAAATACATATGCCGTGAAATGAAATGCAAATTATCAGAAAGAGCAGGTCTTTTCAAATACCAAGTCTTTGCAAAATAAGAGAATACCAGTTAAATACTTAAAATTTCGTTACTTTTTCGTCGGCTTCTTTCACAATTGCAGTAGCAACTACTTCCATTTTTATGTACCGGGTCCCTTCATGATATAAGTGAACTTCCTCTATTTCATAACTCTTAGCAGTTTTCCGCCTTTCCTAAATCCCCTAACCCTATTCCACCATCCATTCACATCAGTCGTCAGGTACGAATCTCTCTGCCTTTCATCTCCCCATTATACTTCCATGAAATTGCCGCTGACTCCTTTTGATTTTAAGTAAAAATCTCATTTAAACACCGATTTTCCTTAAAATATCCGGGTTTCTCATATGTTCCGTTATTCTCACTATTCATCTGTTGACCGACTTCTCTCACCTCAAATTTAATATTTTTTCTCTGAGGGAATTTTTCAACATTATCTGCCATATTGGGTGCTAGATATTATATATCAGATCAATATTATTTTCTTCGTTTCGAACGATACTTTTCCAGTAAGCTAATGTTTTGCTTAGTTCTTGAAAGTAATCATTTGTTCGCTTCATTAAACACAAAATCTAACGAAACAAGAAACAGATTCACTTTGATTCCAATGTAAAAATATTAGACAGTCCTTCTAACGAAAGTAGCAAATAGCTAATATTTAAATATCAGAAAAATTGAGGATAAGTACCAGAAATTTCTTAAGACGTGGTGCTATTCTCAAAAAATAATATGCATCATTGACTTAAGGTGGATAATAACAGAGTTTATTTCGAGATATTAGGATTTCAATATTAGAGTAAAAATGTTTTGATTACTTAACACATATACACTCGATGGTTGATTAAATTGGCTACTGGTTTTGACAATATATTAAATTTATTATTATAAATTATATATTTTGCAACTTAAAAATTATCTTAATCTTGTAAAATTGCTTGATTTCATATGCACTCCAAAAATACGAATTTTCCTCGAAATGGCAGCAAATGTATGCAATCAAATTAAACTCATGCCTAAAGAAAATGTTTTCTCCCTCCTGAATCAATATCACATATAGTGCAGTGTATCCAGGTAAAACTGAACTATTTGTACCATAATAGTTCTGTGTCGTGTTTGAATTGTTTACGGGCCACCCTCTAAAACAGCTTCCAATTTGCGGTCTATGTTTTATGTAAATGGCGGCATATAAAAAGATATGGAGAAATGAGTAAATGAAAAATAATACCGTTATGATCGAGTAATATAAAAATATTACTGTTTTCGCCAGTTTATTTTAATCGCTCAACCCAAGCAAGTTAGTAAAGCCACTAAGACACTAGAAGTTGCTGGGTGTTGAAGAATTAGAAACGGAAACAATATTAAGAATCGATGACAAAAGAAAAGTAATCAGGAGGGCAATAGATAGTGATTGACATTACAGTTAATTTTTTGAAAATTAAAGTTGGCTGAAAAGCATCGATCCGGAAGGAAATTCCGCAAGAGAGATTTATGAGAAAAGAAAACGTTACAGTAGAATTTAGGAGTACATCTAAAACTGTAAATTGATGTGATCTCGACGCCCGTCTAGTATAACCCTTACATTTAGAAAGACTATGTAAAGTAGTAAAGAGTTAATATGAAAGTATTTATCGAAATGTGAAAGTACGGCAAGATTGTGGTGGTGGATAAATGACCCAAGCCGAGACGACAGTTCAGAGCGAATAATATTGTTGATTCTTCTTTGGATTTTATTAATGATCTCTAGATAAATAGCCGGAGCAGCGGACCCTATGTGGAAGCAATATTCTAAGAATGGTTTAATGATAGACGTATAGATAGATTATTGTGAGGAATATTGTCTCGCAAGACACAGTGAACTCATTCTTTAGTAGCTGACGTAGGAATCGATTCAATGTAGTCTTTCCACTTCATGTCAACTGAGGAACTTAGCCCGATAAGGCGCAACGAGTTACTTCCCTGGAGGTTAGAATTTGTTATGCTGAATTCAGCGTACACTTTTTTAGATGATTAATGGAGAGCAATTTAGTTTGATTTATTAACAATACTATTAATATGTTTTAGATATTTTAGAAATTGCTAGGTTTCTTATAATATTTATCTGCACGAGATATCATAATGCTTCCAATGCTACGATACTTCGTACTTGTATACTTTTTACGAATCTACCACAATGTCGGTTACTAGCATTTCTGTTAAAAATTAACTAATTAATGCTTTTTTTCAGACAATCATACACACACATTGATGAACGGTATGACCTGTTTCGTAAAACATTTTTTTATATTGTGTGTGTGGTGTAGCGTTTATCTGACTGTGTCGCACAAAGTATCCTGTCGAAAACAAAATGGCGGAAATCAGCAGAAATCAGCATCAATTTCTTTGTAGCCATTTAATTCGATTAAATAAGAATTTCCAATGTTTCATAAAATTGGCCAGCACGGCTAACCAAGATAACGGTAACAAAACATCAGTGAATGTGTTAATCGGGTTTAATAGAATTTAGACGTTTGCCAATCACAAAAGTATGTAAATAAAATAGATAGTGCAGTTGTAATTCCTTTTCGGTGTCTAGAATAAGTGAAATTTTGTTAACGAAAGAAGTTTCTAAGATAAACTGTATGAACTTATTGGGCAAGACTCTCTTGGTAAAGAAAACAATAAATATTATCTTGCTTCCTGTCTCGACTTCGCTCGGCTTCTCGCCATGCGTCATCATCGCATCAAAAGAGAAGAAATGCTTTTGGTAAAACAATTATCACTTTTGAAAACTCACCTTCCGGCCTTTCAGTATTTTGGCGAGGTAGCCATTCTATATTCTCACATACACGCAGCGGCGATTACTGCTGTTTTCGGCATTTGTCCTCTCCATTCTTTTGTATCGCCCGAGTCTCTTTACACAGTTCTAAAGAGTTCTATTTGCCAAGTGTATTTCGTGAGTTTTCCTTCTGATGATAATGCGACAACAGAGGCCAAGAATGCCATTACGACTTGCTATATACAAGTTATTTCATAATATCAGACTCTCGAAATAGTTCCTCATTACTTCACGTAAATACATCAGGTTTACTCACGGGCATTCAAAACTAGAATTCTTCTTCAAGTATATTTTTGCGAGAATTTTCCGTGGACAATTTATAAGAAGTAATGAAAGAAAAGTAACATGGCAAAATGGGATGGAAATGAAAGAACAGAGAAGGTGACGTAAAGGAATAAAACATTTCTCTAGGGCATTCAGGTGATATTACAAATAATAATAAAAAAACATGGAAAGACGCATAAATAATAAGAAAGCGTTAAAAAGCGTTGAACGGGGGATTGTTGTTTGAACCAAACGTCCGCCGAGAAGGAAAAAACAAGAAGTGGTAATATATCTATTACAGTTATATCGCTGTACAATGTACTATGCAAAGAAGCAAGGGAAAGTGAATATTTATTTAATATATAGAAAGCGAAATGTGTTAGACATAAATATATGATGAAAAGATAAAATGTATGCAACAGGAAAACAAAGAAGCGAAAAGAGAAAAAAAAACAACCAATTAATCTTGTGAATGTTGGAGATATATATATATATATTGGAATGCAGTATGGATCAAGATAGAAATACTGAATGGTTTGTATGTAAAATGAAGAAAAAGAAAGGTTGCAATTTGGA
Source organism: Acanthosepion esculentum (assembly GCA_964036315.1). Taxonomy (NCBI): domain Eukaryota; kingdom Metazoa; phylum Mollusca; class Cephalopoda; order Sepiida; family Sepiidae; genus Acanthosepion; species Acanthosepion esculentum. Next base: position 38,010,442 of record OZ038482.1, on the reverse strand, counting down.
AAGAGAGAAAAGCAAAATACAAATGAGCAATGAAAAAAAGGATTAGGTAAATTATAAATAAAAATAAAAGAATGATATTATTCGTGAAAAAGATAAGAAAGAATGAAATAAGTTGTTAGGGTAAAGATAAAGAAGAATCATAAAAGAAATTATTAGGGAAAGGAGAATAGGGAAATAAATAACGATTAAGATAAAGAAAGAATGAATTATGTAAAATAATAGTGGGGATGAAATAAATAATTAGACAGAGGGAAAATTATTGATGAAATTATCATTGAGAAAGACAATGAAATAAACTAGTGAACATTGAACAAATAATATAGAATACTATGTAAAAGACAAAGGAAATACTGAGTAAATATAAAGAATTGAAGCAAGATTTTATTGGAGATAAATAAATGAATATATCAGGGAATATATAAAGAATAAAAAAGAAATTAAATATATATTTTATATGCATTATTATACAAAATAATTAATGGAATTCATGAAAGATTGATAGATATGAGAGAGAGGAAAATACACCCTGTGATAATATGAAAAAAGTAAGCAAAACACGAAAGAGAAAACTGTTGATAGACAAAATAAAAATATGAAAGTAAATCAAGAATAAGTTAAAAAGTGTGTAAAATACAGAAAGATCTATAGACGACCAGTGGTCGAAATAACTTGACCTCAATTCTTGTCGACTGGTGAGACGTCACGGCACTTCTAAAATTACATGAAAAACTTTTGAATGTTTTCGTAAAACGAAAGCATTTCGTTGAATTTCCTTCCCATTGAGAAGCATTCGTGAATTCACATGATTGCCTTACGGAGCGATGCAAAATGGGGCGGGGGTGAGAAAGGAAGATATATGTTCACCCCTACATAGTCAGAGTCAAGTGCATCAAGTGGAACTAATTTTCATGAAAATGGAAAAGGAATGCTTGTGCCAAATTCAATAACCATATATTATCATTTGTTTTTAGTGCATTCTTTTAAAGAAAAGCGCAAGTTTGTCTACAAGATATATACCTACGAATTCATGTATACAAAAAGAAAAAGGCACATTAATATTACGAACAGCCATGAATATCCAATGGAGTATATATATATATATATATATATATATATATATATATATATATATATATATAATGTGTGTTTGTTGTAGTAATATAAATAGTCGGTTAATATACACAGGAAGTACATTTTCTCAAATGCACCATTGTAGCATACTCCCTTTGAGTTCGTTATTTTTAAGCATTTATTTTCATTATATATATATATATAAGCAGATTTTGCATAGAGGTTCAGGATGTTGAACATAGAATTGGCTGCTATAGATAATTTCTCACAAGGCAAATTGCTACAAAACCATAACATTAACCTGTAAATTGTCGTCAAGTAGCCAAGTCAGATCGAGGCTTTTACATGGATGTCATGAATGGCGCCAAAACCTTTCAGAAGTATAACAACCGCCGGCTATATTCGACCTCTTGTTCAGGTGTAAGGTTAAAATGTTTTTTTCTTCATGAAATATTTATGAACCAAAATTTACCCATTCTGTACTTGATAAAATAAATACCAAAACCATTGTGATTGGTCAGTAAATCTAAATAATGTTAAGAACTGAGCAGAGTTATTTTTACAAATAATCGTGTGCAGGTTGGATAAAATATACTTGTAAGAACAAGTATGTTTTATCCAGCCTGCACACGACTATTTGAAGAGAGTATTTGCCTGTTTCCTGTCCATGTACAAAGTGTTTCCAGAGTCTTTCAGATTAGTTTAAACTTATTTCGGAATCACCCGACTAAGCAATGATTGATCTCGTTTAATTTATAATTATTTAATTGAGAAAATAATTGTTCATCAATTCATTGAAGCTTTTCATATCAACTTATATAGCGCGACACACGGAACATCATTAAATTCGAATTCTACTCAAGAAAAGTTGTTGTTTCAAATCCATGCAATATATGTGAATGTCAGTCGTTTTCAGCTTTAATCTTAAAGACCGTAGCTCAACATATTAAACCATTGTGGAATCAGGCCGATTCCAGGAACAAATTAAAAACGTTTCGAGCTGGATCCGGACTCGCAATTCTGATATTTTTGATTCCCACTTTTGCAAAACTGCAATGGTTTTTCGCGATTTTTGTACTTGATTTTTTGCGACGAATATGCTGTACGATATCAGTATTTATAACTTAGAAATAACTTTTGGAATAATCGAAATTAATTGCAAAATCCAGCGAAAGTCACCTATGAAATAAACATAAGTTTTATACGGAATGTAAGGACCTACGTACATCAAATTGTCTTTAAATTAAGTGGCGACAGGAGAAATGCCGTTCAGGTTTTAAAAAGTAAGCATAAATATTAATGCAATAATTAAGTGCAGCGATTAAATTTGAGTTCTGCAGTTTACTGTTGACTATCGCACCCACTCTTCTCTAGATAATGTCAGTAAGGAGCAATCAAGATCCCTCTGCTTAAATGTCGCCCTACAGGTCAGCTTTTAAGCTAGTGATAAATATTTATCAAATTGTGTACCTTTTTTCAACACAACTAAGATATTCATTAGAAATCTCACTGTTTGCATATATTTTATACTATAAATTTAAGATACACAATCAGTTAACTCTGTCAAGGTGGAGACATATTAGTTAATTCTGCTGTGTTAGGAAATTTAAAATCATTGAATTTATTATCTTTTTCAGTGGAGTCGAATAATAAATTAATGAAGTGCGCGAATAAATTCTTTCCTTACTTCCGACAAATCTAAACTTTAATGTAAGTATCCGCCATGCCACATATAATGTAGCAAACCACCCATATTCCCTCCGTATTCCATGTGTAAGTAAGTTACACTTGGACCGCGCCTTCGCGCGAACCGCTGTTCTGTGGATCCGATTTACAAGATATTGTTAACCTGATCTCTACAATATTAATATATTAAAGACTTGGATTAATCATTATCTTCCCATTATATCAGTAAAAACTGACTCTTAATGAAACGCTATACATCGAATGGTCTCCGGACTTTTACGTGGTGAACAGCAAAAAAAAAATGAAATATGTTTTAATGATGAGGCGAGAACAAATATCAGGACGGACGGTCACGCTCAAGAGGCGGGGTCATAACTGAACTTGATTTGTTTTGCGAATATAAATCAGACTATTTTTTGCACTTATCAAGAAAATGGAAGTGAATCTGCATTGATAGATATCTGCTTCAAAATTAGAATGAAGCTAAATATAATGGCAACTCATAAAATTGATTAACCATGAGTAACTACTAAGTAATTGTTTACGCATATAATTCCATTATGTTACCCAGTGGAGCATGCGGCCACATAATCACAGACCTAGTTTATGTAGTAACTAGGTTTAAACAAGACCAAACAAATTTGGTTTGGTTTCTTTTTTGGGGGAGTGAGGGTGAAGTTTCTAATCGCGCGCCAAATCGATTTACAAATATGGTTCAACATTCTTCAAGACCGATCGCTAGAAATTTCATTCTTTTCTAGTATTAAACTCCATCTGGCAAATGAAGAGATTTATCCATAATTTTCCATCATTATATGTGTGAAAACAAAGCCAACATCTTCGGTTCCGATTGTAACTCCTGCTAATAACATTTCACGCGCCAATAAAAACTACGTTACGCGCACATCCATTTCATATGATTATCCAAACTTTACATTGCCAAGTAACCGATGATAATGTTTGCTTCAAATGCAATTAAAGCATTCAGTTTTTTAAATAAACTGATTTGATATTGCGAACAATTCATAATGATTATAAACATTTAAGAGCTTTTGTCTTGTGCCATAACAATTTTACAAAAATATTGGCAAAAATAAATGCATAAAACCAGCTAATTTTTACATGTATTTTCTTATACAGGTTATGCAAACTAATATTACCATTAGCACCAATATTAAATTACATGTCCACCATTACGCTACGCACAGAAATGAATTCAAAAAGGAAAATTCTGACCTCAATAAAGGATGGATCAGAAGGTGTTCATGGTCAGGAGATAAGAAATAGAGGCAAGAAATTTGTTGGCAAAATATTTGTTTAATTTACAGTGTTTATTAGGTTTACCAGTATTCCACGAATTTTAACTTTTAAAGCAAACATTGTTTGTATCTGCTTCCAAGCAGGTAGAAACAATGTTTGCTTTAAAATTTAAAATACATTCAAAGTTTGCCGATCTCCCATTCTCGAAATAGTGCCTGATCTAATATATGCATAACAAAATAAAGGCTGCGAAACAGTTAATGGAGATTTTGAGCGATATTTAAAAAACAATACATAAGACATCAGAATTTATGATTACATCAGCTCAACTGTCAATTGATGAGATCTCGCCGCTAGTCTATTAATGCGCTTAAATTCAAAAAGACCATATATATATATATATATATATATATATATATATATATATATATATATATATTTTGATATATATCAAAAAGACCATATATATATATATATATATATATATATATATATATATATATATATTTCATTGAGGCATCAAAATTCTTACAGAATATATATTAGGTATAGAATTTAGACGATTTCATTTAGTTCCTTATGTGTGTGAGTTTAACATAAAATATAATTACATCCATTTGTAAATAACCTCTAAAGTAAATGGCATTTACGTCTATATATGCATACCGATATGTCTATACGTGTGTATAAATATGTAAATATAAGTTGTACACAAACATATCTACCTGTGTGTGTGTGTGTATGTATATATATATATATATATATATATATATATATATATGAAACTATTAAAACAATTATATTACTGTATTTAACTGTATTGTACTAAACGTACTTTTACTTAACACATGGAATAAATTAGATGCAATATATCCTAAGTGCATTCCAACTTAAGTTCATAAGAACTATTTTGTGACAGACTTTATCTGTACATTATAAAAGTACACTGACTTGAACCTCGAGTATGAAATACGCAAATATCTATCTCATTACTTTCTTTACACAAACACACACACACACACACACACACACACACAAACACACACACACATATGTGAAATCTCTCGGTAAACAAGTTAGGCGGTACCTAGCCTGACTATAAATATAAAGATTACTGATTGAATAAAAAAAATATAAAGCCTTTCCGTGTAGATAGTAAATTAATGCAAGATACTTTAGTGCATATTTCCCTCACTATTTATAATTTTTATTTAAACATAGTTCCCAAATACTTTAAACTTTCGTATGAAAAATGCATCCTGATGGCTGTGCTTGCGTACAGATCACATTAAAACACCTGTTCTTGAAAATCATCGAAGTTAAGCGACGTGGAGACTGGTCTGTAACTCTACGGGTGGCCAATTGGAAATATCTGGTACTGCAAGCTTGAATGTGCGTGGAGTGTAATATATAATGGCTCGGATTTAGAGATTGGTAGAGCTGTGTTCCAGTTCCAATCGTTTTTTTACGCGAATATCATTAGAAAAGTTATAAAGTCTCCTCTTCTACTCTAATTTATGGGTTATTTAGTAAGACTTTTATCTGCAAATCATTATCTCCCACCAATTTCTTACAATATAAAAATATTCTATAAATAAATATAAAAACATTTAAATAAATATAAAAATATACAATCTAAAAATATTTTCCGGCGTTAAATAAACAGTGAATGGTTGAAAGCCGTGTAACAGAAATTAATCACTCAAAAATTCTGATATAATTGCATTTCCCAGTCATCTTCGGTACGGAACAACAGAGTAGCTACCATTCCATTTATAAAAAGTCCCAAGTAATATTTTTTTCTTTAGAAATAGAAGCTAATATCTAATTTTACTATTTTTTTACCATGACGTAGCAAGCTGCAATCAACATTTCGTCTTTGGGAAATGGCTGGTTTGGTGGAAAATAATTTTGTATTCTACTAAACTCTGTAAATGTTTTTTTGAACTCTGCCAAGGTTGTGAAGTGAGGATTTAGCATCTCCAGCTAGATTATGGCAGCAATGCACTATCTTTTGTCTGATCCAATTCCTGCAACGATAGGGCGTGGCAAGGAGGTATAAGATGCCTTCTGGTTACGTATATGTAACTGACCGAACATATTTTCCAGCACATTTAGCGAGCAATCGAATTAATGTCACTTGTTTCATATTGAGGGCATATTTTAAATTTTGGTTTTTCATTGATGTGTAAATATTGAAAAATATATTTGTTATTATAATAATAATAATAATATAATAGTAACATAAACATAGAATTATGATGTTTTTCTTTTTATGTGTGTGAGAATATATTGAATTTTCAACCTGAATAGCATAAATGAATCGGCTTAAAATAAAAGAATAGTGCGCTTAATGTCAATATTACTCGTCAACCTTACACAAAACAACTGACTGGAAAAATATCGTAGTATATACTTTATTGTCTGACATTTCAGGCACAATGAATTATTTGTGAGACCATTTGAATTAAAGGTGTCGGTAGGCCTTTTTAGTTCGGTTGGCTCTTAAAGACGATACAAAATTAGTGTTTGTGTATATATTGTTTTAAGGAAATTACATATCTATATATAGTGAATTTTAGCTTAATCCTTCCAGTGCCTATTGGTAAACTTCATTCATTCATAAATAATAACACTCATATATATCTAGGCAAGCACGTCTATTCAGTCGCGCTAAGAAACATACAGATATAAATGAATGTGTTCATCCATGGATATCATTATATTTACACATTCATTTCATTTCTCCATATAACACACTTGTTTCGAACACATACAGAAACACTCACTCACTCTCTTTATATGAGATTAAAACATCAAGCAAAATTGTTGATCTTAACACATTTTCTTGAAGACTAACTCATCAAAATGCAGTGCGATCGCATCTTAACAAACAGAATATTAATAGATACGCGAGTGATGTCCATCAGTTCTCGCAATTCAATTAACATGAAAACAAAACGAAAAAAAAATACTACAAGCTGTTCATACGAATGGGTATAATATATTTCACTTCAGAAATGTGAAAGTTTTTATTTAAAAATGAAGTAAGCAAATATTATGTAAAAATTTATGAGATACTTATTTTCAAAATATACAATATAGGGCAAAGGATACGAACACATAGGTAAATAGTTTCTTATTTTCCCCAAAGACATATTCTTATTTTAAATACATCAACACTAACCATCGACAAAGGAAGTACGAGTAAGATGTGAAATCAGTTTGACTATATGATCTAACAGAATTGCCAGGCCTACCCTCAGAGCAACAGCCACAATCCTGGATAAAGCAAGAGAAAAAAATCTTTAAGTCTTTCATTTTGTACCACAAAAACGCGCATGCAGACACAAACATACGGCGATAATGTGAGCATTCTTCCTTCTCACCGGTCGGACAAACTCCGATTTCGTTTGTTTTTATTTTAACAAGGTGACCTTTAAGAATGTAAAATTAGTTTGCCTTATGGAAATAAACTAAAAGAAGAACTAACACAACAATTCCCGAGAACAAGTCAAGATTGCCAAATATTTAGCGTTGTGGAACCTCAGAATTTCGTGAAACCTTAATGGAAACTTCTAAGCCTAAAAATAGTCTGTGTTGGAAAGTTTATTTGGTAATATTTCGCCGTTTCGGGGGAAAGTGGTGTCGGGAAAGAGCTCATGCGATGTTTTTTGGTATTAATGGTAAATTCAGCACCAATATAATACGCAGCAAAGATATTCTGGGCGAAATTTCTTCCTCATGTAAAATTTGTGTTATTTTGAGTGTATTTTCTTTAAGATTTTGTCTTGTTTCTTTTATACTTTTCCTACCAGTAATGGTAGGTTTGCCAAAAACCGGGAGAATATGTTAACAGTCTTCTCTGATTAGAAAAGGAAAACATTTTTCCTTTGATGCACATATTTCTATACATACATACATATATATATATATATATATATATATATATATATATATATATATATATATATGATCAGTTAAGTTGTTATTTTTTATGATTTTTTTATTTCGTTTTTCTTTCATTTGATCTAATTGTAAATAAAAAAAAAAATAAGGTAGAAAGAGCACGTGACAATTCAAGAAAGTTTCTTCATTCTTTGAACAAACTTTTAACGTTACTGCTGGTTGAGGATTATAATTTTTTTCTCAAAATACGTTTTTCATTTTTAAGTGAACTATATTCGCAATTTCTATTATTTATGGCCGCTTATTTCAAAGTTATTTTCTCAATGTGAGTTTAATATATTTGGTGAATTTGCAACCACAGCTTATAAGGTCGGAAGAAGTATCGTCTCCTTTACGAATTATAGGTATAATTCGTTATTACTTATTGCTCTGAATAAAATGTTGTTGTGTACGTTTTATTGTTTAGCCATGGCTGTATGGAATCGACATCGTGCATGATGTCCATATAAATGTCTACATATGAGGAAGTTGATTGTTAATGCAGAATGGGCAATTTTTTTTTAACTTCAATAATATAAAATGAACGTTATCGATGAGAAGCGAATATATTTTTATTTGCCTGTTATTATATATGGGTGAAATAGTTTACATGATTCAGTTATCCACTCTGATCAGGAAAATGATTATCTAAACATTCACGAGAACAAGTCAGAATTGCCAAATATTTAGCGTTATGGTACGTCAGAATTTAGTGAAAACTTAATGGAAAACTTAACTATTTACGAGATTTTAATTATCGTACATATGTCCTTATGAATGTCATGTAACCCAGCAAGAAACGCGACTTATTAACAGAGATCCTGAGAAAGTTAGAGATGGACTAAAATAGGAATGTATAAATCGATATATTTATAGGTGATTTTTCTTTAATTTTCTGAGAAGAAAATTATATATGATATGATGCGTGGAAGTAGACAAGTGTTTTACGGAAATAGACCTACAAATCAGTATAGAAAAAATTCTAATTTTGAAGCGCCTTGCACTCAGTAGCATTCAGCTTCTTTTTTCATCGATTATTAGTGAACCGAGAGTCCCTATGGCACAGGATAGATCCCCTCATTCATTATAACACTTATAAAAGCGATAAATTGTATAAGCATTATTTTAGCTTACAATTAATATCTTTAAAAATAAAGACAGTTCGGATATTTTAGTACGACAAAACTGTTAATTTATGAACTGATATCTTTAACGTGTGAAATTTGAAATGTAACCAAATTGTTTCTATTTTAAATAAAATGGTGAGCCATTTCTTATTAATGAACTATTCAATATATATTTCCTCTCTTAAATTTGGATATACATTTGTTCACTGATGAAAGGTTTATAATATTGTTCAACTGAAAATATATTGATGTTAGAATGCGTTAGATTTATAAACCTTGCGTGATATCAACGAACACTCGTTACCAATTTTGTAAGGTCAACGAAAACTTGTCATTTTCGTAACACTCGTTGCAGTAGAAACTTTGTAATCGCAGATACAACAATTAAAGCCGTTCACCAATACTGGTGTCAGACACCTTCGAATAACACCTGCACTAGTAGTACATGCACGATAATACTTGCTCGACAAATAACTGGGAAAAAAATAGTGATCCGTATCGTGACGATATTCACTACCCGCCCCATGCGGTCGGATGTGGCACAAAGCCGAGTATATTGAGGGGTATCTGATCCAATATGCACGGCCAAAAATTCCTGTAAATCCCAAGTCGGGTCGCTGTCTCCCGCAACGGGACTCTGCCTTTCGACAAAGTCTCGTCTAGGGATCCTCTTTGCTCGGAGGCTGAGAGTTTGTCCACCACGTTTCCAAAGTAATCCGTATAGTGAGTTATTAACTAACCGCTCTACGCGGCCGGATGCGGCACAAGGCTAAGTTTATTTTGTAATATCCAAGCCCGTAGGCCGGGTCAAAAATTCCCCGTAGACCACGTAAAAATAGGGTTGGGTAACTGCCTAACACCACGGAGGAGACTATGCCCTTCGACATAGCCTTGTTTGGGGATCCTCACTGCTCGGAGGCAGCGATTTCGACCAGCACACTTCCGAATTAATCTGAGGAGTGATCACTTAGATGCCACAATAATCACCATCTATACATATTTTTTATCATCACGGGATCTAATTTTTCAAAAGAAAATGTCACTTGAAATTTTATTTGACTTCTGACTATATGGTCATTTTAAAATAGTATTGTTGCTTATCTATATGTCTGGACACATAAATCCATACAAACATAAGGAGACGTGTTTATTTTGTCCCAAAATACGAATGGTGAAATTAGGGAAAGTGAGAGAATATTGCACAAATTTTACAGGGAGAAAGAGCATATAGGAAAATAATAGGAAATGGAATAATAGGAATGACAGTCACGAGTTTTAATATTAAAAACCTTCATAATGAGAGAAAGATTCATAAATTATAATTATTTACCGTTTTTAGCTTTCAATTATTTATATGTATAAGCGATAAAATACTAACATATTCTACTGTAGTTCGGTGATATATGAAAAGCTCGCTTCTTTCCGTGGAAGTTAATTTAACTGTAGATTGCTATTCTGAGGTTTCTGGAAACGATTGCAACACTATTCTCATATTTGTCTAACTGAATAGGGCTACTTTATTGAGCAGCTAATAACATGCAGTAGATGATTCTAAAATTTTGTATTTTTTCTAGCAACTTAAGCTCGATCACTTCTTTTTTGTTTTTTATGTTTTCTTTATATATAAATACACACATGAATGTGTGTGTGTGTGTATATATATATATATATATATATATATATATATATATATATATATATATATATAAATTTAAAAAAATAAGTTACTCCATATATATAAATTTAAAAAAATAAGTTACTCCATATATATAAATTTAAAAAAATAAGTTACTCCAAAATTTGCTTCATGGCAGTGCTTAATGAATGGAAAAACATTTCAAATTAATATTACTACAATTATAAACTATGTCCTGGAGTGACACCTATAAGAAAAATCAGATAACATAAACGTACAATATATATCACGTCTTCGTAGATGAGGTTGAAAAGTGCCACGTACAGTTTAGAAATGTGTCATCTGTTATTATGCCATTCTTGAAACAGAATGACCTGCTCACATATTACACATACTTGTCTGCCTACTCTACAAAATTTTACAGAAAAAACTTGTTGAAAATATTGTAATAGATGTATGTATGTGTGTATGTATGTATGTATATATATATATATATATATATATATATATATATATATATATATATATATATATATAATATATCTTTGACTCTCCCGTCGATCTCGACGTATGAGGTTCGGACAACTCATACTTATAAAACTCATTTATGTTTTTGCCTCTGATGACTTTTTAGTCCATATATATATATATGATGTTATAGTGTAGAACAATATACTAAATATGTAGTAAAATATAAAGACTGAAGATTACAAACATTCGTTAAATATACAAGCATACATAGATTTCCAGTAAATATATGTAGAATCCGGCGCATTTATTGCGCCTATTTCAGATAATGACTTGCACGTATAAGTATTTGCTGCCGATAGCAGGCTCTTTCGCTTGTGTATAATGGAATGATTCTCTCTAGAGGGCTGATGCCTTGTGAAAGACATTTGCCAACTCTGTCCGAAGAATAAGAAATGATATAGACGATAACCAGGGGCAACAGGTTAAAATGACGTTTTCAACAACCGACTCTGAGTAGAAATGATTTACAGCTTTGAAAAATTTCTCAGACTTTATCGATGTAAAACCAATAATTTTCTATACACTATGGAGATATGTTGTGTATGAGTAGTAGTAGTAGCTGTAAAATAGGAATTATTTTGCAGCCATATATATATATATATATATATATATATATATATATATATATATAAATACACACACACAGACACTCATATATTTATATATACTTATATTCGAACTGCAATAAAATGAACGGATGTTTGCATGTATGAGATTGCTGTCAAAATTTGGTCAACTTGTGAAAACTTCTCGGCTAAAAGCATACGTACATAATTCTACACATAATGGCTTTTAAGTACTGTCCCGTCGCTGCATGTACTGAAAAGTCAAGTACAATTTAATATATTTTTTTTGTATCGTGAAAAGTATATTTTAACAGTCTACTGAATATCATTTTGCAATATTTGTAAAAGCTTTTGTTCGCTTAAATTTGTTTTGTCGTATACATATATGTGTGTGTGTGTGTGTGTGTGTAATTTCACTTCATCTAAAGAAAGGCAATGCATCCAGTAAGGTGCAATGGGTAGATGATGAGTGTAAGAGTATTTGAATGTGAATGAACACTATTAAATACAGAAATAGCGAGATTGTATTATTAGATCTTTAATATGCTTACAAAAATAGGTGATTTCATTCCTTTGATTTAATAATTGGGTTCAGTTCAAAAGTTCGATAATACATATTTTTCCGGCAAACATAAAAAAAACAATATTCATTCAAAGATTTGCAAGTTCTGGCTAGTTTTACGATTTTACATTTATGTGTTTTTTCTTTTCCGGCTTTTCTGTAGCCATATTAAAGATGTAACATTACAATTTTTCTAAACTTTTATATCCCTAACTCTAAATATTTAAAATTATAATTCACCTCCGTTCGATGTATGTTCTACCCTCTTATATACCTCTCCACTAATCTATCTTAGATTATGATTCTTAAAATCTTTTTGCGCACATATAATACTAATAATATTTTCAGATAAATTGATTTACACCCATACATATTTTACACGTTACACAGTTCGACAATGTGTCAAAATTTACTAATAAAACTTATATTAATATCCCATACATTTATATAACTATCTACTTATACATTAATTTCTTAATTAAAGCAAAAAAAAAGAATAACTTATATATTCAACATATTATCAATAAATCTCTACCTCGTAATTTATTAATTTACGAAACATTTTCATTGATCACAAATCTAGTAGTGAAAACTCCCACTAAATATATGCAATTTAGCTCTGACGTATGTTTTAAAATAACTAAAATAATTCGCCATTGCTAACATAACTATCCCTTTGAATTTATTCCAACTTCCTCTTTCATCATATTAATATCTCCTATTCTCACATTTCCTCTCCCCTCGTTCTTAGAAGGCTTGGAAATGTTGTGCTTAAAACCTTGACCGTTGTTGCCAAAAAGGAAATTTTTCTGATCTAGCCATTACTTTGACACATCAACCATCCATCACCAAACTGTTATCAACAACCACTATTGTTTCACTCCGTCACATTTTTGTCTTTATGCATTTCATAATTTTTTTCAAACAAATGGAAACAAAGAAAGTAACGTCTCACATGCGGCTCGCTTACAAGCAGAATTGTTCATTACCATTTTGGTTCTCGCCAGTCGAAATGAAATTAAATGCTCTGAAACGAAGTTGCAACTTTGCAGTGAGTAAATTGTTTTTGTCTATATGAAAAAATTATATATATATATATATATATATATATATATATATATATATATATATATATAAGGAGAAAGAAATAAGTCGCCTGCTATTTGATGGCAGTAAAGTAGTGATAGGAAGAAGGTAATTGAGAGAGAGGAATACACGGACAAAATGCTCATGTTGCATCAAAATGTTCCTCGGGATCACGCGGGAAAAATGATTTATCCATTTTAGATACGATGATAGGCTCAATGTAAGAAAATTTTTATCCTGGAACAGTTTGATGAAGAGTTAATTTAATAGATGAACAGAAATGCACATAGATTTAAGGAACCGGGACACAAATGTAAGTATATACATAAACACATATTTATCAGTAGATAGGAGATATATAATCGGTATTTCTTTATGAGTAATATTTTGTAATAAATACATGAAAATCCGACATGAATTTTATATTTGATTTATTTCTTTAAACGTTATTTTTTATGGATACTCATTCAAGTATATACTCTACTTTTTAATTAAACTGTATTTTTTAACAAATTACATCGAACATGTAGGCTGTTGGGTGTAGATGGATAAACGTTTACTATTTAAATAAAAAAACAGAGTATCTATTAGAATAAAAATATCTATAAATATAACGTTTAAATAAAATAAATTATATGTATATATATATATATATATATATATATATATATATATATATATATATATAGTTTGTTGCTTAATTTAGTCTCGAGTAAGTTAAGAATCAATGAATTGACTTCATTATATTAACATATAGAAATATATACACTGATAGATTCTTTTTTGCTAATGAACCCCCCACACACACACATATATATATATATATATATATATATATGTGTGTGTGTGTGTGTTTGAGAGAGAGAATGATGTGTGTAGATAGTTAAATATATAATGTTTTTGTCCTGAGGTTATTGTGGATTTATGGGATGGCAGAAACATGTGACTTAAACTGCGTTAGAAACCAGTAAGTTTTGTCAAAGGTCCGCTTTTCCTCCACACAATCCTTGATATCTATCTACACTTCACGCCTATAGTTTTCAACACTTTTCAGTTGTAACAAGGAAACCATTTCTGCTACACGAATGTATATGATTTGATAATGAAGCCCTGACATTTTCTTCATTGTTTTTTTTATATGATTTATTATTTTTTAGCATTTCTTTGTGTTTTATGTTTACTCAATCGGGACAGTAGCATTTGTCATTTGTCTAAAAGCAATTCAAGTATTACATACAAAATGCAGTTACTACACATGTAGGGACACAGCTCAAATTATGAGCTGCCTTGAATCTGTTAAAGCGTCAGCAAGCAAGAATATTTATTGGGAACACATTTCATCAGTTCAATATTATTGGAAAAATATATATTTTTTCGACTGCCTTAAAATTGTCTACAACATTTTTTCCTCGACCTCGTTATTTTGAGGAAAATATATTTTAATTATTGATACGTAACTGGTCGCTAATTATTAAAACAACAAATTACATGGTGTTCAGTTAAAGAGTTAACTGAGAATATGGTAAGTTTTCGTGGCGTTCAAGATTAATCATATGCAGTAATTCAATTATGTGTAGTCTAATACACTCTGAGAAAGAAATTGCAACACCAGTAATAAACAAGAAAGCACATACCCGAGGAAATTAGTAATGAACTCTTATACCTAAATGCAATATTAGATACGAAGAAAAGAATAATATACACTGCTATATTACGTCAAAACTCATTTAAATTCAGTCAATTGAAATATTAAAAAATGGCTTCAAACGACAGATATGGATATTCTATTTGACAATAACATGGAAATAGCATCTGAGAAAGAACGAAGATTCAAGGGAAATAGCAAGTAAGAAGAATCTGCTAGTATCAATCTGAAAGAGACACATGAAATTTGTGTAACCCTGAACGATTTTGTTTTAAAAATTTAACACTGACGCAAACAATAAAATAGGAAATGAAAGAGAAAAAAGCATGTAACATATTAATAATAGTTTAGAAAAACTTTCGAATTGATAGATGAAAATATACCATAATAAAAAGAGTTGGATCATTAAGAATTAGAGAACGCAATAAATGTCAGGACATGGTTTGGAAGCATGAACGGATTCGGCACGTGTAGGGATATACGTTGAATTTGTTGTTTTTGTCTTTGTGACTCTGTCGGATTTATGCTTATTAGTAATAAATCCTGCTGGGAGAAGTGATGTGCGACCGACTCTTCATCTATGCTTGTCTTTGTGTTCTTGCAAAATCCGTCGAAGGAAAGAGACACAAAAATGTCGTTCACTGCAGACAAAGGAGCTTATTAGTCCCCAGACATCCTTCAGTAGCCATCAAAAACGCTAGCCAGAGATGTATTTTCGTTAATTATCAAAGGCGGCGGCAATTTAAAATGTTTTTTTTTAAGGCTGGCAGGTTATTTTTGACCGTGCTCTCAAGTTTCTGAGTAGATTTAATCACTACTTTCGCTAGCCGCCACCCCACTCAATCCATAGCTGTCCCCTGACTGAGACAGCGTACGCCATAAACAGAAGAGGTGTGGTAGATGACGAGGTAATCTTTATGATCACGTGTACACGCCTAACCAATCATCGTTTTTTTTTGTTTCGATTCAATACTCTGGTCTTTTTTTTTGGTTATTTCTTTACGTTTTTCCACTCTTTGTGTACTGGTGAATGTTTTCTATTATTGTCTCATAGGTTTTGTTTTTCTTACTGCGTTTAGGAATTCTCTCTCTTTCTTTATGCGTATTTTTAATTATTTTCATTACATTGGTTTCTATTTTTCTGCTTCTCCAGCCAGAAATTAGTATGTCTGTCTTCATTTATTTTCAAACGGTTTTCATTTTATTCTTTATCCGCATTGCAACTTGACTTATACTCAGCAATTTTTTACTTATCTATTGTTCGTGCATTTATTTCCAATCTTTCGTTTTCTATTCATATCAATGATTGCATTCGTTGCTGTTCGCAGTTCTCAAAATGTTCACTAGTCTAATTTTCATCTTCAATATTTTACCCTTTGATATCAGCAGTGATTTTTCTCAGCGTTATAAAGTTTCTTATCCATTCTGTCATTTTTACAAAATAAATCTTCTCTTCACTATGTGCCTTTTACATTTAATTCCTTTCTTTTTTCCTAATATATTCTAGTTAATCACTACTTTTCATCGTTACAGTTCTTTCATAGATGACCGTTTGTTTCATTCCTGCTATTCTCAAACCTTGTTATTAAGATTTTTTTTATTGATCATGAAACATTAAGAAATAAACTATTTATTAGATAAGCTGGAGCGAAATAGCATTTAAAATTTTTAATTCGCTTAAAATCAACAGGAAAATAATAAAGAAAATAACTTTGGGTAATCAGAAGCTCTAACTTAAGGTGTAACAATTAGGAAGCTGGGAATCTGTATCATGTATCTCTCTGGGAGCCATACTATTGGCTTTGATCCCAAACTAATTTAATCTAAGTATTTTTAAGGAGATAAAGCCACTAAAAGACAAGTGTTAATGAGTCCGAAAGAATCTAAGAAAAAAATACATATTAAGGAGAGAATCCAATAAATGAACAGGAAATAAGTAGACAGATGATGATGATCGATATTTCATTTAAATGTCTGAAAATCGTTTTTGTATGGAAACAAAGAAGGCGGAAGTGTCTTTCAGAAGTGATAATAGCTATAGAATAAAGTATTATAAAATAAATGATGCTTATATATATATATATATATATATATATATATATATATATATATATATATATATGTAATTAACCGTTAAATTATATTACGGCTAATGTTTTGCGTTGTGTCTATTAACTGAATAGACGCAACATAATCTTATGCAATTTGGTAGTTTCTTAATGAACTACAGCGACAGAAATTCCCTTTAATTTTAGATAATGAGTTTTCTTTTTACTGGAATAAGATAATAATTTACTCCTGTTATTCGGTAAAACAGAAACATTTTTTTACTACTTAGCAAAACAAGAATTTGTGTGTTCATTCTGCTAATTTTCAATATTATTTGCGTTAAACACCTTCATTTGCTCATAGATTGTCGGATAGACATCTTGACTGCTCTCTCTCTCAAATCTATCTATCTATCTATCTATCTATATATATATATATATATATATATATATATATATATATATATATATATATATATATATATATATATATATAAAAATATATATATAC
This sequence comes from Acanthosepion esculentum, assembly GCA_964036315.1. Classification (NCBI taxonomy): domain Eukaryota; kingdom Metazoa; phylum Mollusca; class Cephalopoda; order Sepiida; family Sepiidae; genus Acanthosepion; species Acanthosepion esculentum. The sequence goes on along the minus strand of OZ038482.1, from coordinate 37,992,765 downwards.
ACACTTAAAATGTTAGAATATCGTAATAGGCGACCTTGGGTTCTTCTTCTTTCTTAACTCGACCCTTTTTGTATTAGACTCAACAATATGCATTTGATTGTCGAGCGTTTATTTATTTTTGAAAAATAATAATGTAGCGTTCTTGGTGTATTTCTTTATATAAAGCGTTCGATGATCAGTTGGTAGAATTAGCCTGATGTCGAAGTCAAGTTGGTCTTTTCTATCTGACTTTCTAATTTTTAAAGGTTTTAAAGTTCTACATATTTTTTTAACTTCGTTTTTTTTCACAAGTGTATTGAGCACTTTTATACTACTCTTTCCTGGTCTTATTCAACAATAACCATTTACCTTTTATATATATATATATATATAACGAACACGCAGAAAAAAACTTTTTTACAAAAACCAAATGCACGTCAAATATAAACACGAGTAATCTTCCCTTAGAAATATCATAAAGAAATACACTACCCCTTTTGATCCGAAAAAAACATTGTCAACTACAAAAACGTTGTCCTCAAAAATAGCAACACAGCTCCAAAATCAAAGCCACAAAGCACGAACATTATTTACGATTCCAAATGCTCCTTACTGAACGGTGTTCATGAGCAAACCAACCAGACTCCATCCGAAACGTACTAGTAGAAACTACAAGCACAATAACGTAATCCATATGTAAAAATGATAAAAATTAATGGAAGCCTTAATAATAAAAAATAAAAAAAATAAACAACACTCAATAATATTAACTAATTAATTTGCTGTGTTCGGAAAATAGAAGGAAAATCCCTATAACTTTAGATACATACCTGCAACTCATAAATCCTGTTAAAATGTAAAAATAAAATCATCTTTGATAATGGTTACAAGCATAGCCGAAAGAATATTGGGACAGATTCTAGACACACTCTGTCCAGAAAAGAAGACACTTGTTCGGTCCAGAACAAAAATTCAATAAAAAGCTTAATGGTATTTCCTTTTCTGTTGTCTTTAATGAAACTTGTATAAATGATATATATATATATATATATATATATATATATATATATATATATATATATATATATATATGTATATAATATGTGTGTGTGTGCTTTATCCCTGGAAAATTTCATGTCGCTGTACTGTTTTGCTACCAATCTTGGAAGAAAAAAATAGATTAAAGAGAAAGCAACAAGGAAGTATTATATATTAGAATAGAAACTCTATGTTTATCTTAAAATGAGAGTACCAAAGGCGGAACATAATCATTTGAGCAAGGAAGTGGAGCAGGTGCAGAAATTTAATTCCATGGATCGTAGTTAGTTTGATCGAAAAATTTGACAATAATCCGAATGTGCATTTAAGTTTTACCTTCTAGAATATAAACGAATACTTAAGGCATTGTAAAATATTCTAAGAAAATAAGTGACTTGTTATGCAACACATTATATCCTCTACAGCAATGAATACTACACAATCTCACCAGACATATATGTTGTTCGTTGCTTGTTGTGTTTTTACGAATTATCAACCTATTACAAGTTATTTAAAGCCAGCAAATATTTTTGGACTGTATGATTTTTTGTGGGGGTTATAACAAGGATTTTCGGATTCAAGTCCTACTAGTTAACTTATAGCTAATGGGAAAAGTGTATCTACGCTTATGTGAATATAACGAACCCGACAGGAATTGGAAATAGGTTATCTGATTGATCATTCTGCGCCGTTATCAGTTACACCTAACGCACATCCAGGTTTTACAGCACCTGGCGCATATTAGAGGTCCGGGACATTGAAATCAAACAAGTGCAACAATTGAAATATCAGAGGACGGAAAGAGTGGCACTGATATCTGAGTATCTACTGAGATGGTCAAATAATCATTCCAGTAGCTATGCTGAGTATTAAGAGACAGATAAATTTCGTTAGGAACAAAGAAAAGATATTGAGCTGTTACGTGGCATCTCGCCTCCTGTCTGGCAGCGAATGCTGGACACTCTCCTCAAACATGAAGAACGGACTTGAAGCAACACTGATGATGAGGATACCATGGACCGAACATGTGAGCAACGTCGAGGTTTTGGAGATAAAGAAGGCACAAATGAAACCGGTTTAACACTAGGAAGAGGCAGTTAAAATTTCTGGAGCACGTTATGAGGAGAGAGGGCTTGGATAATCTGATACTCACGGGATCAGATTGAGGGAAATGAGGAATCGGAAAGCCACTTATAATATAGTTGATGAGCTTGAGTTTGATAGAACAGGATTTCGGAGTAATAAAAGACAAACATTATTAAGACCTACAAAGGAAATGAAGATGTGGAGGGCCATCAGGCCTACATAATGATGTGACATAGCATATAAAATTGTTTCTAAGCAGTCATACATCTAGGTACTAACTAGGATAAATGTTGTTCAACTTTGCTGATCGGGTGACAACTGGTGTTTCATAATGTATTGTCGGAAGCCACAGATTAAAAAGAGACTTAAACTGAAATATGAGTGAATCAATCTTTTATTTACAATAAGAACAACAACAAAAGGTATGCTTACAATCAGAAACAAACAGTTAAAATGTTAATAGCAAATAATAAGAAAAGTTTAGGTTAATTTAACACTCACAAAAAAAAACTGAAACAAGAAAACCAGGAGGTAGCAAAGAGTAGCATGCTTAATTAGCTTTTTGTGAAAGGATGAAGAATCTTTATTCGATATGTGTTTCAAGGAAAGGTTAAGAAGAATACATAATATGTAAGCAATTAGAAAGTTTTAGATAAATTGAAAACCTGAAAATACTCTTTGAAATTTCTATGGCATAGACTGAGGAATCAGGCTTGCAGGATTTGACAGGCTTTGAACAAATGGAAGGCAATCGTGACAGAGGAATGCAGCGGTTACACTACCCGACGAGCTGGTGTAAAAGAATGGCAGATCAGTGATTAGCAGAGACAGTGAAAAGATAATATTTACCAACAACTACAAATTACAGAAAAATGTGAATAGCCATAAAGGACGATGACCTAAATGGAAATGGCACATAGCAAAAGAAGAATAAATTATTACAAAATATGAAGAAAACCAGCATTGCGCAAATCTCGATAGAATACAGTGCATGAAAGAAAACAAATCTCTGTATGCATCGGTCGATTCGTTTTCTGAATATTTCCCCTATTTATTTGTCTCTCTTTTCATTTCTTTGCTTCTTTGAATTATTTGATGATCTGCGGTTTCTTTGCAAACAACTTTTCTCTTAATCTCCCTGTACTACATGTTCGAAATTATTTTATATATATATATATATATATATATATATATATATATATATATATATATATATATATATATATATATATAATATAAATAAAAAGAAAGAACAGTAAGATATTAAATCCGGTGTTCTTATAGATATTTTTATTTTTACACAATAGTGCTCATTGTAAATTTACAGAGCATTAATATTATAAATTAATTGATTTAGAATGTTTTTTTCGCTACACGGTGATACCATGTTTCAGAAATGGAAGCTAAATCCCCGGAATTTAATTTTCTTATTAAACCAAAGACATTATTCGCTTGACGAGGAAATGGAACTAATGTATATTGGCTTAATAACAAAATTAAATTCAGGGGATTTAGCTTCCATTCCTAAACATGCTATCAATGTGTAGCGTAAAAACCATATTTTAAATCAATTAATTTATAATATATATATATATATGTATATATATATATATATATATATATATATATATATATATATATATATATATATATATATACTTGAATTTGTCGACTACTGCAAAACAATTTTCACTGTATTTTTCATCGTTTATTTATATTGCATTAATACATATGATTTCTAGATATAATCTTCACTTACTATTTCTTAAATGGTTTTTATTATGAAAATATGCGGTCATTTTATTCCTCAGGTCTATGTTTAAATTACAGGAAGTCAGGAAATAGAATTAACGTAGTAGATATTTAAACTTGCGTTTTATAAATGTTTTATTTATTTTACTCTTCATTTTCGACCCAGCTTCATGTTTGAAATCTAATTTGGCAGATTCTTTTAACTCGGTCGTTGACTTCCTCCGCAATGAATGTGATTGCATTTATAAAACCTTATGATGAATAAGGACTTCTTTCATATTTAAACTACCATAAGGTATTTGCAACAATTAACTATGGAAAAGAGCTTAGAAACTTGACAAAAAACTAATACAAAAAATTATATAAACATATAAAATGTCATAGAGACCTTTTCAAAGTAAATAATTTCCACCTGACAGCATTAAATTATATATATATATATATATATATATATATATATATATATATATATATATATATATATATATATATATGTGTGTGTGTGTGTGTGGAATAACAGCAAAATTGTCCAAATCGTGTAAAAGGAATTATTTTTAGTTTCTCAGATTAATATATGAACCATTGGATTTCAGAAATGATTAAAAATATCTTACTTCAATTCACCGACGTTTTTATAACTGAACTGTACTCTACTTTGAGCAATAAGAATGTATTTACTCTTCAAGCTTTCGTCATTAATTAATCATAGCTATAGATAGGAGGCTCATGAAGGATTGAAATTAAGTTCATATATATATATATATATATATATATATATATATATATATATATATATATTATTCCAAGATCTTTTCCCACTTTCTGAAGATGATCTTTTCCCTCGCTAACCTCCCAACTTTCTGACCCAGTAAAAAGTTACCTCACAATTTTCACGATACATTTAAGTCGTTTTTCCATGCTATTTGGACTGTCATTGCATATTCTGTGTATTTGGGTAGCAAATGTTATTTAAGGACAATGTTTTTAATGACAATATCTTTTCTGTTGATGAGTCTTATTAATCAACTTTTCAAAATTATGAAGAACCCTCTCATCTAAGTAGGAAATGCATTCAGAAATTGTGTAAAATTCATTTTGGAAGAAATATGGTCAAAGATTTCCAGGTTCTTATATCATCGTCAGTATAGATAGAGACAAATTATGAGTTTCGTAGAACTAGTGAGTGTAGTGACGTAGGCAAGCTTTGTGTGTATTTCTGAAACATTCATTCATATATATATATATATATATATATATATATAATATATATATATATGTATATATATATATATATATCACATTTGATGATTTAGGGACTTAAATCAGTGTTGTTATTTATAGATGGTTGTTTTGTTTGTAGAAACAATGCTTCGAAGATCATAAGTGTATTGATTTTCCTAGAATTTTGGTATTGTTTGTGACTAGCTGTCTAATATTACACACACACACAAATATATATATATATATATATATATATATATATATATGTGTGTGTGTGCTTCAGTAATGGATATAACTAAGATTCCGTGTGTATTAATAAATTCTGAAAGTTTAATTTAATTCTCATATCTTTCTGTTTGTGTATATACGGATGAATCTTTGCACACAATATTCGTTTGTTTCCCAAATTACTTTCTAGAATTAAAAAAAAATCCTTTGTTTTTTCTTAGAGATTATTTTCGTTATCATTCTTACCAAAATATCTTCTTCGCTTTGTGCTTTAAGTTTCTTTTCATTTTCTTCAAATTCCACTAGAATTTTCGCTAATAATTAGGTTCAGCATCTCTTCTTTCCCCCCTTAATCATCAATATCATTGTGTTCGACAAGGGATGGGTGTACCACTCTCAATATAACGACGCCAATAATGATGGCTGGTCAATTCCGGGGGATGGGCCGAATCTGAAAAGAGCAAATGAATAATTATCATTCCAAAAATGTTTGAAGACGCAACTCTCATTTCATTTCGATTCGCTATGTTTTATTTATTTTACACACACAGACATACACACACACACACATATATATATATATATATATATATACACACACACACACATATACATATACATATATTTAAGAAAGAGAGAGAAGACTTTTACCAGAATTCCATTATGGTACAGAAAATCCGAATACTAAAAGCAGCTATCCCGATAACATTTTTTGTTCCCTCAGGACGTAGGCGATTATGGCACTCCTCAATTTGGAGCTCTTAATAAATTTTGTCTTTTCGTTATTCCTCCTCAACTATTTTCTACATTCCATTTACTCAGGCTCATCATGACTTTTATGCGCTGTTTGCCTCTGTTCACCGTGCCCTCAGTCTGACCTGCGACAATCATATTTTACAAGCACCCCTTCCTCATTATGTGCCCCAGAAATATTAACTTTCTTTTCCTGAGGCTATATATCACTTTAATTTTTGTTTGCGTTTTCTCTAAAATCTTTTCTTAGCTCACGTGTTCGATCCACGTTATCTTCAACATTCTTCTGTAAAAAAACAGTTTCACCTGGTATTCATCTTTGAGGATTTTGTCCCGCATCTTTCGCCATAAACTTTATAAAAATCTGTATACCAAGGCGGAAAGTACATCAGAACAATTACAATGATTATTAGAAAAGTCACAGAGAATTACGTAATAACAAGAATATTAAAAATTATTAAAAGCTGCAACGGACCGGGAGTTATTGAGAGGCATGATGGCCTACTTCCTGTAGATACGCGGCAATTAAATAGAAATGACGAGATTAACGGACATGTCTAATCACTTTACCCTTAAATTGGCTATATATCACCATAATTTCAATTTTAACAGTTTTTTCTCTCGCACTTTTCCGTTGTTATATTCTCTGATGTATTCTTGCTTTCCAGTCAACTTTGATCTTCGAAAATTTTAATAGATCTTCAGTCTTCATCTTCTCTAATTTCACTTCGATTCCTGTTCTTTTATTGTTCTCTCCTCTTAATAATGTTTCCTTTTCCTCATACTCTCTCAAACCCAATAAATCCTTACGTCATACTGGTTTTATTGATTTGCTTTAGTGAAATGTTTAAAAATAAGTGAAAAGGTGAAAATTAGCATGTCGATCATTTATTTGCTATCAAAGTCATTAATATTAGAAATTTCGAAAAGTAATTGTCTTTGTGTAATAAAACGATAAATTTATTGTAAATACCGTAAATGATAAACGACATAAAATTATTTGTTATTTCATAGGAAATTTACGAATATCCACAATTAAGCTTCTCTTCACACTAATTAATGAATATCTTACTGGACTGATTTTTGCAGGTGTAATCACATGCTATGAATATTTATAATAGCCCCAAGATTTTTACGAATCAACGATGTGTTGCATGGGAAGCATCTTATATTTGAATATTATTTGCATAAATTTGAGAGAAGATTTAATAATATTTTATCATTCTTGGTGTTCAGAACCAAAGCCAAACTTGTCAGATCTTGTTTCAGCAAACACTAATATTGAATATGATGAAAACCTTTTTCGATTTCTTTTACTTCTTCTTCGCATCATCACCATCATCATTATTTGATTTCTGTTGTATAAACATTTCCTTACGTGTCCTAAACAGAGACCTAACTTCAGAAAAGCCTTCCTGATATTTTCCGACATTTTCGTAAAAAACTATCACACACAATTTACTTATATATAGCTCTTCGTAATGTGTGAGCTGTTTTTGTGAGTATAATTTTTTTGTATTTATTTAAGGTATGGGCTACAATGCATCTATTCGACTGGGATAATTGATGTCCTCGTGTACTATATATATATATATATATATATATATATATATATATATATATATATATATATATATATATATATATATATATAAAAGATTTTAACTTCAAGATACTTGTATTTGGATAGTTTTTTTTAAAGATCTTCAAAGATACATTGCAATCAGCAAGGACATTCTGATTTCATGGTCCTTGACCACGGTGCCTGTGTGATGAGATTTTACTGTTCTCATTCTGTATATTGTAAAGTTCCCAAAAATTGTTACAGGTCATATCTCTGTAAACGGGTTTAGAGGGAGTTCGTAGCAGTTTCCTACAGACTCCTTCCCGTAAAAGTTCGATATTTTTCAGTGCGGATACTGACACGCTCTATCATGCCGAATGTGATATTTTTAGTGCGTGCTAACACTATGGAGCCTGATACAAGTGGGTCAATTGTTTCTGGTTATTTATCACAGAATCTGCATTTCGGAAGAACGCAATTTTTAAGTATTTGTGCTTAGAAATTTCTAGTTAGCAAGTATTGCTCCTATGCAGCAAGAGTAAAACCTTCGGTTTCAGATTTCTACATGCATTGCTGCTGCTATTATTATTATTATTATTATTATTATTATTGAGTAAGAGACAAGACAACAAAGTGGCGCTTGAATTCGAATATAAAAAGACTCGTATATTCCTATAACTTGTTGGTAAGATGAATATTGTCAGGTCATGACGTAAAAATAAACTGTTTATATGATCCCTTAGGTATAAAATCACAGGCTTTATCAAATGCATATCGAAATACCCTCACTGTTCAGAGCGAGCAAGCTTTCAGTAATGGCTATAATTCAAAATGGTAAGATCTGCAAAATTTTCAATTATTGTCAAAATCTTCAATATTCCAGTGATCACTAGTGCTCTGATTACTTTCATCACAAGTCGTTCCCAAACTTTAAAAATGTCATTCATGAAATCATTGTAGTTATAAATATTCTATTTCTTTGTGTTAAAGTCTCACCTCAAATGGATATTAGACATTTTCTATTTGTAAAATTAAGGTCAGAAATGGAATCATGAAATTTTCCACTGATCAATTTAAAAAAAAAAATCAAACATATTTTGCATAGCTAAATCCATTCGAAAGGTGTGGGCTTCACTCGTGATTATTATTATTATTTTTTTTATTGTTGTTATTATTATTATTATTATTATTATTATTATTATTATTTCTTTAAAAGTGATATTCCATATGCATCGGGTACATTACATCCTCACGGATTTTCATTTAAAAAAAAACATTCTTGCGTATCGAAAAAGATTATACCCTTTGTGATTATTAAAATTATAATGTTCAAGGAGATCTAACATGAAATAAAATAAACATGCAATATATTAGCAACCTGATGCCCACTATATATTAATGGGAAATCCTTTTATTGGCCTCGGTTAATGCCTGCTCTTGATATGATAAGATAATAACTCTTGTGTAACCGTATTGTAGTTGTATTCATTTTCTATTTCAGAGTATAGAACGTATTATTTTGTGAATGTATAATATTTTTGTGGCAGATGTTGTATTGTCCTTTGTTGTCAGTGATGTTGTATTTCGTATCTTAATGAAGAGTGTAACATTTGTCTGGTTTATAATGAATTTGTACCGTATTTATATGCTTCAGTTGTTATGTGCTTCGTGTAGATATTCTTGCTTGTAGTCGTAAAGAAACGCCAAAAATTACATTCCCGTAAATTGTTTCTAATTACTGATTGTGATTTTTAAATGCATTCCTTTGAAATATTAACATATTTTTTTTTTCAAGTAGAACTGACGTAATTATAAAAAGATTAATGAAAATTATACTTTCAGATCTTATTAAGAGATCCTAAAGAAATTTAAATATTATTTGACATTGACAAAATTGTTCTGTTATAAAACAGCTTAAACTTTGCTGTCTTAATTTATAAAATAAAAATACATTCATTCGATAACTAATCGATATTTAAGCTTCCAAGGAATTATTAAAATATTATAATTTTATTTAACACAATAATTGTAAAGATTTCGAACAATATATTTGATCTCTTTGAAAATAAAACATAATTTACAAATTTCTTATTGATTAATATGGTGTAAACATATTTGAGTTCTTTGGCATATGTTATTGACAAATGGTTATCTTGGTTTATTTTATATTTTACTTTTTTTCAGTTATAGTCTTGTACATTATTAATAAGCATTGTATTCTTCTTTCTCAAAGACGTTTACTTTATTTTGATGTAAATTCTTCTCCACTGACTGTAATATTGCGTCGAAACAAACAGGCACAGTTTTATTTGATAGGTATTAGGTTTAAAGATGTACGGCATGAGGTCAGTTGTAGCAATGAAGATTATTAACCTCTATTTAAACAAGCAATCTTTATCTAGTTTTTACAGATTTTTTAAAACTTCTTTAAAACTATTTACGTCGTGTTGCCGTTATGAAGACATTGTTTGACATGTGCTGTGATTATTTTATGGGGACAAATTGCTCTATACTTCAAGAGTGAGTACTTTGTCATTTTGAGAGGTATTTCCTGAAGGACGTGATCATGGGGAAAATAATCTATACCAGTCAGTCAAGCAGCAATTTTTAGTCTTATCGAGGTACCTTGGTGATATATTTAGGTAAATTATGCAAAACAGTTAACAAAGTATAAGAATTTTAGTACACACACACACACACACACACATATACATACATACATACTTACATACATATATATATATATATATATATATATATATATATATATATATATATATATATATATATATATATTATCTGATATTCGCAAAAGCGTGAAGTCCAGGGTTCCAAACTAATATCCATACAACTGAATACACACACAGACACACGTAAATATATATATATATATATATATATATATATATATATATATATATATATATATATATATATATATATATATATATATGAGCGGTACTTAGTAGAAAGTGCTCATTATCTGTGATAGAGCAAACATATTCACTTGTATGGATATTAGTTTGTAAACCTGGCTCTCACGACTTTGCGATCATCAAACTCTAAGTTTGATTCTCGCAATCTGTGTTTGTCTGAGATTCGCAAAAGCCTGAGACCCAGGTTTAGAAACTAATATCCAACCAACTGCATACTGCATACGCCTACACACACACACACACACACACACATATATATATATATATATATATATGTGTGTGTGTGTCTGTGTGAATGTGTAATAAACTAAGACCTTGGGAAAAATAGTTTATGAAATTCTGTAAACCAATCTTGTTTTATAAGTGACTAGATAAGGCGGAATTTTTAGTCAGTAAAATGTTATAAGACACACTATGCTATATGAATTTAAGGTAATTTTTTTATTAACTGGAAAATCTTTCCTTAGTAAATGTAATAAATTTACTTGCACTAATAAACGCGGAGAAAAATGTGTGAACACGGTCAAGTTTGAGATAGTTTAAATACCTTTAATGCCAAGTCAGTTCAGGATGTAGACCTTCCTGGATCTTTATAATCCTTTATTTAATTATATGTTAATTGCTATGACTACTTCGAAATTAGCTGATATTCCTTTATTCTTCGTCTAGTTCTTAATTGAGTTTTCGCCTTTTCGTAGACACTGAAAACTAAGGTACTATATATCTCTTAGATTTGTGGGTGGAGGGAAAATGAGTTATATTTCTCTCTCTCTCTCACACACACACACTCTCTCTCTCTCCTCATGAGATTTAATGCAAATGAGATCACCGCATTAAAGCCTGGAATTTGAATTTCGTTAACGTATTTCCATATTTTACGCTGACTGCAGCAGCACAAATTGCACAGATTGCACATGTTTAAATAATCAAGGAATCATTATAAGGGATTTTAAAAATCGAGATCACACCGAGCTATGCAGTAAAACCATTGAGACACATTGGGTTAATATGTGTACAAGAGTTGGGAACATTATCATTGCTAACGTACGAAAACAAGAGTAGATAGCGATTGATATTGCATTTAAATTTTTGCCCTCTTATAGACGGCTGGAATGCATGGAGCCGGGACGGAGTTCCAAAGAGATAAATCCGAGAAAAGAAGCCCATAGCATACAGTTTAATGTTACATGTTGACAGTTTAACAGTAAGTTTTTGTAACCTCGTCGCCAGCATGGTACAGTGTAGGCTCATCCGAAAAATTAACGTGAAAGTATTCGTAGAAAATGCGTATGATGGCAGCCTTACGGCGATGGAAAAATGACTGAAACTGAATTGCCAGATCAAGGCCGATAATATAGCGGCTTCTTCTTTGGATTTCATCAAAGGTGACCGAGTCATACGTGACAGCAATATTCTAATGGACGGATGGCAGACTTATTGATATTTAAGATTGACTCTAGAGAGAAAAATTTTCTAGCACGGCACAGTTAACCAAATATATTAGCAGTTGACCTACAATGGTTTCAATATATTCTTTCTACTTTCTGAAAACATCAGTCAAGTAGGCGCAACGAGTCACTCTCTTGGGGACCAGCATCAGCCATGCTGATAGATGGTTGAAAAAGTTATCTCAGGCAATAAATAGAGAGCATTTGTTTTCTTGATATATTCTACGCTGCTAGCCATATAGTTGTTATATCTTTCAGAGGATAAATTATTTGATTTTAGTAATACGAATTTTCTATATTTTTCACCTTGGAAAGTGTGTTTAGATCACTAGGAAATTCAGGAAACAATGTCTTGTGAGATATCCTAATTTTTCAGGTTGAATAGTATCATTTCCTTGCCATACTCTATAACTTCCATAAAAAATTGTTCATATTTGAATCCGTTATATATTCAATCTTTTAGCTATCTACAGAATGGTGTTTCAATAGATGTTTGCTGAGAATAGCGAGGATGAAACATGTGAGTAACAAAAAAATTTAGAAAAAATTCGAAACAAAGACAGACATAACATCATTAAGAGACAGTTGGAAATTCTAGTGCATATAATGTGCTAATAGGGCTTCGAATATTTGAGACTCACAGAACAGTTTGATGACAAAAGGGACAGGAGTGAAAATATAACCTACCTAGTGAGCATAAGTGAATATGGATGGCGGTACAAGCTTTAGGAAATATAACAAAAACATAACATTTATAGAGGTACATAGGACAGGAAACCAGTACCCACAACTTCTTGAAGGGAAGGGCAGACATAAGGAGAAGTGTAAGTAGAAAATAGATATTGTTGCTTTTAAGTTTGACAGGACCCCATCATTCAATCAGAAAAATAAAACACGTAGTTTTATTTTATATTCATAGCAAAGCGATGTCCCATGGGTCTCTATCCTTGGACATAGACATTTTCTGATCTTCATCAATGGTCTCCCCGATGCCACCAGTTGCCAAATAAGTATTTAAGTAGATGACAAATATTTATTCCAGTTTTAGTATTAAATCTGCCAAAGTAAACCCAGCAACAATATTTTGTATATGTTAATAACTGCTTAATATATTCTTCGCTCTTCCAGTTTACTGTGTCATAATTTAACCCGTCCCTTACTATCAACATAGATAAATTTCTGTATCTGCTTGGTTTTGACATTCCAAATACGTAGACTAGAATTTGCGTGGACTGTTTTGATGACGACTGTGCACTGTGTATTTTCTTAAATTTAATTGCTAGTGTATGAAAATAATGTTCTCTTTCGGTTTTACATAATGTATTTATACTGCATATATGTTGATGTAGTATAGGACTTAAAGTCTGGTGAAGATTCTGCATAAAAAAGCAAAAACTTTGTTTTGATTTGGTTAGCCAAAAACCAAATATAATGATTTGTTTTAGATTATCTCAGACTGTAGCTGTTACTATGACACGTCATAAATTCAAATAAGCAGACACAGAAGAAAAACGTGAAATATTTTCAAAATTGCATTATAATAGAATATAAAATACGTCCTATACAAAATTAAATTACGTTCGGAAAAATTCGTATTTACGTTGTATCATTGCATGCAAGTTCTACAAATTAGATCTATGGTAGAAAGTATTGAATATAAAGCACTGATATACATGAGCAAATCGGAGTTGTTTGTGAAGTGTTGCGTTGCCCTATTCCTTGATTTAACACCGACAAAAAGAAATTGTGTGTTGATATAATCGTCTGTTATTACTCATCGGACGAATACATAAATATTTTATTCAAAATGCAAGTATATATATCTCTCTGCTGTGGTGGGTCACATTAAGAAATTACAAATTTATAGTTCATTAAAATTTAATGAAATACGCACAGTAATATATAAAACAAGAATATTTTCCCATTTGATGTGTTTGTTGCAGGTAAATTGCCATGCTATCTATATGTCTGCATATGGCAACCATGAAGCATACGATCACATATAGTCATGGAATGTTAAATCTTGTTAGTGCATACACTCTATTAGCTTTCAAATATACTCGGGTAAAAGTAGCAAAATCTCAATCAATACAAGAAAATTCACACGAACACAGAGAACCACAAAACAAACAAACAAACATGTATTTCTGCAAACGAGGGTTCTTGCATAGAATAAAACTTATACATTCTCGTCTAAATTCTATATCGAGATGTTTACAAAGCTGTGATTTGACGAAGACAAACGCAAAAGTAAAAATATGCTCTCGACACAATTTAGTCCCCAAGCGATAATAACAGACAGTGTTTGGCATTTAGTGATCGAGTGCTTCGAATATGAGCCAATTGATTTTTATAAAGATAAACTTTTCTCAGGAAATTAGATTACACATGTCTATAATCTGTTATCGGTCACGGCGACTGATAAGAGATTCCGTTAAAAAAAAGCCTTCGATTTTGAGACTTTGGAAAGGTAACATATGGTTTAAATTTATTTTTCATTCTACTCTAATTTTGCGAAACCATATATTCTCTTGTAGTTGGGGGTACCTTGAATGGATGTGTTTCAAGTTACCCGGATTTACGAAGCTTAAAATAATCTGACATAACGTCATAATACTAGTACATTTTGTGAAAAGTACCAGTTACACTCTCAATCCAAATTTAGCAATACCACACGCCAAGAGAATCCTGTGTTTGCCATGAAGCGCGCGTCTATTTTATCTCATGTGCTTCCAAGTCCTAATTAAATTTAGCTCACAAAAATTCTTTCCATGGCTATTGTTACTCTTTGAATTTTGATGTTATTACTTCCATCTGTTTTACTTACATGCTATCACCAAAGAAGTAACGAAGGGATATATCACCATTATCGGTTGATGCGCGCTTGGTAAATGAAAAAAAAAACTTACAAAACACTGTTGAATCGACAGCGTCATAGGAAACACATTATTTACTGTATCGACTATTGCAAGAGAACTCGCGTGGATCAGAATAGATTAAAAGGGATTTATACAGCCGAATTGTGACCTGCTGACTTTATCGATAAAACCTTCCAAAGAAGTTTGAATGTAACACTCAGAATTGGAGGCCGGATCAGATCCGGTTACTCTGTCTGCTAATTAAGGTAACGGGGGAAAAATGTATTTCTTATCTGTACCCAACTTCTCTCAATCTCTCTGAACCATCTTGTAATCCGTGGCATCTATCACTCTAGCTCTCAATTGTCTTTCTGTCTGTTTCAGCGACAATCGCTTAGAACTGCAAGTTTGTCGACGTACTTAAGCGGTTTATGGATCGAGCTTCCATGTAAGGATGTCGAACACAAGACAACTGTTCTCTTTATGTCATTTATTTTATTTTAAGTGCCTTGGGTTCCTTTATAGCATTGTGGGATAATTTATTCACATATGAAGGGGAAATTTGTGGAAACACTGATTCGTGTCTATAGTAGGTTGCCGAGAAAAAAAAAATTTTATAGCATCTAATCATTGGGGAAGATTTAAAGATAAATGGAAACAAAATGTGAATGTCATTCTCCTGGAACAGAATTAAACAGAATTTAACGGAACATAATGAGGGAAGATAGATTGGAATATTTGAAACTCATAGAGTATAACGAAAGCATGAGTGAAAGAAGTAAATATTTGGTAAATTACCTAAAGAGCTGGTGTAAATTTCTGGCAGAACAGTCAGCTTGTGGTATAGGAGAAAGACAAAAATTGTTAAGTTAAAATTAATAGAAATTTTTAGAACGCCATGTACGCCTACGTCCTTAATGGACACTGCACACAAATGAAGGATATTAAAAAATAGAAATATTATCATTTATGGGGATTGTGTCTTATATATGTTTTACTTAATAATTGGAGTGTTGCTTCCCGTTTACATTTTGATGAAACAATGTATAGAAGGAAATTCATACATATTTAAGTGTATATTCCGAGAGAAAAAAGGAGCTCAATGAGAAACATTAAACCCATCATAGGACACAGTTAATACATTGCCTCGTGAAGCAGTGGAAACGTTGCCTATATTCAAGAAATTAATTTTATTGTTAACCCCTTCACCATGTTATGGGTTACTAATAAAATGCGTAGTGAAAAGTAAGATACATGAAACGTTGTCTTTTGTTGAAATAAATATCAAAATGATATATCTGATTTTTTTTATAATAATGTAGTCATGCTGAACGTATTAAACAGCGGAAACTATGAAACAACTTTTCTTTCTTTATAGTACAAAAAGAAAATTAAAGTATAATGAATATAGAAAGAAAATAATGACAAAACCCTTTTTTACGATACTTGTAAAAACAGAGTACTGTATTTAGAAGTAGTTATTAGTTAGTAATATCGCCGCCATGACATGTCAGATTGATGATAAAATATCAAGTCAATACTTTGGAAACTTAAATGGTCATTATTTGAGAAATCTAGCAATCAATGTCACAGCAACCAGTGATAAAATATAATGCTTCAAATCATGTTACATACATTCAATAACCAAATAAGAAAATAGAAATGATGATACAGTATATTTTTTGAACAATTACTTTCATCATCCACACCACGATGAGTACACATATAAATTGAAAGCTTGGCCTAATCAATGTAAATTATTGCCAATTTATCCAAAAACAACAGCAAGACTTTCACAAAACTTGTTCATGCATTGGTAAGTAAGCATCAGTTAATTTTTTAAACAAAAAACAGCTTAATCTTTAACAATATATTTACAGAACAATAATGTGTGACCCAACATAGAGGGTGCACACACACACATACACACATACATACAGACACACACACACACACACACACATATATATATTATTTACCTAGTGTCTGATAATAAAGATCGAATGAAGGGTATACTTACATTGCAAATAAATTTTTAATTAATATTTTTTTATGTATGCAGAGTTACATGCACATCAACGAGAAGAAACAAAAAATCCATTCGCATGTAATTACCTAAGTTCACGTTAGAAAATTTTCTATAAAGCATAATTGCATATATAAAACGCATAGGAATTTATACATAGATATTTGTGTGTGTTTATATTTGGTAGTAAATAAGAAAATAAATTGTCCTCCAAGCATTCCATTAAGTGAGTGTCTTTCATTTCTCCTTTTCGCACCGTTACTTTTTGTTTATGAGTATAACTGTATATTCTTTTAAACATTTGTATATTTACTTTAGGGTGTTTGTTATTATTTACATGGTTGTAGGGTATAGAAGCAAACTAGAATATCCGTGATTTTCACGATAGTTCACTTCATAAATAAAAATTCGTCCTTAGAATTAAGAAAAGGACTCGCATCGTCAAGAGTAAAATCAAAAATAACCGTGCGTTTTTATTCAACAATAGGCACTTCAGTTGATTTTAATCTCCTTCATGCATCTGATCCAATTACAAGTTATCATTCATCTATAACGAAATTAGGAAAACTGTAGGAAGATAGGTCAATCTAGAATATATCATATTAATTTGCCACTATACAATACATATATATATATATATATATATATATATATATATATATATATATATATATATGAAGACATTTTTATGTTTATACATTCTTTTTATAGATAAATTTTATAATAAACAGTAGTAAACAACATTTACCGGCCTGAATGTCCTAGAAATGTTCATAGAAATAATACTGTTTACTATAAAAACAGACCATTTACTGAAATATTTGTATCTATAAAAAAAATGTATAAACATAAAAATGTCTTAAAATAATTGTCGTAGTTTGTCCATTTCATAATCTGTGAAGTCATTTGTTTACATTTGATACGCCTTGAGCAGATATGAATGTATGTGAGAGAATCATGGAAGATTAAAGTTTAAAGACAGTAAAATCGACCTTGCTAACCGAACGCTCCTCTGTGGTCGAAACGGTTAAAGCACGTCAGGCTATTTGACAGTTCCGTATAAGATACAGTTTCGATTCCTGTCGGAGGACGAAGATTTTCTATAAAAATTTATCGGATATTCAGGCTGGTAAATGTTGCTTAATACTGTTTATTATAAAAACAGAGCATTTACTTAAATATTTGTATCCATAAAAAGAATGTATAAACATAAAAATGTCTTAAAATAATTGTCGGACTTTGTCCATTTCATAATATATATATATATATATATATATACATATATATATATATATATATATAGCATAACACGTTTTTAACTGGTAGGGTTAATTTCAGGGACGATATCAATCCACGATTTTGTGTTTTTGCTGGTTTCTTCATATATGGTGGGATCTATGACTGTCATACCATTGTATAACACACGTATATCTCTAAATCATCATGTTTTGTAACATTATCTATACCTTGTGTTGCTCTTCTTTTTTTAATTTTATTACTAAAAATTTCAATTTCACTTTTAATTTTCTAAATTTATTTGTTTTACTTATCTGCATTTTACATCACTTCATTTATGTTTGATGATATTATTATTATTATTATTGTAATGTATATTTATTAGTTTTATAGTTTATCCTGTCTAAAACAACGGGTCATATCGGTGAGTTACCTATATAACCTAATGTAAAACGTTCCAAATTTCAAGTGAATAATTAGTGGCCCTCTCAGTATATTTAGGCTTAATGCTACCCATTCATTACTCCCTTCTTTCCTTTCTTTTCCATGCCCCACCTCTATCACTTCATTTAGAAGTGCCTATCTATCCTTCAGATTTCTCCTTGGTCTTATATCTTCTATCTTGCTTTCCCTTTCCCCTATCAATCTAATATACCCGTCCAGTGTATTGTCTCTATTTACTAAGATATTTCGGTCTGAGGAGATGAATATTTTTGTATTCACGAAATAAATTATAACCGAAATGAATATTTAATATTTTCTTCTTTGATATATATATATATATATATATATATATATATATATATATATATATATATAATTTTTATATTCCGTTGAAGTCCGATTGTCCTTCCGCACACCCTCTAAAATATACATACACAGACTGATTGTAACCAAATATTGAGGAGAACGGCAAACAGGTATATGGACACTAAGAACATTTGGCTTAAAAAGGATGCGTAGCGTAGTAAAAAAAGTTATTATTGATTTTAAATATTAAATGTTTAATTATTTAATATACAGAATACTCACGCTATTTAAAAATATTTTCCTTAATAGAATAACAAAAATTATTTAATAAAAATACAATATTGTTTTTTATGCATATTATTTCTTCGATTTGTTATATTCTGTTACAATTTTTGTTTTCCTTGGAGTTTTTCATTTTGGTAAACTATAATGCACAGTCGTCGCACTGTAAATATAAGCACAGTAGGGAGAGTTTCAAATGGGCGTCAGCGTGTGGCAAAAAATTCTAGCAAAAATTGCCTCGATCTATATTCGAGCCAGCATAATGAAATCCTTATAACCTCCCCCTGCCAAATAAAAATAAAAGCTATCTATCTCTCCGGTGTTATTAAAACAAATATTTACTTGAACAATTTTCTAGATAAAACGGGTAAACAACAGTATTCGTTGTTCGTAATATTCTTCGTCTAGCTTATGTATTTATATAGTGCTCAAACCAAAGGTTAAATCAACGGTTTTTCGCTTTGTGAAAACGTTTTTATCAGCGACTTCTTTTTATAGAACTGTACACAAATTCCAATAAATCTTTGCTTACTGACTTAACAGTGCGTTCAACGAATAAAAATAAATAAATAAAACGAAAAAAATGAAATCATGAGTTAAACACAATTTTTAATAAATACGTTATTTTGCACTGTATACAAGTATTCTAGCAAGGCTTAATTTTTACATAGATCCTGTAGAAAGATGTAAATCCTCTCGAATATAGAGCAACGGTCTCATTGGGTGCGTCGATATATGGGTAGATTATGTAGCAAGTGTTTTTATTGGGTGGACTTGTTAGATCAAGTAATTTTGAATTGAGAGATTCTTTTAAACGAAAAGGGTCCAGTCTACTCTGTTAATATACAGCAGCATAGTAGGGTCGACAAATATGTATGTTTACTTCGCCAAGGTTATTTTTACGAAAAGGAATTAAATTCTGTCGGCTGGACAATCGGATAGTTGTGATGATCCCAAGTACGCGAAGCAGATTTCATCAGTTTATTCATTCACATGGAAATGCTTTTCTTTTCTATTTATTAAACACACGTATAAAATTGTAATGGGTATGAAGATAAACTACATCCGGCAGCAAGTCCTCTGGTCGGGAGATTCTTAATTGTCGTTGTACCCAGGTTCACCTTGACCAGGTATAGTAGCACCTCTTATGGTGTCCCATCTATAGGAAGTAGTGACCACCCCAAATTGTAGTCAGAAAACAGTATAGATTTTTTTTTTAAATGAATAAAATGACAAATTACTAGCAATAGAATTTTGTAAAAAGAAAAAAAGATTCTCAACCACACAAGAAAATTAATGACCAATGAGGAGTTGATATGCCATTAAACAAGCAACCAAAAATATAAAGTAGATTTAATTTTACTAGACTTTTAAATTTCCTCCTAGCATGACTGGGCCGTTTATGTAACATGATTTATTAAGTTTTTGCTAAAAAAAAAACAAACAAGAAAAAAAAAACGTAAGCCCCGAACTGGTCCAAATAATAAATATTATTTTTAGCCTATCTAAAACTACCTATACTTCGTAGTTTTTAGCAGAATTAGTATTTTTAACTCTCTCCCTCCTGCATAACCTACAACCAATTTACACAAACTAATTAAGTTAGCGTCTGCTTTCATCTGTCACTCTTGCATTCATTATATTATGAGAATTTCAAAATTCCAGGCTTAATTTTCATGTGATGTGTCCAAGAAATTGAAAAGGACTCTTTAACATTGTATGTATAATTAATAATTAATAATTTTCTTGCAATCTTTCCTAAAATTTATTCATTTCTTACATACACAGTTTGTGGTATCTTCAGCATATTTTAAGAACCACTTGCTTTAATTGATGGAAACTAAATTATTATAAAGAATCATCGTAAAAGTTATTTCATAATGTCTAAAAATCTACTATTATACATGCATCATTTCATCTATAGAGAAAACATATTTCGTGTTTCCAGTCTAATATAAGATGTCATAATAAAAAAGTTATTTTATTGCCGGCAAATGCGCAATGTTTCATCTTCTGCATTGCACTATGAATTTTTTTCTAAGTAGCTGAAATGCGAGGACAACATTTGTGTCTGTTAAGTCTTGTTAAAATAATATAAGTGAAATAGAAACATTTACTCAAAACAACAACCAAAGGAAATAAATGAAAACATGAATTCTTTCAAGTACCAAATTTTGTAAGAGGTTCTGAAAATAACAATAAAAAAACAAAAAAGAAAATACAAAATATCCAGCGTATTTAGTTTCTAGGCAGTCAGAGAGTGTGTGTACATTTTTGCAAAATATTTCTTTCGCTTTGGAAGAAGGAAACAACTTTATTTCTCCACCGAAATAAGAATGGAAAAAATAAACAGAATGTGTGGACGCGAAATTAATGAAAAGAATAACCGTCAAAAATTATCTAGGCGCTGGAAGCAATAAATTCAATTTGAGTGAAAATCAGATGAATTTAAGCTGGATAAAACAGATTCGAATTTGATGAAATAGAAAGCAAAAGGAAATCTTCGTTAAAAGAAAAGAGGATTGAGAACGGAACAGAAAAATCGGATGGAGATAAGAAAGGACGGAAGTTAAATATGAAAGAAAAATTGCTAAGAATCTTTAAAGAAATGAATGAAGTAACGAAATAAAGTGAATTTGAAAACAAATTTGCCTGTATGAATGAAAAAGAAAAGACTCACTTTGAAACAGGAGAGAATTTCAATGAACACAAAATGTAAAGAAATTTTTGTTAAAAGAAATAGATGACAGAAAATAAGATTGAGTGAGACTCCATCAGAATTAAGAATGGACAGATTATTAAGGAAAGAGAATTCGCTGTAATAAAAGCGAAATTGCATTCCGATGATTTAATTTATTGCTAGAGATTGTACTGCCTCTCGTGTACACGTCCGTCCTGTGCGCGTGCGTACCTCAAGACAGACAGAGACGAGCATTCCAGCAATTAAACCTCCCAAGTCTAAGTCCTGATCACCAGAAGGTTTATTAAAGGCCAAAAGTTTTGAACAAAAAAATAGAAAGAAATACAAATATGAGACTAGTTTAGACATAATAACAAATGAATAAAGTGGGAAACAAAAGATTATGACGAAGGGAGTCAGACGTTGGACGTTGTTGTAAGACCATTTCTCTAAAAGGGTAAAGGATGGTAGAAAATAGTTTGCCGACACGAGTATGCATAAGGTTTGCAGTGATAAATTTTCAGAAAGGAGGAAAGTTACATAAACTTAAAACTTGCAGTTTGAGACCAGTGTGCACACAGGCAACAAGCGGTGAAAAGTGTTTTGCGTGACGTGATAAATTAGTAAACTAAATGTGTATGAATGTAACTACATTAAACAAATTTTCAAAGGGTTTAAAATTTATATACAGGCGATGCTATCGTGGAAGAATATTTAGAAGGATAAGAAAATATGAACTGTATGCTTGAGCCAGTTTTTTTTTGTCGGTTTCGGTGATAACTCACGTCTAGCAAGAAATGATAACAAATATCTAAAATCTAATCTACGAGTAGATCGATTTTCCATAGACTGTATTTTTAGTTAGAATGCCTAGACCCAATTCAACATAAGACAGTCGGCTGTATCTTTAAAACAAATTTATCGTCATAACAAAATCGTAGATGTTAAACATACAAATGTCATCATAAGCGTAAGAATATCATTAGAAAGACAGAGAGCACTTGATGATCAATAAGTAAAAGAGAACAAAACGAGATGTCGATAGACAACAGAAGTAGCGTAACCTGCCACTGTAGGTTAAGTAAAAGATTCAGTTTGGAAATGCCTGAATGTTTTTTTGTTCCGACTGACACTCATTTTAAATGGTCTGAACAGCCGGAAACTTGTGATAATGACAGAAATGAGGATAATGTTCGAAGTGTAAAAATGCAGTGTCAATCGCTATCTACTCTCCTTCTGATTACTCTTTTCTCTTTCCGCTTATTATTCATGTTTTATTCCTAATGTTTCTGCATCCTGTAACGTCTTTTGTTTAGTGGCGTTGTTGACTTGCATGGTATGATACCGATTTTAAAAAAATGTAAATTAATATACCCCCTTCATACCCGAAATTAAGACAAGTGCAGACATATCATATTTCAAGTACTCAGTGGTTCTCTCACTACGGCCCTAATATGAACGATCATGATTATCCATACCTTTCTTTTTTGTCTGTTTTCAGCTATGATGTCGCATTCATGACAGCTATTTGTCTTTGACGTGTTTAACATTCCATCAGAATAGTCAAAACTGTCATGGCTTTTCTCTGATTGGCACCGCTTCTGTTGGCACCAATATGCAATGAAACATTAAGTTATTTCAACTTTCTTTCCACATTATGTCACAATATTTTCACTCTGCTTTATAAAGAAAAATAATTCTTAGTCACTTTTCTCTTTATAGATTCATCGTTTCACACGTACAATATTTCTGATTAAATTTCTTGAGCAATCTCGACATTTGTCACTTTCCCACTACTGTTTATTGGATTCCCTCTGTCTTTTCTATAAATATTTTCATGGTAATTTTTCTAATTTGCACTCCTTTTTTGAACATCGAATACATTCATTTAAGAGTACGATTAAATCAACCACAAAGTAGTTCTTCTGTTGAAATCATTAGAATTAACCGTAATTTCTACTGTAATAGTTTATTTTTTCATACTGCTAGAATTTGAAGCTTTCTTGCTCTTTCATTATTCTCTGCCGATTAAGACCTTCAAAAATTTAAATTCAATGGCAATCGTCTTCTTCCGTCTTTCTTAATCCTAATTGTTCTTGTTCTTTCTCCTGTTTCAAAATTTATCATCGCCTTTCATTCCTAGTAAACTCTTGGGTCTTAGTGACATTATCACGTTGCTTAGGAGGAAATGATCAAAAAACAATTTTCATCGCAAGGAGATCAGACGTTAAATCGTTGTCTCTCACTATTTCCTTGTGTCTAAAAGTTTTCATTCACTTTTTAGAATTAATTCTTATTACAACCCTCTGTTTCGAACATCTGTTCTAGCATTGCATCTTCTATTATTATACTATCCAGATAAGCGATATTATTTTTTACTGATAATGTTAACTATAGGAGTTAGAGTATTTTTCTACTATTCTCCCAAATGTTGAGATATTCATAGGAGATTACTTACTCAAAATCATGTTGCGCAACTCTCTTCTATGTAAACGCTCTTGGTATATCACTGATGTAGATGTTTTAATTAGATGTCAATAGGACAGATCCCAAGTTAAAGGCGTTTAAGATATTTCAAAGAATACTTCTTAAAAATCAAACATAACCAGAAACATTTGAAATTTGATATCGCTTCACCGAAATTACATTGAATCTATTAACGTCAGTTTCGCGATCTATTTCCAAAAATAAACTCATGTTTTTGAGAATAATAAAAAATGAACGAGATTTTACAAGAATTTAGGTTACTTGAATATTAAACACCTTTTCAAAATGAGTTCTTACTCTTCAAGATTATTTCGCAAATGGATTTATCTGGTTTTGAGAAAGAAGAGTAATATCAATAAAATAATGTTTTTAAAGAAACTATTAAATATTTACTTGCGTAACTCAGTATCGTTTTTCTATAGAAATTCTGCCTATTCTTAAAAATATGAATATTGTGGTTAGAGATAATGTCGTTTTTAAAAAAATGTAGTTCCATATAATATATCTTTCTATAAATTTATTTCCAATTTTATTTCATGAATTAAATAGCACTATTTATACTGGAATGAGAAATTTATTCTAACAAATATGTTCTCTTCGTAGCTATCAGAGGAGGAAGCTGGTAACTATTGTAAAAAAATGTTCATCTGCTTTTAGAAGACATGTCTAAAACATTAAAACCTATTGATGATTTTATATTTCTAATGTTTCTATCGAATCAGCTTGAATTTACGGACGAAATCTTTCCCAGTAATGTTCAACAATGATTATTTGAGCTTATTTCGAGGTCAAACAGAATATTTTCTTGGCAATTTGACATTATGTGAGTATTATGATTTCAGACCGATTCTAAAATGATCGAAGGTGTGCCTAGATCCGAAATTTAATTAAAGCCTTATGCCATTAATTAGGAAAATAATTTCGGTAATTGAAAAGAAAGCCGGCCACAAAAAGAGAAAATATAAAATATAGGAATAGAACAGACGTAACCGATCATTACTGAAAAAAAAAACTCATATGCCTGCCATATTTTTTATGAAACTAAATGCGAAGAATTATGAAAAGGAAAATGAAAAATTGGGAAGGATTTATTGAAATAGTATTCCCAAAATAACAATGTCACCATTCCCTTATTAATTTAGAGTCTATTTTTTTCGAAAACATTTGGAAAATACCAAGTATCAAACATGATGCAGACATACAGAAATATCTTCATATTTTCAGTCCTTGCAATATATTCAGTATTTGTAATAACATTATCAATCCGGAGAAACAAATTACTATTAGTAATATGAGGGAATTCAAATAAACCAGGCTTATGTTTTTAAGAAATTCGTTAGAAAATGTGGGACGTGTCATATGTGTGCGACAATTACAAATTAAATATTATACATCTCACACATCCGGTACATTTTATTTTCAGTGAATATCAAATAATATTAATAATAAAATGATCCTATGATATTTAATGTTGTAATCACCTGGGTGAATTCAACTTATCACTTTACACATTTCATCCAATTGAGACTGACGTTTTTACGCGTATAAAGTTCCTTAAATTAGGAGTTTAACAAAATAGATCATTCGAAATTAGAAAATCTTAGCCTAATATTCTAATTTATATATGAGGAAAGTAGAAGTTGCTAGATTTTTAAAACACTCGAGAGATATATGAGCTTATTTAGATAATGAATTTTCAGAATCTAAATGTAATTACACATATAGTGAACACGATGGAATCATGACTTCCGACAAAAATATGATGTATATTTAAGTAAATACATACATATGAACGAGTGTCCCTTTGGTTTTGTGTGCATAAATTGTATAAAAAGGCATTTAAATATATGCACACGCATGCTTCTACACACACACACACACACACACACACACACACACACACACACCTTATATATATATATATATATATTAACTTTATTAACTATATTTCAATCCTTCATGCGATTCCGATCCTTAGCTATGATTTATTAATAATGAACATGTCATTTTCTTTTATGATCGAATTTGACAGGATTCTACTGGTAAGCTTAGAGAGAAATTATTCAATATTATTGCTCAAATTAGAGTCCAATTGTCTTATAAAAACATCTGAAAATTCCAGTAACATATCTTTGAACATTTCTAAGTTACAAATGTTCAAAGATTAATCTGACAATTGGACAGTTTTGCTGTTACATACGGTATAACATTTGTTTATCATTTTGCACACACATATTTATATCTATATATATCTAATTAATCTTATGTGCTATATTATATATGTATTTGTATATGTATATTTTTTTTTTTCTTAAGCAAA
Source organism: Acanthosepion esculentum (assembly GCA_964036315.1). Taxonomy (NCBI): domain Eukaryota; kingdom Metazoa; phylum Mollusca; class Cephalopoda; order Sepiida; family Sepiidae; genus Acanthosepion; species Acanthosepion esculentum. Next base: position 37,966,121 of record OZ038482.1, on the reverse strand, counting down.
GACACGGGAGGAAATTTTTAAAAATTCACGTTTCGACCAAGAGAATATGAAATAATAATTTTATCATTTTCTAGTTTTTGTTTTGAGCAGCACCGCAACATTTTCAGGTAATTTTCCTATATAAATATTCAAACATTCGAGTAAATGTGTTGTTGTCCTCTCTCATGAGTAGAGCGTCAATATTACGTGATTCTGTATATGAGTAAGATTAACTTATTTTCATTCTTTAATTTGTAGAGGCGTATTGATTCATTGTTAAATAATTTTCCATACGCGTACGAGTTTCGTTTGCATCCCTCGAATAATATCGTTGTTTGAGACTGCCCTGAAAGACACTTATTAAGACTGGACAGTTTCCAAACCAGACACGCTTTCCGGTCGCTGTCATACAAATAACAACACCTTCGAACAAGAGAAAAATCGATGGCACCAAACAAGTCTGTGACAACAAAGAACAAAAATATTAACAAAGTTATTCGACGTTAGACGTCATGAATAATTTAAATCTAAACAGCACTAGATTACACAAGACTTTATTGTTGTTATGATAAAATCTTTTTTTATTTTAAAAATATATTTTTGTTGAAACATATTTTCTTTTTTATATATATTCGACGTATTACAAGAAAAGCAAAAATCATCGCGATATAGGCTACTTCATGCGGTATATTTGTTTACGATAAGCAGCGTTGGTGACAAGTTGTCTGGAAAAATGTTAAAAAATGAATATTTAGAATTATAGGTGAATTTTGGAATGAAGAATAGCTGTGGGGGCAAACACTAGCGGCAGGTATGATTTGCTAAGAAGCCGCTACGTGAATTCTTATTTATTCGCTTAGTGTATATAAATATTAGAATTGTACTTCACTAGTGAATTATAAAGTGAATGACTATATCAGTATGACAAAAACTAAAAGAAAACAGAAAAATCATTATAATATTCTTATATACATTCAGGTAGAGTGTTTATGTGCTAAAGACAAATTCATTGAGGGGTAAATCTCTGCAATATTAGGAAAATAACTTTATTTTTAAAATTAAGATATATCAACCTCTTCAGATGGAATCGTTATCTATATGCTTACCTTGCGTATATATTAATTCCTAATTTTATTTTAAAAGAGCTATATATTACATTGAAAATTTACAAATGTAAATTTGTATATAATTAAATAAATATTGTACTGATACGTAAATATGTATTTGTTTATTATTATTATTTTTAGGGGATAGCCATGATTGAGAAAGACTCACCATTTTTATATTTTAACTGGTGTACGCTATTTACATTTTACGAACTGTTATCATCTTTGTTGCCATATTTATCACAACGTTTCGGCCGTTATACGCTCCGGCCTTCTTCAGGTGGGTGGAATGTCAAAATGAACCCTTTATTTCGCTCCCTGGGCGAGACTGTTCTAGTTCCACGTGCCATTTCTAAGAGTCTACCCAAGCGAGCGAAATAAAGTCGTCAGTTCGAGATACTAACCACCTAAAGAAGGCCGGAGCATACAAGGGACGAAACGTTGTGTTAAATATGACAACAAAGATGAGAACAATAGTCCGAATAATGTAAATAGTGTACATAATACCTCATTTCAGAAAATAGATATTTAACTGGTTTGAATTACGTCATACGATTCATACTTAGTTCTTACTTTTCACGTTTTAATAACTTCGCTAGGATTGCCTGTAGTTTACATTCTGTGTCTTTGAAAATGACCTCTATATTTCATATGACCATGTACGGTTATTGAGAGAAAATTGAAACAAAAAGGTGAATGGTACTTAGAATCATAAAGAAACAGTTGAAATTCCTCGGACACATGGAGAGACTTTTCTCATTTTCTGATTTAAATATCTGAATTGCCTTTTTTCTCATTTTAATATAAGTGCCTTTTTAATTCCATTTTCCCTAAAATTTCGTATTTGCTCAGCTGTTCATTCCCTTGGATTCTCAGAAACATTCGGTAAAAACACGTCTTTTGTCACAAGTCTCTTCTTCATCTATGATGGGGATGTCTAGATTTCCCTAGCAAATAATAGAAAATATTGATATTTTTAAACATTAGATTTATGATGATTAACAAAGGGCATAAGATATATATACATATATATATATATACACACACATATATATATATATATATATATATATATATATATATATATATATATATATGAAGAAATATAGTCTTAAAGTGAGCTATATTTATGGGATAAAGTGCTCAATATCAGAGATAGAGCGTGTGTAAATATAAAAGTGGACATGGAATGTCAGCACTTAGAGGCGACAGTCTGTTTCATGCTAGTGCAATCGTCAGGCGATTGCACTAGCATGAAACAGACTGTCGCCTCTAAGTGCTGACTTCCATGTCCACTTTATATATATATATATATATATATATGTATATGAATTTAATAGATTAACAAGACAATATTAAGTTATTGCGTAGTGTGAATAAAAACTAGGAAATAGAAGAACATAGATAATATACCAATAAAAAATAGATTGAAAATTTTGTCGATGTGCGAACAAGAAGTTTGTCTTGAAAGATACAAATTTTGTTTACTCAACCAGACATTATTCGGGGAATCTAATGTTACGAATTTCACCCGAAAAAATTAGCAAATTATTCAGACTTTTTAAATAGAGAAAATGTTTGTGCAAGCAGCAGGGTGTAAAATCACTTCAAAATATAATTTTTAAATTGTATTTTATTCATATAATACAGGACTGCATCAAGTGGATCAGAGTCTGCTAGCGTTTGACTTATATGACATACGAGAGAGAAATATGTGGAGACGTATGATCGCGTAACCCCTAAACAGACACAGCACATAGAATAAGAATATATCGTAACAGAAGACGAAAAATGTGTGAAATAAATTTAAAGGTGCATCAGAAGTGCGAAGGATTTTCCCGAATCAAAACAAAGTAAGAAGAGATCGCAAACTTTCATTATGAAAAAAAGAAAAGAGCTCTGTATCTTGGAATTAATCAGACAACAACAATGGAATTGCGAAATAAAGTTTTGGTTTAGTAGTGTAATCAGTAAATGATATATTTCGTTAAATCTGATTATAGTATCAAAATAAATACATGATGTATATGTTCTTTGACAATATGTCTTTTTGAATGATACACAGCACAATCAAATAACATTAAACTCAATAATGCATCAAAAGAAGTCAGTTTCCATTAGCTTTCTTCAAAACTGACTACTGAGCGCTTTGTCAAAAAAATTACAAAGACACCAAAGTAATGGAATTACTCTAGTCTCTGAAGATAATAATCCAATTGAAGACTTATAATCCAACATTAAAAGAGATTATGTGAAAAGAGATAAGGTATTCAATTAATGAATATACATTTAAATGTTTATCAGAACCAATGCATGAGAGAAGGTTGAACGTTAATGTATGTATGTTTGTCCACAATAATATTTTAAATAATTAAATAATGTATTCAGGTGCTAGGGAACTGTGTTATCAAATACATTTTCACGTGAACTTAATACACCGGGCATAGTTATATATAAGTGATGAGGAGTTAATATTTTTTTTTAAAAATATGTGTATATTGCGTTAATGATTACGAATTATAGAGTGAATATTTTACCAAATTTATTTTTTAAATAATATTTTTTGACAAATAGTTGCATAATATAATCTAACATAACGTCGTATGAACGAATCTATGCATCTCTCAATCTCTTTCGCACCGGCCCAATCCAACGCAAATTTGTTCGATTCAAACATTCCCATAATAATAATCATATTTTTTATTAAAAAAAATTTGAATATGTAATTTGAGACAAGACACGTTTACATAGCTACCTTGCATTTCGTCCTAAGAATATATAATCGTTGATGAAAAAAATAATATATTAATTGTTTATTTGATGTGAAACATGCATTTGTATGTTGGTATCATTATTCGCCTTGGAAAAAACCATTTAAACTCTGGATATTGTACTTTTCTGAGTTAAGCCAAATTGCTAACAACTAATATATATTTTGTAAGGTTATTCGTAAACTGACAAGCTTTTTATTAAATGTAAAAATGAGTAACACGAAAACCACAGCGTGATGACAACAAGTCTGGATAGATTGTCAAAACTGCTTAAAATAAAAACGAATTTTTACAGAAATGCAATAATACAACTATTAATACAATTTTTCACCAAAAATATCTCTATATTGAGCATTTGAATTTTGATTATGCTGCCTTCACGTGTCTGCGCGTATCATGAAAAGTTGTCTGACATTCCAAAATATTATACTGAAAGTTAAATTATGCCTGAGTTTTAATACTTTTTAATTTTTTATTTTAGTTCATTTCAATGCAAATGAATGGTTCACTATATATTTTCACAAGTACAAACATTAAATAAGTTGATTTATTGATATATGTATAAAATGTAAGTATCTCGCTCATATCTATAAAACAATTACACTGTTATTCTCTCATTCTGCTTTATATATATATATATATATATATATATATATATATATGCTTTTTATATACAAATATATAAAGTTATTTACATGTAAAATAATTATATAAATAGCATTATATACAACATTTGTTAAACACACATATATAACCATCTTTGCACCAGAACACGAGCAAACACAGAGACACGCACACACACACACACACACACACACACACACACACACACATATGTGTGTGTGTGTGTGTGTGTGTGTGTGTGTGTGTGTGTGTATAAAACTTCTTTACACACACATTCAAAGTGATATTTCAAGTGTAGCTTAGATGTTGCACTATGTCGAAAGTATCGCAGACTCAGTGAGGATCGAAGTCACTCCTCCTCGTAATTGTTCTAGCGAGACTAGCATGCTAACCATTACACCACCTCGAGGTGCTCGAACACACGCGCGTGCGCACACACACACACACACACACACACACACACACACACACACACACACACACACACGTGTGTGTGTGTGTGTGAATATATACATATATATATGTAGAAAAAGATTAAGGTATGTGTATGTATATAAGGCAAATATATATAGACACATGTATGTATAGTTGAAACGGGACTCTTAGATCTTATACACATAAATTCATTGTGAACGTAAATTAAATATATTCCTCGTGAGAATATAATATTCAAAATCCTATATTTACCCGTCTAGGAATGTTGGCACCTGCGTTTGATGATTTAATTCTATAAAGGCAAACTATTTTAACGTCAACCGATGGCAAAATCATAAATACAACGTTTCACTAGAAGCAAAATAATTTCAGGTATATTTGCATATTTATTAAAATCATATAAATTTTTTTTAACTGAATCTAACTTATTGCGTGATAAGTCACTTTTCCCCGATTTTCTTATAATTTCAATCCAAGAAATGACACTTCGTGAAATGCCAAACTCATTAAGAGAGGGACAATTTGATTCGGAAACAATCCGCATGAAACGCGTAGAATTTATATATAATTGTTTATTAAATTAATTACATTTGAGGAAAAAAACACGTAGAAAAATATTATCTACGATAGCTCATTCAGAAATATTGACAGTCATTTCTTTACAGGATTAAATAAATTAAATTTTTATTTAGTAATCACATATATACTTTTTTACATTCTTGATATATACATACATACACAAAAAACACACACACACACACACATATATATATATATATATATATATATATATATATATATATATATACACTGCGTGTAACAGTAAAATTGTCCAAATCATCTAAGAGCATAACTACCCATTCCGCAGAATGTTTGATATCTAAAAGAATCTAAGCTAATTGCATTTCTTTTTCTTGGTTTTCAGCTAGGACGTTTAGCCATCTTGATAGCTTTTGTCTTATGAATCACTGAAATGCCCTTTGAGTTATTCAGCTAGAAAAATAACTAGTTCAAATTGTTTTGTGTCAGACCAACTCTCAACCCAACTGAGTAATGTTTAGAGGAAAATGTTCATTCAGTAGTTACTAACAATCATACTCTGGCATCCACCTACAAAGTCCACTCAAGACCAATCAACAGAACGGTGGATATGTTTAAAAATTAAAAATAGCAAATAGTAAAGACGAAAACTTGATCATGGTAGCACAGCGGCAAGAGGGATCATTATCTCAAATTACCGATAATGCGATCAATTAGAAAAAATCAAACTCAACCCATAAGACATTTGGCAAGTTAAATTAAGAAAGAGACAATTTTAAGGGTTCATAGGATTATAGTTTATATCCCCACGGACGGGATTTTCGTTGTGTTTCATCGGATCCTATTTCTACACAGAAATAATATTTTAAAACCTTACATGTTATTATTCTTACACACAGGTTTTTGAGGATGCAGCTTAAGTTGATAATCGGTGATAGAGAGAGGTGGGAGTAAAACGATATTTATGAGATCGAAATTAGAGAGGGAAAGAAGAGATAGGAAGTTGTTTTTATTTATCTTTATTAAGATACATATGTCTAGGCGTGGTAGGGTAAGAGGCCAAACAGACAGCCGTACCCATGTGTGTGTGTGTTAATGAGATTATATACTTCTCTTCTCTGAATATTCGTGTATTTCTTTATTGTCAAGTGTTTTTATTGATCCTGCCTCATCAAAATTACCTTTTAATTTATCAACTGAGAATCGTCGGGAAAGACCCAGAAAAACAAGTACATTGTTCCCAGTGCTGTCAACACGGTTTTGAGACATCTTCCGATATATTCCATGGTTCTTACCTTTCTCGTTTATCTACAACTGATATATAATTTTAAATTAAAATAACAGTTAAAAATGTCAGGACGTACTTTGTGAGTGATTCAATCACAAACAACGGACTGTATAAAATAACAGGATCCACATAACTTGAGAAATGCCAAAAGCATCAACAAATGAACATCGCATGTACCTCGAAGCGAAACAATGACATAATCAAGAATTTAAGTTTAAGTCGTTTAGATTTGAAATCGACGAGAGTATTCCAGTTTACACACTGGTAAACCTAGCAAGAAAACGCATATCTAAAGAATAAAATACGGAGGCGTGCATGAGATATTATTTTAAATACTGTCATTCATTCGAGGAGAAGTTAGACAAAGAGTTCCATTCGTACATTCCCAGTAACAAAGTGTATGGTTCATTTGCAAAAGTTATTCAATTATTAAATATTTTCTCTTCAGTGCAATAATTTACTTGTTCATTAACCGAGACATGGGTTAAGGCAATTTTGTTAATAGAACCATTCTGATCTTGGGTGATACGTAATATGTATAATATTTTACTTATATTTCACATGTACTTTGTTCCTTTATATTGATAATAATCTCTTAATTGGAAAATAAAAAGGATTGAATCCTTTGTTAAAGGGGCTCTGTTGAATTCCGGCAATTCTTTTGTCTGTAACTTTTTTGATCGCATCCAACGCTCCAATTAATATAGGTAAAAAACTAAAGGGACCACATTTTTTTCTGTTGAGGAAGCATATATTTCCAATTTATTTTTTTTATTTACATTATTCGGTGTGTTGTCCGCATCCCTGATGCCATATTCACAACGCTTCGGCAGTTGTACACTTCGGCCTTCTTCAGGTAATTAGAATTTCGAACTGAACCCATTATTTCTCCCACTGGGGTAGATAGATGTAGTTGCATGTGCCATTCCACTTCTGGATATCACAGTATCAATTATCTAACTTTAACTCAACCCTCCATGTTTTCGTTCACATCAGCTGTAGCTAGGTATTTAACTGACAACAGTTTGGGTTAAATAATTTGATTCAACCAACGCTTTTATCCACCGGGCCATGTATTCTTGAGAACAGTTCGAAAGTTCAATCATCTGATGACGGCCGGAGCGTAAAACGCCGGAAACATCGTGATTTTGGCAAAAAATGAGGACAAACTTCCGAACAATGAAAATTGTGTAAATTATTACAATAGCTCATCTAAGAAATACAGGTAGTTATTTGTTTTAATACTTTAACAGATATAACCTTTTATGATTGCGCTTCAATATCTATGAGAATGCATTGTGTGTGGTGATGAGAACTCACTAAACATCAGCAGCAAGAAGATTGAATGCATGGTTGTTTGGCAAAGCAAAGAGCTCATCATGCAAATTATAAACTGAATTTATCAAGATCAAACATGTACATGAATCTAAATATCTAAGAAATGTATCAACAGCGGAAGGAATGTGCTACATTAAAATCCTGCGGGGCATTTGGATAAAAAATGATATATTCTAAAACCTAAAAAGGATATTTAGAAACAGAAGAATTTCGTTAGAAACAATGAAGAGGCTACTGTAATATTACGTAATAGCAGTCATCCTACATGGCAATGAATTCTGAAAAATGTATCCAAAGAATACGAATGTACTTGAAGCTACAGAAATGTGGTTCTATGGAATGATGCTGAGTACACAAGGGACCAAACAAGATCAACGACATTTTAGATACACGGGAAACAAAAATGACACTTATACGTAAAACCAGGGAAGATAGATGACATTTCA